>JAKOOJ010000006.1:51851545-52451545 GCA_022577455.1 Arizona elegans | reverse complement strand
TGATTGCTTAGATGCCACATATTATCATGTGTGGTGGACTTGCAAGAAAGTAAAGGCTTTTTGGATAAAAATTTGGTGGGTTATGCAGAATGTTTTGAAGAAAAAAATTCAGTTTTCTCCACAATTGTTTTTATTGAGTATAGTTAAGGGTTTTACACTGGGTGAAACAAAGTTGATATTGTATATGATAACAGCAGCGAGATTACTGATAGGTAAATACTGGAAAAATGAAGCGCTGCCCACGATTGAGGAAGGGACTTTGAAGATGGCCAGTTTTGCAGAGATGGCGAAGATTTCAGCATATCTAAAAGATTGTTCACAAGAGACTTATGAATGGGAATGGAAGAAGTGGATAGATTATGTTCAGAACAAATATCAAACTAGGAAGTATCAAATAGCTTTTATTTGAAAATGTTATATTAAGATAGAAACTTTTTAAGGTAATGAAGATGAAAATTTATCTGAAAATGTTATATTAAGATAGAAATATTTTAAGGTAATGAAGACAAAAATTTATTTGAAAATGTTATATTAAGACAGAAATATGTTAAAGTAATGAAGATGAAAATTTATAAGGGGGAGGGAGGGGTTCAAGTTTTATATACAAAGGAGGGTTTTTCCTTTTACTTGATATGAGCATACTGTGTGGAAGTCTGGGGGGGAGGGGAGGGTTAGGGTGGGTTAGGGAGGTTGGGATGTTTGGGGTGGGTTGAGGGGGGGGAAAGGGACGAAAATGTAATTGTAAAACTTTTGCAATAAAAAAAAATGGCGATCCGGAGAGGCGTCCTGGAGGGCCACGCGAAGATCCGAGACCCTTTCGGCTTCCCAGAGGCTTCCGGACCAGAACCGAACATCTACCTGAGCGAATGGGGCCTACGGGCAAGAGCTCCGGCAGAGAGATCCTTCCCCGACGACTACACAGAGCAAATGAGAGCTGAGCATGCGCAGAAACAACCTCCTATGAAACAAGAGAGAAACATAGAAGCAAGTCACTACAGACTGCCTAACTGTATTCCATTGCCATATTGTGAGTTTCCTCACATTGTAAACCATGGACAGCACCTGCCTGTAGGTAATACACCATATAACACAGGAACTTTACCCACTGACTTTCCCAAACTTAAAATTGATGGAAGCAATTTATTAGAGTGGAACCAACAATTGCAAATTATTCTTTTAAAAGAAAACATTTTATTTCTAATCAACAATCCACCCAAAAAACCCTGGTCTTTCGAGTTAGACTGTCTACATCACAGGGCTTTCTATTTATTAATTGCTAGCATATCCCCTTGTATTTACCCCAATCTGTGTGACCACCTAACTATAACTGAAATGATACAAAAATTGTTTAATTTATTTTACAGCAGAAGTAGGGCAACAACTACCAGAATTTCCAGAGAATTTTATTCCTCAAAACTGAAAGTAGGTATGTCTATGGGTGAACACTTGCTTGCACTTAACGCCACTAGGGCAGAATTAATCCAAAGAGGTGAAAACACAACAGACGAAAGCATGAAAAGTATAATTATTAATTCCTTAGATCAAAGCTGGGACAATTTCATATCTCAATTAGATATTCTTAACATAGAGTACTTGTCAGTAGAAAACCTATCTAGCAAACTGATTACAGAAGATAACTTAAGAAAGGATCAAAATATGTCTCATAGAGAGTACAAAACAGATAGAAAACCAATCACGAAGAGGGGGTTGAGGGGATTTTTATATAAAGTTTTAACGAATGTCTTAAGGGGTTCTGGGGGGGGGAGAGTTGGATCAGAAGTAAGGCCGTGGGTATGGGGGATAACCCACTAAGGGGAGGGCTAGGTATGGCTGTGGAGCACGGCACGGGGGGTGGGGGGCCCGGGGTCAAGAGAGGGGATAAAGTTTATCCAGATAAGGTTTCTACCATCAGTACTGTGGTTGGGAGGGGTAGATATGGCGGGAGCAGGGGGCCATATCATGTTAGGGGAGCCCGCGCCCGCTGTCTTCGAGTGGTGGCGCGCTCCGGCCCCCAAAGCTCCACTTGTTCTCCAGGTGGCGCAGATCCTCAGGGCCCTGGCCTCTGTCTGATGTTATGCAATGCCAGGTCTGTAGTAAATAAAGCCCCCCTCATTTGTGATCTTGTTCAGGAGGGGGGAGTGGACCTGGCAGGTATTACGGAAACCTGGTTGGGCCAAGAGGGGGGGGCCCTCTTGTTGAAATGTGCCCACCAGGTTTCCGCACATTCCATCAGCCGAGGTTGCAGGGTAGAGGCGGGGGGGGTAGCGGTTATTATTAACGAAGGTCTGAGACTGAGGGAGGCCACTGTTCCTCAGACGGCCGGCTGTGAATCCCTCCTTGTGAAATGGGGTCACGGGGTTCAGATGGGTTTGCTGATCACGTACCCGGCTCCCTGCCATGTGGCAGCAGCCCTGCCTGAGCTACTCAGTGTCATCGCCACGGTGGCGGTTGAGACCCCTAGGCTTATGGTCATGGGGGATTTCAACTTGCCGTCCATTGGTGAGGCATCTGAGGTGGCTCGGGAGTTCATGGCTTCCATGACAGCCATGGACCTGACCCAGTTAATTCATGGCCCTACCCATACAGGGGGAAACATGCTGGATCTGGTTTTTGTCTCTGGACAGTGGTTGAGTGATCTCGAGATAGGGGATATAGTCACCGAGCCCTTGTCATGGTCTGATCACTCTCTCCTTCATCTCGACCTTCGAACCGCTACACCCCGCCGCAGGGAGGCGGAGCCGGTAAGATGGTTCCGCCCCAGGAGCCTGATGGAACCTGATAGGTTCCAGATGGAGCTTGGGCCATTCCCTGAGGCTCTGGCACATGCCTCGACTGGAGACCTAGTGGCCGCCTGGGATAGGGCAGCCGCTGGAGCTCTGGATCGGGTCGTGCCTTTGCGGCCTCTGACCCGGCGCCGATCTCATTTAGCTCCTTGGTTTACTGAGGAGCTGAGGGAGTTGAAGCGCCAGAAAAGACGCCTAGAGAGTAGTTGGAGGGCCAGTCTTTCTGAATCTGACCGGACACTAGTAAGATCTCATATTAGGAATTACCTAGTGGCGATAAAAGCAGCGAAATGTAGCTATTTTGCTGCTCTTATTGCATCATCAGATAATCGCCCAGCCGCCCTGTTTAGGGTGACCCACTCCCTGCTCCACCAGGAAGCGCAGGATGACCCCTTGGAGGGTAGAGCCGAGGATTTTGTTCAATATCTGTATGACAAAATCGCTCAGATTCGGGAAGATCTGGACTCCGACTGGGTAGTCTCAGGGGGAGGGACTGGGGCAGGTCTTGAGAATGTTATCTGGGATGAGTTTGATCCTGTGACCCCTGAGGACGTGGACAGGATTCTGGGTAGACTGAACGCGACCACTTGTTTATTGGACCCGTGTCCCTCCTGGTTAGTGCTGGCTTCTCGGGAGGTGACACGAGGCTGGTTCCAGGGGATTATAAATGCTTCGCTGGGTGAGGGTGTCTTTCCTGCCGCCTTGAAAGAGGCGGTGGTGAGGCCTCTCCTCAAGAAGCCTTCCCTGGACCCGGCAATGTTGGTAAATTATCGTCCGGTCTCCAACTTTCGTTTTGTGGCGAAGGTTATTGAGAGTGTGGTTGTGCAACAGCTCCCCCAGCACCTGGATGAAACGACGTATCTGGATCCATTCCAGTCGGGCTTCAGGCCCGGGTACAGCACGGAAACGGCATTGGTCGCGTTGGTTGATGATCTCTGGAGGGCTCGGGACAGAGGGTGCTCCTCTGTCCTGGTCCTGTTAGATCTCTCAGCGGCTTTTGATACCATCGACCATGGTATCATGCTGCACCGGTTGGAAAAGTTAGGGGTGGGAGGCACTGTGTTGCAGTGGTTCTCCTCCTTTCTCTCTGACCGGTTGCAGTCTGTGTTGGCAGGGGGACAGAGGTCGACCCCGAGGCCCCTCATATGTGGGGTGCCGCAAGGGTCGGTCCTCTCGCCTCTCCTGTTCAACATTTATGTGAAGCCGCTGGGCGAGATCATCCGTGGTTTCGGGGTGGAGTACCATCAGTACGCTGATGACACTCAGCTGTACATCTCCACCCCGGATCACCCCAACGATGCCCTTGAAGTGATATCCCGGTGCCTGGAGGCCGTACGGATCTGGATGGGGAGGAACAGGCTCAGGCTCAACCCATCCAAGACCGAGTGGCTGTGGTTTCCGACATCCCGATATAGTCAGTTGATGCCATCACTGACTATTGGGGGTGAATCATTGGCCCCCACGGAGAGGGCTCGCAACTTGGGCATCCTCCTGGACTCACGGCTGTCTTTAGAAGAGCATTTGACGGCCGTGACCAGGAGGATTTTTTATCAGGTTCGCCTGATTCGCCAGTTGCGTCCCTTTCTGGATCGGGACTCGTTACGCACGGTCACTCATGCCCTCGTCACCTCCCGCCTGGACTATTGTAATGCTCTCTACATGGGGCTCCCCTTGAGGAGCACCCGGAGGCTCCAACTGGCGCAGAGTGCAGCCGCGCGGGTGGTAATGGGAGGGACATGGCGCTCCCATGTAACACCTCTCCTGCGCGAGCTGCACTGGCTCCCGGTGGTCTTCCGGGTGTGCTTCAAGGTTTTGGTTACGCTCTCATAGAGAGGGACTCCTCCAGGTGCTGTCAGCCAAACAGTGTCGACTGGCGGCCCCCAGGGGGAGAGCCTTCTCTGTGGGGGCACCTACTATCTGGAATGAGCTCCCCCCGGAGATACGGAGGATCCTGGATCTGCGCTCCTTCCGCCGTGCTGTGAAGACCTTTTTATTCCATCAAGCGGGCTTGGCCTAATCTCTTCCCTTTTTAAATATTAAAATTTTAATCTGTTTTTAAATTATCGGGGTGTTTTAATTTGTCTGGGCCAAATAATTTAATTTGATTTTATTGGGTTTTTTAAATTTTGTGTATCTATGTATTTTATTGTTGGCTGTTCACCGCCCTGAGTCCTTCGGGAGTAGGGCGGTATACAAATCAAATAAAACTGAAACTGAAACTGGAACTACAGACAAATACAGTTATCACCCTGAATATTACTTGTGTGGATCTAAGAGTCACTATAGAAGGGACTGTCCTAAGGCTACCCGAAGTAAAGACCATAATTATCATAGAGACAAAACAGAATATATACACAAACAGTCTCCAGAACGCAGGTTTAGACGTAGAGACTCTCCAAACCCCAACAATAGAAAAGAACATAGAGATAGCTCCAAAGAGAAATACTCAGGATCAATGTACGGGCTCACAATATGGGGATATAATAGCAAGTACATCAAAAAGGAAAACCTCTGGTTAATCGATTCGGGTGCAACCAACCACACCACATATGATGCTAGTCTGTTATCTTCATTCATCAATGAAGACTCCATAGTCAAAATAGCCAATCAAACTAATGCCAAGGTAATTGGAAAAGGAGATATAATCTTACCAGAAATTGGCAAAATAGAGGGGGTCCTGGTCACACCCGACATCCCATACAATATACTGGCTGCTATACGAGTCAGCCAAGATTTAGATATAGAAATTGAAATTAAAGCAGGCCAAACCTACATAAACAAAAATGGAATACATATAGGAAAGACCACTATTATTGATGGTTTACCATATCTCAACACAACTAACACCAATCAACATCATACCAATACACTCACAGTGCCAAATCAAACAATTAATGATAATGCAAACAATGATAGTCAATCAGGGACCCAAAATGATAAGCCTTCAATAGGAAAACTATTGCATGATGATTGTGCACATCTTCTGCACAGAAAATTAGGTCATATAAATTTCCCCACAGTACAAAAGATGAAAGAATATACTAATGGTTTAAAATTAAAAAATTGTGACAATTATCTTGAGTGCTCAATTTGTAAATCCGCCAAACTAAAAACGAAGCCCAGACCTAAAAAAATCAGTACGTACCACTGATTCTGTCTTCCAATTGATCCATATGGACCTAGTGGGGCCATTCAAACCTTCCATAAAGTACAAAAAAAGATTTTTTCTAACCATAGTCGATGATTACAGTCGCTATGGATTTGTATACACAATTAAACACAAGAGTGAAGTCTTTCACAAATTCAAAGAATTCTATAAACGAGTTGAAGTTCAACATAATACTAAAATAAAACAGATTATGACCGACAGAGGATCAGAATTTCTGTCCAAGGATTTTTCTAAATGGCTTAGGGAACAGGGAATAATTCATTACACGTCTTGTCCATTTTCGGCCTTCCAGAACGGTATTGTAGAAAGAAAAAATGGGACACTATAGGTAATGATGAGGTGCATTCTAGAAGATGCTGGACTAGGGAAAGCATTCTGGTCAGAGGCCCTCCTATATTCTAATTATACAATCAACAGGTTATGGTCCAGCTCAATAAACTCAACCCCTTACGAGTTGATGTATAAAAGAAAACCCAATATATCTCACTTACATGTTTTCAGAGTCACAGCTGACATCCTCATTCCCAAACAAATTAGAAGAAAAGGGGACAAAGTATCCAAAAGATTCAGATTTATGGGGTACAAATCTGGCACCAAAAGGTATAGATTTATTGACAATCAAAACAACTTCATAATTTCCAGATCAGCCACATTCCATGAACACACTAATTGGTCTAAGATTCACCTAAATGAAATAACTCACACAACCCATAACACAAATAATCAACTAGATTCAGATAGTGTGGATCATAACACACAACCAGTGATCAGACCCAAACACAAAGAGATTAGCATTAAAAGTTGGAAAAAAAATAATCTGACATTGAAATTAGACACTCTCTCTGACTCGAGAGATACTTACATGAATCTATCACCCCAGAAAACAGACCCATCAGGGAGAATAGAAACAAAAAAAAAAGAACTAAATAGCTTAAAGGAACTAGACATATACACCCCTTCAGCAGTACCTAATGATAAATCCCCGATTGGGACAAAATGGATATATAAAATAAAGACCCTAGATAACAACGAAACCATCTATAAAGCTAGATTAGTGGCCCAAGGGTTTGCCCAAAAATATCCCGAAGACTATACTGAAACCTATTCTCCTACAGTAAGGATAGAAAGCATAAAATGTGCATTAGTAATTGCCTCGATTTTAAAATTAGATGTATATCAATTCGACATACAAACTGCTTATCTGCATGCCAAATTAGACAAGAAAATATATGTTAAAGCTCCCCCTGGAATACATCCACTGGAAGGTAACACATGGCTATTAAATAAAAGTCTATACGGACTGAAACAGTCTGGAAAACAATGGTACGATTGTTTATCCACCCTACTAAAATCAATAGGATTCTTCCCCACTCCTGCAGATATGTGTTTCTTTTATAGGAAAAACAATGACTCTATAGAATATGTTCTCATCTATGTAGATGATATTTTATATATAGGAAATCAGAAACAAATATGTGAGATCTTCGCTCAAGAATTAAACAAGCATTTCTCTCTAAAATCTCTAGGAAAAATAAACAAATACTTAGGGGTCCACATCACACAGACACAAAAGGGGTTTCAACTATGCAAAGAAGAAAAAATATTAGAATTAGTCAAAAAATGTAATCTGAGTGAAGCTAAGTACTGCGAAACTCCCATGCATCCTGATTTTGTAAAAAAATATGCATAACGAAGATGAACCTTTCACTAACAACAAATTATATAGATCATCAATAGGGTCTTTACTGTATATAGCTAATTGGACCAGACCTGACATAGCATTACCTGTCAATTTATTATCTAGATATGTAAGCAGACCCACTATTTATCATTGGGAAGCTGTTAAAAAAATCATTAAATACTTGAAACATAGTTCAGGTGCATCTCTGAGATTAGAACCAAATGACACTTACCTAACAAACAGCATTTATATTTAAGGTCAAAGCTCAACATACAATTATCTTAGGCATTTAGAGGGGGTTCTGTCACATATGTAAATGCCTAATATATTTGCCTCTGTATATAATTATGGTTACCTCCCACTCTGTATACATCATCCCCAAAACCACTCCTACTTACCTCCGACCACTCCTCCTTTGTATATATATCGAATTTCCCCTGATTCTTGGTTCTTCCTCTGCATCTCCTGCAAGAGATCAGATATGAATAAATGAAAATTATTATCCCAACAGACTCTGAGTAATTATTGGGCAAGATCCTCGAATTCTAACAGTCTCTATGGCTTCTTTGATGTTTGTCGTGGCAGGCGCGGCCTGGCAAGGGGCTTGTAGGTTCGGAGTGGTCCTCTGGGCCGCTGGAGTGCTGAACTGACTGGCTGGTGTTGTAGGCCTGGACCATGGAGCTGGGGTAGGCCTGGCTTGTGGTTCTGGCAAAGTGCCCAGGGAAGCCGTCATCTTAGAGGAAGCTGGCTCCAGAAGGGGGCTGGTGGCGGGAAACTGGGTTGGGTGGGAGTCTCTCTGGCAGCAGGCGCCATCTTAGAGAGATCAGGCAGGGGAGTCCTTACCGGGATGGCAGGCATTTCTGGTGCTGCCTCCTCAGGCCTCTTTCTGGCTGCTGCCCTTGTCTTCAGGAGGGAGGTGAGTGCTGCTCGGTACTCCTCTTCTGACATCTTAGCCACTTGCCTCTCCAGGCTTTCATCTTGTCCTTCTGCCCCCTCGTCGTCAGTGCTGAAGAAGCCGTCTCCAGCATCGCTTGGCTCAGCCCCTGGGATTCCTTGCTGCATCTGGGTGGCCGCTGGCTGCCAGGGTGTAGCCGGATGGAAACCCCCTTCGATGTTTTCCATCGGTGATTCAGACTGAGGCTGGTGTGAAGTTCTCCTCTGTTGAAGGCCTCTGGTCACAACAGGAGAGCTTCTCTTACAGGTTATTTTGGAGGGCATCTTGCCTTTTCAACAGCTCCTGGAGTGAAGTTCTGCTACCATTCCCTCTGCTACCATTCTGTGGAATTGGGATCGTAGAAACACCCAGGAGCATAGAAGAGTCCAGAAGCAGATGCATGAATAAATGTCTTAAATGTATTTATTCATATAATAAAGCATGTTAACTATGTACAAAGGCTGTCTTAGTATTCATTATAGGATAGGGGGCACACATTATGTGTGACTACCCTGATCAGAGATCAAGTCTCATGGGGAACAAACGCAAAAAGAGAGAGGATGGTAGAAAAGGTTGGAAGGGGTTTTATACTCAGGGTAAGCCCCTCCTTCCACATAAGGATGGAGGCACTCTCTGCCTCCACTGGTGTCTATATGACACATGTGCCAATGGCTTGCAAATACTTGACATGGCGATCTCAGTCAGGCATTCAAATTCATTCAAGCCATTTACTGCTTAGAAGCACTCCTTGGGCACTGGTGGTAATCTGATTGATGGAACTGTATTGGTTAAGAAAAAGGCATGTTCTTAAGTATTTCACAGTAAAAACGACAAGAGAAAAACATTAAAATCTGCTTCT
Organism: Arizona elegans; assembly: GCA_022577455.1. Classification (NCBI taxonomy): domain Eukaryota; kingdom Metazoa; phylum Chordata; class Lepidosauria; order Squamata; family Colubridae; genus Arizona; species Arizona elegans. Next base: position 52,442,119 of record JAKOOJ010000006.1, on the reverse strand, counting down.
TTCTCCTCCTCTTCCACCTCCCTCTCCCCCTGTCCCCGCTTAAGTCCACAAGTCTTAAAGTTGCCAAGGTTGGAGACCCCTGCCCTAGGCCACTTTAGGAGCAAAGTGGTGGGTTTTGCTGGCATTTTAGGAGGAAGGGAAGGAAGGGAGGAAGAAAGAAAGAAAGAGAAAAAGAAAGAAAGAAAGAAAGAAAGAAAGAGGAAGAAGGAAAGAGGAAGGGAGAGAGAGAGAGAAAAGAAAGAAAGAGACAAAGAAAGAAAAAGAGAGAAAGAGAGAAAGAAAGAGGAAGGGAGAGAGAGAGAAAAGAAAGAAAGAAAGAAAGAAAGAAAGAAAGAAAGAAAGAAAGAAAGAGGGAGGGAGGGAGGGAGAGAGAGAGAGAGAGAGAAAGAAGAGGAAGGAAGGACCACAAACCCTGGCACTAGGCGTGGCTTCAGAAGACACTTTGAACCAGGACAGCCATTTAGGGCTGGAAGGGACCTTGGAGGCCATCTAGTCCAACCCCCTGCTCCAGCAGGAAACCTTATATCGTCTGGATTATTTTGGTGCCTCTAACAGAGAGGGAAATTTCCAGAAAGGAGAAGGAGTTTACTAGGACAAGGCTGCCATGCAGAGAAAGGCAGAGATAGTCCTTGACTTATGACCACAACTGAGCCCAAAATTTTGGTTGCTAAGCAAGAGCATTGTTAAGTGAGTTTCACCACATTTTACTCAATCTATGACCTTTCCTGGCTCTAACAGTCATGTGCAAGCTAGGGAAGAACATCTGAAGGCATGTGTAATGTTCTAATGTACAGAAGTTATAGTTAAATGTGTGGCAGAAAGTGGACTCTGGGTGTGTTTTTCCAAATGTAGTAAGTGAGGTTGAATGTGTATAGTTTTAGAAGAGCTGTGTGTGTGTACATACATATATAGTATATATAGTTGTGGCCCGCCAGCGGCCTGCGCAGATCATGACTGATCCCAACGAAGAGGAGACTGGTGTGGTGTCACGCCAGCAGCCTGCACAGCCAGCGCTCGCGTCGGACAGCGAGGAGGCTGAAGAGGATGTGATGCCAGAGACAGAGACTCAGCCAGGGCCTTCAGAACCTCCAGAGGTTCCTTCAAGTGGAGAGAGCGAAGTGGAGGAGCCTCTCCTCAATTCTCGAGCACGCAGGGCTGCCAAAAGGCAGGAATGGCTACTCAGGAGGAGGAGGTCTACTCGAGAGTAGGGTTTGAGGATAATTGGCCACTCCCTTAGCCTATTTAAGTCACACGCAGCTAGTGCTTTCTTGCTGGAAACAACTTGTATTTATTATCAGAGTATTTTGGTTTATCATAACTTGTTTTCTGGGCTGGTTGCCAACCTTTGCCGGTCTTGTTTATTCTTGCTACTTAATAAATTTGATAAGGACCGTTGGTGTGTGTCAATATCCTGGAAATCCGGAGCTGGGGCAGAAGAATAGTAAATAATGTATCTTTTTGTGTGCCTATACACACTCTATACTATGTAATATGCATGTACACATATGGCATATATACATAGGATTAAATAGTATATTTTGGATGTTCAGTAGTAGTAAATAAATAGACAGGGAAATTGTATCTCGTTAAGGCCTTTGAGGCGAGGAGAGGCCAGGCACCCTAACCCTAACACTAATCCTTGACGTGAGTGATGTCAAGTTGGCCACGCCCACCCAGTCACATGACCACCAAGCCACACCCACCCAGTCACATGACCACCAAGCCATGCCCACAAACAAGCCACACCCACAGAACCGGTAGTAAAAAAATGTGAAACCCACCACTGCTTTAAGGATGCTGATATTGAAGAACTATCTGAATAGCTTTGAAGAAAAAGTTATCCTAACCCCAAAATCTTACCATCAGTTCATCTAATCTGGAACTTTTGGTCATTTTGAAATCTCTCACTCAGGGACTATGAAGTTATTCAGCTAATATTAAGATAATATATAAAATGGATGTCTTTCATAAGTACATGAAAGAGATATAGAAGAAAATTATAGCCTCGTGAGACAAGGTTTGATTAACCCTGTATGTCTGAAAGCACAGATTAGAAGTGCACTAAAGAAATGGCAGCTTTGCAAGATGAAATAATTTGGATACCAAATTTTCTGGGTAGAAGTGACTTAAGATTCCCTTGTGGTTTAATGAAACATGGTTTTGAGAATATTGCTGCAACCTGAATGGAGTCTGGAAATTAAATCTGCATACTGTGCTGGTTTTTGCCTTTCTTCAAAATTGAGGCTCAATCTATGGTAGTTAAAGTTCTATTAGGGGCCACAGTGGCTCACGTGGTAAGATGCTGGGCCTGCACACTGCTGAGGTCAGCCGATTGGCGGTTTGATTCCCATGAGCGGAAGGGACAATAAAGGAGCCTCCCCCGATTGCCTACTGGTATTCAGGTGTCCCGTGGGTAAAGATAACACCGGCTGAAAAAATTCCTTTCACAGAGGCAGCCAGCCACTTCAGTGATCCCTAGCTAACACATGCCATACGGTTAAAGTTCTATGAACTTGCGATAATATTTTGCAACTTTATCAACAAACACTTCTTTGGAATACATTGGAAAGGAGGTAATGACTTTCTCTGATCTGCTTGATTACATAGTTAATAAATGTAAACATAAGGTTTTGTTGCCATAGGGAATTGTCCCACAGTAACTTTCATTCCAATGATTCAAGATGGTATTTAAATCTGTCATTATTAAAAATTGCAGTTTCTTAAACAGTTAAAACAAGATTTAAGATATTTTGATATCAATAATTCAGATTAAATTGATTTAAAATCTATAGTTGAAGTTGGGTTCTTTGTGAGTTTGTGGGCAAGAATAAATGTTATTAAAATAAATTTTACTTTCTTCTCTCACTCCTTCTCTTTTCCCTTCCCCCCCTCCTTTAGTATGCAATGCAAACTTAGCAGAATATCACCTTGAGTGAGATGTGTCTCTTGGTCACATAGAGTCAGATTACTTCAACCTGTCACTTTGCTGAAAATAGAACATGACTGGGTCTTTAAAAACAAAGGCAGTAGCTCCACTGAAATCTGTGGACTGAAGGAAATAAAGCATGATACTTTCACTGTTACTTGAAGCAGCCTGAAACTTTTGTTTCAGAAACAGGTAATGTGTCCAGACAGGTACTTTCACTACGTTTATGATTTTCTGTTTTCTGTGTTGAGCTCAGTGTTCCAGCAAAGTCTCATGTTCTATTTTTCTGTACAGATTAGGAAATTGTGTGTTATTTCAGCCTATGCTGTAGCCTGAGCTCAGAGACCTATATTTTTCTCTAGAATATTTTGTAATCAGTAATATTAATTGGATGCCTCTCCAGTGTCTTCTCAGATATTCTGGACAAAAACAATCCTTTTGTTGCAGACCAGCACCATCTTGTGGTCTGTAATAGTATTCTATTTTCTTTTTAAGTGATTTGTAAGAGGCTGACCATGATCCAGGTCGCTATGTACGGTAATTTATCTCCTTAAAGAAAAAGTACATTTTATATATTTTTTAAAAAAGGTTTGCTTTTATTTATTTCCTGTGAGTTTGCTTTATCTGCCAAAAGGGGAAAGGAATTTTTAAAAACTACCTGATCTCTATGCTATATGGCAAGGTCAAGCTATAGAAATTATTTTAGTTACTTTTTGATTACCAGAAAGGCAACACACTGTATGTTCTCCTGTACTAGGGTAATGGGGTGAATACTAAGCGAGATACTTCCTGAAATATAGGTGATGGAAAAAGAAATATCAGGCCAGGGAGGTGGGGCAGGCTGTTTAGAGGGTATATGAGAAAAGAGACTTACCTTATCTTTTTGTCCTTTATCCTACAGGATTTGCAGTCCACTCCACTATACTAAAAGAGATCCTGATGTCAATTCCTCTTAAGTTGCTACTCAGAAAAACTGTGGGGAAGACAGATTCTAAAGTTTTCTCTATAAAAAATGTGACTTCCATACAAAGATAAGGATTTGAATTGTCTTTACCTATCTGAAGAGAAATGAGAATTTCTCTTCAATGTTGACCTGTTTCTGCTCAGAGGAAAAAAATATCCAAAGGCTTATCTCTAGTATTTGCAGAAAATTATCATAACATTGAAAATTGGCAAATTAATGGGAATGAATTTGAACAGTTATGTATCTGTAGCTAAATAAATTAAACACCTACCTATCTACCTACCTACCTACCTTGGAGTGCTGTTCCAGGCCTTAGTATCCTGGACAGTACACTCTGCTTAGCTTCTTGTGTATCTTGAGATTTTCCCAATTTAAAGGAACTACTTTATCTCTGTAGCCTTCAAGATCTTTGTAACCAAAGTGGTTCCCTAGCTTTTCTATAGCATCGAAATATCTATTTCTAGAAATCCTGATATTCTTGAAGCTGTGTAGTTTAACTTTATTACAGTTATCTTTTGCATTAAGAGTGATGCATTCGTTTTAGTGAAGGGTTTGGTTTTTGTAGGTGCTAAAATTTGATATTACCTGTTTAAATCTTGGATTGAAATAAACTTTCTTTCACTGTAGGTTTGCCTCCGATGGTTCCTAGAGATCACTTAAAGCTAATCTCGTTAAAAATAGTGAATGATAAGCTTCATTTCCTAAAGCTTTCCTTAGAAAGTCTTTGCCCATTAAGGGTTGAAAATGCCAGAAATTTTCTTAATTAATTTATTTGGGATATTGATTTTGAAATAAACAGCAAACAGCCTGGTCAGCTTCAGCACATTATTGCAGCCTGATTCAGCATGAGCAGCTGATTGGCAGTTGGATCAGCCTCCTGGAATATTGCCAATCAGCTGTTCCAGGCTACAGGGATTGCCACATGTTGCATTTTCAGCCTCCGTGCGCCCCATTTTTGGCCTCCACATATCACATTTTCAGCTGGTTCCAGGTGGTGGGGATTGCTGCCACTGCCAATCCCTGCCACCTGGAACCGGCCAAAAATGTGATGCACAGAGGCGGCAATTGGCAGCGATGTGCTGTGGCGATCCCCGCAGCCTGGAACGGGTCTAAAGCAGAGCGTGCAGAAGCCAAAAACTTGATGCATGGAGGCCGAAAACGGCTAGTGGGTGGGGGCCAGCGGGTGGGCAGGGCTTCGGCAACATTTGGTGTATAAGACGCAGCACAATTTTCACCCACTTTTGTGGGGGGGGGGTGAGGAGTGCATCTTGTATTCCGAAAAGTATGGTAATCTCTTGGCAGAGAGCCAGATTTCTATTTGTTGCTTTTCCTGCTTGACTACTGCTTGGATATATTTTTCTGCATAGTCACAGAATGTGGTATCCTTTATATATTCATCTTCTGCTTCTCCATGAATCTGAATATTGTATTTATATCTTTGTAACATTATACATTTTCATCTCTATCTGTTTTAATTGCATTGACTGCTGACTTTATGGCCATAATAAAAATTTGAATTATATTCCTTCAAATCTTTTGCTATATTTCAAGAAGAAAATTGGACTGACTAAAATTGCAGAATGACAGATAAATAAAACATTTTCTGAAGTCTCAGTTTATACAGGACATGTTAGCAGCTTCCCAAATTACCTGTATTGGAAAGTATTTTGGAAAAAATCTAGTTACCTTCTATAGACAGTGAAAGAGTATTTCTAAGCTAGAAATTGATAATTCATAAGAGCTTGGAATAAAGAGAAAGGATATCTTATTTTAACAAATAAATGGTTTGTTTTGAAAGAATATTGAATATATTTCTTATGATCTTAAGGTGAGACTAATTCATCAAATGATTTTTTGCCATGTTCACTGGACACCTCAATGCGTATTTGAAAAGGGCTGGGTACAAACGTTTTTATGCTAGAGGTATATTTGAGGAGACCTTAACACATACAATTTGAACTTACTGTTTGACCATTTTTGGTGTAATATTTACATTTTTATAATAAGATTTTGAGAAGAAAAATAAAGTTAAAAGAGCTTTATATAAAACTAAATTATAAATCAAAATATTGAGATCTGGTATTCTTTGATCTTGCTGGGTTTTTTTGCAGATGTTTCATTACCAGGCTAGATAATATCAACAGTTCAAGGGGAAGTGAGTTTTGCTTGTGGCTAAGAAGGAAACAAATAATCCAGGACCAGTGCTGCAGCCGAACCCTTTGTTAAATTGCTGGCTTGCCCCGCCCCTCCGCACCACTATTTATTGCCAATAAATAGTGGTGGGCGAGGGGCAGGGGAGCCAGCAATTTAACAAAGGGTTCAGTGTTTTTTTTGTAATTTTATTGGCCCCCGGAGCTTCAGCATAGGCTAATTAGCCCTTGCTTAGATTTGCTCTCAGCTGTTTTGCTCATGGATCTGCTCCTTGCTTGCAAAGAGTGCTGATTTTTCCCCCCTAGCTATACTGAAAAATGAAAGAGAAAGTAAAGAAGGCTGTTGGCTTTGCACGTTGGAAAATTAGGCAGGCAGATTTCTTTTTCCTCACCAAAAAAGGTAGGTGCAAACAACAGAAAATTTAGGGAAAAAGAGGAGATTTTAAAACACAAAAGAAAAAAAGCTCTATTTAACTAGGGAATTGTAATAATTGAGATACTATTAGTTGTATATTGTGTTGAAAGCAGAAATGGTTAAGTTGTGGTTTGGAGGAATATATGGGGGAAATTATTTGGTTTATTATTATTGGTAAATATAATTAATTGATTTGTAAGAAATTGGATTGCATGGAAATAATTGGAATATTCATGTTCATATTGATTAATATACAAAAAAGGTAGTTATATAACTAATTGATTTATATTAAAATGTTGAATTCATATTAAACAACTGTAATATTACATAATTAACCAATGTGAGGATGGATATAAAAATAGATGACAATGGGAAGGGGTATAATATAGAATAGAAGGGAAAAATTGAATTTGATTAAGATTAGAGATGAGGATGAGGGTAATATTGGTTTTTTACAAAAATAGATGAGGAATAAATATGGCAAAAAGGAAATATAGAAATTGTAAATTTAATTGAAATGACTAAACACTGTTTAAATTTGTGAACCGGCCAAATACTCTGTTCAAAGAAAATACATTGTATGTTTGTATGTGTGTTTCTAATTATTGCTATTTATTCATATTTGTTCCCTTTTATTCTTTAAAGTTTAACAATTCATTCTTTATCTTAATATCTTTATATTTTTTGGGGGTTGGCTTTCTTCCCTTTCATCTTTTTTATTGTACAGCAATCTTTCTCCTCAAACCTACCACCTCTCTTTTCTTTCCTTCTTACTTTCTCTTCCTCCCCCTCTTCTTCTCCTCCCTACTTCCTCTTCCTTTCTCCTTCTCCTCCTTTCTTCCTCCCTCTCTCTCCTACTCTAATTTCCCTTCCCTTCCTTCATCTCTCTCTATTGCTGTATCCTTTTATGCATATGGACTACTCAGAGGGCTGAAAAAGTTATTTCTGACTGGTCCTCGCACTTTTGACCAGTCCTCGAACTTACGACTGTCCTCACATTTTACATTTTTGCCCTATCTTGTCACCATGGTGAAGAGAAGCAGTTGTGAAATGAGTGACATGGTTGTTAAGAAAGCTGCACGGGCATAAATGTGAGGATGGTCATAAGTGTGAGGACCGGTCAAAAGTGTGAGGCCCAGTCAGAAATGACTTTTTTCAGCCCTCTGAAAAAAGTCTATGCACACAGCCACGCCCACCCGGTCACATGACGAGCTACCCACGCCTACACAGTCACGTGACCAGCTAGCCACGCCCACCCAGTCACATGATTGCCAAGCCACACCCCCAACTAAGCCACGCCCACAGAACCTGTTGTTAAAAAATTGAATCCCACCACTGGTGAAAGGGCCTCATAAGTGGAATAGCCTAGGGCCTCTTCCAATCTAAATCCGGCCCTGTCTGTGGGACTACAGTAAAAAAAAAAATAGTTCAGACCTTCCAACTTCACGAGATTTTTTTTTTTTTTGTGAGAAATTGGAAGGTCTGAACTAATTTTTTTTAATTTTTTTTTATTGAAAAAGTTTTAAAACAAACACAATTTCCCCACAACCCTCCCTCCCAACCCCCCCTCCACCTCCCCGACTTCCCAGAGCAGAACACAAGGTATTTCTATTGACCTTTAACAATAAACTAAATTGCATAACCAATCATTAAACTAACACCCCCTAAAAAAAAATTCTTAACCCCCATATATAAAATCCTATTTCTTAAACATAATACTTCTAATATCACTTATATAGGGTTTATACAAATAAAGGAGATCATTCATAAGCTATTTGATATTTTTTGGTCTGATACTTATTTTATATATAATCAATCCATCTTCTCCAGTCCTGTATATACCTTTCTTGTATGTGAACTAATTTTTTTACTGTAGTCTCACAGACTACTTTTGTTGCCCTGCACATGACGGTGGTGAATGGAGCTGGAGTGAAGGGATGTGGCTGCCTTGGGTGTGGGTGTGTGGGGGATGTGAGGGTTTGGCATGGGTGGCCTGGCTGAAGGGCCCTCAGGTAAGCTGGTGTGGGGCAGGTGGGGCAGCTCTGCACCTCCTGCCTTGCTTCATCCTCCACCCCCACACCTTCCTTTGTTCTTCTTTGTTCTTTGCCATTTCTTCTCCTTACTTGCCGCTGTATCAAAACAGGAGGCTGAGCAATGCACTGGTGCAGCGGTCACAAAGCGAGGTAGTGGGGGTTGAAGGATGAAGCAAGGTGGGGGGTGCATAGCTTCCCCCATGCTCCACACCAGCTTACCTGAGTGCCCCGCAGGCAGGCCATCAACATCCTGACAACTGCCTGGCTTTGCAGCGGCTCCAGCAGCCCCATCCAGGACCCCATGTGCATTGCTCAGCCTCTTCCTCCTTTGTGGCGGCAAGCAAGGAGAAGCAGGCTGGTAGCCACACAGGGTCCTGGGCAGGGCTTCTGGAGCCACCACTGTGAGGCCAGGCAGTTGTCAGGACATTGATGGCCTGTCTGTGGGGCCCTCAGGTAAGCCAGTGCATGGGGCAGCTCTGCACCTTCTGCCTTGCTTTGTCTTCCACCCCCATCCCCTCATTTCATCTTCTACCCCCCCACTGCCTCACTTTGTGGCCACTACACCAGTGCATCTCTCATCTTCCTGCTCTGTTATGGCAGCGAGCAAAGAGAAGAAGTGGCAAAGAATGAAGATGAACAAAGCAAGTCAGTGTGGAGGTGGAGGATGAAGCAGTGAAGGCCGCCATGGAGAGCATGGCTGGTGCCGCTGCCATGAGGTGGAATGAGCAAGCGAGAGAACGATCCGACCAAACCTGTGTGTGTGAGGGAGAGCTTCTTTTGGCACCCCTCAGTTTCCCACCCCACCCCTGCCATGCTGGTTTGGTCTGCTGGGGAGAATTGCCTTCCGCCTTCTCCGCCGTGCCATTAATGGGAATTGACCATTCCCCAAGCCCTGCTACTGTCAAAGTAAATCCCGGGCACTGCAATGGACAGTCAAAAAGCACAGCTTTTGTTGGAAGATGGAGGAGGAGCAAGGAGAAGAAAGAGGGAAAGCAGCTGAGTGAGAAGTGGAAAGAGAGTGGGGGGGAGATCTGATTCAACCTTGGAGAATTATACCAGGGCTAGCGGCCACAATGCTGTGTTACTTGGACTCAGGTCCAGGGCTGTCTGCAGTATTTGGTAAAAACATCAAGATGTTGGTGATGATGGTACAATCAAAGTTCCAGTTCTTTGTTGCTTACCATTTGCTCATATTGTTTTTATTTTGTTGGTTGCCCAGATTGTTTTTGGATAGATGGGCAGCTAACAAAATAAAAAACAACATTCTATTAAAAAAAACAAGCCAAATGAGACACAATAAAACCTCTGAATTCATTAATTGCACACACCCATGCTAGAACTTCCATAATTAACACCCCAGGCCACCCCAATATCTGAAGAACAGCCATGTATTTATGGCCTTCCAAAATGCCAATAGAGTCAAGACCATCCATATCTCTCAGGAAAGACTGTACAGAGAAGGCACTACAACATAGAAGGTGCCTGCAACCCACCAAGTGGCACTGATTTACAGTGGTGAGATTCAATTTTTTGAACAACTGGTTCTGTGGGCATGGCTTATTTGGGTGGGCGTGGCTTGGAGGTCATGTGACTGAGTGGGCATGGCTACCTGATCATGTGACCTGGTGGCCATGGCTATTTGTATAGGGACTACTCAGAGGGCTGAAAAAAAGTCATTTCTGACTGGTCCTCACACTTATGACCATCCTCACATTTATGCCCATTGCAGCATTCTTATCAACCATGTCACTCATTTCACAACTGCTTCTCTTCACCATGGTGACAAGATAGAGCAAAAAACATAAAATGTGAGGACAGTCAAAAGTGCAAGGACTGGTCAAAAGTGCAAGAACCAGCCAAAAATAACTTTTTCAGTCCTCTGAGTAGTCCATATGCAGATGGGTTGGAAATGGATAAAGCAGAATTCTATTTTAGATTTCAAAACATGAAAGAAGAAAAGGGAGAAAAATTGCCAGATGTTATGATTGGGATGCTGGCTGAGGCACTAGAAATTTCTAAAGAGAAGGTGATGGAAGGGGTGGATGAGATATATTGAGTCTACACTAGATATGCAATGCGTAATAAATTGCCACGAGAAGTACACATAAGATTTACTAAGAAATCACTTAAAGCACAAATTTTACAGGTGGCCAGAGAAAAAACCCTGAAGCATAAGGAGAAAGAAGTGATGGTTCTGAGACAAATACCAGGAAAGATGAGAGACTTGAGAAGAGAATACCAAAATCTTAATCCAAAAAGGAATCAATTATAGATGGCTGATACCAGAAGAGTTAATCTTAATGTGGCATCTTCAAAGATACAGGTTGGATACAATTGATAAAGCAAGAGCCTTTTATGAAGACGTTTTTTAAAGGAAAAGAAGTGGAAATGGAAATGGAATTTTCAACTACAGTGGTGCCAGAAAAATTCACAGAAGAAGAATTGGCTATGATTGAATCAACAAAAGGTGCTGTTGTTTTATATATTAGAAATTCAATACTTGCAAAACAAATATATGCAGACTAGAGGGCAGAATGTTGATGGTGGAAATAATGGACAATAATATGAAAATTTTGTTGGTTGCAATATATACTTCAAATAATAATCAAAGTGATTTTTATACAAAGTTGTACATGAAAATAATTGAAATAGAATATGACAATATATGCATGATGGGTGATTTTAATGGAGTGGTAGATGAAAACCTGGATTATAATACACTTAAACCAGTAAGACATACCAGAAAGATATTACCAAAAACCTTCTTTAGGATGATAGAGGAAATTAATTTGAAAGACGTATGGAGGGACAGAAATGGGAAAAATAGACAATATACTTTTTATTCTGATAGACACTCATCTTGGTCTAGATTAGATATGATTTGGACAACAATGGACTTGACTTTGAAGATAGACTGTGTGGAAATAAAAACAAACTTGTGGGCTGACCACAATCCTGTGACTGCTATCTGGAAAGGTCGGAAAAGAAAATCTAGATGGACTTTAAATAATACAATATTAAAAGAGAAAGAGTTCGTATAAAAATTGGAGAGAGAATTGACCTTCTTTTTTAAAGAAGACAAGAAAGAAGACACATCGGCTCAAAATGTATGGGATACAATGAAGGCCTAGGTTAGATGTTTAATAATGGACTATACAAGAAAAAGAAATTTGAAGAAAAGACAAACTGCTAACATGTTAATTGATGAACATAAAAGATTTGAAAAGGAACTCCAGAAAGATCCATGTAAGAAAGATAGAAAAATAAAAATGAACATAATAAAGCATAAAATGGATTTATTGGAGAAGGAAGAACTAGCCCAAAAAATAAGAAGTGCTAAACAGAACTATTTTGAAAATCCAAATAAACCAGGAAGGTGGTTAGCATATAAATTGAAAAAAGAAAAAGAATCAAGGAAAATAACGCAATTAATCGATGACCATAGGCAAAGGAAATTTGGAAATAAAAAAATGGAAAAAATAATACAAGAATATTATCGACAACTTTATAAGAGAGAGATGATAGAAGATGAAAATGTGAAGAGATATTTGCATGATGCTAAATTACCTCGGCTTTTTAAAGATGTGGAGGAGATGCTGGAGGGGAATATTACAATGATGGAATTAACAGAACAATTAAGAAACAAAAGAATGGAAAGGCACCAGGCCCAGATGGCCTATCTGTTGAATATTATAAGACACTACAAGATCATTTAAGTCTCTCACTACTGGATGTTATGAACGAAGTGATGACAAAGAAGAAAATACCCAAATCATGGTCTGAGGCATATATCACATTGATCCATAAAGAAGATACAGACCCACAACAAATTAAAAAGTATAGGCCTATATCTCTGCTAAATTCAGACTATAAAAGTTTTGCATCAATATTGGCAGAAAGGCTTAAGAGATATTTGAATAACTTCATACATATAGATCAGGATGGCTTTCTTCCAAAAAGACAAATTAGAGACAATATAAGAATAATTCTGGACACTTTAGAATACTATGAAGCACATCCTGAAAAGCAGATGGCGTTGATATTTTTAGATGCTTAAAAAGCTTTTGACAATGTGAATTGGCGATTTATGATACTTCAAATGGAAGAGATGGGCTTTGGTAGGAAATTTATCCAGGCAATTGAAACTATATATTGTAAACAGACCGCAAAAGTAATAATAAATGGAGAATTGACTGATCCGATTGAGATAGAAAAAGACACTAGACAAAGATGCCCATTGTCACCATTGTTGTTCATTCTGACATTGGAAGTTTTAAATAGAAATATTAGAGAAGATAAAAAGATAAAAGGCATGAAAATTTGGAAAAAAGAATATAAATTGCAAGCTTTCGCAGATGACCTGGTCTTTATTATTGAAGAACTGTTAACAACAATAAAGAAATTGATAGAATCTATTGATGAGTTTGGGACAGTAGCTGGCCTGAAAATTAACAAAGATAAAATGAAGATAATGACCAAAAATATGTTGAAAAGGCAAAAAGAGGAATTGTCAGAGATTTCAAAGATACAGGTCACAAATAAGGTGAAATATTTGGGTATACATTTGACAATAAGATGTAGTGCACTCAAAGAAAATAATTACAATAAACTGATGCAACAGATTGGGCAGGATTTGGCGAAATGGGGAAACTTGCAGTTATCTTTGATTGGTAGGATCTCAACTATTAAGATAAATGTTTTGCCTAGATAGTTGTATTTATTTCAGACAATTCCAATTAAGTTGGGCAAGGAATTTTTTGAAGAATTGAATAAAATGATATTGAAATACATTTGGCAGGGGAAAAAGCAAGGATAAAATTAAAGCTGTTACAAGATGCTAAAATGAGGGGTGGCTTCGACTTGCCCAAGTCACAACTTCATTCCACAACTGCGGTGCTTCATGTGACTGGGTGGGCGTGGCCAGGTGGTCATATGGCATTGCTTCTTTGCCCTAATGACAGTTTGCTGCAATGGTCATAAATGTGAAAAATGGTCATAAGTCACTTTTTCCAGTGCCATTGTAACTGTTGTAAATCAAGGATTACCTGTACAAAAATACAAAAAGCTTCTTTGCTTGCAAAAAGCTGCCCTAAAGTCAATTAAAGAAGTTGTTGCAATAAAGCATGATGAAATAAGAGATGATATTGTTTTTGCAGTATCAGGATTGTCAAAACTTGTTATTCAGGTAGAAGAGAGAGTGGAAGAAATTAATGAAGCCAATTTAAATTTGGAAAGCAAAATGGGAGATATTATGATTAAAACAGAGAGGTTGGATGATGAATTGGTAATGTTACAATATAGATCTATGGAATTTGCCTTGAGATTGAGAGGCCTGAAAAAAAATAGCAAAGAAAATCTAAAGGACATTTGTGCTGAAGCTATTGCAGAGATAATTAAAGAAAGACCAGAAGATGTGGCAAGTCGAATTGATAAAATCTACAGGGTTAACTCCTGGCTGGCAAGACAAAGACAGCTGCCAAGAGATGTGGTGATTTATTTTACAACCAGGAGGATCAGAAATGATATTTTACAAGCTTCTTACAAGAATAAGGTTCAAGTGGCTGGGCAAGAAGTGGTGGTTTTGAAAGAGATTCCTCCAAAAATGTTAAGAAGCAGAAAGGATTTTGGCTTTTTGGTAAATGAACTGAGAAACCAACAAGTGCCATACAGATGGGATGTTCCAACTTGTTTAATAGTGACTTATAGTGGAGAAAGATATCGGTTAAACAGTTTGGAAGGCAAAAGATTTTTATGTTAATGTTCTGAAGGCTGGACACCCACCCTCACCCGAGGGGGGGGGGGTAGAAAGAAAATGGAGATGCTACAACAAGAAAAAGATGGAATGCAGATATAAACCTATGCTGAAGTTGCAGCTGGAGGAATCACCATGGAAGAAGACTTGGATCTTGGGGGCTTACCCCCAACTCTGGAACCATCTCAGAAGGGAGAGCCAAGGGAACAACATCTGACTCAAGCAACTTATAAACGTGAACAATAACTCAAAGTGCAACAATCTCAAGATTTATCGCAAGAAGCTCAAAAAACAGAAGCAGTGGGGGGGGGCTAGACCAAAGAGTAAGGTGGAGGAGGATGTTCAGCTGATGCTCATGAGGCTTCAAAAGCCTAAAGATGGCAACTAAATTCTTATCTTGGAATGTTAATGGCTTAAATTCACCCCCAAAAAGAAAGAAAGTATTTCATTATCTGAAACAATTTAACAATGATGTTATTTGCTTGCAAGAAACACATATTAGACTATTAGATCAAAAATATTTGATAAACTCAAGATTAGGCACACACTTTGTGGCATCAGCGCCAGAGAAGAAAAGTGGGTTAGTCATATATGTAAAGAAAGGATTATCAGCCAATTTAATTGAGGCAGATGATCAAGGAAGATATATTGCAATTGAATTATTAACACAGACTGGAAAAATGCTTTTAATTGGAATATATGCCCCTAACCAGCAGCAAGATAAGTTTTATAAATTTTTACACACTAAAATAATACAATGGGACTATAAATCTTTTATATTAATGGGTGATTGGAATGGAGTAATAGATACACAGAAAGATAAAAAAGTTTATCAAAGATCTCAACCCATACGAAATTACCTAAATCCTTTTTTGATATGATGGAAGATATAGAACTGAGAGATATTTGGAGAGAACGCAATGTGGAGGAGAGAGACTTTACATTTTTTTCTGATAGACATCAATCCTTCTCCAGGATTGATTTTATACTAACCACAAATGATTTTATTTCCAGGGTGAAGAAGACGAAGATATGTCCAAGAACTCTAACCGATCATAGTCCGGTTTGGGTAGAAATGGAACAGGAGAGGGGAGAAAGGAGGTCTTGGAGGCTAAATGAAAATTTATTTAGATATGAAGAAAATGTGAATGAGCTTAAAAAACAAATGAAAGAATTTTTTGCTATTAATATGCATAAGGGTACTTCTATGGAAATGGTTTGGGATGCTAGTAAGGCCTATATGAGGGGAATTTTAATACATATGAATAATAAACATAGATTAAAACAACAAAAGAAACGGAAAGAGATAGAGGAAGAAATAAAAAAGAAAGAATAATTACTTATACTTAATCCAGGAGATAAGAAAGCAAAAAAAAAAAAAAACAATAAATATACTACGAGGGCAATTTAATATGTTAATGGCTGATCAGGTGGCAACTAGTTTACAATATGCTAAACACAATACATTTTGTAATGCCAATAAACCAGGCAGGTGGTTGGCCTATGTGTTGAGGAAAAAACAGAAATCACGAGTTATTGGTAAGATAGAATTCAGAGGTAAGGAAGTTTACCAACAGAATATGATCAAAAAGGTTTTTTTAGAATTTTACACAAAGTTATATGCTAGTGACTCAATACAAGGCATAGATATAGATAGATACTTAAAGGAAGAGAATATTCCTGAATTAACGCTAGAGCAGAGGGAAGGACTGAATCAGCCAATAACTTCTGAGGAGATTATTGCAGTAATTAAGCAGTTAAAAATAGGGAAAGCTCAGGGAACAGATGGATTAACAGCTGTTTATTATAAGAATCTACAGTTTGAAATGGTAGAACCGCTTAGAGCATTATTTTGTAAAATTCAATTAGGGGGAAGAGTTCCACCCTCTTGGAGTACAGCTTTTGTTTCACTGATCCCGAAGGAAGATCAAAACTGCACCAAACCTGAAAATTTTAGGCCAATATCACTTTTGAACATGGACTATAAAGTTTTTGCCAAGATATTAGAGAATAGATGAATGCCTGTTATGCAACAAACAATTCATAATGATCAATCAGGCTTTATAAAAGGGAGGCAAATGAAATATAATGTTAGACAAATTGTAAATTTATTGGAATATCTGGAGAAAAAACAACCAGGTCTCTGCAGCATTTATATTTTTGGATGCAGAGAAAGCATTTGATCGATTGAACTGGCAATTTTTGTTTAAGATAATAGAAAAATGCACTTTGGAGAGTATTTTATACAACCAATTAGAGCAATATATCAGGAACAAACAGCACAAATAATAGTTAATGGAGGCTTAACAGATGTTTTTAAAATTGAGAAAGGTACAAAGCAGGGTTGTCCCTTGTCTCCATTGTTGTTTATTTTAACTCTAGAAGTTTTGTTGAATAAGATACGTGACTCTGATAAAATAAAAGGAATTCTAATCAGGCAGCAAGATTATAGATTAAGAGCCTTTGCAGATGACTTGGTCGTTACTTTATCTCAACCTATAGAAGCAGGTCCATATATATTGGACATAAGTCAATATGGTAAGGTATCTGGATTTAAAGTAAATCAACATAAGACGAAGATGATAACTAAAAACATATCCATATTTCAAAGAGAAGAATTAGGGAGAATAACGGGGTTTGAAATAGCTAAAAAGGTTAAATACTTAGGAGTATATATTGCAGCCTCAAACACGAAATTATTTAAAAACAATTATGAAGTTCTTTGGCAAAAAGTGCAGAAAGAAATGGATAATTGGAAAAAGTTACAACTTTCTCTACTGGGAAGGATAGCAGCAATAAAAATGAATGTATTACCTAGGTTTTTATTTTGTTTCAAATGATACCAGTGCTTAAGAGAGATGGAAATTTGAGGGAATGGCAGAAAGGGGTTAATACTTTTATTTGGTGCGGGAAAAAACCAAGAGTGAAACTGAAAATTATACAGGATGTACGTGAGAGAGGAGGTCTTAAAATGCCTAATTTAAAATTTTATTATGAAGTAGCTGTTTTATCACAAATCAGTGATTGGTTTAATTTAACTGAAGAGAGAATGTTAAATATAGAAGGTTATGATTTGTTATATGGATGGCATGCTTATTTGTTATATGAAAAAAAGGTGGATAAAGTGTTTAAGGGTCATATATTTAGAAATGCATTGCTGAGGGTTTGGAAAAAGTATCTATACAAGCTAAATTACAAGATATCTATATGGGCAAATCCCAGACATGCAATAGAAAATATAAGTATAGAACAAAAAACAGAGGTGATTACATATAAAGAGCTTCTTTTTATGGAAAGGGGTAAACTGCAATTGAAATCTTTAGATGCATTAAAAGAAGAAGGGATAATCTATACTTGGTTTCAGTATGGCCAGCTTCAAGCTAGATGGAGGGAAGATCAGAAAATTGGTGTCATGCAAAATGAGGAAAATTTGGTAAAACAGATTAGAGATCAAAGTCAGATGCATATTAAAAGGTTGTATAACGCTTTATTGGAAATAGATTCAGAAAAGGAATTGGTTAAGGATTGTATGATAAAATGGGCACAAAACTTTCAGGAACTAGTGATGATGGAAACATGGGAAAAGATTTGGGTTAGAAATGTTAAATTTACACAAGCACAAAACTTGAGAGAAAATTTTTATAAAATGTTTTATAGATGGCACTTAGATCCTAAAAAAATATCATGTATGTACCCTATTTGCAAGCTAAATGTTGGAGATGTGAACGTGATGGCGCAACTTATTATCATATATGGTGGACTTGTAAGAAAATCAAGGCATTTTGGATAAAAATTTGGTGGATGATGCAGAATATTCTGAAAAAAAGGTTGAAATTTACTCCTCAATTGTTTTTATTGGGTATAATGACGGATTGTACTAAACTGATTTTGAACTTAATATCAGCAGCTAGGCTGTTGGTAGCGCAATACTGGAAGAAGGACTCTTTGCCTACTATTAAAGAATGGACACTGAAAGTAGCGAATTTAGCAGAAATGGCAAACAGCGTATTTGAAGGACTATACACAAGAAAGATACATATTGGAATGGAGAAGATGGATTGATTATATTCAAAATAAGTACCAGACAAGAAAATATCAAATAGTTTATGAATGAATGTTAAACTTCAGAAGTATTATGTTATCAATAGTGGAGTTAAGGTTTCGGGGGGGATTTGGCAGTTTAAGAATAGTTGGGCTAATTTAGCATATGATTGTTAATTGAAATATCCTGTATTTTGCTCTGGGAAGTCTGGGGGGGATGGGAGGGGGGGAGGGGTGTGGGGGTGGTGGAGAGGGAACTGGGGGGGATTTTTTTTTTTTTGTAAAACTTTTCAATTAAAAAAAAAAAAAGAAAGTCAAGCAAAAAAACCAAAACCTCCGAGAACCTCTGGAACTGGAAGTGACAGTAAGTCTAGGCATACTGCCGGAGAGGCAGTTTCTGTAAGCAAGGCAATAAAGATTAGGCTAGGAAACAACACCAAATGTAATTCCTTACATGATTAACCCTGTAAAGTGGAAAAAAACAAAAGGAGATTTCTTTTAACAACCGGTTCTCCTAACTGCTTAACTATTTAACTACTTAACAACCAGTTCTACCCAACCGGTGCGAGCCGGTAGAATCCCACCACTGCTGATTTACTGAGGATACCTGGATCATGCTCACTCTGCCAGATCTGGTGGTATAAATAGAAACTACAGAAAAGGCTGTCCTGCAAGTAATCTAGCCCTATCCAAGGTAGAGCTTTAAAGGTGATCAGCACTTTGAATGCATTTTAAAGGCTACTAAGAACCAGTGCAGCTTATGTAAGCAGTGGTATTTAATGGGTATATGGAGGTGTACATGCTACTACATTCTGGACCAATTAAAGTTTCCAATGCAGGCTCATGTAAATTTTGTTAGAGTAATCCAATGGAGAGATGAACATGAGCAGTGCTACCTGATCTAGACATAACTGATGCATGAGTTGTGTGGAGACATTCCTGGTTATGATTGCCACCTGTTCCCTCAGCAAGAGATGTGAGACTAGGAAAACCTCTGGATTGTATTACTAACTCTTTCTGGGGAATTCTAACCCAATTCAGATCACTAGATCAGTTGGGTGGATGAACACAAAATCTACAGCTATTTAGTTTTACCAAGGTTACATCAAACCTGCTTCTTCTCCATCCAGACCCATACTTTGATAGCATTACTTGGGTGACTATTGGCAGAGCTGTATAACCTACATTGTGATTTAACATATTGATATTAGATAAAGTTCTTTGGAATTGGCATGTCTACCACCTCAATAACCTTCCCCAAGAAGCTGTAAATTGAATGAAAATTATCCTGAACAGTTAGATCCAGCAATGACCTCTTGAGTTGGGAGAGAACCACCATCTTCTTAAGGGACATGGAAGCACTCCCTCCCACACATAGACATTTACCACCATTTGAACCCATCACATGTCACTTTTTGAGAAGCTATAGCCAACCTGGAAAGATATGGATCTAACTCACAAGTGGTTTAGTATTAGGGTCAACTTCCCAAGGTCTCTGTCTACTTCCTTGGGAGTAACTGTATGAAATTCTACCCAGATAACTAGACAACACTGTGCCCCAGACTTTCCATTTCACCAGTACAGCTAGAGTCCAATTTCAAATAGATCTGAGTGACATTATTGATTGGATTTTAAATATAATCCTCACATTAGGTGCCGATTTTGTGTGTGACACATATAAAAATGGGTGGAAATTTGATTGTGCCATTGTGAGCACTATCTGCACTTTTCTGACCATAATCTGGTGACCACCTTGCTTGTCAGACAGCAGGATGCTGAGGCAGGATACTTGCATGATGATGTACAACTGTTCATGAAAATTAGAGGCAAGGCCAGGGGCAGTATAGATGTATGGCCTTTTTCTTTTGTAGTTGCATTTTTTAATCTGTTCATGTTGCTTTGACAGACGTCTGTACTAGTAGTTGTGAGGGTGACCTTTTGTTTGATTGCAGGTTTTAACTGAACTGTTATTATGGACTGTTGCCTGTTCTGAAAATTAGAACTGATGCTGAGCTTTTGGCTGGTGCTTCCCACATGATTTTTTTGAAAATATGTTTCTGATGGGTTTCTGTGAGAGTCTAAAGATATCCACCCCCAATTTTACTCAACCTTCCTGTTCAGGCAATAATGGGAAGAGGGGGAGAGCCTAGCACGTAGGAGGTTTATTTCACATTTCCTGTTTTTTGTTACTATAAAGATATGTGTCTTAAAGAAGGTCTTTTGTTTGGAATGTAAATAGAATGCATGTCTGAACTTTTTGGGCAAAATAAAAAAGCTTTTCTCGATCTCGAAACTTAGCTTCTATTTTTCTGCAACACTATGACAGTGATGGCTAACCTTCTTTCCCTTGGGTGCCAAAAGCGTGCATGCATGATAACACTCATGTGTGTGCCCACACCCATAATGCAATGCCCCCCATGCATGATCCATCCTCTGTGCTGCCCCCCCCCCCACACACACACTCCGTTTTGGGCCTAGCAGGTCTCCCTGAAGCCTCCAGAGGCCGGAAATGGCCCTTTTCTGGACTTCTGGTAGGCCCGCTTTTTGCCCTCCATGGGCTCTGGAGACCTTCCTGGAGCCTCCAGGAGGGCGAAAACAGTCTCCCCTGGCCCTCCAGAGGCTGGAAACAGCCCATTTCCAGACTTCCAGTACTTCTGGGAGGCCCATTTTTTTGCCCTCCACAGGCTCCGGAGGCTTTCCTAGAGCCTCCAGGAGGGTGAAAATAGTCTCCCCCGGAGGTCAGAAATGGCCCGTTTCCAGACTTCCGGTAGGCCATTTTTCACCCTCCCAGAGCCTCTGCATGAGCCCTGTACTTACCTGGCATCCAAATCGGGCCGCATGGAGACTCCTGGAGGGGAGGGGCGGCATGGGCATGCACACGCGTCTCCCGCTTGTGTGGCAGAGACCCGAAAATCAGCTGGCCGGTGGGAGGCATGCACGCATGCGCATTGGAGCTGATCTAGGGCGATGGCTCATGTGCCCACAGAAATGGCTCCGTGTGCCACCTGTGGCACACGTGCCATAGGTTCGGCATCACAGTCCTATGGCCTGAAAAAGTGTTAAAAATATGCTTTACATTATGATTAATTAAGGTTTTAGATTTGTTCTTCTGATGTGGAATGCTTATGAAGAAAAGAGGAAAGGAAAATCCCCAGGAAAAATATTTCTGGTTTTAGCTCAATGTGTTGTTTTATCATATTTTCCAACTACTGTATGTCTTTATTTTTGTCCAATATTTTTTTGCTTCTAAACACGTCCACCACATATGATAATAAGATCCAGGTATCTGGTGGCACTTCCAACATTTAGTTGACTTATCTCTAAACATCTTTGTCAACCTTGCCGGTACAAGGTGCCATCTATAAAACATCTTATACAAGTTCTCTTTATATGCAGTCAACATTGTTTATAATTCCTTTCCCACAGTTTCTGCCACATATCTAATTCTATCGTGTAACCAAAATTTTTTACCCATGCTATCATTGTCTCCTTTACTTGTTCCTCTTCCAACTTTATACCCAGTAAGTAGCTATACAATTTCTTTATCAAGAAATTGTATTTTTTTATTATTATTAAGTTCCTCAAAATATTTTTTTTCCAATTTTAACAGAATTGTTTGAAATAAGTAAAGTAATCTTGGCAATATGTTCATTTTAATTGTAGCTATTCTTTCTACCAGCGACAGTTGCAGATTTTTCCATTTTTCCAGATCCATTTGAATTTGTTTCAACAATTTTTGGTAATTATCTTCCTTAATCGTTATAAATCTTGCTGTCAACTGAGTCCCTAGGTATTTTATTTTCTTTACAATCTGAATAACTATTCTCTTCATTAACTCTTTTTTCTGCTTATCTGTAAGATTTTTAACTAGAATTTTAGTTTTCTCTTTATTTACTTTCAGACCTGCCACTTCTCCATATTTTTCTATTTTTTTATTTTTTTATTAATTTAGGCCCTGTTTCTTGTGGATCTTCCAAAATAAAAACTAAGTCATCTGCAAAGGCCTGTAATTTATACTGTTCCTTTTTAATTTCCATACCTTTTATCTCTATATCTTGTCTAATATTTCTATTTAATGCTTTCAATGTCAATATAAATAATAGTGGACACAAGGGACATCCTTGTCTTGTACCTTTCTTAATGCTAACCTTCTCAGTCATATCTCCATTTACCATCAGTTTTGCAGTTTGTTTATAATATATCATCTTAATCATATTAACAAATATCTCCCCAAAATCCATCTCTTTTAGCTGTGCTAGCATAAATTGCCAGTTCACATTATCAGATGCTTTTTATGCATCTAGGAAGATCAACGACACTTGTTTCTCTGGATGTGCTTCGAAATACTCCAATGTGTTTAAGATTACTTTCATATTGTCTTTAATTTGTCTCTTGGGTAAAAAGCCATTTTGGTCTGGATGTATAAATTGATTTAAAAATCATTTTAGTCTTTCTGCAATTATTGAAGCAAATATTTTATAATCCACATTCAGCAAAGATATTGGTCTATAGTTTTTTATCTGTTGTAGATCTGCATCTTCTTTTGGTAAGAGAGTAATGTATGCTTCCATCCATGAATTTGGTACCTTTGCCTCTAACAAAAGTTTGTTGAATACTTCCAACATAGGAATACTTAAAGTACCTTGGAAGTCTTTATATAATACTGCTGGTAGTCCATCCAGACCTGGTGTCTTCTCATTCTTTGGCCTCTTGATTGCCTCTGTTAATTCCATCATTGATATGTGTTCGTCTAACATTGCTTTCACTGTTTCGAGCATTTTAGGTAGTTTTGCTTTTTCTAGGTATTCTTTTCTTTTATCTTCTGAAATTAACTCTTGATCATATAAATTCTTATAGTAGTTTTGAATCACTTTCTTATTATCATCGTTTTGATGGTGAATATTATCTTCATTGTCCACTAGTTTATGTATCAATTTTTTTCTTTTTCTTTTTCTTTTTTCAATTTGTGCGCCAGCTATCTTCCTGGTTTATTTGCATTCTCAAAGAAGTTTTGTTTGACACTTTTAATTTTCCATGCTAGTTCTTTTTTATCTATTAAATTCAATTTATGCTTCGTTAAGTCCAGTTATATTCTTTTTTTGTGGGTCTTTTTGTAATTCTGTCTTTAATCTCTTGTATTATTCTTCTAATGTCTTTTGATTTTTTCTATTTTTTTATTCTGTTTTCCTCTTTATGTTATAGTTACTCCTCTAATATATTCCTTAGCTGTATTCCATACATTTTGTAATGATGTTTCTTCTTTTCTGTTTTCTTTAAAGAAAAAGTCTAGTTCTCTTTCCATAAATTGAATAAATTCCTTTTCTTTTAATATTTCTTGGTTCATCGTCCATCTTGATTTTCTTTTTTGTCCCTTCCATATAACTTTTATTGGATTATGATCCGCCCAATTACTTATTTCTATATTTATTTCTTGTATATTGGCTTTTAGTTCACTGTCATCCATATCATATCTATTCTTGACCAAGACATGTGTCTATTTGAATAAAACGAGTATCGATTTTCCTTGGGATATATCCCTCACCATTCATCTTGAATAACTAGTTCTTCCGCTATTAAAAAAAACCCTTAGGAAGTGTTTTCCTTGTTTTTTTTATTTGTCTTTCTAGTTTTGTAGTCCATTTCCACAGCCACAATTGCATTAAAGTCTCCCAAAATACATATATTTTCATACTCCAATTCTGTTATTTTTTTATGAAGTTTTCCATAAAAGTCCTCTTGATTAATATTTGGTGCAGTGGTGAAATCCAATTTTTTAAACTACCAGTTCTGTGGGAGTGGCTTGGTAGGCGTGGCTTGGTGGGCATGGCAGGGTAAGGATAATGCAAAATCTCCATTCCCATCCCACTCCAGGGGAAGGATATAGCAAAATCTCATTCCCACCCTACTCTGGGGCCAGCCAGAGGTGGTATTTGCTGGTTCTCCGAACTACTTGGAATTTCCACTACCAGTTCTCCAGAACCTATCAGAACCTGCTGGATTTCACCCCTGATTTGGTGCATATATTGCTACCAAAAGTATCTGTTTATTGTTCATTGTTATCTCCACCATCAACATTCTCCCTTCCTCACCTGTAAAAGTTTGTTTAGCATTTATTGTTTCTTTTACATAAAGGGCTATTCACCTCTTCTTTTGTTGTGGTAAAGAAGTATATAGCTTCCCAATTTTAGGATATTCCAATACTTTCATATCTTGTTTTTTTAATGTGAATTTCTTGTAAACAAATTATGCCTAATTTTAATTTTTCTAATTTATTAAAGGTCCTTTTCCTTTTTATTGCTGAATTCAGTCCATTTATATTAATTGACATTAATTTAATTTCTTCTTCCATATTTACTTGTAGATGGGTTTTGTCGTTCTAGTCGTTCTTATCTCTCTCAGTTCTTTTCAGCTATTTTCTCCCAATCTCTTTCATCTTCTTTTTGCTGCATATTCCTCTCTCCTGTACCTTCTTCTTGTTGTTTGACCTCTTCTATTTCACTTATTCTCATTTCCTCCTGTGGCCCAAAATATTGTTCATAAAATTGTTCTGCTTTTTCTATAGAATCCAATCTATGTCTTTGCTCTATCCAAGTCACCAATATTCCCTCCAGAATCAGTCATCTGAAGTTCACTCCATTCTTCATTAGGTGCCTTATCAGGAATTTACATTATTTCCTTATTTCTCTTACTCTCCTCGGAATCTGTTTTAGTACTACTATTTCCTTCCCTTTATATTTTATAGGCTCATCTCTTGCTCTTTGTAGAATCTCTGTCTTTATTGCTTTTTTTGTAAATCTCACATGGACGTCTAGGAAGTCTGTGTCTCGCCACATATCTAGTGTTAACTCTAAATATTTCATCAATATCTGCCAAAAAAAATTCTTTGTCCACTTCTAAGGCATCCACCAGCAACTCTGCCATTATCTCTGCTAGGTTTTCTCCTTTTTCTTCCTCCATATTCTGAAACTGCAGATAATAATCATCCCTATCCATTTCTAGTGATATTATTATTCTTTCTTTATTTTTGTC
Source organism: Arizona elegans (assembly GCA_022577455.1). NCBI lineage: Eukaryota > Metazoa > Chordata > Lepidosauria > Squamata > Colubridae > Arizona > Arizona elegans. Next base: position 52,416,809 of record JAKOOJ010000006.1, on the reverse strand, counting down.
TGCTAGTGTAAGTCTATTATCAACTTCATCCACTTTTTTCCCGCTTGTTCCACTTTTTCTTCTACTTTCTGCATGCGTTACTCATTACTTGCCATCATTTGTTGAACGTTCTCTAATTTGTCCTCTACTTTCTCTAATTTGTCCTCTGCTTTCCCTATTTTTTCTTTGAAGTCATCATGCAGTGCTTGGATGAACCCTTTTAATTCTACCTTCATTGTATTCACCTTCTCTTGTTGTAACAAAGTATCCAAGGTCCTCTGATGGGCTCAAAGCTGCTGCTGATGACGCTGAAGATGGTGCCAACTCTGTTTTCCTCATTTTTGGTTGTTTTAGTAGTACAAGGAGAAGAAAGTATAATTATCCATTATAATCCAAGAGTAAAAGAGAAAAAAACAGAGACAGAACAAATAGCAGAAAGAAAAACAAAAATAGTTTATAATAAAAAAGAATTCAATCTTTTAATCCCATCCTTCTTATTGCTTTCTTCGGATTCTTCAGACCCTAATCTTTTATTATCCACCAAAAAGGGATAATGTATCGATAAGTTGTAATATTTCTTGGACTGCCAAGCCCCAATTGTTTTATATTTACTAATGGGGAGTTCGCAGAGCAAAAGATATATTTCCCTTTGAGTTTCAAGAGCTAGACTGTTTAGAAATAACAAGTCTCAGTGTTACGCTCTCTATCACAGTTGTTCAGTCTAACCAGTTAATAGCACCAGAATTGCTTTTCTGGCAGTCAATTCTTATCTTCAGTTACACAGTCTCTCCAGGTTATGTACTTTGTGGATTCACAGCTCCTGACTTCCACTTTCCTCTTTTGCCAGTAGATGGCACTGTGGCTCTGCTACTCTCTTCCTCTTTTACTTTCTCTTTTGTACAGTATATTCTGGTTTAATTTTCATAGAAATAAAATAATAACAAAAAAGAAAATCTATATATCAAAATATTGTAGTCTTCAAAACTTCTGTAATATCCAATAGTATATTTGAGGTGCCCAGTCCAGTTTATAATTAGAACTGAAGAACTGAAAGTTCTTCAGCTTAACTTCCTGGTCCAAGATGGCTCTAAGGCTCTCGTTGCTTTCCAGGAGGTGGAGAGGTGGAGAAGAAAAAACAATTCCACCTCCTCTTTTAGGTCCCACTTTCACCAGCTATTCTCCAGGGGAGCTCTTCTCTCTGTTAATGTTAAAAAATCAAAGTTGGAAAAACTCTTACCCAGCTTGATCACACAGACAATCTCCAATGCTTCCTTCCTTTGGTTGTCCTAGCTTCAGTCCGGCACACAATGGCCATCTTTTCCTCTCCGCTGGGTTTGAGAGCCTTTTCCGGATCAATCGGGGAGTTTGCGGGCTCCCTGAGATCAGCAGAGTGTGCTCTCTTCATTCATCACCTCTTTGAGGTGATTTCAGGTCCAAACAGACCTCCCGGTGGGTTGGATTTTGGCGCTGTCCCCGGAGTCCCAAGGGATGCATCATCTCGCTGCGATGTCAGCCACGCCTTCCCCCTGCATTCCTAAAGACCAGCCTCTTCAAGCTTCTGTTTGAGAGTGTTTTCCTATGGCAGGAAGACTGGGGTGCTTTCTGCCTTTGTTAAGATTTTTCTCTATTTCTCCTTTGGGGAAAATATTCTACCCTGTCTCTTTTTAATATTAAGAATAAACAATATTTTAATCTGGGAAGGGGGGGGGGTGTTCCTACAACTTGAAGTGCATTTGAATCATTTAGCAAGTCATCGATCCCAAACATATAAGCAAATTGATCAATGAATGGATAAATAAGAATAAATTCAAGGATTTGGATGATCCAGTTGAAGTTCCAGATCTAAACTGCATAGAAATGTGGCAGGACCTGAAAGAATAAGTTTTTGCTAGAAAATCTTCAAATAATTATGGAGCTTAAATAGTTTACCATGGACAAATGAACCAAAAATTTCAGAAAGAAAAGCTGAAGTAACCTGGAAGCAGTTGAAGCTAAGCTGTACACCAGAGAATCTAAAGAGATTATTAGTCCTGGCAAAAGAAAGATTGAATTTGACAATGGACCAGATAATGTTAGGATCTGCAGAGAAAAAAAATCCATTAATTTTTTTTCAAACATTTGGGACAGAAGAGACAGTTAGTTAGAGGCTCATAACATTGTTATGGTGGAAAGAATTCCAGAAACTAGAATCACCTTGCTTTCCCTATTTTGTGATTTCTTGATGGAAGCAGATCAAATTTTAGACAAATTTGTTCTTACTATGAAGACCAAGCTGCAGGTTAACAGGTTCAGAGACCTACACTTTCTTTTCTTTTTATAAAGTGTTTATATTTGAGGAGTTCAGTTAAAAGATTGCCTTGTTTTTCTATATATCTATCTATATCTATATCTATATCTATATCTATATCTATATCTATATCTATATATATCTATATCTATATCTATCTATCTATCTATCTATCTATCTATCTATCAATCTATCCATCTTTTCACTTTTCATAGGTTTTATGTATGTTTTTCTTTTAGCCAGGTTCTCCTACGTAGCCAAGATTTTTCTACACCCCTAGCTCAGTGTAGTCACATCCACTTGATTCTGGGCTTTTTTCTTCTGACAGCCAGCAGGCCCTATGCTGCCCTATGCTGCTTGGTGAGAGACTTATATAGATCTATTTCTGGCTTGTTAGCCATCATCAGTAAGCCACACCCACATCTCATGTATCCTTCCTGTAAAGGTACAATATCTCTTTTTTCACTTTTCGTAGGTTTTATGTATGTTTTTCTTTTAGCCAGGTTCCTCCTACATAGCCAAGATTTTTCTACAGCCCTACCTCAGTGGAGTCACATCCACTCGATTCTGGGCTTTTTTCTTCTTGCTGCTGGCTGTCCATTGTTGTCTGATATCCTCTGTTGAGCAGCAGGCATTCCGGAGTGGCATGGAGCTTCACGCTCACAGAGGGCTGGGCGTCGAACCTGTGGAGCTTCGTGCTCCCCGCAGCCGGAAGAGTTTTGCGTGGAGCTTCGCGCTCCCCTGAGGGCTGGTTGGGTGGCCATTTGGACTTTTTAGTTGGCAGGAACCACCCGATGTCTCCATTGACTGGTGGAGCTTCGCACTCCCATTTCAGGATGTCTGCACTATAGAGGCGACAGCTCTTTTTGTATTTCTGCGGCTTGACAGCAGCGGCTTCGGTATTTGTAGTCAGCCATGTGGTTTGGGGCTTTGTGTGCTCTGTTGGCCATTATAGGAGCTTTGCGCTCCTTAGTTTTTTTGGCAGACCACCATTTGAGCTTTGCACTCAAATTCCACTTCGTGCATTTGCGCTTTGCAGCATAGGAGCTTCGTGCTCCTCCAGTTTGGTGACGGCTGCTATTTTGAGCTTTGCGCTCAAATTCTGATCAGCGCAATTGCGCTTGACAGCTGATCTCCACCCTTTGACTGGAGCTATTCGACCCTAGCTGCCTTGTAGGGCACCAGGTAACTTTGGACGGTGGATTGGGCCTTAATTGGCCAACGTCAAAGAGTTTCGCCTTGGTGCTTGTTACTGCACCAACCTGAGTGGTCATTTTCTATGCCTGGCATTATTGCCACCATTGCTAACAGGGCCTCTTTGCGGCGGCCATTATACGTCCTGTCTCTATTGCTGCTGTGTTGACCCATTCCTCACTTCTGTGATTGACAACACCTGGGTCAAGTGAAGGAGCCTTAAAAAAATTTTAAAAATAAAAATAAAATAAAATAAAATAACTTGGCCTTTATGGCCACATAGTATAATGCCTAAGGCGCTGACCAAATCTAAGAATGGCTGGAAGGCTGTATCAGCTAAGCAGATGGACTTGGTTTCAGTGGACACATGTCCAGGGCCTTCTCAGGTCTACGATCAGGTGGACAGGGCCACAGGCAGCAAGGGCTCACACGTCCATCATAAGTCTCGCAGCCTCAGTAAGGCTTCTATTAAGGATGAGAGGTGCAGGGATCATGCCTTGCAGAAAATCTGTAACAAGGCCAGCAAGCATGCACTCTTGGACATGGACGAGATACATGGATGTATCTCAAAAGGGTGAGATACGTCCTTCCAGCAAGGAGCTTCCCCTGGAACGATCCTCTGTGGTGACTCCAGATCAGGTCTCTCTCCAATACTGTCTTTTATCAATTTTTATAGCAGGATTGTGGGGTCCTACTATGTTCACAGCACCTCCTCCTCCTTCTCCTCCTCCTGTTGGTGAGGGATTTTCCGCTCCAAGCAGACCCCTTGACCATCTGTCCATGCTCCACTGGTGGCTGGAACTTCTCAGGAGCACCTTCATGACTTTATCCTTCCTGACAACATCCAACAGATTATTTCCAGTGCTATTCAACAATCGCTAGTGGCTGGATACCAGCAGCCCAGCAGAACGCCTTCAGTGATGTCCACCGCATCTGTTTCTCCTATTCATTATTACCAGGATGTTCTATTGTCCTTTCTGGATCTGGGATCCCCAGCTCCCTCCCAAAGAAGCTGCCCATCGCTCCTTGGGGAGGTTGAACCCTGGGAGCCAAATATTTCTGATGACAAAGGTCTTTCCCTGGAGCAGCCTGCGTTCACTGGCCTTTTTCCACCTGCCATATTTAAATCATTGCTCTTCAAAGTGTCCAACGTGGTGCAGCTTGGCTCCCCTGCTATCGGGGAGGCTCCTCCACCTTCCCACAAGGTGTTGAATCCTCTATTTTTGGAACCGACTAAGCCTGAGGATGCTATTCCAGTGCCTCGCTTGTTCCTTGATGTTGTCCAATGACAGTGGGTGTTGCCCGGATCAGCCCTACTACCTTCTTCTTCTGACAGGTATTTCTTTAACATAGCCCCAGAACTGGTGGCATTGCTCCAGGTTCCAGCAGTGAATGCCCCAATAGCTGCCTTGCTGCCAAACACCTCCATCCCGGGTGACCCAGATGAAGGGTTATGCCTGGAGGAATGACGGTTGGACCAGACCCTTCAATGGGCACACCAGGAGGCAGCCTGGGCAATCTGATCTGCCACTATGGTGTCATTTTTCAACAGGGCAATCTTGCTTTGGTTGCACCAGTTACAGGACAAATTGCCTCCTAAGGACACCAGACTGCAGCAGGACCTGAACAAAATCATTGCTGCAGTCCAGTTCTCAGCTGATGCCATGCTCAATTCTGCCCGATTCATCTCCAAATCATGGCTTCTGTGGTGGCGGTGCATTGCTTGGTCTGGCTCTGGCATTGGCAGGCAGACACCCATCAAAAATGGCACCTGGCTTCAGCTCCCTTTAAGGGGAAACAGTTGTTTGGAGCTGCCTTGGATCCTTTGTTGGTGGAGATGAAGGACAAGTGGAAAATATTGCCTTCATCTCACTGTATGGCCGAATTTCAATTTTCTCCCCTTTTCCGCAGGCCTCCAGTTCGGGGATCCAATTATGGGGCTGGAACATCACATTTCCAAGGGTCCTTTGGGCCTAGGCAGAAGGAACACCAGGACAGGCCACCTCGAGGTAGACCCTTCCCAGACAAATGGCCCTTTCAAGGTGGAGAAAGTCATCCATTCCACCACCAGCGTTAACTGCATATCTGACCCTCCCTTCAGGGACAGATTAGCTTTTTTTGCCAACCGATGGGACACACTTATATCAGACACCTGGGTCAGGGATATGGTAAGATCTGATCTATCCCTTGACTTTCTCTCCACACACACCCCCCCCCCTGGTTTCTTTATTCACTGCTCTGTCTCTAAAGACAGACACAAAAAGGTCCTCATGGATCTGGCCATGCAGCACTTTCTGGACATTAGAGCTATCCAGAAGGTACCTGAGGATCAGGCAGGGCAGGGGTTCTATTCTCTTTTATTTCTTGTTCCTAAGTCCTCAGGGGGTGGAGACCTATTCTGGACATTAAAAGGCTGAACCGATATATTGTGTATAAATGGTTCAAAATGCAGTCTCTTCAATCTATTCAATCTATTCGTCAGGAAGGGCGACTTTCTCACCTCTATTGATGTCACTGAGGTATATTTGCACATCCCAATTTTTTTTCCCCATCGTAGATTTTATTATGCCGGTAATCACTATCAGTACTGTGCATTGCCCTTTGGGCTTTCTTCAGCACCCCATACCTTTACTAAGGTACTAGCCGCTTCGGCAGCCCACCTTAGAGCCATGCCTGTCCGTGTCCAATGTTACTTGGATGATATTTTAATCCAGTCCTCTTTGAGGCAACTTTCCATCGAGGATCTCCAAGTAACTATTCATTGTCTCAAGGAATACAGTTTCTCCATTAACATGGAGAAAAGCCACTTGACCCCTTCGACCCGAATACTCCATCTTGGGGCTGTGATTGATTCCCTAGAAGGAAAAGTTTACTTGTCTCAGGAGCAGCAGGCCAGCCTCAGGGAGATAGTTTGTAAGATTCAGAGAGAGCATAGGGTTTCCTTGGCCCTGCTGTCAATGCTCCTAGGGAAAATGATTTCAGCCATTCATGTCACCCTGTGGGCACAACTTCATGCAAGAGACCTTCAATGGTTTCTTTTGCCTTTTCAGAAGGCGGGCAAAGGCAATTCTCCAGCCAGGGTCCAGATTCCCCCCAACGTCAGCAGGTCTCTCACCTAGTGGAGGTCTCTGGCCATATCCAAGGGGCGGCCATTCCACGAGGCTCAATGTCTGGTGCTGATGATGGACACCAGCCTCTTTGGCTGGGAGGCACATATCCAGTCACAAGTTGCCTAGGGCAGATGGTTGGGCTGCGACTGGCAACAAAATATCAATTGGCTGGAGCTGCGAGTGTTCTATTTAGTCCTTCTGCATTTTCGGCAGTTGGTCACAGACAAACATGTGTTGGTCCTTATCAACAATTTGACCATGAAGGTGCATATAAACTACCAAAGGGGCACCAGATCCATGGGTTTGATGTTGGAGACCTCCAGACTGGGCCTCTGGGCACAGTGGCACCTGCGCTTCTTGACAGTGGAACACATCTCTGGGGTGTCCAACGTGCAGACAGACTGGCTCAGCCTGACAGTCATCAACCACACAGAGTGGCGCCTGCACCCGTCCCTCTTCTGGGACCTGATGGACCACTTTGGCCTCCCAGAAGTGGATTAGTTTGCTACCCCAGAGAATGCGCAGCTCCCCTGCTTTTATGCCAACTTTCCTGCTCCATGAGTGGAGGGAGCAGACCAGGGGTGGATTCTACTTACCTTTACTACCGGTTCACAATGGAGCCGCACACGTGCGCTTGCTCCACTCGCGCACACACACACTCTTCTGCGTGCTCTTCTGTGCAAGTATGACATCAGGGTCAGTGGGCAGAGCCTCCCACCAGTTTTACTACCGGTTCTATAGAACCGGTGTGAACCGGGAGCAACCCACCACTGGAGTAGACGCTCTCTGCAGCCCATGGCCACGGGATCTCCTTTATGCTTTCCCCCCTCTACCACTCCTTCTGAGGGTGGTGCGGAAGATTCTGGAGGAGCAGGCGGAGGTTGTTTTTCTTGCACCTCATTGGCCCCGAATGGCTTGGTTTGCCGACCTCAAGACATTGTTGATGGCCCCACCCTGGAGGATCCCTCAGGATGTGGCTTCACTAAGCCAGGGGGTGTTGGTCCACCCAGACCCACAGCAGCTCCAACTGACCACCTGGCGTTTGAGCGGCACACTCTGAGTGGGGACAATTTCTCTTCCAGGGTTATCCGGACTATTCAGGCTTCTAGGAGGCCTTCTACGGAGTGAATTTATTCGGCCACTTGGCAGGCGTTTTGTACTTGGTGTGACCGTGTGGGTGTTTTCCCCCTCCAGATCTCAATAGCCCAGATCCTGGAGTTTCTCCAGGATGGAGTAGATAGTGGGCTATCACCGAACATCATTAGGAGGCAAGTGGTGGCTCTCTCAACTGTCCTGACTTGTGGGTCCCTTACTTCTTTATCTCAGCATCCCACCATATGGAGGTTCCTGAAGGATGCTTGTAATTTATGTCCCCCCGTGATCCACAGTTACCCCAGCTGGGACCTGTCTATTGTACTGAACTCCCTTATGGGACCCCCGTACAAGCCCTTATGAAACTAGGAACAGCCTCCTCCTGTTCCTCTGCCTCTCTACTGTCAGCCTCTGGAGGCTCCGGAGCCCGCACATCACTCCCCAATGGTTCTGGCCCCATCTCTGCCTCCAACGCAGAGCCCTCATCCGGACCTTCCCCAGCCTCCAGGACTGGCCCATGTTCTTTCTCAGCCTCATCGCTGTCTGACTCTGCTGCCAGCTCTGCAGGCTGCTGGCGAACCACAAAAGGTGAAGACTTGGACTTCACCTTTTATTAAGCACTATAAATTGGACAAATTTGCTTCTGCTGAGGTGGCATTTGGACGTAGGGCCCTGCAGCGGGTTCATACCGGAGTGGAGTCTTCTGTCCAGACTGGGCCAGCCCATAGTTAGGGACAGTAAGCTATGGTATGTCCCATGCCTGGCTGTTGTCTCCACCACTATGGAGAAGGGACATTGGTCTTACCTGAGACGCACTTTCTCATTGGGTGGAGACAGCAGCCAGCCTCACCCTTAGTCAGTCTGGTCTTCATTGCTAACTCTTTTTTTCCTCCCAACACGTCGAGTCTGTTTCTTCATCTTCGCCAAAAGCTGGAAGTCCCTACCAACAAGGGTGGGACTTAACAACTCTGACAGACTCAGTCCTTCAAACTGAACAGACGAGTACAACCCATGCCTGACTGCTGTCTCCACCCAACAAAAGGGTGTGTCTTAGGTAAGACCAACGACACTTCCTTCTCAATGGTTTGCATAACAAAAAAACTTATGTCACCTGGCAAAGAACCTTAGGTGGTTATAAATTATAAACATAACATGGTTTAAGAATTTTTTGTTTCTTTCTCAAAGAAGCTACAAAAGGATAATATATATGAAGTAGAGTAAAACAAGAGAAAACTTCTTAATCTATCCTAGAATTGATTAGAGAAAGGGTGTTGATGCTTTATCTCTAGGTAGTCCAGAAGGTTATCATGATTGATAATATCAAATCCAATGGTAAGGTCTAATAGACACAGGAGGAATACTTATTTCGCTCCACTTTCTGACAAAAGTTATTAATTAGAGCAAAGAATACAATTTTCAGTCATGTGCCCAGATATGACTTCAGACTAGAAGAGATCCAGATGATCTATTTCATCTAAGATGCTCTGAAATTGAAGCTCTACCATATTCTTCTGAATCTTTCCTATAGGAAAAGTTGGTGATTTGGATGGAAGTTGTTTAAAAGGACTGAATCAAAACATGGCCTGTACAAGAGTGTGTGTACTACTGCCTCCTTCAAGGCAAATGTGACTTATCTCTTCAATGTATGTATCATATCCTGAATCTAATTGCACATCTCAAAGGCCCTGAAGGAGTCAGGCCAAGCATAAATCCTGCATAGAGATAACCAAAATCAGGTTACTGAGAACCCTTTCAAAGTCTCAGCTCAGAAGAATCCAGGAAACTTTGCAAGACATGGTTCCATTCATTTCCTTATGTTCCCTCCCAGTGGCTTCCAACTCAGAGCAAATGGAGCTTACATCTGCAGAATAAACTTTATTCTTTGGATTGTCAGAATTGCCTGGGCAAGGTTAGCACTTTTTCAAAAGGTGGAGAAAAAACTATGTCAAGGAATGTCAACTTGAGAGAACATGTTAAGATTCTCTTTAACTGCAGTATAAGAACTGAATAATTGTTGGGCTTCATAAATGTGCTGACAGGAGTTCTTAGAATAGTATTTCTTGATCTGCTACAATTAAAATCCATTGGCTATGCTGGATGGGAGATAATGGAAGCTGAAATTCAGAGGACATCAAGTTGGATAAGGTTTCTAAGTTAATTGTTAATATAGTGTATGCTTACTAACCATCTCTCTTTCTTAAATGATCTCTGCAAAGCTTCGCTATAAGGCAGTGGGCAATTTTGCTATTCAGAAAACAAATGGAGGAGGAAGCATTATATACGTAATTAGAATTAGAATTCTTTATTGACCAAGTGTGATTAGATACACTAGACATTTGTCTCCAGTGCATAAGCTCTCAGTGTACGTACAACAATAGTGATAGGTCATTATCATAGTGATAATCATCATATTGATCTGAATTGATTTATACAAAATAAAGTGAGATAGAAATAGATATTAAATTTTTAACTAAAAATATTGCCAAAGTCCTTTGATGTTGAAACCTACTATATGACTTTTTTTGTTCTCTGTGACCCTTTAATTGTCCCAGTGTGTGTATACACACACATACACACACACACACACACAGATATAATCTAAGCAGGTAGATGAACAGCATCAAAGTACTTTGTTACCCTGTCATGCAAATATTACCTACAGTAAACAGGAAATATTTTTTCTTGGTTACTTAGAGAAAAATTATTGGCAGTAGAGACCAATGCAAATGCTCAGTGATAAGAGCACCCATTAGTTGTATGCAATTTTAGTTAGCCATGCTAAGCCACTGGGATAGTGCAAGTTGTAAATCAAACTAAATGGACATTTTTTTAAAAAAAGTTACAGCTTTTCCAGCTGGCAGGATAAATTTCAGTAATGTGGAAAATTGGATAATCCTGCCTCTTGCATTTTTTTTTAAAGTAGGAGAATCCCTGGACTAGAGGGGTACATGTTATATCGTCATCAGAAGTATGGTCATTTGGTTTAATTATACTTTGCTGAAAGAACAGGAGCCATCTAAGTAAAACATCTACTGATGGTACAATTTTCTGTTGCTCTGTTATAGTTTATTTACTTAGCAAATGTGTGAGCCATTTTTCCTAACATTCTTGTTTTTATGTCCTTCTTTTTCTTTATATAAAAAGGAAATAACGTAAATTTCTATTCCTAAGGACATCCACCAGGCAGGGGAAAAGGGAGGAAAATGGCAAAATGTATATGACAATATCACAAAATGCAGCTACTTTCATACTTCAAGACATTTGAAGACATCAAACATATATCACTGAATATATGTTTGATGTTGATGATGATGTTGATGATCATCATCTACAACTTACATTGTAGCTTGCCACAGATGGTGTTGGCTAATTCAAGTCATAGGTTCAATATACATATATACAATATTTGTCTAATCATTTCTGTGAACGGAACATTCTTAACTACTAAGATTGTTTCTCTTGCACTTCAACTCCTTAGAAGCTCTAATGATAAAATGTTAGTATGTCAAGTTTCTTGCAACTAGTGACTATAGTGGAGGAAAGAAATCTAAATAATGCCTATAGACAGGCACTAGGAAAAAGTGTTTTGTGTCCATGGGCTGAGAGAGACAAGAATTCCTGCCAAAGTCTATAAACTCAGGGGGCCTACAAAAATGCCAGCTTTGCTCCAGAACAGCAAAACATGACAATAACAAAACAGAACTCTCAAAACTGACTGACCTGCAGAGAAATCTGGAACCGATTCAAAACTGATACAAAACTCTCATCTTGAACTGCCCTAAAAATGTATGCTAGTATCCTGGACATTCTTTCTGCCAGACTATATGCCCACCTTTCTGGAACTCTGCTACATGCACAAGTGAATCCTGCACTATTTTTGATGAGTTGAAACTTTAGAGAAACACCTCATAAGACAAAACAGCCAGTGGAATAATTAGGGGAACTTTTCTGGTTTTTCTCCTGAAGACAGAGTAATATTCTGTCTTGCCTGCCTCCTATTCTCAGGAACTCTCCTAGCCATGAAAGTTCATGGTGTAAGAATTGGTGTGCACTGGGAATATTTAATCAATTGCTAATTTGTCAGAATGACAGAATTGGCTAGAGATTGCAAAGGGGATTGCTGGCAGCAAAAGAATACATTGATTTACTCCAGAATCTGCTTTGCAAAGAACCAGGCTGTGATATACAATATAAACCCGTATTAAATCACAAAGTGCTGTTTGGCTCATGCAGGAATCCTTTATGTAATTAATGAAGGGGAAAACTGATATAGTATGAATATTCAGATATCATTTTGGAATGGTTTGCATAATGCGACTAGAAATAATAATTAGGAGGCAAGAAAAGGTGCAGCTCAAAACAACGGATGATTGAAATGGAAAAATAAAACATGCATATTTAGTGTGTGGGAAGAGTAAATATGTTTGAACTGAAACAAAAATTAAAATGGTGTGAAAAACTGGTTTAGATGTAAATGAGAGATTTAAGGCTAAGTGTTATGTCCTTATAAGGACATCCGCCCGGATTGGCTGCCAGCCATCGGGCGGGAAAGTTTGAATAACTGTCAGGGGCGGTGCAACTGCCGGAGCGAATATAAGGAGAGCTCCGGCAGCATGCAGCCAGTCTTGCTATTGTTCTTGTTCTAAATAAAGTTACTAATGTAACGAGCTGGTCACGTCTTCCATTCCTGCGCCGATCTAACACTGGCAACGAAGGACTAGGATCAAGAGACGAACCTCGTGGCACCAAAGCCAACAAGACCAAGACTCCGGCACCTGAACCACAGTAGGCATTTCCGTAGGCATGGCATCCGCTGAAGTCACTTTGCCAGCCCTTGCTCCCTTCCGCCCAGGGAAGGACAAGTGGAAATCCTACGTGGTCAAATTTCGGCAATACCTGAGAGGCAACAATATCAGGGATGCCGATGATGACTGGAAAAAGGGCATTTTCCTGGCCAACTGCGGCTCCGAAGTCCTCGACATGGCAATCGATCTCGTAGCACCACGAGACATCGAAGAAGTGCCATGGGCAGACCTGCTGCAGATCCTGGAAGACCACTATGCCCCAACGGGAACACCAGTGGCGAACCGTTTCACCTTCCATCAGAGGGACCAGAAGGAAGGTGAGACCATCAAGGAATTCGTGGCTGCCCTACGCCAAATCGCAGCCAGCTGTGAGTTCGACCACGTGGACAATGCCATCGCTGACCGCGTGGTTTTCGGCATGAGGGACAGAGGCCTGCAAAAGAAATTCCTGAGCAGGAAGAAACTCGTGCTCAAGGATGTGGTGGAGAAAGCCACCGCATCCGAAATCTCAGAAAAAGCAGCTGCCGCAGTAAGCAAAGCCAAGGGAATCCACAAGATTCGCTCCACAGCGCAATCATCAACCGAGGATTCCACAGCTGGATCCGAGTCGGAGGAGTCCACCGTCCACAAGGTATCCAGACCCCCAAGGCGGGAAACCACCCAACGAAGCTACAAGGAGGAGCGCTGTGCCAGCTGCAGAGGGGACCATGCCAGGGCAACCTGCAAGTGGAGAGATGCGACCTGCCGACACTGCAACAGAAGGGGTCACATCGCCAAAGCTTGCAGAGCCGAGGAACCAGCCCCAGAACCCTCCAGCCACCGTCCCCACGAAAACCGTAAAGATTACCAGAGATCATCCAAACGGTCCTCTGGCCAATCTAGACGCAGGGACGATGAATTTCCCCGAAGCGGAGCGGTCCACCAGACGACCATCGCACACACGAAGTCGGACAATGCCACCAAGTTCCACATGACCATCCACGTGGAAGGTTCACCCTGCTCAATGGAAGTAGACTCGGTCTCGGTCTACTCCATTATGGATTGGCACCAGCTGAAGCGCCTGCAACCCAGCATCAGCAAGCGAGACCTGAAGCCACTACACTCCAAGCTCGTCGACTTTGGCGGAAACCCCATCGGAGTATTAGGAAGAGCCAACATCCGAGTCTCCTACAACGAGTTCCAAGGCAAGCTTCCCATCACAGTCATGGAGAATAGCCGACTGAACCTGCTAGGAGTGGAGTGGTTTAAGCCGCTGGGGCTATCCATTGGAGGCATCCACCAAATTCGCAGGGATGAACTCGACAACCTCATCGAAGAGTTCAAAGAAGTCTTCGATGGTAAGCTTGGGAAATTTGTGGGGAGGCCAATCTCATTTAATCTGGACAAGGGAATCACCCCGATTAGGCTGAAGCCCCGCCGGGTTCCATTTGCCCTGCGGCCTAAGGTAGACGAGCAGCTGGATAAGCTGATCGCCCAGGGCATCCTGGAACCGATCAATCATGCCTCATGGGAGACCCCCATTGTGACCCCACTGAAGCATGATGGGTCTGTGCGCATCTGCGCCGACTATCATTGTACCATCAACAAGGCGTTGGCACAGAGCGCATACCCAGTCCCAGTAGTGCAACACCTGTTGCATTCCCTGGGAACTGGCACAATTTTTGCAAAACTGGACCTGGCCCAGGCTTACCAGCCAGTGGATGAAAAAACAGCAGAGGCACAAACTATAGTCACACACAGGGGGGCATTCAAATGCAACCGTCTCCAGTTTGGAGTTAGCACTGCCCCTGACATCTTCCAATCAATGATGGAACGCCTTCTCCAAGGCGTTCCAGGGGTGGTGCCATACTTTGATGATGTGCTGATCTCCGGAGATTCACAGGCACAACTCCTTGAAAGGCTCAGGCTTGTCCTGCAGCGCTTCAAGACCAAGGGCTTGAGAGTCAGGAGAGATAAGTGCATCCTAGGAGTACAGGAAGTCGAGTTCCTGGGCTATCTCATTGATAGCACTGGCATCCACCCCACCAAATCAAAAGTGAAAGCAATCCATGAAGCTCCGAGCCCCAAAAACAAAACGGAACTTCAGGCATTCCTTGGGTTGTTCAACTTTTATGCAATGTTTCTTAAACAGAAAGCCACAGTTGCTGAGCCACTCCACCGCCTGCTGGGGAAAGCGGCTTCCTGGAAGTGGGGCCAAGAAGAGGAAGCAGCATTCCGAGCCGTAAAAGGACTTTTAACCTCAAAAAGCGTCCTCATCCAGTACAACGAGACGCTCCCCATCAAGCTAACCTGCAATGCGTCGCCCTACGGGGTGGGGGCAGTCCTAAGCCATGAACTGCCCAACGGCTCCGAAGCCCCAATAGCATATTTCTCTAAAACCATGTCCGGCGCAGAACGCAACTACAGCCAGCTGGACAAAGAAGCCCTGGCCATCGTTGCAGGAGTGAAACGATTCCACGAGTACCTCTACGGGAGGGGTTTCACCATAGTCACCGATCACAAGCCGCTTCTGGGGCTCCTCGCAGGCGACCAACCCACCCCGACATTCATGTCTCTGCAGATGACGAGATGGGCCATCTTCCTAGCCGGCTACTCCTACAGGCTCGTGCACCAGCCAGGCACAGCCATAGGAAACGCCGACGCGCTGAGCAGATGCCCATTGAAGGATCCTGTAGAGGACCCAGCCCCTACGCTCCACCTCTTCCACATAGATGACGATGCCAGCTGTCCAGTCTCGTCTGCAGATGTGGCCGTCCACACCCAGAAGGACCCCACACTCCACCAAGCGAAGTCCTGGATCCTCAGGGGGTGGCCATCGCAGAAGACGGAGGAGAAGTTCAGCCCATTCGCCAGAAAGCAGAAGGAGCTGTCCACCATGAAGGGCTGTTTGCTATGGGGAGACAGGGTGCTGATTCCAAGCACTCTGCAACGGCGGACGCTAGAGACCTTACATAAAGGGCACCCAGGCATAGTCCGCATGAAGGCCCTGGCACGGAGTTACATCTGGTGGCCCTCACTGGACAGAGACATCGAAGAATGGGTCTCCAGATGTGACCCGTGCCAAGAAGTTCGCCCAGCGCCGCCGCAAGCCGAAACAGCGAAGTGGGAGACCCCCAGCAACCCCTGGTCGAGGATCCATATCGACTTCGCGGGTCCAATGCAAGGGCACCACCTCCTCATCGTGGTAGATGCCTTCTCCAAGTGGCTCGAGGTGGTACCCATGGCATCTACCACAACGGAAGCGACGATCTGGGCTCTGCGCTGCCTTTTCGCCACCCATGGACTACCGGATGTGCTGGTCTCTGACAACGGCCCCCAACTCACATCCCTGGCCATGGAGGCGTTCCTGGCAGGACTGGGTATCCGCCATGCCCTGTCCGCCCCATACAGGCCGGCTGGGAACGGACAAGCGGAACGGATGGTGAGGCTCACCAAGGAGGCACTCACCAAGATGGGCACGGGCGACTGGCAGGAAAGGATTGACAACTTCCTCCTCACCCAGCACATCATGCCGCATGCCACCACCCACAAGAGCCCGGCCGAATTGTTGATGGGCAGAAGGTTGAGGTCACCATAGGACCGGCTGCACCCCCAATACAGCCCAGAAGTGACCACAACGGCCAGCCGCCCACTTCGCGCCTTCAGCAAAGGAGATTCAGTTTTCGTGCTAAACTTCAACGGCTCTCCTAAGTGGCTGAAGGGGAAGATAGACAACAAAACCGGCCCAAAGTCCTACACCGTGGAGCTGGAAGATGGACAGGTCTGTAGACGTCACATCGACCAGCTCCGGAAAAGGTGGGGGGGAGCGCAAGAAAACCAGCCTGATGAGGGAGGCCTGCAACACCCCGACGAGGTAGGCCTGCAACACCCTGGCGAGGTAGACCTGCAACACCCCTGCGAGGTAGGCCTACAACACCCCGACGAGGTAGGCCTACCACACCCCGGCGAGGCAGACCACTGCCACCCTGACAAGGCTGGCCAAGCCCACTACCAGGCAGTGGCACACCGACAGTCCAGAGCGGTAGACCGGGGCCAGCTGCATGGGGGATGGCAACACCAGCCCGGCGAGGTGGGCACCCGGCACGGCAGGGCAAGAGACTACCAACCCAGCCTGCGAGTAGACCGGGACCTGCCCAGGGGGGAAGCATCACACCCCCCCAGCGAAGGCAACCCACGACAGCCCTGCCAGGGAGACCTCCACTCCAGGTGAGTAGACCGGGGACCATCCGAGATGGGCACACCGCAGCACGGGGGTGAGGGTGGCACACAACTCCCCAGCGAGGGGGACCCCCGCCCAGCACTGAAGGCAACCCGGCAACAACAACCCAGCCCAGATGACCCCAGCCACCAACCGACGGTAGACCAGGGACTAGGGCGAAGGGAAAGCCGACAACAACCCGGCCAGGGAGGCCTGCAACACCCCGGCACCGGAGACCTCCACCGACCCATGGAGGCAGCACCGCAACACCAGCCCGACCAGGTCGACCACCGCCGACCCGACGGGGTAGGCCAACGCCCGCCCGGCCAAGGAGACCTGTGCCACCCCCGCAAGGGCGGACATCATGACCCGAGCCAATACCATCCACCGCTGGCAGACCGGACCCGAGGGCACCGATCCGAACCACCCACCAGATGACAACGAGCCAAACCGTAGCTAAACCGCAGTGCCCGGGAGACTGGGTAGGAGCAAGTGACAGCCTGGGACTTACCGAGACTCAGACGCTCTTCCCGGGTCGGAACCGAGCAGCCTCAACGAAACGAGAGATCCACAGGCCAGGAGGAAGACCACCAGAACCAGCCATCCTTGGTCTGCGGTCTGGCCGGAGGCGCTGAGGGTGACCCCGCACACTCGCCAGCCGAACCAAGCCCGGTTCCGGGGAGGGAACCAGGAGACACAGGAGCCCCATCCGTCCAGGTCGGGGACGAGGAAGAAGTGAGACTGCGCAGGTCAGCTAGGGTGCCGAGGCGTCCTACGTACCTGCGTGACTACGTAACGTTTATAAATGAACTTTGAATTTTTTTTTCCGGACTAAGGGGGAGGAGTGTTATGTCCTTATAAGGACATCCGCCCGGATTGGCTGCCAGCCATTGGGCGGGAAAGTTTGAATAATTGTCAGGGGCGGTGCGACTGCCGGAGCGAATATAAGGAGAGCTCCGGCAGCGCGCAGCCACTCTTGCTACTGTTCTTGTTCTAAATAAAGTTACTAATGTAACGAGCTGGTCACGTCTTCCATTCCTGCGCCGATCTAACACTAAGGACATTAGAAATGGTATTTCCTGTCCTACTGTAAACTGGTTTCACCAACTCCTTCACAAAATCACTCCAGAATTTCCACTTAGGGCACCAATCACCAAGTTCAAATGATCATATTTTGATGTGGAGACCTAGATTCTTGAAGAGTCTATAATTCTAGGAAAGGTGGAAGAAAAGGGAAAAAAAGAACATCAGCAGCAAGGTGGATGAATTCAATTATAGTGGTGATGGTGCACTATTACAAGACTTGAGGATCAAGTTCAGCACAATTCTTACTGGAGAAAATCTATATGTTCACAAAGAGTTTTGATTGTATGTAATCATTATCAATTGCACATGAACATAACTTGAGCCTTAGATCTAGAAACACCATCTGATTTTGTCAGAGTCAAAAAGATTTTTTTTTTTTGCTGTACCTATGAGCAAAGCAAAGTTAGGTGGGAGGTCTGTAATATGATATTTGTTTTGTATTTATACCCAAATGTTGGTTATTTCCAAAATGTGTCATTTTTAAAAGATGGTGTTATCTCCCATTATGACAAGTTGAAATTTGGGGATGTGATTAATATTAGAGAATTACTTGTATGTCACCCCAAAACAAGCAACCAGGAGAAACTTTATGGAGAGAGAGGGGGGGTGTGGAGAGAGGGGGGGGAATATGAATAGATTTTACTATATATAATATAGTTTCTCAGTTGTTCAACAACTTCCTTAAGATTTCTTATTGTGTTGTAAGTTTATAGTTTTTAAGTATGGAGCATCTTCAAGCTCTTTAAGTAAATTATTATCTGCAGCAAAGGATGATCATTTATCCATCATATCCATAATTTAAGTGGGAAAATGAAAAAGAAAATATTTAGTATTATCCTGCAGAGTTCAGAATGGCTTCACCATTTTAACAATCCACTTAATAATCTCCTCATTTTCCTTCCAAACATGATATAATTTATTTGAATATTGCAAGAAATATCTAATGTAGAATGCATTTACCTGAGATGACAGTCAGAAGTTGGAGATTGTTTGCTCTTGAATGATCTATATAAGTATCTTTTCTAAATGTTTAAATCATAGATGCATCCTTTATTTTATAAGCATTGGTAATATTTTTGAATTTTGGCAAATATCTCTTGAAATTTTACAGAAATTATTTTAACTAATCTCCACATATAGCTAGAAAGATTGTTCTGACTATATGTGGATGACTGGGTGAAAGAATCTGCTATTCTTTGAAGGGTAATCTGCTATTCAGTTTTAAAAGTCCTGGAATGAAGGCATATGTTCATTCTCGGCCTTTGGGATATAATAAAAAGAGTGATGAAGATGATCAAGGTTTAATTTGTTCTTTGAAAACTGAGGTTGTTATGTACGGATTGGCTAGAATCTACATAAGTTTTCATGCTCGCCACGGATTGGCTAGAATCTACATAAGGTTTCATGCTCACCGCTGATTGGCTGTCCGGACTGTGGGAGATTTAACCTGCTGTCATTGGCCGGCTGGTCTGCCTGGAGCTCCTTAAAAAGGTGAGCTCTGGCAGCCCAGCCGGCAGAGTGCAGTCACATTTTGCTGGAAATAAAAAGGTGCTGAATTCACTAACGACTCTTGCCTGTTGCCTTGCGCTGATCTAACACTGGCGACGAAGGACAAAAGGGACCTGAGAACCTCCTCCTGAACCACACAGCTGTCTTGGAACAAGGACCTCCGACCACCTGCATAAATGGCATCGCAAGTATTGCCGGCCCCAGTGATCTTCGATTCGCAGATGGAAGACCTGCACACATACATGGGCCATTTTAGAATGTTCCTGGAGGCCAACGATTACCAGGACAGGCTGGACAACAGGAAGCGAGCGTTATTCCTGATGTACTGCAGCACCAAGATCTACAAAATGGCACAGACACTGATTGCCCCAGCAGATGTGGAGACTGTCGCCTGGGCCACCAGTGCAATGTGCCACTATGCACCATCCACCGCCCCCATGGTCAGCCGAAATGAGTTTTACCATGGGCGCCAACAAGAGGGAGAAACCATCAATGATTTTGTGGCCAGCCTCCGGGAGATCGCTACCAGGTGCGAGTTCATAAATCCCAAAGAAATGATGAAGGACCGGATCATCCTGGGGATGAGGGACCTTGCTCTACAAAAGAAACTGTTGGTAAGGAGAGGGGTCTCATTCAAGGACATTGTCAAGGAGGCAAGGGCTGCAGAATCATCAGACAACTTGGCGGCAAATGTAAGGAAGACCAGCACATACTGTAAGGGGTGCACCACGCATACTGGGAGCCTGACTGGTCAACCGAAGTCCCTGAGTACAATGACGACTGGGATGACACAGATGACACCATCCACCGTGTGTACCCAGAAAAGCGGCAGAATCCCAGGGACACAGAGAGCAGGCAGCCACATTGCCCGGGCTGCATGGGTTTCCACACAAGGGCAGCTGGCTGTTTCCGGGACGCAACATGCCACTGATGCCAAAGAAAGGGCCACATTGCTGAAGCCTGCAAAGTGCCCCAACCCATTCCCTTTCAGCCAAAGCCTATAGCCCCATCAGGAAGACCAGGGAACCCTAGAGCCGGCCAACAATGGAGCAGATGAAGAGAGGACCAATACCAAGCTCCCAGAGAAATCCATCACACAACCATGGGACACACAGATGCATATGAGCAGGAGAAATACCACGCAGTCGTGAACATTGAAGGGGAACCATGCAAAATGGAGCTGGACACAGGGTCATATTTTACAGGGCCTGGACATCACCGGACTGCACAGTGCAACCACCCATGAACTGGACCAGCTGCTGGCAGAGTTCGCGGATGTCTCCGACGACGGCCTAGGTAAATATACGGGGAAACCTATTTCATTTAACCTAGACCCCCATGTGACCCCCATGTGACTCCCATCAGGCTCAAACCCCATAGGCTACCCTTTGCTTTGCGGCCCAAGGTCGAGGAACAATTAGACAAGCTCATTGCTCAGGGAATCCTCGTGCCAAGAGATCATGCAGTGTGGGAGACTCCCATAGTCACCCCCGTGAAGCCAGATGGGTCTGTCCATATCTGCGCGGATTATAAGTGTACACTGATCAAGGCCCTCCAGCAGAGTGCGTACTCAGTGCCTGTGGTGCAACATCTGTTGCATTCCCTAGGAAGTGGGAAGATATTCGCCAAGCTGGACCTTGCCAAAGCCTATCAGCAGCTGCCAGTAGACGAAGCCACCGCTGAAGCACAAACCATAGTGACTCACAGGGGAGCATTTAAATGTACCAGGTTGCAGTTTGGGGTCAGCGTAGCCCCAGGACTTTTCCAGTGCCTAATGGAGCGGCTACTGCACGGGATCCCAGGGGTGGTGCCATACTTCGATTACATTTTTACATTTTACGTTTTTATCTCAGGGGAGTCAATAGGCCAGTTGATGGAAACAAAGATCCAAGAGAGAAGTATGGGAGGTATGCCAAAAAAACAAATAAGAATTGAAATATTAAAATGGGCAAAAGATGATGGATAGAAAGGAAATGTTATTTCTTGGGGGTTCCCCCCCCTTCTTTCTTTAATATAATGGGGGCCTGATTAAAAGTTAGAATAGAAGTAGAAATAAAGATATACATATTATAAAAGTAATAAATAGACGGAAGATTAAAGAAAGATGAATTTAATATGTATGTTTAAATAATATGGTGATTGTTATCAAGATGGAGTAAGGGAATTAGATTTTAATACAATATGTATAATATACTGGGATTATAAAAGGTGGCTTGACTAAATAGAATAAATTAAAGAATTAAATGGAAAGGTTAAAGGTTGAAAGAGTATTATTATTTTTAAAAATAATTTTTATTGAACATTTTGTTTAAAAAACAAACAAAAAAACCAAAAAACAAAAACAGATATTTACATCTTCTTTTCAACAACTTCAGTATCTATATTTATACATTTTCTCTTTCTTATCTTAATCTATCTTTTATACATATATTTCTAGTATATCATATATGTATATTCTCTTAATCTAAATATTTTATTTACATTTAACATATGGGATATGTTATTTAGATACATTTAACATATGGGATATATTTATTTACATTTAACAAATGGGAAGATATAAATTGTGGAAAGAAAACTAGGT
Source organism: Arizona elegans (assembly GCA_022577455.1). Taxonomy (NCBI): domain Eukaryota; kingdom Metazoa; phylum Chordata; class Lepidosauria; order Squamata; family Colubridae; genus Arizona; species Arizona elegans. The sequence goes on along the minus strand of JAKOOJ010000006.1, from coordinate 52,394,965 downwards.
ACCTAGTTTTCTTTCCACAATTTATATCTTCCCATTTGTTTCCATATTTCTCCACCTAATTAAACCGTTGTTTAGTTTTATTTTGTCCCCCCCCTTCCCCCCCCCTTTCTCCTCCAACCATTTATACCATTTCTCCCAGACTAAGTAGTATTCTGTTTCATCTTTTTCTTGTATCTCCTTTGTGAACTTATCCATTTCCACACACTCCATAATTTTTCTAATCATCTTGTCTTCTGATGGTATGTCATTGTTTTTCCAGTTTTGGGCGAAAACTATTCGTGCTGCAGTCAATATGTGAATAATTAAGTATTTTATTTCTTTTTCATATGGCCCAGTAATTATTCCCAGTAAGAAAGTTTCTGGCCTCATTTCTATTTGTTGATTTATAATTTCTTCTATTTATATTTTAATTGTTTGCCAAAATTGTTTTGCCTTCTGGAAAGACCACCACATGTGATAATAAGTTCCTTTTTTATGTTTACATTTCCAACAAAGCGGGGAAGTATTTGGAAACATCTTTGCCAATCTGGCAGGTGGGAGATGCCACCTATAAAACATTTTATACATATTTTCTTTATAGGGTACAGACATTGTTAGTTTGTAGTTTATATTCCATAATTTCTCCCATTTATCTAATTCAATATTTTACCCAAAAATTTTTGCCAAAATTATCATATTTTCTTTAACTACCTCTTCTTCCAATTTGTATCTTAATAAATAATTATAGGGTTTTTTTAAATCAATTTATCCTCTGTTCCCTGAAGAATTTTATCTAATTCGTATGTTCCTTTTTGAAACCCAAATTGTGCCAAATCTGTCCTGTATCTAGATTTTATTTGCATATGGGGCCACCAATCAATGTATGTACCCAATTCTTTCAATTCATGTCTTGTTCTTAATTCCTCTTGATTATTCAGTAAATCTTTGTAAGTTTTCATTTTGCCAATATCTAGAGCATTTGGGTAGATTTGTACCTCCATAGTAGATAGCCATTCCGGAATTTTGTCATGTTTCTTTTTTATCCCCTGCCATGTCTGTAGCAATGCTTCCCTGATCAAATGTCTTTGAAAATATCAGTGCTGTCTACTTTTTCCCTCCCACAAGAAAGCATGCCATTCTCTTTGTAGATCATACCCCTCTAATGACAATATTCTTTTGTTTTTTAGTTCCATCCAATCTTTAATCCATATCAATGAAGTTACTTTGTAATATGTTTCCCAGTCTGGGAGTGCTAATCTTCCTCTCTCTCTCGTGTCTTGTAAATGTTTTATTTTGATCCTTGCTTTCTTCCCCTGCCAAATATAATTCACCAGAAGTTTGTTAAAATCTTTTTAAAAATTCTTCCCTAATTTTATTGGAATCACTTGGAATAAAAATAACATTCTTGGTAGCACATTCATTTTGATTGAGGCTATCTTCCCAAGTAAGATAGCCTTCCCAACATGCTTCTTCTGTGCATGTCCAAGATGGCGGTCCTGCTCTAAAATGCTGTGGAGAGATGGGGTGATACTTGGCCTTTGTGGGGGTTCCAGGGGCCATTTTGACCATCTACGCTCCCTCCCAGCAAGCAAAGCCTATTGCCAGTGGTTAGAGAGCTTTCTCACTCTCTGACGTTCCCTGGAACAACAACTCTGTGAGGAAATGTTGGTCTGTGATCACTGCGGGAAGGACGGCATCAGCGGCGGTGGCGGTGGTGGCGAACTAGCCCATCGACTTGTTTAGCTGGCTTTCCTGGCTAGATGGCCCATAGGTATTTACAGCTGGAGTGGCACCGGCGGTGGTGGTTGCGTGGGCAGCATTCTTTTCCGTTGGAGACATAGACGCCCAGCTGGAGGTAGGGGAGCATCTACGAGGTGAAGATACTCGACGAGGTGGCTATTGGTGATGCCCATGATGCTGCTGCTGCCACTGACGGGGCAACGGTTGGCCAGTGGGATGGCTGGAAGTCAGGCGCTAACAGCGGATGAGGGGTATTATGATGGTGAGAGATCCTCCAACGTGGAATTTAGATCCCGGAGCCTGCTAGACTGCTATAGGGCCGTCGGGGTAACTCCTGAAGATTAATCCCTGTGGCAAGGCCTCCTCCATTAACATCGTTGGATGCTAAGACTGGACATGGAGTGGCTGTTGAAGATCTGGGGTGGATGAAGAGGTCGAGAGGATGACAGAGTGGTGTCTACCCTGTCGCCTCATATGACCCCCCCATCTTTGGCCAGTTTATAGGCCCCAGGATGGTCACCCTTGCCCTATTGGTTCCTGCTCAATGGAGGTGGTCCTACCCATTTCCATCTTTCCCCTTTCTGGTACACCCACCTTTGTGAACAATGTGGACCTTCTTATTCTGGAGTCTTGGGACCTGGCTCTGTTTTTCATCCTGCTCACTGGCTGTATGGAGAATGGCAGTTTACGGGAGGATTGACGGAGCCAGTTCTGTACTACGTTTTCACCACCGGTGGGATGTTCCACCTTTTCCATGGCCAGCATGGCCCAACCACCATGAGAGGGTGGCTTGGATGTTCCCCCCCCCCCAGTTGGTCGGAATGCTATGACTCCCACCCATTGCCCTGAGAGGGCAATTGAGACTCTCCTGGTTATGTTTAATCTGGCCTTGTCTCCTGGACGTTTCTGGACTATCATTGTGGACTCCCTGGCCATATTTTCACCATCATCCCAGTGTTTTGGATGTACTCAAGGTCCAAGCTCCTTGTGCTGTGAGATTCCCCCTTTTCGCAGGTTTGGCCCTCCATGTTATCGAGGGCCTATCTTGATGACGGGTTTTGGAACCTCGAGAGATGGCATGCATCAAAGAGAAGATTAAGGTTTTTTTTAAAATGTATTATTAACTAAAATTTTAAGGGGTTCTGGGATGACCAGAGTGGGATGGGAGGAGAACCCACAAGGGTCAAGGCCAGGTCCGACAGAGGGCAGCGGCATTAGGGGTGCAGGGTTGGACATCAGGGAGGGGGCTAGAGCTCAATTTGATGATGGCCGATGATTTGTACTGTGGGTGGGAGGGGCAGATATGGTGGAAGCAGGGGGCCATATCATGTTATGGGAGTGCGCTCTCGCTATCTTTGAGCGATTGCGCACTCCGGTCCCCAAGGCTTTTCTCGTTCCCCAGGTAGCATGGATTCTCAGGGCCTGGGCCATCGGCTGTTGTTGTGCAATGCCAGATCCATGATTAATAAGGCCCCCCTCATTTATGACCTTATTCAGGAGGGGGGAGCGGATGTGGCGGGTATTACGGAGACCTGGTTGGGCACAGAAGGGGGGGTGCCCCTGGTTGAAATGTGCCCACCAGGTTTCCGGGCATTTCATCAGCCGAGGGCCCAGGGTAGGGGTGGGGGTGGCGGTTATTATTAAAGAAAGTCTATGTCCGAGGGAGACCACTGTACCTCAGATAGCCGGATGTGAGTCCCTCCTTGTGAAATGGGGTCGTGGGGTGCAGATGGGCCTGCTGATTATGTACTTGGCTCCCTGCTGCGTGGCAGCTGCCCTGCCCGAGCTGCCTGATGTGATAGCCAGGGTGGCAGTTGATACCCCCAGGCTTATGGTTATGGGGGATTTCAACTTGCCATCTGTCGGCAAAACCTCTATGGTGACTCAGGCGTTCCTGGCTTCCATGATGGCCTTGGACCTGACCCAAATAGTTCAAGGCCCTACTCACATGGGGGGATACACTCTGGATCTGATTTTTGTCTCTGGTCTCTGGTCAGTGGCAGAGTGATCTGGAAATAGGGGATTTAGTCATCGAGCCCTTGTCATGGTCTGATCACTCTCTCCTTTGCATGGACTTTCGAACCGCTACACCTCGCCGCAGGGAGATGGAACCAACCAGGTGGTTCTGTCCCAGGCACCTGATGGACCCGGATAGGTTCCTGACGGACCTTGGGCCATTCCCTGAGGCTCTGGCTCAAGGCGTGACTGAAGAAATGGTGGCCGCCTGGGATAGGGCGGCCGCCGGAGCTCTGGATTATGTCGTGCCTTTGTGGCCTCTGACTCAGTGCCAATCTCAACTGGCTCCCTGGTTCTCTGAGGAGCTGAGAGAGATGAAGAGCTGGAAAAGACACCTGGAGAGTGATTGGAAGGCCAGTCGCTCCGCATCTGACCGAACACTGGTAAGGTCTCATATTAAGATCTACCTAGTGGCAATAAAAGTGGCAAAATTTAATTATTTTTCCGCTCTTATCGGGTCTGCAGATAACCACCCAGCCACCCTGTTTAGGGTGACCCGCTCCCTCCTTCATCTGGGAGCGAGGGAAGACCCCTTGCAGGTCAGGGCTGAGGATTTTGTGCAATTCCTGCATGACAAAGTCACTCAGATTCGGGAAGGTCTGGACTCTGATTGGGTAGATCCAGATGTGGTGATGGAGGGAGGTCTTGAGAATGTTATCTGGGAGGGGTTTGATCTTGTGACTCCCAAGGATGTGGACAGGATTCTGGGGAGGCTTAGCGCTGCCACATGTTTATTGGATCCGTGTCCCTCCTGGTTGGTGCTGGCCTCCCGGGAGATTACACAAGGCTGCTCCAGGGGATTATTAACACTTCTTTGAGTGAGGGCTACTTCCCCCTCTCTTTGAAAGAGGCGGTGGTGAGACCTCTCCTCAAGAAGCCTTCCCTGGACCCGGCTGTATTAGCCAATTATCGCCCAGTCTCCAACCTTCGCTTTGTGGCGAAGGTTGTTGAGAGTGTGGTGGCACGACAACTTCCACAGTACCTGGATGAAGCCGATTATCTAGATCCATTCCAGTCAGGCTTCAGGCCGGGGCACAGCACGGAAACGGCATTGGTTGCATTGGTTGATGATCTCTGGAGGGCTCAGGACATGGGCTGCTCCTCTGTCCTGGTCCTCTTAGATCTCTCAGTGGCTTTTGATACCATCGACCATGGTATCATGCTGCGACGACTGGAGGGGTTGGGAGTGGGGGGTACCATTTTGCGGTGGTTCTCCTCCTTCCTCTCCAACCGTATGTAGTTTGTATTGGCAAGGGGGCAGAGGTCGACCTCGAGGCGCCTCGTATGTGGGGTGCCGCAAGGGTCAGTCCTCTCACCTCTTTTGTTCAACATTTATGTGAAGTCGCTGGGCAAGACCATCCGTGGTTTCGGGGTGAGGTTCCATCAGTATGCTGATGATACTCAGCTGTACATCTCCACCCTGAACCACCCCAATGATGCCCTTGATGTGATGTCCCAGTGCCTGGAGGCCGTGCGGGTCTGGATGGGGAGAAACAGGCTCAAGCTCAACCCTTCCAAGACCGAGTGGCTGTGGCTTCCGGCGTCCCAGTATAGTCAGCTGGTTCCATCGCTGACTATTGGGGGTGAGATCCTGGCCCCCACAGAGAGGGCTCACAACTTGGGTGTTCTCCTGGATGCACGGCTGTCTTTGGAAGATCATATGACGGCCGTGGCCAGGGGAGCTTTCTATCGGGTTCGCCTGATGCACCAGTTGTGTTCCTTTCTGGACCAGGATGCCCTGCACACGGTCACTCGTGCCCTCGTCATGTCCCATCTGGACTACTGCAATGCTCTCTACATGGGGCTCCCCTTGAAGAGCACTTGGAGGCTTCAACTGGTCCAGAATGTGGCCGCGTGGGTGATTATGGGTGCAACTCAGCACACCCACATGACAAACCTCCTGCGCGAGCTGCACTGGCTCCCGGTGGTCTTCCTGGTACGATTCAAGATGTTGGTCACCACCTTTAAAGTGCTCCAGGGCTTAGGACCAGGGTATACACAAGACTGCCTTCTGTCATCAACAACCTCCCACTGGCCAATATGCTCCCACAGAGAGGGGCTTCTCAGGGTGCCGTCGGCCAAACAATGCCGACTGGTGACACCCAGGGGGAGAGCCTTCTCTGTGGGGGCACCAACCCTCTGGAATGAGCTGCCCCTAGAGCTCCGTCTTAGCCCCGACCTGCGTACTTTTCGCTGCGCCCTTAAGACCCTCTTCTTCCAGCAAGCCGGACTGGCCTAATTATGATTTTTATTATGGGTGTATCTATGTTTTAATTTGCGGGCCAATTTTATATATTGATTTTAATTTGATTTTAATTTTATAAATCTATGTGTTTTAATATGGCTGTACACCGCCCTGAGTCCTTCAGGAGAAGGGCGGTACAGAAATCTAATAAACTTTAAATGTCAAATGATAATTGTAGTTTGCTTCAAATTTCTAAATCAATCTTTATCTGTCTTGTCAATTTGTTGTAATTGTCTTCTCTAATCGATGATCCTTTGTTTGTTAGCCATATTCCTAGTTATTTTACTTTTTTTGTCATTTGTATACCCATTCTGTCTTCTAGTTCTTTCTCTTGTTGTTTTGTGAGATTCTTCGTTAATGCCTTGGTTTTTTGCCTGTTAATTTTGAGGCCTGCTACCTTCCCATATTCTTCTATTCGTGATAACAATTTGGGTCCTGTCGATATTGGCTGCTCTATGATGAAGACCAAGTCGTTGGCAAAGGCTTGAAGTTTATATTCCTCTTTTTTAACTTTCAGTCCTTTTATTTATTTATTTATTTTTTAAAATTTGATTTATATGCCGCCCTTCTCCGGAGACTCAGGGTGGCTTACAATGCGTTAAGCAATAGCCTTCATACTTTTGCATATTTATACAAAGTCAGCTTATTGCCCCGACAAACTGGGTCCTCAATTTACCTACCTTAAAAAGGATGGAAGGCTGAGTCGACCTTGAGCCTGGGGAGATTTGAACTTGCAGTAGCTGAATGTTAATAATAGGCTATTAGTCTGCTGCGCCACCAGGCTCTTATTTCCTTGTCTCTTCCAATTTCATTTAACAGTATCTTTAAAGATAGTATGAACAATAAAGGGATAAAGGGCATCCCTGTCTCCCTCCTTTTGTTATTATAAATTGTTCAGTCATATCTCCGTTTATTGTTATTTTTGCTGTTTGAGATGAGTATATTTTCTTTATCATATTTACAAATTTATCGCCAAATTCCATATTTTCCAATTGTAAAGTAAGAAATTTCCAATTTAAATTGTTGAAGGCCTTTTGTGCATCCAAGAATATTAGTGCCATTTGTTTATCTGGATTTGCTTCGTAGTATTCCAATACATCAATTATTATTCTCATATTATTTTTTATTTGTCTTTTTGGCAGAAAGTTGTTCTGATCAGAATGGATATATTCGTTTATTACTTTTTTTAGTCTTTCCACAATAATCAATGTGAATAATTTGTAATCTACATTTAGTAACGATATTGGTCTATAATTTTTGATTTGTGATTGGTCTGTCTTCTCTTTTGGAATAAGGGTGATAATGGCTTCCATCCAAGAATTGGGTATTTTGGCCTTCAAAAATGCATCATTAAATGTTTCAAGTATAATTTCATCTAGTGGTTGTTGACAAGTCTTATAAAATTCTGCCGGGATGCCATCTGGACCTGGAGTTTTATTATTTTTCTGTTTTTCCCTTGCCTCTATTAATTCAATTATACTAATTGGCCTATTCAATATTTCCCTGTGTGTTTCTTCTATTTCCTTTAAATCTGATTTATTTAAATATTGTTTAATGTCTTCTTCGAATATCTCCTCTTGCTCATATAGCTTTTGAAAAAAAAAATTGCTATATCTTTTTTATCCTCCTTTCTATAATACATCTCTCCTTTCTCTTTTTTTTAAAATTAATTTTTATTAGATTACGTTATAGTACAATACATAGAATATTGGTTTGACAATGATAATATAAATACAGATTGAATACATTCTTAGCTTATAGTATCTCCTAACTTGCTCCCTTGTTTGGCTGTTCTAAGCTTTCTCTTCCTTTCTTGATTCTATCTTTCAACCATCTATACCATAATCCCCACACTGTATAGTATTCCAATTCCTCTTTCTCGTTAATCTCATATGTTAATTTACTCATCTCAGTGCATTCTAAAATTTTTTCGAACTAAGCGTTCTTCTGGTGGTATTCCCTTTTCTTTCCAATGTTGTGCGTATGTTATTCTGGCTGCTGTGATAATGTGCATAATTAAATATCTCTTTCTTTTCTCGTATGTCCTCTTTAGTACTTCCAGGAGAAAAGTTTCAGGTGCCAAGTCTGTTTTCCTTGATTACTTCCTGGATCCATTTTTGAATCTTTTTTTAATATTTGGTTGCCTCGGGGCATTCCACCACATGTGAAAGAAGATACCCTGGTGGTGGTCGCATTTCCAACAATTTGGTCTCAAATTTGGGTAAATTTTGGCTAGTCTTGTAGGTGCTAAGTGCCATCTGTACAACATTTTATATTGATTTTCTTTAAACTGCAACACTCTCTACATGGGGCTGCCCTTGAGGACCACTCGGAGGCTTCAGCTGGTGCAAAATGCAGCTGCGCGGGTTGTGATGGGAGAATCCCGATACTCCCATGTTACACCCCTCCTGTGCGGTTTGCATTGGCTACCGGTTGCCCTCCGGGTGAGATTCAAGGTGCTGGTGTTGACCTATAGCCCTACATGGCTTAGGACCAGGATATTTGGTGGACCACCTACAGCCAGCAACAACATCCCATCGCCCGGTTCGCGCCCATAGAGAGGGCCTGCTCAGGGTGCCGTTGGCTAGACAGTGGCGGCTGGCGGCCCCCAGGGGTAGAGCCTTCTCGGTTGGGGCGCCCACCCTCTGGAATCAACTCCCCTTGGAGCTCCGACTAGCGCCTGACCTTCGCACCTTCTGCCGGGAATTAAAAACTTGGCTTTTCAAATCCCTTGACCTGGTCTGATGATGGGGTTTTAAGGGTTTTAATGGGTTAATTTTAAATTTTTTAGATTTTAGTCTTTATTTTTATTGTGGCTTGTGTTTTATTGTTGTGAGCCGCCCTGAGTCCATTGTGAGATAGGGCGGCATATAAGCCGAATAAAATAAATAAATAAATAAATAAACACTGCAGCTTTTGTCAATTTATAATTCCTATTCCAAATTATTTCCCAGTCTGCCAAATTAATACTGTGCCCTATGCTTTTTGCCCACACAATCATTTGTTCCTTTACCACCTCCTCCGCTCTGTCGTATTTTAACAGATAGTTGTATAATTTAGATAGTAATTTGTTTTCCGAGCTTGTCAATAATTTGTCAAATCTATTTGATCCCATCTCTATTCTGAATTCCTCCCTATCTTTTTGATACCTAGATTTGATCTGTAGATATGGCCACCAGTCAATGTGGATGCCCTGTTCTTTTGATAATTCATTGGTTTTAAGATTTCCGCAATTATCTAAAATATCCTTATACCTATACATTTTATCTAATCCTTCTGGTTGGTGACTTGTGGTGACATGGTGACAGGAGAGTGAGCTCTGCTCCCCTGCACAATTTTTCACCGTGTTCTGGGAGACCCCGAGGGGCACAAAGCCCAGAGAGCTTTGCGAGCAAAAGAGGAAATCAGGTGAGTGGGAAAGCACGGGGCAAGTGCTCCTCACTCGACTTGACACCTCTGCCGATCCTAACATGAGTGTGTCTGTCATTCAATGGCAGACCTGAGGCCACGATAAGCCAGCAAAGAGATGGGAAGCAAAGAAGAAGATCGGAGGAGACAGTGTGAGATGAGGGGATTTCTAGCTGTCCTGAACACCGTAGAGACTCAGATCGGGAAGATAACGAGGTTGACCATGTTGGACAAAAGGTTTTGCTGAAGAGAACCAAGCAGCGATTGGAAGGAAGGAGACAGATTGAAAAAGCGGAAAACTGACAGGTTGGCACAGGAGAATAAGAGGAGTGCTTTAGCAGTGCCGCAGCACAAAGAGAAAGACCGGTGGGACGCCATGAGTAGCAACAAAGTGGCAACAAAGTTGCAAAGGGGAAAAGAACGCTGCTGTCAGAGAGGGACTTAACGGAGTGACAGACAGAAAGACAGAAATCCAGGCGTTGATCGAGGAGGAAGGAGGCAGGAAGTGCAGCCATTGTAAGGAACTGACGGAAGAAGCAATGGAAGAGTTATGAATGGAATAATAAACTAATGGAACTGAGAGCTGAGAAATAGAACTGAGTAAAACATTTTAAGTGGATTTTTAACTAATTTGGATAAAGCGGAGAAATGGACCTTCTACAGTGGAGAAGAAGATTGAGGATAGGAGGTCCCAGAAAGCTCAAACAACGGTGATTTCTGCCAATTAAGCATTGCAAAAAGCAGTGGATCTAACTTTAAAGGATAAAGCATTTCACTTTCACCTCGGTATCTCTTTGTGATCCCCCCTCCCCTTCTTCTTTCCTTTTTCCTTTTTTTTTCTTTTTCTCTTTTTCTCTCCTTGTTGATAGAGTATTAATTAATTATTATTTAGTAATCTAGTAAGTAAGTAGAATATGTTTGTGACACAAATCAGTAGTTGAGTGTTTATCGATTAGAAATTTAGTAGTAAAGCAATACCAACTATACATTTTAATGAATTGAATAAATTAGTCTTATTAATTAACTATATTTATAATTACAATTAAATTGATCATACGTTAAGTAGAGAAACCGGATAGATTTGGACGTTGACTGATATAGATTGTCTAGAGGATTTGTTATACCTTTCATAAGATATATAATTTATATTTTATATACTTATTATAGATTTGATAAAAGATAACATTGTATAGTAACATAAGGTGATTGGTAAAATTTCCAATGGTGAGCCCACCTTTTTGTAGGGAAAACAAAACTCAATTTTAAACTTGCTTTGGGCATGATCAACACCACTTATAGTAATACCAGAAAGTGTGACAATGATAGACAAAGAAATTAAGTAGAATAGGAAACACCAGTGGATGCTAATTTGGAGAAATATTGATAGGATAGTCAGAGACCAAACGAAGATCTTGAAAGATATGACAAGCCTCGCTTCAACAGTATTAAAAACAGGAAAGAAGACGACCTCTAACCCTACAATCACTATGGCTTCACCTGCCACCCAAAAATCGACAGAAGGACTATCTAAAGCAGAAAAATCAGTGGTTATTCCAACATTGCAAGCTATGCAATCTACCCTGACATTAATCCAAGAAACAATGATGAAAATGCAGGAGAAAATGTCTAGCAACCACGAGAAGTTAAAGACCGATATTCAAGCTCTAGATTGCAAGATGAATGAGATACAAGAATCGATCCATGATAATGAACAAAAGATAAAGAAAGTGGAAACAAGGGTGGAATAGAATGAGAAAAAGCTTGAATCAGTTAACCAGAAATTGATGGCGCAAAATAGAGAATTAGAGGATTCGATCATCCAGTTAGAGATGGACTGGGCGGCCTTTTACTTGCGATTTCAAAATATAACAGAAGGCAAAGAGGAAGACCTAGAGTAAGTGATGGCAGAGATGATCGCGGAAGCCCTACAACAAGATAAGCAGCAAATAATAAAAGAGCTGGATGAAGTTTACCAAGTGCAGACTAACTACGCCAGAAGGAATAAATTGCCAAGGGAGGTCCATGTCAGGTTCGTGAGGAAGAAAGTCAGAAACATACTGTATAATGTTACGAGGGAGGAGCTGATGGTATATAAAGGGAAGGAAGTGACAACGTTGAAGCAAATTCCCAGAAGGGTTAGGGAACTAAGAAGGGACTACCGATTCCTAGCCATGCAGCTAAACAAGAGAAATATTTTATTTAGATGGATTCTGCCGGAAGGTATGATAATTACATGGCTAGGGAAGAAAATCAAGATTGATAGTTTAGTAACCACACAAGACTTCCTTGATCAGTTAGTAGGGATGGAGGAAGAACAGAGCAGCAAGGAAGAAATGGAAACAGTAACCCAAGAAGAGGAAACACACCCCCAATGAGAACCTAAGGAAGGATCCCTGGAAAAGAAGGAATTAGAAGAAAAAGAAAGCAAAGACACAAAAGAAAAGAAACCAAGAACTCAAAGAGTCACACAAGCAAACAAGAACTAAGGTCGCCCAGGAAAACTTTATATGGAAGATCGGAAACTAATATCAATCAATGTTAATAGACTGAATGAGAACAGAAAGAGAAAACAAATATTTACAAAATTAGCTAAACAAAATGCCGACATTATATGCCTTCAGGAAGTTCACATATGTCAGCAAGATGAAAGGTACCTAGAATATAGTAAATTAGGGAAGGCCTTCACTTCATTAGCGGGGAAAAAAAGAGGGGGGTAGTAATATACGTTAAGGGAGGGATAATCACGGAACAAAAATATGCCGACTCAAAAGGAGGACGTTAATGATTGAGATAAAAAGAGGCAACCTATCAGTATTATTGGTAGCCATATATGCCCGAAATAAAGACCAGGGACAATATTACAAAAAAACTCCATGAACAAATAAGCAAATTGGAATATAGCAATATCTGTATAGTGGGTGATTTTAATGGGATAGTGGACTCTGTTAAAGATTACAGGAGTGGCAAAGAAAAAAAAAGGGAGATGAGTTACCCAAATCCTTTTTTGACTTGGTGGAGGAAATGAATTTAATAGATAGTTGGTGGACTCTGCACCCAAATGAGACACAATATACCTTTTATTTGAATCCTCAAATATCCTGGTCCAGAATAGATATGATTTGGGTTAGCAAACGATTGGGACTGGAAATCGATTCCGTAGAAATTACACCAAACATTTGGGCAGACCCCAATCCCCTAGAAATTAAGTGGAGGGCCCCACAGAGAAAAAAGAGGAGGAGATGGAGATTAAATATGCAACTCCTGAGAGATAAAGACTATATAGAAAAAATTAGGAGAGAATTAAAACTATTCTTTGAAGTAAAAGAGAACCAAGAAACATCCCAAATTAACATATGGGACACAATGAAGGCATATTTAAGAGGACTAATGATATCATACAATGTATATAAGAATAGGAAAAAGCAGGAGGTGCAAGATGCCCTCCAGGAAGAGCTGGAGAAAGTGGAAAAGAAGATGCAGCAAAACCCAGGAGATAAAGTGATAAAAGAGAATTGGACAATGTTAAGACATAAATTAAATATATTGGAGCAGGAGGAATTGGCTTATAAAATAAAACAAGCAAAACAATACTATTTTGAAAACGCCAATAAGCCGGGCTGTCTTATAAATTAAAGAAAGAAAACAAAAAACAGAATATTCACCAATTGGAAGACAAGAAGGGACAGCTGCAAAACAAAGAAGAAGAAAAGTTTGAAATTGCTCGTGAATATTACACCGAACTCTATAAAGAGGAAGAAGTTACTAGAGAAAGCATTGTTCAATATCTCTCAGAAGATGAACCTGTACTGATAGGAGAAGAGGGGAGGGACGTGTTAAATAGAGAGGTTACGATGGAGGAATTAAAGATGGCAACTTCCAGATTAAAAAATAATAAATCACCAGGTCCGGACAGGCTCCCAGGAGAACTATACAAAAAATTGGAGGATATATTATTATCCAAATTATTGGATAATGAGACCAAAATGAGGCCCTACTGGATGCCAAAATCCCTGACTTGTGGAGGGAAGCGTACATCACTCTGTTATCGAAAGAAGGTACCGACCCAAAACAAATAAAAAATTATAGGCCAATTTCACTTTTAAATTCAGATTATAAAATTTTCATGAGTATAATGGCGGCAAGAATGAAAACAATATTAAACGTTACAATATACACAGACCAGAATGGCTTCCTTCCCAGTAGACAAATAAGGAATAACATAAGAGTAGTCATTGACACTTTAGAATATTAAGAGGCCCACCCCGAAAAGCAAATGGCCCTAGTTTTTGTAGACGCCCAAAAAGTGTTCGATAATTTAAATTGGGATTTCATGATCGAACAAATTAAAATAATGAAATTTGGAAGCAACTTTGAAAGAATGATAAAAACAATTTATAACAAACAAAGGGCAAATATAATATTAAATGGAGATATGACGAAATCATTCCAGATAAAGAAGGGGGTAAGACAAGGATGCCCTTTATCACCATTATTATTTATCATGGCCTTGGAAGTGCTGTTAAGTAGGATTAGACATAATAAGGAAATAAAAGGGCTGAACGAGGAATACAAAATGCAGGCATTCACTGATGACATAGTGTTGATTGTGGAGGATCCATTGGAAACTGGTCAAAAAATCCTGGATGAATTAGGCAGATATGGGGAGGTATCTGGATTTAAGTTAAATAAAGTAAAAACAAAAATGTTGGTAAAGAATTTGACAGAAAGGCAAAAGGAAGAGGTGGAGAGGAAAATGGATTTACAAATTGTAAAAAAAAAATCAAATATCTGGGAATATGGATAACATCAAGATGTTCAACCCTGAAAGAGGATAATTACATACCTTTGATTAAGAAAATAAAACAAGATTTAGAAAGATGGGGGAACCTACAATTATCACTCCTAGGATGGATAGCCTCACTAAAGATGAACAAACACCCTGCCAAATTATTATATCTATTTCGGACTACGCCGGTAAACCTTGATAAAAAATTCTTTGTAGAGTTGAACAAAATCACTAGGAAATTTGTTTGGAGAGGGAAAAAACCCAGAATTTCACTAAAATCATTACAGGACAGTAGAAGTAGGAGAGGCTTTGGACTCTCAGCATGGGAAATCTACCACAAAACGGCCAATTTAGTGTGGATAAAGGAATGGGTTACCCTAGAGAATAAAAGACTTTTGATTCTAGAAGGGCATGACCTACAGAGAGATTGGCACACATATCTATGGGATAAGGAAAAAAAGAGAAAATCATATTTCCATAGACACAGGATATGGGAGACATTATTACAAACTTGGAAGGAAATTGGGTAAAAACAGTATATGAAGATCCCGAATTGGCTTTCAGTAATGGAAGCTATGATATACCCTAATGTGTTAGCATCTCTCCTTTCTCATCTTGTAATTGGTGTATCATTCTTTTCTCTTTCTCTTTTTTCAATGTATATGCCAACCAGCGTCCCGTTTTATTCGCACATTCAAAATGGTTTTGCTTTGCTGACTTAATTTTCCATGCTATCTCTACTTGTATGGTCAAATTAATTTTATGTTTTATCAAATTTATTTTTCCTTTGGTCATTTTATTTTGAGGATCCTTCTGTAGGTCAGATTCGCATTCTTTAAGCTCTTTTAACAGGTTGTCTCATTCTTGTTTCTTTTTATTTTTCTTCACCATATACGCAATTGTTAGACCTTTTATGTATGCTTTTGCTGTGTCCCATAAATTTTGAAGAGAAGTTTCCTCTTTTGTGTTTATCCTGAAGAATATGTTTATTTCTTTTTCAATCATCTGAATGTATTCTTTGTCTTTTAATATTTCTTTATTCATCATCCATCTTTTTCTTGTCCGTTGTCCTTTCCATATTACTTTTACTGGGTTATGATCTGCCCACATATTTGTCATTATTTCTACTTCTTCTACATCTTTTCTAAGCTCTGTCGTCATCCATGCATGTCTATTCTAGACCATGATTGGTGTGGACTAGAATAGAATGTGTATTGTTTTTTCTCTTTATTTACCTCCCTCCATGTATCATGAAGACATAGTTCCTGTATCATCTCTTTAAACGTATCTGGAAGTGTCTTTTTCTTGGTTTTATTGTTCTTATTACTCTGGTAGTCTTTTTTCATGTCTGTAATTGTGTTGAAATCACCTATTATGCAGATATTTTTGTATTCTAATTCTTTTACTTTGTCATGTATCTTTTTATAGAATTCATTTTGGTTATTATTCGGTGCATAAATTGAAATCAATAATATTTCAATCATTAAGATCCTTCCATCCTCATCTGTGTGTATTTGTTTTGTTTTCAAATGTTTTTTGATATAAACTGGTATTCCTCACTTTTTTTGTTCTTCTAATGAAGTATATAGATTTCCTAGTCTTGGGTTCTCTAGCATCTTTCTGTGGTGTTTCTTAATGTGTAATTCCTGCAAATTTATGATATCCATCTCCAATCTTTGCAACTTTGTAAATGTTTGCATTCTTTTGGCTGGTGCATTTAAACCATTTATGTTTATTGAAATCATTTTTATTTCTTGTTCCATCTTCATTCTTATTTGTTCATTGTCCTTAGTCTTCTTGTATTTCTTGTTACTATTTGTGTTTTTTCCCACACTCCCTCTTCTCTATTCGTTCTCTTTCCAATCTTCTCTTTTCCTCTTGTTCTCCTTCAGTTTCTTCCGTAACATATTCTTCCTGGCTTTTACTCTCTAATTCCTCTCTGCTTTCTTGATCTTCCTCCAAGGCAAAATGATGTTCAAAAAATTCCTGGGCCTTTTCCAAGGTATCTATCTTAAATTTCTTCTCTTGCCAAGAGATTAGGATGCCTTCCGGTATCAGCCATCGAAACATGACTTTATATTTGTTTAATTGTGGTGTGAGAAAATTGTAATTTTTTCCTCTGGTCTCTTACTCATTTTGGAATTTGTTTGAGTGTTATTATCTCATTTCCTTTATACAATATTGCCTCATCTCTCATTTTTTTATAGATTTCTTCCTTTATTGTTTTTTTAGTAAATCTAACGTGCACTTTCTTTGGCAATTTGTGCCTACATGCATAATTTGTGTGCACTCTATAGACCTCATCAATGTCCCTTTGTATATCCTCCTTATCTCTTTGTGTTGTTTCTGCCAGGATTTCCACCATTATCTCTCCTAGGTCTTCATCCTTATTTTCCGTAATATTCTGGAACCTAAGATAAAATGATGCTTTCTCCATTTCCAGATGCACAATCGATTCTTCTAGTTCCCTACTGGTTGACATCTGTTTTTGTTCCAATGTCTCTATTTTCTTATCTGTTTGTTCCATTTTTTATTCTACTTTTTGAATCTTTTGCTCATTCCTAGAGATGTTCTGTTGGATTTTTTCTATTTTATCATCCATTTTTTAAATATTGTCTTTTATTTCTCCCACATCAGATTTAAGGTCCTCATGATTTCTTTTTGTTTCCTCATGATTATTCGCAATGGATTCTTGTGTCTTGTTCATTGCCTCCTGGATCATTGCCAACACTGATTGAATATTTTGTATACTGGAAATGGAGCCTGTCTTTTCTTTATCTGCTCCCAGCATGCTTTCTATTGACCTTTGCTGTGGTGGGGGTGCTGTAAGAGATGCCTGATTTGAGGTTGTTTTCTTATTTATTTTGGTTATCATTGTTGTGCCTATGCTTGTCATTGTTACTATTTGCTGCAAGTTCTTCCAAATTTTCATACAATGACTTATTTTTAATATCCTTAAATTTGTTACCTATAAGGGTCACTTAAATAGTTTTTAAATTTAATCTAAATAGTGCAATTCCTTAAATGTCAATCTATATTTATAATATTATGACTATAGCTGTATAAATACGTTTATCACTCTATAAGGCTATATATTTTATTATATATATTCTATGTCCTTCTATGTACTTATTTGGGACTCTATAAATTTTAACAAATATATACGTTTATGAAAGAGAAGAAAAATGAGGAAAATGAGGGATTTTTTAAAAAAAACTCTAAAAATTCATTAATTTATTAACAGTATAGTTAGTGCTATATATGTAATCAAATATAAAGATAGGTAAATATAATTAGCAGTTACTTAAGGTTAATATTCAACATCAATAATCCAGTTTATCTCAATCATTAACCACTAATTACAAATTAATAATCAACAATTACTAATAATTAATTCTAATTAGAATAGTCAAATATCATTAATCACTTGGTCTATGTATATATATTTTGATGTTCTTCTTCCATACAGTCCTCCCTCACTCTTGCATCATTCTCTGCTCAGTCCTCTGTTCAGTCCTTTTTTTTCCTCCTTTGTTTGCCGCTTAGCCTCCACTTTGACTCTCTTCAAATATAGTTTTTACTGCCACTCTCCAAAAATGTCCAAATATCCAATTTCAACAATTTTAGATAAAAAGTTCCAAGTTTGTTATTTTTGTTATTTTCCAACTCTGCTCCATCTATATTTCCATTAAAACTGCCACTTCTCCAATCACCTCTCCAGTTCCACCACTTGTTATCTCTTTTCTTATCTTTAAAGCCTTCTGTCAATCTCACAGTGCTGGTCCAATGCACCGTCTTCTAGAAAATCTGTTTATTTTATAGTCAACACTTCTCTCAAGCCTCAAAATATATCCATTGGATATATTTTCTTCCTCCTCTCACCCACTCTCCCACCTTTCGCGAAGTCACTACGTGTCAAAGTTCCTTCTTCTGCTCCTCTCCCTTTTTGTCGCTGCGTTTATCTGGCTGCAAATCTGTCGCTGATTTTGGAGCCTCGATCACTCTGCTCTTCCCTTCCACGATATAGTTGTACTACACTTTTTTTTAAAAAAAAGTCTCTTCTCATACCATTGCGATCTGTTGATTCAATTTTCGCTTCCTACGCCTCAGCTGACAGCGCTTCCGGCCAGCCAAAATGGCTGGTTTTTTTCCCACCGGAATTAAGAGGTTTCTCCTGAACCTTCGGGACAATTGCTTTTTCCCTTGAGGTCCTTGAAGATTCTTCTTTTTTCTATCAATCTCTCCAGGATCAATAGTACCTAATTCGGCTTCCTGGCTGGGAATATTAGAGCTACAAGAATGGAGCCCCATTCTCTCGCTCCATGCATGCTGACGTCACCACCAGAAGTCTGAAAGATAGTATTATTATGCATGCTTAAACAATTTTGTAATTGCATTAGAATGATACATTGAAATATTGAATAATTAAGAAAGATTAACACTAGGAGTATGTAAGCTTAATTAATGTAACAAATATTATTGATATTAGTATTGCTATTTATATCAAAATGATGATACCCAGATGCCACACTATTTATGTATTGATGTTGATGTATATATAAAAATAAAAAACCTATCTATCTATCTATCTATCTATCTATCTATCTATCTATCATCTATCTATCTATAAATTATTCTTCATTGCATCACCCAGCAAGATTCAACCAAGCCTGGGACACAGATAGCCTACAAAGTTAGCTATGACCCCCGCATAGCCCCCTGGGAGTTTCAAGGACAAGGCCCAAGACAGAGTATAAATACCTCTGTCTCTCTCCTCCATGTGTTCAGCTGCACCAAGACTTCAAACCCATATGGTTCTGTTCATCAATAAACCATCTTTCCAATCAGCCTCCATGTTTTCAGTGGCTTTCTCCCCTGTTGGAACTGAACCCAGATGGATATTTCTTCCAACAATGTCATGGCACCAATAGTATTATGCCATGCTGTTTCACTTTGAATTGAATTGAGTTTTTTATAATTTGTAGTACCATCCCTGCATGCTAACTTAAAAATAACCCCCACTGAATTCAGTGCCACTTACTCCTACATCTCAGTAAGTGTGCATAGAAATCCCATTTAAAACTTCCTTTAAGTTACCAGAACTTAAAAAAATATATACTAGTCAACAGAAAAAAAACTGTTTTTCCTTAATGGCTTGGGAAAAATAAATACAAGAATCATCCCTAATTTATTAACAAAAGTCTTAATCATTCTGATTGGGTAGAACTAGCTGTTACTTGGAAGGTTTATACTGGCATGGATTAGCATACTTCAGAGCCTTATGGGAGAGAAAGATCTGCCAACCATGTACAGGACATTAAAAGTATAATGCATCAAGTCCACTGCTCAGTCCCCCTTAGTATCATTTTCTACATTAATGCAGTTTAATTAATGCAGTTTAATCATAGACCTTGTAACTTTCTTTAAAAATTGGATAATTTCTACCATTTTCATACTTTTTTTTCATTAAACTAAAATATTCTTGAGCTGCAGCAAAACTATTTTGTTAATATAAAAGTACTATCATAGTCTCCTTTTTAAAATCTGATTATTTAATTCCAAACTATTTCTTTGGATATTGTTATACAGGATTGTCTGAAATGGCACTTGACAGGAAAGACCATAGCTACTAGTCACTTCATTCCCTGAAAAGTTTCTTTGCAACAAATCTTTATGTTCAAGACATAGAGATATTTGTTCTAGGTTTAACTGATGAATAACATATGCTGCCACTTTTCAACACCCTGATAATCCTAGACAGACTTTCAGACAGAGAGAGTTCTGCTTTCTGAATCCTGTTAGAGACACAAAACTCTGCCTGCAGTTATACAATGCATGCATTTTTCAGATACCCCCCACCCCCAAATTCCCAGGACAAGAAACACAGTTCATTTTGAGTTTGGGCTATATTTTTCTCTGATTTAAATATTCGCAAATTTTTTTATCTCGGACAAGGAAAAGCAACTGATGAAATGTGAGTCATGACATCACAGTATAGAGTAAGTTCTGTGGCTTACATACTTGCACTGACTTTTAGATGCAAATACAAAAAGAGTTTTCACTGTGACATCACCACACATGATGTACTTTTTCCATCATCATGGTTGCCTTCAGATCCTTATATACAACTCCATCACTTAGGACAACTTTTTTAAAACTTTTGAACTTTTAAGATGTGTGGCCAGCTGGGGAATTCTAGGAGTTGGGAGTACATATCTTAAAAGTTGCCAAGTTTGAAAAAAATTGTCTTAGGACAAAGCCCTTTCTGTTTCTAGAGTACAGTAGTCCCAATTCTGAATTTATAGAATTAAATTTGCTGATGAAATCATATCCTCTGACTTGGAATCCTAATGCCATTATCCCAGAGTTATTTTGTCCTAGTCTGCTTTACATCAGAATTTTTTTTACAGTAACTGTCTTTTTTTTTCCTCTTGTAAATCATCACCATTCTTAAATTGTTACATTCTAGATATTTGTTTCTCTTCGTTCTGCTGGTTCATTTTAGATTTTAATATTTTCCTACAAAAGTAATTGAAATAGCAGTCCCCTCACTATGCCAAAATGATATTAGGACTTTTAAGGGGAGCTTATTATTTTATGTTAAAAGCTTCCTGTTCTAGGTTTAGCTCATTTTCCATGTTTCTGCTCAATGTTGCCACTGCATGATTACTGCCAAAGGTTTCTGTTTCCTTTTTATTAAGTCAGTTTTTTGCTTTGCATGGAAACATACAATATTAAATTACTCAGCATGTCACTCTATACATATTCTATTTCAAAACAATGGAAAGGAAATTACACTTTTCTGTTGGTTCAGGAGAGGATAAATCAAAGGTAATGAAAGACAGTTCAGAAATCATGCTGATTTGGCAAAAAAAAAAAACAGGCAGAGGGATTTTAGTTCCCATTAAAGATGCCTTTTGCTGATTGAAACATACTTGTGAATATAAATTCCTAAAATATTTTGGCTATGTTCCATGCTATATCCAACTTCTGTTTTAGTTCATTTCCAGAAAGAAATGAAGAGCAAAATCTCAGTAGTGCTAAAATGTGGAAGCCAAGGGCTTTCTTAAACTCACTCATTTCCCCCCCAAAGATTCCAAGATTCATTCTCTTCCTCTTTGACCTTACCACTGCAGATAAAAGCAACATTTAGCAGTGTGTTGACTATATGCCTGCAAGTCACAAACAACCCTTTCAGCTAATTATTCATCTAGATCAGTGGTTCTCAACCTGTGGGTCGCGACCCCTTTGGGGGTCGAATGACCCTTTCACAGGGGTTGCCTAAGACCATTGGAAAACACATATTTTCAATGGTTTTAGGAATAATTTTATGGTTAGGGGTCACCACAACATGAGGAACTGTATTAAAGGGTCGCGGCATTAGGAATGTTGAGAACCACTGATCTAGATAGAAAGTCCTAATATGAAGATCTCAAAGAGAAAAATGAATTCTCCTAGAGTAATTATCATGAACTACAGGGTTTCTCTCATGTCCTGGGGAAGGTTTATCTAATTCTTTTTCAAATAATCTCCCTTGTTTCCATGACAATTTACATCAAAGACAGAATAAATATGTTGTTTAGACTATTGTGAAGCTTACTTAGAGGAAACCAATGTTTTTAACCAGATTAATTCTGAATAAATACTAACTAAAATATTTAACCTGCCATTCAGGAATCTGCACTCTAAAAGTAAACAGGATTACCGAAGAAACAATGCCAGCTTTTTGGTATCCAGATCCAGAGACAGTTATAGGATTTGGAATAAAGGATGCAATGGACTTCTTCCTGCTCAGGGTGGAGAAAAACAAGTTATCCCAAAATATGGCCATGAGAAAAGAATGGAAAGTGATACTTGGTTTTCTGCTTGAGTTACCATTGCTTAGATCTGGCCTAGAGGTCCATCCTGGAAACAGCAAAGGACCGGCCCGTGGTGCCTCTGTCAGCAAAAACGGAGCTCAGGAGGGCCTCCCAAGCTCCTTTTTTGCTGGTAGAGGGTCATCACAGCCAAAAATGGAGCTCAGGAGCCCATTTTCGCTGGCAGAATGCTCGGGCCACCACAGGCACCCCCAATATGAATGATGTGAAGCTGGCCATGCCCAACCTGGCCCCCTGAAGTCAAACACAACCCTGATGTGGCCCTCAATGAAATCAAGTTTGACACCCCTGGTCTAAAGTATGTTTAGTATGCACAAATAGAATTGGCAATCACCTAACATCATTGAAGCTATGAAAAGTGTACAATAGTATAAGATAGAAACAGCCAGTTAATTTTTAAAAATGTATAAACTTTATTAAAACATAAATAAAACACATATAAAAACATTTACATAACATACAACATAAAAATAGATTATTCTTTTAAAGCATTGTTTCACAGTGGTTCTTCAACTAATACAGTTATAGTTTATTCCCCTTCTTCTTAGCCTAGTAATTTATTCTTTTTCTTTCCCCCCTTCTTCCCGCCCCCTTAGAATTCCCCTTGACAATCTATATATTTGGATTATACCATTTTTTGGATTTCCATATTCATATTTATATGCCCGTAAGAGATTATTTATATACATATTTACATCTTTGTTCTATCTTCCTTATATCTACATTTCTTTAGTAGTATTCTTATGCCAATAATACCATTTATTCCATATACTATAGTACTCTGTCTTTTCTTTTTCCTTAAACTCTTTTGTTAATCTGTCCATTTCAGTGCACTGTGCGATTTTATCTATTAGCTCTTCTTCCATTGGGATTTTTTCCTGCTTCTATTTTTTTGTGTACGTTATCCGAGCTGCTGTTAAAATGTGTATTATCAGGTATTTTATTTCTTTGGGGTATGTTTTTGTGAAGATTCCTAACAGGAAGGTTTCTGGTTTCTTCTCTATTTGTAGTTTTGTTATTTGTTCCAACCATTTTTTGATATTAGACCAAAATTTCTTTGCTGCTGGGCACGTCCACCATAAATGCTAAAAGGTACCTTGTGATTTTTTGCATTTCCAACATAATGAACTGTTTTTCGGGTGCATTTTTGCCAGTCTTGTGGACGACATATGCCACCTATAAAACATCTTCAGCTGGTTTTCCTTATATGCCACCGCTAATGTTAATTTTGTATTCACTTGCCATAATTCTTCCCACTTCTCCAAATCTATTGTATATTTAAAGTTTTGCATCCATTTAATCATCGTACTCTTTACTGTTTCCTCCTCCATTTTATATCGCAATAGAAATTTATAGATTTTGCTAATTAATTTCTCTTCTGAGTCCAATATAATTTTGTCTAGTTCCTGTTTGTCCCTATATATTTTATATGTTTTTGTGTGTTCTTTATGTTTAGATTGGATCTGTGTAAAAGTCCACCAGTCAATTTCCCTATTTAGGTCTATTTCCAATTGTTGTTTGGTTTTCAATTTCCCTTGATGTTCAATTAGATCTTTATATCTAATTATATTTTTAGGTTCTGTTAAGCTTGGGTGTCTTACCGCCTCTGATGGTGATAGCTAACTCGGAATTTTTGTATATTGTTGTTTTTTAATTTTTAGCCATATTTGTAATAATGTGTTCCTAATTGTGTGTCTTTTAAAATAACTATGTGTTTTATATCTTTCGTCCCATAAGAAGGAATGCCAGCCCGCTTGTAGTTCATGTCCTTTGATTGTTAATATTCTGCTGTTTTTTAATTCCATCCAATCCTTTACCCATGATAACACCGCCGCTTGATAATAAAGTTCCCATTCCGGGAGTGCTGTTCCTCCTCTATCTTTTGTGTCTTGAAGTAGCTTAAGTCTAATTCGTGGTCGTTTCCCCTGCCATATAAATTTGGAAGTAATCTTATTCAATGTTTCAAAGAATTTTTTCTCTAATTTTATTGGAGCGACCTGAAATAGATATAAAAGTTTTGGTAGGATAACCATTTTAATAGTGGAAATTCTTCCCATTAGTGAGATCTATAGGTTTCTCCAATTATCCAAATCTTTCTTTACCTGTATTATTAATTTATCATAATTATTTTCTTTTATTGACGAGCTTCTTGCTGACAGCCAAATCCCTAGGTATTTTATTTTCTTCATTACTTGAATTTGTATACTGTTCTCCAATTCTTTTTCTTTATTCTTTGTGAGATTTTTTCTATTAATTTCGATTTATTTCTGTTTATTTTTAGCCCAGCCACCTCTCCAAATTCCTCTATCTTCTTAAACAACTTTGGTGCTACTTCTAATGGTTCCTCTACTATAAACACAAGGTCGTCAGCAAAGACCTGAACCTTGTATTCTTCCCTTCTTATTTTTAACCCTTTAATTTTATGATCCTCCCTAATTTTTTTTAACAGGGTCTCCAGTGTTAAAATGTACAATAGTGGAGAAAGTGGGCAGCCTTGTCTAACCCCTTTTGTTATATCAAATCGGTCTGTTGTATTGTCATTCATGATTACTCGTGCTGTTTGTTTTGTGTAAATTTCTCCTATAATATTTTCAAATTTTGTTCCGAATTGCATATTCTTTAATTGCCCCTTTAGAAATTTCCAATTTAAATTATCGAATGCTTTTTGGGCATCGAGGAAAACCAGTGACCAGTTTCTCCGGATGTGCTTCATAGTATTCTAGTGTATTTATTATTATTCTCATATTGTTCTTAATTTGACCGCTCGGCAGAAATCCATTCAATACTTTTTAAATTCTTTCTGCTATAATTGTGGCAAATACTTTATAATCTGTGTTCAATAAGGATATTGGTCTATAATTTTGAATAAGTTGATGGTCCATGTCTTCTTTAGGTATGATAGTGATTACTGCCTCCATCCAGGTTATCGGGATTTTTGTCTTCTCCAAAGCCTCACTGTATAACTCTAACATAGTTTCTCCTATTGTTTCCTGTATCATTTTGTATAATTCTACTGGCAGCCCATCTGGCCCCGGTGTTTTATTATTTTTTTGCTTTTTCAGTGCAAATTCCAATTCCGTCTTAGTTACTGGCCTGTTTAGCATTTCTCTTTGATCATCTGTAATTACTGGCATTTCTGATCTTTTTATATATTGTTTTATCTTTTCTTCCTCTACTTCTTCTTGTTTATATAGATTTGCATAAAATGTCTGAATAATTCTTTTTTTCACCTCTCTATTGTATTGAGTTTCCCCTTTTTCATCTCTAAGTTGGTGTTTCATTCTTTTATCTTTGTCTTTTTTCAATTTGTATGCCAGCCATCTCCCTGTTTTGTTCACAAACTCAAAGTAATTCTGTTTGGCCATTTTTATTTTCTGTCCTAATTCTTTTTGGTTTATCAAATTTAAGTTATGTTTAATTGTTTTCCATTCCTCTTTTATTCTTTTGTTGTGAGGCTGTTCTTGTAGTTTATGTTCTATAATTTTTAATTCTTCATATATTTTATCTAGCTATGGCTTTCTCTCTTTATTTTTCTTCCCTATGTATGCAATAGTCAAGCCCCTTATATATGCTTTTGTCGTATTCTGTAGAGAAGTATCTTCTTTTTTGTTTATTTTAAAAAATGATTCTAATTCTTTTTCTAATATGTGTTTAAATTCCTTTTGTTTACATATCCTTTGATTCATTGTCCACCTTCTAAATCTTTTTTTCCCTTTCCAGTCTACAATAATTGGGTTATGATCTGCCCATTGATTTACTTCTATCTCTATTTTTTCTACCCCAGTTCTAATATTCGGAGTCATCCAGGCCATGTCAATTCTAGACCAGGATTGGTGGGGATGCGAGTAGAAAGTAAATTGGTTCTCATCTTCATGTGTTTCCCTCCAAACATCTCTCAAATTTATTTCCATGGCCATGTCAAAAAAATCTTTTGGGAGTATTTCTTCTTTTTCCCTTATTATTTTTGCCACTTTTATAATCTTTTTTCACGTCTACTATCGCATTATAGTCTCCAATTAAACAAATATCTTCGTATTCTAATTCTACTATTTTTTTGTGTATTCCCTTAAAAAACTCTTTTTGGCTTTGATTGGGGTCATATATTACTACAATAATATTTTCCTGTTTTCTAATACTAACTCAATCATCACGGTTCTGCCTTCCTCGTCTGCATATAATAATTTCAAATCTATTCTTTCTTTTACATAAACCGCTACTCCTCTTTTCTTTTTTTGAATCAGAGATGTATATAATTTTCCTAATTTTGGATTTTCTAATATTTTTTGGTACCCTTTTTTAATGTGTACCTCCTGTAGGCATATCACATCTGCTCCTAATTTTTGTAGTTTTGTAAATGTTTGAGATCTTTTCTTTGGTGCATTTAGTCCATTTATATTTACAGAAAAAAAGTTTCATTGCCTCTTCCATTGCCTAGTGTATTTGTTTTTTTGGTATATCTTGTTTCCATCCGCATTTTTGATTTTGCACCTTCTCTTTCCTCCCTCTCTTTCTCTTGGCTTTTCCTTACTTCTTTCTCTTGCATCGCTTCTGTTTGCTCCTCTTCCTGACTTCAACTTTCTATTTCTTCTTTACTTTCCTATTCCTCCTCCTAGCTGAAGGTTATAGAATTCCCTTGCTTTTCCTGGTGTGCCTATTTTATATATTTTATATTTTTTTGTCTTCCCAGGTAACCAAGATCCCGTCCAGTTAACACACATGCATGACATTTATTTATTTTTATTTCATTTTAGATTTTTCATTCTGCCTTTATTATTTTTTATAAATGACTCATAAGTGAACATACTTAATACTCATTCCTCTTCTTATTTTCTCCACAAACACAACCCTGTAATGTGGGTTGGGCTGAGAGAGAATCTCCCAGTTGGCTTTCATGCCTAAGACAGGACTAAAACTCATGGTCTCCCAGTTTCTAGCCTGATGCCTTAACCACTAGAATAAAGTGAGTCTCTACTAGATCAAAATAACCTTATGTGCTGTAAGCTTTACTTGCTGTAAAGTCACATCACCAGTGGAAAGAGGGAAGGGCTTCTGTAATTTCTCTTTCTCTGTGTGGAATGAGCTATCCAAGCAGTGGTAGGATGCTCCTGGTTCGCAAGAACCGGTAGTAAAAATTTGTAGTAGTTCGGAGAACTGGTAATAACATTGGCTGGCCATGCCCCCAAACCAGTCCCTGGCCCGGTCACCACTTGCTTACCCCACCCACCTCATCAGAGGCTTTTTTTTTTTTTTACTTTTAAAAACATTTTTTCTATAACTTCTTTGGCCGAAAAAATGCTTTTAAAAGTAAAAAAAAAAAAGCCTCTGACGATCGCGTGACTCAGCTGGGATTGTCAGAGGCTTCTGAAAGCATTTTTTTCTGCAACCTCTTCGGCCAAAGAGGTTGTAGGGAAAAAAATGCCTTTAAAAGTGTGGTGGCGCGACAGCTTCCTGGGTACCTGGATGAAGCTGTCTATCTGGATCCGCTCCAGTCTGGCTTCAGGCCTGGGCACAGCACGGAAACAGCATTGGTCGCGTTGGTGGATGATCTCTGGAGGGCTCGGGATAGGGGTTGCTCCTCTATCCTGGTCCTGTTAAATCTCTCAGTGGCTTTTTTTTTTTTTTATTGCAAAAGTTTTACAGTTACATTTTCACCCCTTTTCCCCCCCCCCCACAACCCCCCCAACCTTCCCAACCTCCCTAACCCACCCTAACCCTCACCTCCCCCCAGACTTCCTAGTATACTCATGTCAGATAAAAGGAAAAAACCCTCCTTTGTATATAAAACTTGAACCCTTCCCTCCCCCTTAAATTTTCATCTTCCTTACATTAACATTTATAACATTTTCAAATAAATTTTCATCCTAATTACCTTAAAGATATTTCTATCTTGATATAGCATTTTCTAACAAATTTTCACCCTCAACCTTAAAAATATTTCTGTCTTAATATAACATCCTCTAGCAAATTTTCACCCTCAATCTTAAAATATTTCTATCTTGATATAACATTTTCAACTAAAAGCTATTTGGTACTTCCTAGTTTGGTATTTATGCTGAACATAATTTATCCACTTCTTCCATTCCCATTCATAAGTCTCTTGAGAACAATCTTTTAAATATGCTGAAATCTTCGCCATCTCTGCAAAACTGGCCATCCTCAAAGTCCATTCCTCAATCGTAGGCAGCGCTTCATTTTTCCAGTATTTACCTATCAACAATCTTGCTGCAGTTATCATATACAATATCAATTTTGTTTCACCCAATGTAAAACCCTTAACTATACCCAATAAAAACAGTTGTGGAGAAAACTGAATTTTTTCCTTTAAAACATTCTGCATGACCCACCAAATTTTTATCCAAAAAGCCTTAACTTTCTTACAGGTCCACCAAACATGATAATATGTAGCGTCTAGGCAATCACATCTCCAACATTTAGGCTGCACATTAGGGTACATACACGACAATTTTTTGGGGTCTAGATGCCATCTGTAAAACATTTTATAAAAATTTTCCCTCAGGTTCTGCGACTGTGTAAATTTAACATTCTGAACCCAAATTTTTTCCCATGTTTCCAACATCACTGGTTCCTCAAAATTTTGTGCCCACTTAATCATGCAGTCTTTAACTAGCTCAGATTCTGAATCCCTTTCTAACAAAACATTATAAAGTCTTTTAATATGCATTGGGCCTTTCTCTTTTATGTGTCTAACTAATTCTTCCTCATACATCATAATACCAGTTTTTTGGTCCTCTTTCCATCTCAATTGCAATTGATTATATTGTAACCAAGTTAAATTGATCCCTTCAGCCAACAATGTCTGTAATGTCTTCAGCTGCCATCTGCCCGCATCTGTAAAAAGAACCTCTTTATATAAAAACCCCCCGAGTGACATTATATTTGTATTCCACAAGGTATGACCAAGATCCAGCCATAGCGGTATTTTATAATTCCATTTGTTTCGGTGCTTCTTCCAAACTCTCAACAAAGAATCTCTAAGTATATGGCTTTTAAAAACTTTATCCACTTTACTGTCATAAAATAAGTAGGCGTGCCATCCAAATTCCAAATCGAAACTTTCTGCGTTTAATATTCCAGTCTTTTTTCCTCCAAACCAATCACTTACTAAAGTCAAAGCTGTTGCATCATAATATAATTGTAGGTTTGGAAGTTTGAGACCTCCCCTTTCTGGAACGTCTTGCATAATTTTCATTTTTACTCTTGGCTTTTTCTCGTTCCAGACAAACTTGTTCACACCAGTTTGCCATACTTTTAATTGTTTATCATTTCTGAGCACCGGGATCATTTGAAACAAAAAAAGAAATCTTGGCAAAATGTTCATCTTAACTGCTGCTATTCTTCCAAGTAAAGACAGCTGCAGTTTTTTCCAAATCTCCATGTCTTTTTGCACCTCTCGCCACAACACCTCATAATTATTTTGAAACAATTTCATATTTGATTCTGCAACCTGAACTCCTAGATATTTTACCTTTGGTACAATCTCAAAACCTGCCCTCCTTTCTAACTCCAGTTTACGATCTTGTGTCATATTTTTAACTACCATCTTAGTTTTTTTCTGATTCAATCTAAAACCTGAAACTTTACCATAGTCTTGTATAATGTCCTTCATCTGGATTATCGATTCCATTGGTTGTGCTAGGGTAACAACCAGATCGTCTGCAAATGCCTTTATTCTGTAATCCTCTTGCCTTATCATTATACCTTTCAAAGTGTTAGAGTCCCTTATCGTATTTAACAAGACTTCTAGTGTTAGAATAAACAACAATGGGGACAGTGGACATCCCTGTCTTGTTCCTTTTTCGATTTTAAACTCTGTTGTCAAGCTTCCATTGATAATGATCTGTGCCTTTTGCTCTTGATAAATTGCTGAAACCGCCTGTATAAATTGGTCCCCAAAGTCCATCTTTTTTAAAGTCTTTTATAGAAAATTCCAATCCACTCTATCAAAGGCCTTCTCCGCATCCAGAAAAACCAGCACTGCAGGAATCTGTTTATTCTTCTCAAGATATTCCAATAAGTCTATTACTTGCCTTACATTGTCTTTCATGTACCTACCCTCAATAAATCCCGCTTGGTCATCATGAATCACCTTTTGAATTACTGGCATCAGTCTGTTGGCTAATACTTTTGCATAAATTTTATAATCCGTATTCAAAAGAGATATTGGTCTGTAATTCTCCGGTTTTTTGGGACCTGCTTGCTCTTTTGATATCAAAGAAATATAAGCTGTAGTCCATGATGGGGGTACTTTTCCCCCTTGTTGTATATTACAAAATAAGTCTCTAAGTTGTTCCACCATTTCTGCCTGCAAAGCTTTATAATACACTGCTGTCAGACCATCCGTTCCAGGAGCTTTGGCTGTTTTTAATTGTTTTATTGCTGCTATTATCTCCTCCTCTGTTATAGGATAATCCATTCTTTCCTTTTGTTGCTCAGTAATTTTTGTAACTCTTTTGTTGTCTAAGTATTTTTCTATAAGTCCATTCTGCACCTCCTCTCTGGCATATAGTTTAGTGTAATATTGGAGAAAAGCTTCTTTTATTAAATTCTGTTGAAAAACTTCTTTCCCCCCAATATCAACACTATCAATAGTCCGTGCGCTCTGTTTCTTCCTTCATGTGTAAGCCAACCACCTGCCTGGTTTATTAGCGTTGCAGAATGTATTATGCTTCGCATATTGTAAATTTGTTGCAACTTGTTCCGCTATAAGCATTTGGAATTGGTCTTTCAAAAGTTTTATAACACTAAGTATTCTTTCATCTGTTGGATTTTTAATAAGTAACTGTTCTTTGTTCTTTATTTCTGCTTCCAGTTCAAGTCTTTTCTTTTGTCGAATCAACCTATGTTTAGAGTTCATATATATAAGCACCCCTCTCATATAAGCTTTGCTTGCGTCCCACACAATTTCCATTGGGGTGCCTTTATTCAAATTCATTTCAAAAAACTCTTTCAAATACTTTAAGTTCTATTATATTTTTCTCATATCTGAACAGGTTTTCATTTAATCTCCAAGAGCGTCTCTCATTCTTGCATGTCTCAATTTCTATCCACACTGGGCTATGATCAGTCAAAGTTCTTGGCAGAATCTTTGTTCTTTTTGTCCTAAGAAGTAGATCATCAGACAACAAGATAAAATCAATCCTGGAAAAGGATCTATGTCTATCAGAGAAGAAAGTATAGTCCAGTTCTTTTGGATTATGTATTCTCCAAATATCTTTTAATTCCAGATCTTCTTTCATATCAAAAAAAGTCTGTGGTAATCTAATTCTTGACTTTGCCAAAGTCTTTTTGTCTAATTTAGAGTCAATTACTCCATTCCAATCTCCCATAATTAAAATAGATCTATAATCCCATTGGAGTATTTTAGTATGCAGCATTTTATAAAAATAATCCTGTTGTTGGTTAGGAGCATAAATTCCTATCAAAAGAATTTGATTATTAGCAGAAAGCAATTCAATTGCTACAAACCTACCATCTTGATCAGCTTCTATAAGTTTGGCTGTTAGTTTTTTATTTACATAAATAACCACACCATTCTTTTTTTGGTTAGTTGAAGATATAAAATGTGTTCCTAATTTGGAATTTTTCAAATAATTTTGATCTTGAGCTGTAATATGCATTTCTTGTAAGCAAATTATATCATTATTATGTTGTTTTAAGTATGTAAATACTTTCTTCCTTTTTTGTGTTACATTCAGCCCATTCACGTTCCAAGATAAACATTTAATCATCATCATTCTCTTTCTGGAGCGAAGCGCAGAACCTTAGGATTTCATCCGAAATCTTCTGGCCTGCATTCCCCACAGCCCCAGCTTCATCTCGCCTTTCCTGCTGTAACTTTTGTTTAAGTTCCTTGGCTTTTGCTCGGGTTATACGCTGGTCCTTAACTTCAGCCGCCCAAGCCAGCTCCAAGATTGGAGAAGGTTCCAGCAAGGGCTCATCCAGAAAACCTCCTTCAGCGCCCTTCAACTCCTCTGATTCCTGCTTAGATTGTTGTTGCAATTCTTGAGGTTGCTTCTTATCACTCTCTTTAATCTCCAAAACTGTAGATGTGCGTGGGGATGGTGTTCTTTCTTTAAAGATGTCAGTATAAAATTGCTCCGCCTTCTCCACAGTATTCAAGCGGTGTTTCTCTCCCTTATATCTCAAAATTATGCCAGTTGGAGCATCCCAACGAAATGGGATTTGATTATTCTGCAATTCTTTAACAAGAAAACCATATTCTTTTCTGGATTTCAACATCTTAGGTGGGAGCTCCTTGTAAACTGTAACCTTGGATCCGCTCACTTGCACAGAAGTGAGGAAAGATTTTTGCAGAATATCGTTTCTTATTGCTCTGTCTGTAAAATATATGACCACATCTCTGGGCAATTGTCTTTGTCTGGCCACCCACGAGTTAACTCTGTAGATTTTATCTATTTTGCAAAAGACCATCTCAGGATCAGTTTTTAAAATCACAGCTAGGGCTTCAGCACAAATCTGTCTCAAATCTTGTCTCTCCTCTTCTCTAATTCCTCGAAGCCGTATAGCAAATTCCATTGCCCGGAATTGCATCATAACAATGTCATTCTCAACTCTCTGCATCTTGTCATCAACCTCAAAAAATTTATGATCATTATTTTTCAACTTAGCATTAACTTCTGATTTAAATTCATCCACTTTTGACTCAACTTTCATAATAAATCCTGCCAGGCCAGACGCCACATCCGTTATTTTCAGTGGCTTTTGATACCATAGACCATGGTATCCTGCTGCACCGGTTGGGGGGGTTGGGAGTGGGGGGCACTGTCCTGTGGTGGTTCTCCTCCTACCTCTCCGACCAGTCGCAGTCGGTGTTGGCAGGGGGGCAGAGGTCGACCCCGAGGTGTGGGGTGCCTCAGGGATGGGTCCTCTCGCCCCTTCTGTTCAACATTTATGTGAAGGACTTCCGGTCTGGCTTCCGTCGCCACCAGACGGTCCTCCGTGACCACCAGCCCCATTGCCTGTAAAGAGCCGCCTTTACACCTGAAAGGCGGCTCAAACAACTCCATTTCCTGATGGAAATGTGAGCCAGAGCAGGCAAGGGCAGGTAGAGTCCTCTGCGAAGTCCCCAGAGTCCTTTTTTACTCTTGGGGATGAGCAGATTGTGGCTCCCTATTTTCCCTCGCCGCTGCTCCGGGCTTCGGGAGAACTCTGCCTTTTTGCAGAGCCAGGCACCGGGACCGGACCAACCAATAAAACTAACAGATGGTTCAGTTAAAGAGAGCGAGATTTGAACCTAGGACCCTAAATCGCAAGTATTTTTAATGATTTTACAAATGTTTCTAACTGAAGGGGAAAAAAACAGTTTAAAATGGCGACTGCTGAGGCTTGAGAAGAAAGCTGAAAGTGAAAGTCCTTCTGTAAAAGCTACAAAGTAGCGAAATATATACTGCTGGTTAGAATCTAGAAGGAAAATATCTATTTTAAGTTTCTCTTTCCTTGGAGATTTGTATTTGATCTTGTTTGGGGAAAAGTTTCCCTTGAAAAAAAAGTTCTTTTGTGTGGCAGGATAGCATTAAAATTAATAAAGCCTGACAAACAAGCAGTGGGGGGAGGGTGCTCCCCCAGTTACAATTATGTGAACAAGCTCTGAGCTTACAGACTGAGCAGAATGATTTTAATTTAAAAGAATTTCTTCAGGAGGAAATGGCAAAATATCACGAGATTGTGAACCAGAAATTTGAAAAATTAAGGCAGGAAATTAAAGAAATGATACAACTAAAGTATGATAATCTGCAACGAAAGATTGTAACAGTGACTAATGCTTTTTCAGAAGTTGTCATAAAGATGGATACAAATATCAAATTATTAGAGTCTAAAATGGAGGAAGTTGATGATAAGATTTATAATTTGGACAATAAAATACAAAGAATTGAAAATGATTTGACAAATATTCAAGACAATAGTTTAGAAGTAAAGTCTAAAAAGGAAGCTGGTCACGAGACTTACAATGCAGAAGATATAAAGCAAGGGATTGAAAGAGAAGTTGTAATGATGCAATACAGGCTCACAGAATTTGCGGTCAGAATGAGAGGATTACAGGAAAATAATAGAGATGATCTAAGGAAAATATCTGCTCAAGTTCTGGCTGGGATTTTAAAGGTTCATCCTGAGGAGGTATCTTGTAAGATTGACAAGGCCTATAGAGTAAATTCTTGGATTGCAAAGCAAAGGCAACTGCCTAGAGATGTGGTGATTTACTTCACAGATAAAGAAATAAGAAATGATATTGTGCAAAAATCCTTTAATTCTACTCCACAATTGTATGGAAGAAAGATCTGGATATATAAAGAATTGCCGCCTAAGATGTTAAAAGATAGAAAGAGATTTGGACTTTTGGTGACTGAGCTAAAAAAACAAAATATTTCATTCAGGTGGGACGTTCCAGTTGGTACAATATTGAGATATCAAGGAGAAAGATATCAGCTAGATACTGTTGAAAAAGCGGAAGAATTTTACTATAAGGTCCTCAAAAAGCAAAATCAACAAGAGATAGAAATTCAAGATAAGCAGAAAGAGGTGGAAGTAATGAAGAAACAACAAGTCACAGAGGTCTCTACAGATGAGCCGCTTCTGGATTCTCCTTTAGAGGTCTCAGCTGGACTATTTAATACAAGAGAGGCGGCTTTGGATTCTAATGTAATGACTTATCAAGTTACAAACCAGCATGGAAATCAATCAGTTGATATACAATTTATAGAACCAGAATGGAGATTTAAGCCACAAAAGCAAAACCAACAAGATCAAGTTATAGATCAGCATGAAAACCAAATAGTTGATACACAATTTACAGATAGGAAATCAAACCCACAAAAAGTCAAGAAAAGAAGAAGCAGGTCTCACAAAAACAAAAACGTTTAAACTAAACAACAGTGTAATGCCAGTTATTTAAGAGATGATTGAATATATGAAAAGATAATCGGCAAAGTATTGGTTTGTATTATCCTGAGGAGAATGACAGACCTCTGCAGTGCTGTACTTTTGGGATGTGAAAAGGGCCTTAAACTGAATCGATTGGAACTATCTTTTTCTTTTTTGTTTCTTTGATAAATATACTACGTTTATGCTGAGCTACAAGGCAAGAGTGTTATGGAACTGGGGCATGCAGATGATCTGGCTGTTATCCTATTACGGCGGTTGGAATTAATAATTTGGATAAAAGACACCTCTACAGACACTATATGGAATACAAATATAAAGTCACTCGGGTGGTTGTTGGGTTTTTTTTTTATGAAGATATTTGCTATTGATGGGGCAGAAGGTAATTGAAGATACCGAACATACTGTTGGAATTAGGATGTGATGTTACCCTAACATGGGTGATGGAGTTTACAATCCAGCTGAAAGACATTACAGAAGATATTATTACAAGCCTAAAGTCTTTTTAAGAGGATTTTATTTACATAAGGGAATATTTTTTTAGTGGTGTGGGCAGAAGAATAAAGATATTAAGAATTATTAAGTATGGTAGTCTTGTAGGAAAGTGGGTGGAGACAGGTTAGTTTATTGATTGTTTAGTTTAAGAAAAGGGATATTATGTTTAGATATGAATATATGTAAAAGATTTGAGTTAAGAGATATAATGATGGGGGTGAAGGAAATGGGTAGACTATGAATTGAATAAATGTTAAATTAGAATTTATTATATAGTTTTACAGCGGAAGGTTGCTTTGAAATGTTATATTAATATACATAAAAGATTTGAATTAAGAGATATATCTATGGGGGGTTAGAAAAAGGGTAGATTATGAGCAGAAACCGCTAAACTGGGAGATATAATAATATTATTATGCTAAACTAGGAGTTATTATATAATGTTATAGTAGAATGTCATTTTGAAATGTATAGTATAAGGGGGATATGTTAATATTATTAGAAAGAAAGGGTCAGAATATGGGGATGGAGTAAGGGGATGGTAAAGTATTATACAATCTGTTATGAATTTGGGTTTTATTATGAAGAAGTCACAGGGGGAGGGGAGGGCGAGGGGGGGTTAGGGAGGAGGGGGGGAAAAGGGGGGAAAATTGTATTTGAAAAACTTTTTCAATAAAAAAAACAGTTATGTGAAGCCGCTGGGTGAGATCATCCATGGCTTTGGGGTGGAGTTCCATCAGTACGCTGATGACACTCAGCTGTACATCTCCACCCCAGGCCATCCCAACGATGCCCTTGAAGTGATGTCCCGGTGCCTGGAGGACGTGCGGATCTGGATGGAGAGTAACAGGCTTTGACTCAACCCTTCCAAGACTGAGTGGCTGTGGCTTCCGGCATCCCGATATAGCCAGCTGGTGCCATCGCTGGCTATTGGGGGCGCGTTATTGGCCTCCATGGATGGGGCTCGCAACTTGGGCATCCTCCTGGATACACGGGTGTCTTTAGAAGAACATATGACAGCCATGGCAAGGGGGGCTTTTTATCAGGTCCGCCTGATTCGCCAGTTGCGTCCCTTTCTGGATCGGGACTCTTTACGCACAGTCACTCAGACACTCGTCATTTCCTGCCTGGACTACTGCAATGCTCTCTACATGGGGCTCCCCTTGAGGAGCACCCGGAGGCTCCAACTGGTGCAGAATGCGACCGCATGGGGGATTATGGGAGTGAGGGGGCGCTCCCATGTGACACCTCTCCTGCGTGAGCTGCATTGGCTTCCAGTTGTCTTCTGGGTGCGCTTCAAGGTGTTGGTTACCATGTTTAAAGCGCTCCATGGCATAGGACCTGGGTATTTGCAGGACCGCCTTCTGCCGCCGATAGCCTCCCACTGACCAGTACGTGCCCACAGAGAGGGATTCCTCAGGGTGCCGTCAGCCAGGCAATGTCGGCTGGCGACCCCCAGGGGGAGGGTCTTCTCTGTGGCAGCTCCTGCCCTCTGGAACAATTTGCCCACGGAGATACGAAGGATATCGGATCTCCGGGTCTTTCGCCGTGCCCTGAAAATTTTTCTTTTCCATCAAGCAGGGCTGGTGTGAACCCCCTCCCCCTTTTTAAGTCTTTTTTAGTTTTTAGTTTTAAATTGTCATTGGGTTTTAATTGAATTGTTTTAAATTGGGCCAGTTATGTAAT
This sequence comes from Arizona elegans, assembly GCA_022577455.1. Lineage (NCBI taxonomy): Eukaryota > Metazoa > Chordata > Lepidosauria > Squamata > Colubridae > Arizona > Arizona elegans. The sequence continues at coordinate 52,357,815 of JAKOOJ010000006.1, read as the reverse complement.
TCTTTTAACAATTTTAAATTTTGTATTGGCATGTGTTTTAGTTCTGGCTGTTCACCGCCCTGAGTTCACTAGGAGAAGGGCGGTATACAAATAGAAATAAATAAATAAATAAATAAATAAATAAATAAATAAATAAATAAATGCCTCTGGCGATCCCAGCTGAATTGCTTAATCATCAGAGGCTTCTAAAAGCATTTTTTTCTGCAACCTCTTCAGCCAAAGAGTTTGTAGGGGGGAAAAATGCCTTTAAAAGCCTCTGGCAATCCCAGCTGAGTTGCCTGATCGTCAGAGGCTCCTGAAAGCATTTTTTTCTGCAACCTCTTAAGGTTGTAGAGAAGATGCTTTTAAAAGTAAAAAAAAAAAAGTTGGCCATGCCCACCCAGTCACATTACCACCACTAAGCCACGCCCACAAAATAAGCCATGCCCACACAACCGGTAGTAAAAAAATTTAGTACCCAATACTAAATACAAGTACCAATACTTGTATCCAAGTATTACAGTTTTGAGTGGTAAATAGTATGAATCTGAAAAATGAGTATAAATGTGCTCTGCTCTCTCTCTTCCTAGAGAAGCTGGTCCACTTATTTCAAATGCCTTCAAAAACAGGATCAGCCCATAGTACTATTATACAAGTCCTGTGGAATACCTCTGTTCTTAATCCCCCTAAAATTGACTACTACAAGGTACTCTATATGAATTTATCTTTGAAGACTAGCCAGCAACTATGCAAAATACAATGGTTTACATGCTGATGCGTAGTGACATTCAGTGCTATATAATATTAATTTTTCAGATGCTTCAATAGGTTCTCAAATTCAAATTAAATTCAAATTTGGTTTTAGCCAATATAGCTTTTTAGGGCTTGATAGATAGCTGCTTCCTTCCGGCAATAAACATGTAGTCGCGTTCAGCCATCCCAAGATCCTGTCCACGTCCTTGGGAGCCACAGGATCGAACTCCTCCCAGAAAACACTCTCAAGACCTGCCTCAGTCATCTCGTCTGAACTAACCCAGTCAGCGGCCAAGTCTTCCCAAATCCGAGTTATTTTATCATACAGATATTGTACAAAACCCTCAGCTCAGCCCTGCAAGGGGTCATCCCGCACTCCCGGATGGAGGAGGGAGTGGGTCACCCTAAGCAAGGTGGCTGGGCAATTATCTGATGATGCGATAAGAGCAGCAAAATAGCTAGATTTCGCCACTTTTATCGCCACTAGGTAGGTCTTAATATGAGACCTTACCAGTGTTAAGTCAGATTCGGACCGGCTGGCCCTCCAACCGCTCTCTAGGCATCTTTTCCGGCACTTCATCTCCCTCAGCTTCTCAGAAAACCAAGGAGCTAAGTGAGTTCGGTGCCGGGTCAGAGGCCGCAAAGGCACGACACGGTCCAAAGCCCCGGCAGCCGCACTATGAGGTTTGGAAAAGACTTGGAACAAATGATTATGAGATTCTGTATTCTAAATATCCCAGTGATTTCTGTTCACTGTTTACAACAATCTGCTATCTTGGTGCACTAGCCTCAAACAAATGGCACTTTGTTGCAAAAAATAGAAAAAAGAAGTCACATAAAGAAAGATCTGTTGTTTTTTGATCTACAGTTATGGACATGAAATAAAGGTCTCAGGAAAGCATATTCTGATTAAATCTTAAAAACACATCTTAACAGGAAATAGAACATGTTCGTAGTCAATCGAAGTGATGGTGGGAGATGTGAATCTAGGCATGCTTCAATTTTGAGGAGGCCCACAAAGAACTGTTTGAAATGCAGTGAGATGTTTGAAAGATGGTTCTTAGAAATTTGGACTAAACACTTTCCAGAGTCACCAGAGTCACCTTGTAGTAAAGATAGGCAGCATAAAAATTTAAGAAATAAATAAAATAAAGGAAGGGAAGGAAGGAAAGGAAAGGAAAGGGAAGAGAGATTGGAAACTCATTGGGGAAGCTGGCAGGATGTTGGAAGTTGCTCCTGTTTCCTTGGTTTGGTTTTTGTTTTTGTTTTTTTGGTTTTTTTTTTCTCTCCTTGGTCATTCTGTTTTTCTGGGTAAGGAAATATCTCTGAAATAATGATCTAATGGGCATGAGATGTCTAATGATCCCTTCAATCTTTTTGTATCTTCTGTAAATTTAGTAAGCATCTCTTTTATCTTTCCACTGAAATCATGAATGAAAATATTGAAAGTAGAGGATGTAAGACTGAACTCTTTGATACCTTTCTTTAATCTGATCAGTAATCATTGATGAGCATTCTTTCAAAATAGTTTTTGAGCTAGCTACATATATATTACTTAAGTGTCATGCTATCCAGCCCTTACTTAACTAGCTTGCTAATAAGAATGACACAGATACGTTGTCAATTGCTTTGCTGAAATCAGGATATATTATGTCTCATTTTCCCACAATCCATTAAATTAATTACCTATCAAATATTGATATAAGATTAGACTGACAAATCTATATCCATGCTAACCTTGCAATGTTGAGAATTTGTGAGTCAGTATTTACTCTATCTGTCCAATAGGAAATTCTGGCCAATGCAGAGGCTTTTTCCTTAATTACAAGAGGCTTGTAATTAAAAGAAGGTTGAATTGATAGAACATGTGATTTTATGATACAAGCTTATTCAATAAACACAATTACTGACGCTAATACTAAATATATGTGGCCACATGAGTTAATTTTACAGAAGTTCATTTATTTTTTAGCCTCTAGAACTTGCTCCACTGTGAAACTAAGAATTAACATTAAGTTGGGTTAAGTTGGTGTTCTGGGCTTTTTACTGAACTAGTGATGAAAGTGGAATCCTCTTCCCTCCCTCCCTCTTCTTCTCCTTCTCCTCTGCAACAAAGTAGTTAATGTAGCAGCACCCCATTAATAGGACCAATGGGGAGTACTGAGGGAGATAGATGTGTGAGCATTGCCAATTAAAGCAACATGTCATTGGCAATTATTTACATAATTTAAAAAGATGTTAAAATTAATGCTAATGAATGATTGAATATGGAAGAATGGAAAACTGTTGTCTCATGAGAATTTAGAATATATTGTGAAATGAAGGGAAGAAGAAAAAAGATGAGAAGACTGGAAAGAAGGACAAATAGACTAACTGAAAGAGGATCAAATAAGAATGGAGATGATAAGGAGGTAAAAATATTTCCAAGTTTGTTGTACTCTAGGTGCTTTTCGTCTTCTTTTTTTATATGCACCTCCTGGAAGCATATTATATCAGCATTTTGTTTGGCTAATTTTATAAAGAATTGTTTCCTCTTTTTGTTATCATTCAGACTGTTGACATTAATCGATATTAGTTTCCAATCTTCCATATCTTATATTCTTTGTGTTGTCTTAGTTTTTGTTTGCGCGTGTAGTTCTTTGTGGTCTTTGCTTCTTTTTTGTCTCCTTGCTTTCCTTGTCCTCTGTCTCCTTCTCCTCCGGGGTTCCTTCTTTGGATCTTCTCTGTTGGATAGTTTCCTCTTCCTGTGTTATTGCTTCCATATCCTCCTTGCTGCTTTGGTCTTCCTCTGTCCCTCTCAGCTGATTGAAAAAATCTTGAGCTGTTACAAGGCTATCTATTTTGATTTTCTTTCCCTGCCATGTAATCAGCATGCCTTCCAGAAATATCCTTCTAAAGAGAATATTCCTCTTATTCAACTGAATGGCCAAAAATCTATAGTCTCTTCTTGATTCCCTCACTCTCCTTGGAACTTGCTTTAATACTATCACCTCCTTTCCTTTGTACATCACCGGTTCTTCTCTCACCATGCTATAAAAGATGTCTTTAACTTTTTTTCATGCAAATCTAATATGCACTTCTCTGGGCAGCTTGTTTCTTCTGGCATAATTAGTCTGCACTCTATATACCTCGTCCAATTCCTTTATTATATCTTGTTTATCTTGTTGCAGAACCTCGGCTATTAATTCAGCCATCATTTGGCCCAGATCTTCTTCCTTATCTTCAACAATGTTCTGAAAGTGTAGATAGAAGGAGGCTCTGTCCATCTCTAATTGACTGATTGAATCCTCGAGCTCCCTATTCTGTGCCATTAACTTCTGGTCAACTGTATCTAGGTTTCTTTCGTTTTGCTCAATTTTTGTTTCCATCTTTTTTATCTTTTGTTCATTGATATGTATTGCCTCTTGTATATCACTCATTTTTTGATCAATGGCTCTGATGTCCGTCTTCAGCTCTGTATGGTTACTAGACATCTTCTCCTACATCATGAGTATAGTCTCCTGGATCGCAGTCAACGATGACTGCATAGCTTGCATGGTGGGTATCATGGCTGATTTTTCTATTTTTGACAGTCCTTCAGTCTACCTCTGTGTAGCCGGTGATGACATTGTTATCGTGGTATTAGAGGCGGTTTTCTTTGCTGTTTTGAGGACTGTGGATGAGAGACTTGTAATCTCCTTCAAAACCTTTTTCTGGTCTCTCACAATCCTTTCAATGTTTCTCCAGATGATCATCCACTAGTTATCCTTTCTTTTATTTGGTGTTGCCTTCTTTTTATATTTCTAATGGTTCCAAGTGTCTTTTATTTTATATCCCTCCAAGAACTAATGCTTTATTTGATTTACAGCTAGTTCAATTCATATTATTATCGTCGAAGGTACTTAGATCTATTTTCAAAATTGCGTTGTTTTGTCAAATTCTCCAATTATTGTTGATTGATTAATTTGTATTCTATTATCTATAATTCAGATCTATTTTATTGTCCAATTAATATCACAATTTGTAAATTCTAGCTATGATATATATCCCACAATCAGTAAATACAAATAATTAATTTGATAAATACAAGTAATTAATTAGATAGAAAAAAGATATCACTGTATATCACTAAGTCTATATAATCTATACGGTTATTCAAGTATATTATTATATATAATAAATATGTATAAATATATAGATATATAAATGGATAGTTAATTAATTAATTGATATTCTATTGTTACTTGGTATCACAATTTTAAATATTAAGTGTTGTAATGCAAACAATCAAGTTAGTAAAAGAAAATTATTTTCAAAAATAGGAATATCACTATATATGACCAAACTTATAAATGTCTATATAAATATGTTGCTCAAATATATATATGGGTGTAAATATATACGAATGCAGATATATCAACATAAATATATAAATATATAAACTATGCAGATATTAGTAAAAGTTTATCACAAATTAATTACTTTGATGAAAATCAGAATATTTGTCTCTTTAAGTATAAAAAGGTATAGGAAAGTATTCAAATACAGTCAACTTCCACAAAGGTACGTTACTTCCTATATGATTTAAATAGTTCCTTCCCTGTTGTCAGTTCTTAACAGCTCTTGGAGAATGATTTCCAGCACTGTCAACATGTCCCAGTTCTACTTTTGACAGCTATCTAGTTTATCTGTCCTGGTGCTCCTTCCTCCATCTCTGCATGCTCAGTGTTCTTATTACTGTTCTGGGCAATGGCCAGAACAGAGGAGAAGCTGGTCTCCCGCTTCTCCTCTATCAGCTCGATCTTCAATTTCAGCCACCCAAGACTCCTCAAATTTTGAATAAATATACAATCAATTTATTTATTGATTAGCCCTTTGGGCCATTTCAAGTGCAGAATTACAAAGACAAATCATTACAAAGGTTTGGTAAAACAAATTAAGTAAGATTGGAATAACTCGCAATTAAAATACAATTAGAATAAAATACGATCTTAAATAAAATCGGGATAAAATACAATAATTTAAAGTACCATTTAAATATAATTAAATTTATATTATAATGTCGCCCCTGCATCTACCCAATCAGTGTTAACTGCTATTAAAATTACATTGTTAGATCAAGTGATCATTCTTACAATCTACCGCATTTTGCTGCACCAACTGAATAAATATACAGCACCTCCCAGCCTTTAATAACGCCGCTGCTTTGCTTCAACCGTCTCCTTCTCGCTTATTCCTCGCCGGCTTGTCTGTGATCCCATGCCAGTATGATCTGTGCCTTCACTTGCAGTTGCTGCTTGTTCCTTTCTGTGGAACCTTCCGTCCGACCCAGCCAGCTCGATTCTGCTGATTTTGATCACAACGTGCCCAAGGGAAAGTGGATATAAGTGTTCTTCTGACACCAGCTTCACCAAAATTTCTTGCTTCCATCTTTGTTGGTTACCGCGGCTTCAGGTCCACCATTAGAAGGCAGACTCACCACGTTGGTTTGACAGTGGTGATCGGTCCAGCAGAGGGTGATTGCCTCTCACTACTCTGCTTGCCAAATTCCCACTATTGTCCACAAAGCTCTCCAAGCTTCCACACCTCAAAGGGTCCCCAAAACGTGGTGTAAAAGTGGTGTTGGAGGGCAGTGATCGCTCTCACAATGCCATGCCACCACGAGTCACCAACGTCAAGGAGAAATGAATTGGTCATTCACAAGAGAGAATTCTGTCACTCACAGAGCCATTCAATGAAGTGTCCTAGTGGTGACAGCAAAAATAGATATTTACCTCTGTCTGTTTTCATGACTTTGCTACTCATCTAAAAGACTGCAATTGAGATGTCTGGTCATAAAGGTAACCATCATGTGTGGATGTAGCTTTAGATGCCTGAACCCCATACTCTTTCCTTCTCCACTGTCTTATTGAGTAAGCCTAAAGGGTACCTTTTAAAGACATACACACAGAGACCATTTTTACATTCTGACTTTCCAATCTTTCCATTCAACACTCTGAGCTCCTTAACTACATATTACCAATGGAGCTCCAGAAAAGATTTTGAATAGGAGAAAGGGCAAAAAAGAGGCAACCTTTTCACCTTGAGTAAGTTTCAAATTCAGATTTACACTTCAAACCAATATAAAGCAGAGTCCTAGTATTTAATACCTCAGTAACTGTGTGTGCTGTTTCTGAAAGCAGTTAAAATATTAGTCAAATAATCCTATGTGAATTTTATGATGATTAGTAGCTGTCTGATGTTAAGAGTTTTGAAGCCATGCCACAGTGCAATAGTGTTGAGGTATTTACATTTTCCAACCTTCAGAATGAGAACAATACCAGGATGGTAGGACGAAGGAGGAAGGAAGGAGGAAAAATGATAAAAGACGAGGAAGCATGACTTTACATAATTTAGCTGATCTATTAATTTTATTAGCTGATGACTCTGACTAATGGCAGCCAATTTAAAACCTGAACATTGAGGTATGGCAGTTTAGAAATGTGAAAGAGAGCATGGATTGAGAACACATAAGGAGCAGAAGCAATCTTGATACTGCAAAAAAATAAAACTTTTTAACATATTTAAGATGCTGTATATATGATTAAGTGGTAGATACTTCCTAGATAGCCCCAATTCAAAGCACCTCAAGGATCAAATGACCATAATAATTTTGCCCCATTCAAAGGAAGTCAAAGAATTGCATCTTTCTACCAGTGCAATTGCGAAAAATTTTTTAAAAAAATCTTAGGGCACAATTTTGAGGTCTGTGACTTTGTGCTGGTATTTAGAGAGTTAGCACTTATTCCTCCCCTTCATTGACTTTACGTGACCATGCTTGACTTTACGTGAGGCTCCTTCCTAGTTTCCACTTTTACTAATTCATCTTAGTCTTCACAGATATAATATAAAATTGCAATCAAGCAGTAGAAATTATTATCTGCAATAATTGCAGAAAGACTAAAAAGGTTCTTAAATCAATTTATACATACAGATCAAAATGGATTTCTACCTAAGAGACAAATTAAAGACAATATATTTACAATATGAGAATAATTTTAAATACACTGGAGTACTCCGAAGCACATCCAGGGAAGCAAATGGTGTTGATTTTTCTAGAGGCACAGAAAGCATTTGACAATGTGAACTGGCAATTTATGCTAGCACAATTAAAAGATACGGATTTTGGGGAAAGATTTATTAATATGGTTAATGTGGTATATTATAAACAAACAGCTAAGGTGATGGTAAATGGAGATATGACAGAGAAGGTTAACATTAAAAAAGGTACAAGACAAGAATGCCCCTTGTTTCCTCTATTATTATTATTCATATTGACACTGGAAGAATTAAAGAGCCTTGGTAGTACAGTGGTCTAAGGCACCCTGTTATTAAGCTGGTTATTAAGACCAGCTGCCTGCAATTACTGCAGGTTCGAATCTCGCCAAGGCTCAAGGTTGACTCAGCCTTCCATCCTTTCTAAGGTAGGTAAATTGAGGACCCAGTTGTGGGGGCAATAAGCTGACTTTGTATAAATATACAAAAGAATGAAGGCTATTGCTTAGCACATTGTAAGCCTCCCTGAGTCTCCGGAGAAGGGCGGCATATAACTCAAAATTTTAAAAACAAACAAACAAACAAAAAACAGAAAAATAACTTCTGGTGGTGGCATCGTGTCGTGCGGTTCAGAGGAACAGAAGCTCTGTTCCTTGTGCTGGATTTCTAGGGATCGGGAGCCTAGAGAGGCAAAGTTTTTGTCCTGGAAGGACAAACAATAAAAGGAGGAAGTCTCTGAGGCAGTGAGGAAAGGTGCAGTTTCCCACAGCACTAGGAAGAGAACTTCCAACCTGACCTGGAAGAAGCCTGCCTTAATGGCAGTCCTGGAGGCGTGATGCGCCGGCCAAAGAAGGGGAAATGAGGAGAGAAGACAGTATGGCAGGTGTAACCCGAGCAGTGGATTTAGCCGAGGTTGGAAGACCGGCGAAGAAGTAACCGGAGGAGTGTTTAAAGAGACAGAGTGAGTCTCCAATAGAGAAAGACTATTTTGAACAATTGGTGGCATTTTGGCATCAGGAGCAGTATAGTGAGCAGAAGAGAACAAAAACATTTAAAGGGTGAAGGGAGCAGAGTTTCACTCTGTGAGATAAACAAGGAACTGCAAATAAGGAACTGTATTTGGACTTTGAATCTCAGAAACTTGAGTTCCAACGGAGAAACGAAAGGCTTACAGTCGAGAAGGAAAGACTCTGAGAGAGTGACTGTGCAGACAGAGATTGACATTGTAAGACAGAAGCTGATGCAATAGTGAATATAAAGGAATAATAATATTCAAAATTCAAATATCCCTTTCCCTTCTTTTTCTTTGTGCTCTTATAAACTTTTTTTAGTTTAATATCCTCACATATCTATATGTTTAAAATATTACTTAGTATTGTTAGAGCTGGCTATAGATCATATATAGTTTTTAGAAATATGTAAATATTTAACCACGTTGATAAAATATATTTATTTAAGAAACTTAGGAAATAGTCAATATAGAGTAGTGGTGATAGTTATAGAAAAATATAATAATATTTCTTGTACCCAATACCAACTGTATTTATGGTAATTATTAACTTTATTAACTTTATCAACTGTACTTGTGAATAATTTGATCCTTGCAATTAGACTGAAGAGTATTTATCATATTTATTCTATATATTGTATTTATTGTACTTAATATATATATATATATAATATATTAATATTTATTGAATTTATATCCTACCCTTCTCCCCAAAGGGACTCAGGGCAGTGAACAGCCGAAAATTAAAATAACATACAATATAAAAGTTAAGATAACTAAAAATAAATTAAATTAATCGGCCTCCCAATTTAAAACCCCAAGCTATACAATTAAAAACTAACCCATAAAACCTATTCAGGCCAGGCCGGCTTGCTGAAATAAAAATGTCTTTGGGGCCTTACGGAAAGTGTGGAGATCTGGAATCAGCCATATTCTGGGAGGTAGCTCATTCCAGAGGGTGGGTGCTCCCACAGAGAAGGCTCTCCCCCTGGGGGCTGCGAGCCAACATTGCTTGATCGACGGCACCCTGAGGAGGCCCTCTCTGTGAGAGCATATTGGCCGGTGGGAGGTTATCAGTAGCAGAAGGCGGTCTCATAAATACCCTGGCCCTAAGCCATGGAGCGCTTTAAAGGTGAGAACCAACACCTTGAAGCGCACCCGGAAGACCACTGGGAGCCAGTGCAGCTCGCGCAGTAGAGGTGTTATATGGTAGCGCCATGTTGCTCCCGTAATCACCCGCACGGCCGCATTCTGGACCAGTTGGAGCCTCCAGGTGCTCCTCAAGGGGAGCCCAATGTAGAGAGCATTGCAGTAGTCCAGGCGAAAAGTGACGAGAGCATGAGTGACTGTGCATAAGGAATCCCAACTCAGAAAGGGGCATAACTGGCGTATCAGGCGAACCTGATAAAAAGCCCCCCTGGCCACGGCCGTCATGTGCTCTTCTAAAGACAGCCGTCTGTCCAGGAGGACGCCCAAGTTGCGAACACCCTCTGTGGGGGTCAATGACTCGCCCCCAATAGCCAGCAATGGCACCAGCTGGCTATATCGGGATGCCGGCATCCACAGCCACTCGGTCTTGGAAGGGTTGGGTTGAAGCCTGTTCCTCCCCATCCAGACCCGCATGGCCTCCAGACCCTGGACATCACTTCAAGGGCATCGTTGGGGTGGTTTGTGGTGGAGATGTACAGCTGAGTGTCATCAGCGTACAGATGGCACTGCACCCCAAATTCACAGATGATCTCACCCAGCAGCTTCACATAAATGTTGAACAGGAGTGGCGAGAGGACTGACCCTTGTGGCACCCCACAAACAAGGCGCCTCAAGGTCGACCTCTGCCCCCCTGCCAACACAGACTGCGACCGGTTGGAGAGATAGGAGGAGAACCACCGCAACACGGTGCCTCCCACCCCCAATCCCTCCAGCCGGTGCAGCATGATACCATGGTTGATGGTATCAAAAGCCGCTGAGAGATCTAATAGGACCAGAATAGAGGAGCAACCCCTGTCCCGAGATCTCCAGAGATCATCAACCAATGCGACCAATGCCGTTTTCGTGCTGTACCCAGGCCTGAAACTGGACTGGCACGGGTCTAGATAGACGGTTTCATCCAGGTACTGCAGGAGCTGTTGCGCAACCACACTCTCAACAACCTTCGCAATAAAGCAAAGGTTGGAGACAGGACGGTAGTTAGCCATAACAGCCGGGTCCAGAGAAGGCTTCTTAAGGAGGGGCCTCACCACCGCCTCTTTCAAGGCAGGCGGCAGGAAACCCTCCCCCAGAGAAGCATTTATAATCCTCTGGAGCCAGCTTCACGTAACCTCCCAGGTAGCCAGTACCAGCCAGGAGGGACACGGGTCCAGTAAACATGTGGTTGCGTTTAACCTCCCCAGAATCCTGTCCATGTCCTCAGGAGTCACAGGATTGAACTCATCCCAGATAACATTCTCAAGACCCGCCTCAGCCACCCCGCCGGAATCTACCCAGTCAGAGTCCAGGCCTTCCCGAATCTGAGCGATTTTATCGTGCAGATACTGTGCAAAATCCTCAGCCTGCCCTTGGAAGGGGTCCTCCCGCGCTCCCTGATGTAGGAGGAAGTGGGTCACTCTAAACAAGGCAGCTGGGCGATTATCTGCCGATGCAATAAGAGCAGAAAAGTAATCACACTTTGCCACTTTTATCACCACTAAATAGGTCTTAATGTGAGACCTAATTAGTGTTCGATCGGATTCGGAACGACTGGCCCTCCAACCACTCTCTAGGTGTTTTTTCTGGCGCGTCATTTCCCTCAGCTCCTCGGTGAACCAAGGAGCTGGGCAGGTGCGGCGCCGGGTCAGAGGCCGCAAAGGCACGAACACGATCCAAAGCCCCAGTGGCCGTCTTATCCCAGGTGGCCACCAGATCTTCAGTCAAGTCATGAGCCAAAGCCTCAGGAAATAGCCCAAGCTCCCTCTGGAATCTCTCCGGATCCATCAGGCACCTGGGGCGGAACCACCTAATTGGTTCCACCTCCCTGCGGTGGGGTGCACTAGTCAGAAAGTCCAGCCTCAGGAGAGAATGGTCAGACCATGACAGGGGCTCAATAGCTATATCGCCTATATCCTGGCCATTCAACCACTGACCAGAGACAAAAACCAAGTCCAGAGTGTGTCCTCCCATGTGAGTAGGGCCATGAATTAGTTGTGTCAGGTCCAAGGCTGTCATGGAAGCCATGAACTCCCGGGCCACCTCAGATGCCTCACCGGCCGATGGCAGGTTGAAGTCCCCCATGACCACCAGTCTGGGGGTATCAACCGCCACTCCGGCAATAATGTTGAGAAGCTCGGGCAGGGCTGCTGTCACATGGCAGGGAGCCAGGTACATGATCAGCAGGCCCACCTGCATTCCATGGCCCCACTTCACCAGGAGAGACTCACATCCGGCTATCTGTAGTACAGTGGCCTCCCTCAGATCAAGACCTTCCTTAATGACAACCTCCCCACCCCTGACCTGGGCCCTCGGCTGATGATATGCTCGGAAACCTGGTGGGCACATTTCTACGAGGGGGACCCCCCCCTCTTGGCCCAACCAGGTCTCTGTAATACCCAATAGTTAATATTTATTATTTATTTATTTATTATTATTCATATTATCTTTACTATTTTTATTATCAATTAATCTACTTATTGATACATAATAGTAAAAGTGATATTGACTTAAAGCGATAGAATTACATTGAGTAGAAAGGACTTAGCTTCATTTACAGAAAAGTATAATATATATAAATACAAACTTGATTGAAAAAATTGGATGGTAATTTGGGAGAATATATATAAAATTTTAGGTGAACAGCATAAAATTATAAGAGAAATGACCATCATTACAACCCTGAAAACAGGAAAGAAGGCTACACCATTAATTCCAACACCGACTGCATCTCCATCAAACTAAAGACTAACAAAAAGAATGTTAACTACTGGAAAATTGAACGACTCTCCAAATATACAGGCAATGCAAGCTGTCCTGATATCATTACAAGAAATAATGGGAAAACTACAGGAAAATATGACAAAAAGTCATGGAGAAATTAGATCAGACATAAAATCAGAAACGGGAGAGATGAAGACAGAGTTACACAAGTTGAATGAAAAAATGGGCACCATTCAAGAAGCAATTCAAGAAGAATGAAGAGAAAATAAAAAACTATTGAAAATAGAACAGAACAAACTGAGAAAAATGTAGAATTGGTAGATCGAAAGATGGCTGGGATAAATAAGGAACTAGGAGACTCCTTGTTACAATTGGAGATGGATCGGGCTTCCTTTTTTTTGAGGTTCCAAAACGTCATGGAGACAAAAGATGAAGACCTAGGGATACTGATGGCAGGCTTAATTGCAGATGCACTGCAAAGGGACAAGTGAGAGATTATAAATGAATTGGACAATGTGTACAGGGTCTATACAAGTTATGCGAGACGCCATGAACTCCCCAGGGAAGTCCACATAAGATTTGCTCGTAAGAAAGTGAGAGATATGATATATAAGATCACAAGAGAGGAGCCGATGATGTACAGAGGAAAAGAAATTATTACACTGAAACAAATCCCTAGGAAGGTCTGCAAACTACGGAAAGACTATCCCTTTTAGTGACCCAATTAAATAAAAGGGATATATGGTTTCGATGGATTACTCTGGAAGGGATGTTAGTCTCCTGGAATGAAAAAAAAATTAAAGTGGATAGTATGGAGAAAGCTCAAGAACTGTATGACCAGCTAGCTGGCTCAGATGAAGATTACAGTAGCAGGGAGGAATTGGAATCAGCCAGCCAAGACAAACAAAGACAGGAGACACAAAAGAAAGACCAAGAGGATAAAAGAAAAGAGGAGAAACATCATCAAGGAGAAGAGGGAGTAAGAACAAGGATCCAAAGAAGGCAACGAGAGACACAAAATAAATAATGGAAGAGGAACTGAAATTAATATCATTAAACGTGAATGGTTTAAATTCACCGTCTAAAAGAAGACTTATATTTTCCAAATTAGTAAAACAACAAGTAGATATTGTGTGCCTCCAGGAGGTACACATCCAAAAACAAGATGAAAAAATTTACAATATAACAAATTGGGGAAACTTTATATAATATTGGCAGAAGAAAAAAAAAAGAGGAATGGCGGTATACATTAAAGAGGGGATAAGAGCTAAACAAATATATACAAACAGAAGAGGTAGAATGTTGATAATCGAAATAGTAATGGGTTAAAAAAAGATTTTGTTAGTGGTGATATACGCACCTAATAAGACCAAGTAGATTTTTATAAAAAAAGTATATGATAAGATAATAGAGATAGGGAATGACAATGTTTGTTTGATAGGTGATTATAATGCAATAGTAAATATAAAAAAAGATTATGTAAATAACCCAAAAACAAAAATAAAAAGGAACATCTTACCCAAAGTATTTTTTGAAATGGCAGAAGAATTAAATCTATTAGAAATCTGGAGATTTCATAACCCAGAAGAAACAAATTTTACCTTCTATTCCAACCCCCATAGATCTGGGTCGAGAATAGATATGGCCTGGATATATGGAGATCTAGTTAAAGATGTTGAAACTGTAGAGATTATGCCAAACACCTGGGCCAATCATAATCCTCTCAAAATAATATGGAAAGGGCATAAAAGAAAGAAAGGTAGATGGACATTGAATCCACAAATTTTAAAAGAGAAAGAATATATTCAAAAGATTCTGAAAGAATTGGAATTATTTTTCAGAGACAATAAAAAACACTACACCTCATTACAAAATCTTTGGGATACTACAAAAGCTTATTTAAGGGGGATTACAATAGCATATAGTACAAAAAAAAAAAAAACAACCAAAGATAAATGGAGAGAACATAACATGTTGTCAAAGGAAATTAAGAAATTAGAAGATCAACTACAAACAGATCCGGAGGATGAACAAATTAAAAGCAAAATGACCCTAGCTAAGCATAAATTGAATATCTTGGACCAAACAGAAATGGCAAGAAACTTAAAACTTGCAAAACAAAATTATTTTGAACATGCAAATAAACCAGGGAGGTGGCTGGCTTATCAATTAAAAAAGGAGAGAGAGAAAAGAATAATACACCAACTACAGGATGAAAATGGAATTGTGGAAAGTGATATGGAGAAGAAAAAAGAAATCACACAAGAATTCTTTGAGAAGCTCTGTAAGCAGGAAGAGATAGAACAGGAAAGAATAAGTGATTATTTGAAGGAAGGGACTGGGTTTTCACTGATGGAAGAAGAAAGGGAAATATTGAATAAGGAGATAACATTATTAGAAATTAAAGAAGCAATTCGAATACAAAAAAAAAAAAATAATAAGACCCCAGGACCAGATGGGTTGCCAGGGGAAATTTATAAACACTTAGGAGATTTGGTAGAATTATTATTATTGGAAGTATGTAATGAAGCACTAAGGGTAGCAAAGTCACCATTATCATGGAAGGAGGCATATATTACTTTGATTCCTAAAGAAGGCACAGATAATAAACAAATCAAGAATTATAGACCAATCTCACTCTTAAATTCGGATTACAAAATATTTATGAACATTATGGCGGAACGGTTAAAAAAAATACTAAATGATAAGATACACATAGATCAAAATGGATTTCTTCCTAAGAGACAAATTAGAAACAATACCAGAATAGTGATTAATATAATGGAATATTACGAGGCACATCCAGAGAGACAAGTTGCCCTTGTCTTTCTGGATGCACAAAAAGCCTTCGATAATGTAAATTGGGAATTTATGATTCGAAAAATTAAAGCCATGAAATTCGGAGATAAATTTGAAAAGATGATTGAATCAATTTATTCCAAGCAAAAGGCAAGGGTAATAATAAACGGGGAGATTACAAATTCATTTAAGATAACAAACGGAGTTAGACAGGGTTGTCCTATGTCACCTCTGCTTTTTATCCTGACCCTTGAGATATTATTACAGAGAATTAGACAGAAAATAGAAATAAAAGGAAGCAAAATTAAACAGGAAGAATTTAAAGTGCAGGCATTTGCAGATGATATAGTATTTGTTACAGAAGACCCATTGGAATCTGGACCAATTCCACTGCAAGAGATAGAGAAATATGGGGAGGTCGCAGGCCTTAAAATTAATAAAGGAAAAACTAAAATGCTAGTTAAGAATTTAATGGAAGAACAAAAAGGAGAACTCGAGGAAAGAATGGGATTTCAAACCGTAAAAAAAGTGAAATATTTAGGTATTTGGTTAAGAGCAAGATGTTCAGCATTAAAAAAGGATAATTATACGAAATTAATATAACAAATAGGGAAAGACTTAGAAAGATGGGGGAAATTACAGTTGTCACTATTAGGGAAAATTGCAACAATTAAAATGAATATCTTACCGAACCTATTCTATTTATTCCAAATGATTCCTATAAAATTAGATAAAAAGTCTTTTAAAGAGTTAAACAAAATGATTATGAAGTCTGTATAGGCAGGAAAAAAGGCGAGGATAAAAATAATCTCACTTCAGGATAGAAGAAGCAGAGGTGGCTTTGGACTCCCTGCGTGGGAAACTTATTACAAAGCAGCGAGTTTGGTCTGGGTTAGGGAATGGATTAATTTAAAGAATAGGAGAATTTTAAAATTGGAAGGACATAATCTTCAGACAGGGTGGCATCCCTTCATATGGAACACTGGAAATAAGAAACATTCACATTCATATTTTTATAGACATACAATTCGAGATTAACTGATACAGACTTGGGAGGGAATTAGGAAGAAACATCTCAGAATACCAGGCTGGTTATCCACTATGGAGGCATTGATCTACCCCAACACATTAGATATTGGTAAAATGGTAAAATACAATGAAATTTTGGACTATGGAGGAAGATTTAAAAACTAACCAAGAATTAAAGGAACAGGGAATAACCATAGATTGGTGGCCATATCTTCAATTGCGATTTAGATACAGAAAAGATTTAGAGGAATTTGGGTTTGAACCAAAATTTACACAATTAGATAAATTATTGACAGGCCTGGAAGAGAAATTATTATCTAAAATATATAATTATTTATTAAATTTTGACTTAGAAGAAGAAATTGTAAAGGGACCAATGATAGCATGGGCAAAAAATATTGGGCACAACATTGAGTTAGAAGAATGGGAAAAAATATGGGAGAAAAACTATACATTAACAAAATCCGTTGCATATAAAGAGAACCAGTATAAAATGTTCTATCAGTGGCACTTAGCCCCAACACGACTCACAAAAATGTACCCCAATTTAAAACCTAATTGCTGGAAATGCAATCAAGCACAAGGCACCTACTTCCATGTATGGTGGCTTTGCCCAGAAGTTAAAAAATTCTGGATTAAAATACAAAAATGGCTAAAAGAAATTACACACTATAAAATAGAATTTAAACCTGAACTGTTTCTTCTGGGGATTATTAAAGAAAATTATCCTAACAGGATAAAATATTTAATTATTCATATAACTACAGCAGCTAGAATTGTACTTGCGCAAGCTTGGAAAATGTCCACTATTCCAACAGACTGTGCAATAATCCAGAAAACTTTTGAATGTGCAGAAATTGACAAACTTACTTTCTAGAATTAAACAATAAGGAAGACTCGGAATATTACTTAACTTGGGATAATTGGTATCAAAGGATAGAAATTAAAAATAAGGAATGTATAGAACAAAATAAGATATAAAATGTGATTAAATATCTCGATTAAGTAGGAACATTTAAGAGCCCTGGTGGCACAGCAGACTAAAGCACTGTTATTAACATCAGCTGCCTGCAATTACTGCAAGTTCAAATCTCACCAGGCTCAAGGTTGACTCAGCCTTGCATCCTTTCTAAGGTAGGTAAAATGAGGAACCGGATTGTGGGGGAAATAAGCTGACTTTGTATAAAAATATACAAAAGTATGAAGACTATTGCTTAATGCATTGTAAGCGCCCTGAGTCTCCAGAGAAGGGTGGCATATAAATCAAATTTTAAAAAAAACAAAAAAAAAAACCGTGGGAATAGATGAAGAAAGTTAAGAATTAAGTAACGTCAGAAAGGCGTTGAATTTTTATAATTATTACGGATGTATTTTTGTTATAGAGGTATTTTAACTTGTATTTTTGGATTTTAAGTGTTAATAAAGGTTTTCCAAAAAAAATAAAAATAAAAAAATAAATAGAAATATTAGACAAAAGGTATGGAAATAAAAAAAGGAAAAATATAAACTACAGCCATTTGCAGATGATTTAGTCTTCATTCTGGAAGATCCACAAGAAACAGGACCTAAATCAATAAAAAAAATGGAGGAATATGGCGAAGTGGCAGGATTGAAAATAAATAGAGAAAACTAAGATATTAGTTAAAAATCTTATAGACAGGCAGAAAAAAAAGTTAATGAGGAGAGTAGATATTCAGATTACTAAGAAAGTAAAATACTTAGGGATTCACTTGACAGCAAGATGTGAAACTATTAAGGAAGATAATTACTGATTCAACAAATTAAAGCAAATTTGGAGAAATGGAAAAATATGCAATTATCATTAATAGGAAGAATAGCTACAATAAAAACGAATATATTACCGAGATTACTATATGAATTTTCTTTTTATTCCTCTTTCCCACATATGTTATTGCCAGTCCTCTAATAGATGCTTTTGCTGTATCCCATACATTTTGTAATGATGTTTCTTCTTTTCTATTCTCTTTGAAGAAGAAGGCCAGCTCTATTTCCATAAATTGTATAAAGTCTTTTTCTTTTAAAATTGTTTGGTTCATTGTCCATCTTAACTTCTTTTTTTGTCCTCTGCATATAATTTTCATCGGATTATGATCCACCTATGTGCTTGCTTCTATACTTATTTCTTGTATATTGGGTAGTACCTCAATTGACATCCACATCATGTCTATTCTAGACCAAGACATATGTTTATTATAGTCAGGGCCGGATTTAGATGAAAAGAGGCCCTAGGCTATTCCACTTATGAGGCCCTTTCACCTATAGTGAAAGTGTAATTTTAATTTTGCTAACAATTTGAATGTAGGCCCCTCTTGATCTTGAGGCCCTAGGCTGAAGCCTAGTTAGCCTATAGGAAAATCCGGCCCTGATTAGAGTAAAATGTATATTGATTTTTGTCTGGATGCATCCCTTGCCAAGCATCTTGCATACCTAATTCTTCTGCCAATTTAAAAAAGATTTTTGGAAGTGTCTTCCTAGCTCTTTTATTTCTTTTTTTCAGTTTTATAGTCCAATTCTGAATCCACAATTGCATTGAAGTCACCTACAATACATATATTCTCATATTCCAGTTCTATTATTTTTCTATATAATTTACTATAGAAGTCTTCTTGGTTCTCATTTGGTGCGTATATCGCCACTAATAATATTTGTTTGTTATTCAATGTTATCTCCACCATCAAAATTCTTCCTTCCTCATCCAGAGATATTTGTTTAACTTTAATCGTCTTTATATTTATCTATCTCTATCTCTATCTATATCTATATCTAGATATATCTAGATATAGATATATCTACAGATATATCTATATCTGTATCTAGTGCTACCCCTCTCTTACTTTGCTGTGCAAGTGAGGCATATAATTTCCCCATTTTTCAGTATTCTGAAATTTTCCCATGTTGTTTTCTAATGTGGACTTCTTGTAAGCAAATTATGTCCTGTTTTAGTCTCTCTAATTTGTTAAAAACTCTTTTCCTTTTTATCGCCAAATTCAATCCACGTATGTTTATTGACATTAACTTTATTTCTCCTTCCATAGTTTTACTTGTATATAGGATTTGCAGCTCTAGTCATTCTTGTTTCTCTTGGTTCTTTTGCTCGTGCTCCTTCTCTTATTGCTATCTCCTCCTTGTCTCTTGCAACTTTTTTCTGTTGTTTATACCTCTCTTCCACAAATTCTTCCTGGCATCTAATCTCTCTCTCTTCTCTTAATCTCTCTTCTTCTTGTGGGCCCAAGTATTCGTCATAAAATTGTTCTGCCTTCTCTACTGAATCTAACCTATGTCTTTGCTCCTGCCAAGTCACCAGTACTCCCTCTGGTATCAACCATCTAAAAAAGGGCCAGGTGGCTCAGCAGACTAAAAGCATTGTGATTAACACCAGCTGTCTGCAATTACTGTAAGTTCGAATCTCACCAGGCTCAAGGTTGACTCAGCCTTCCATCCTTTCTAAGATAGTTTAAATGAGGACCCAGTATCAGCATTCTGATGCTGCCATAAAAAGACGAGGCTTGACTTTTCACCTACTTATTTTCTCTGTAGATAATATCCCCTAGGAGATGGGACGGGAGGGGGGAACATTCCTGTGGGGTGAGGTCAGAAGCTGGGGAGACTGACTTGGAAGATGGCCAATGAGAAGATGAGAATTGGGGAACGGAAAGGGAAGGGTTTGGGGGTCGGAGGGTTAGTATCGGCTACAATGAAGTCAGGGCCAGATCTGTCGTACTCAGTAAATGGAATTTATTGCAAAGATTAATTGTTTGGGAGTGCAATTTATTTGAGATGACATTGAAACCTGACACCCAGTTTGTGGGGGCAATAAGCTGACTTTGTATAAATACACAAAAGTATGAAGGCTAATGCTTAATGCATTGTAAGCCACCCTGAGTCTCTGGAGAAGGGCGGCATATAAATCAAATTAAAAAAAAATTCACTCCTTTTTTGATCAAACACTTTATCAGAAATTGGTATTCTCTTCTTTTTTTTATTATAAAAGTTTTTTATTTTTGAATAAAAACAACATAAAAAACATCATCTTTCCATATACTTACAGACAGTGATTCGATCGGTTAAAATCATTTCGTGCTCTCAACATTTTCAAAATTTCAATTGTGACTAATGTTCTTTCATCTAACTAAAAACAAATGTTTACACATTTTATCCAAATTTCATTTCATATGTAATATTTCATCTCCATTCTTTATTATCTACCCATTGATAAAATAGCTCCCATATCAAATAATATTGTTTATCTTCCTGTTCTCTTATTTCAAATGTCAATCTACTCATTTCAGCACAGTCCAATATTTTTCTAATAATTTCTTTTTTTTTATTTAAAAAGTTTTACAAATACATTTTCTCCCCAATTTTCCCCCCCAAAACCCCCATACCCTCCCTAACCCTCCCCCTTCCCCCCCGCAGAATTTCCTCAATATAAAATCTTAATCAAAAAATACATTTTATAAAACTTAAACCCCCCCACCCTTCATAAAGCTCCCTACATAATACATTCATTCAGCTAAAAGCTATCTGATATTTCTTAGTTTGATATTTATTCTGCACATAATCTATCCACTTTTTCCACTCCCACACATAAGTCTCTTGAGTTCGGTCTTTTAAATATGCTGAAATCTTCGCCATCTCCACAAAACTAGCCATCTTCAAAGTCCATTCTTCAATAGTGGGCATAGCTTCATTTTTCCAATATTGACCTATCAGTAATCTCGCTGCTGTCATCATATACAATATCAACTTTGTTTCGCCCAATGTAAAATCCTTAACTATACCCAATAAAAACAATTGTGGAGAAAACTGAAGTTTTTTCTTCAAAACATTTTGCATAACCCACCAAATTTTTATCCAAAAAGCCTTCACTTTCTTACAAGTCCACCACATATGGTAATATGTGGCATCTAAGCATCACATCTCCAGCATTTTGGTTGAACATTAGGATATATACACGATAACTTCTTAGGAGCTAGATGCCACCTATAAAACATTTTATAAAAATTTTCCCTCAAATTCTGCGATTGTGTAAATTTAACATTCTGGACTCATATCTTTTCCCATGTTTCCAACATCACTGGTTCTGCAAAATTTGGTGCCCACTTTATCATACAATCTTTAACCAATTCATTTTTCGAGTCCCTTTCTAGCAAAACATTATAAACCCTCTTAATATGCATTGGACCTTTCTCTTTTATATGTCTAATCAATTCTTCTTCATGCATCATTATACCAGTTTTTTGATCTTCTTTCCATCTCAGTTGAAGTTGATTATACTGTAACCAAGTTAAGTTAATCCCTTCTTCCAACCGCATTTCTAATATCTTTAATTGCAATCTGCCCCCATCCATAAAAAGAACTTCTTTGTATAAAAACCCCCCGAGTGACATTATATTTGTATTCCACATGATATGACCAAGATCCAGCCATAACGGTATTTTGTAATCCCATTTAAATCGGTGCTTCTTCCAAACTCTCATCAAAGAATTTAATTGTGGCTATTAAATACTTTATCCACTTTGCTCTCATAAAATAAATATGCATGCCAACCAAATTCAAGATCATGACTTTCTATATTCAATATTCCAGTCTTTATCCTTCCAAACCAGTCACTTGCTTGCGTCAAAGCTGCTGCTTCATAATACAATTGTAGATTTGGAAGTTTAAGGCCTCCCCTTTCTGGAGCATCTTGCATTATTTTCAGTTTGACTCTCGGCTTTTTCTCATTCCAAACAAACTTATTCAATCCATTTTGCCATTCTCTCAATTGCTTATCACTTTTAAGCACCGGAATCATTTGAAACAAAAAAAGAAATCTAGGCAAAACGTTCATCTTAACTGCTGCTATTCTTCCAAGCAATGACAGCTGCAGTTTTTTCCAAGTCTCCATATCCTTTTGTACCTCTCGCCACAACACCTCATAATTATTTTGAAGTAATTTTATATTTAAATCTGCAACTTGACCTCCTAGATATTTAACTTTTGATACTATTTCAAAGCATGCCTTGCTTTCAAGTTCCTGCTTCCGATCTTGTGTCATATTTTTAACAATCATGTTAGTCTTTTTCTGGTTCAACCTAAATCCTGATATCATACCATATTCGTTTATAATGTCTTTCATCTGGATTATTGATTCCATCGGCTGTGTTAGGGTAACAACCAGATCATCTGCAAATGCCCTGGTCCTGTAATCCTCATGCCTGATAACTATGCCATGTAATAAGTTTGAGTCCCATATTGTATTCAACAAGACTTCTAATGTTAAAATAAATAACAATGGGGATAGCGGACAACCTTGTCTTGTTCCTTTTTCAATACTAAAATTTGTAGTCAAACTTCCATTAATAATAATTTGTGGCATTTGCTGTTGATAGATTGCTGAAACCGCCTGTATAAACTGATCCCCAAAGTCCATTTTTCTCAAAGTCTTTAATAGAAAGTTCCAGTCCACTCTATCAAAGGCCTTCTCCGCATCCAAAAACATCAGCACTGCAGATATCTGTTTATTCTTCTCAAGATAATCCAATAAATTTATTATTGGCCTTACATTATCTTTCATGTATCTGCCTTCTATAAATCCTGCTTGGTCATGATGAATCACCTCCTGAATAACTGGCATTAATCTGTTGGCTAATACTTTTGCAAAAATTTTATAATCATTGTTCAGAAGAGATATTGGTCTATAATTCTCAGGTTTTCTAAGACCTACTTGCTCTTTCGGTATCAATGAGATATAAGCTGATTTCCATGAAGGAGGTATTTTAACCCCTTGCTGTATACTACAAAATAAGTCTTTAAGATGTTCAATCATTTCTGCTTGTAAAGTTTTATAATACACCGCATTAAACTCACCACAGAAGAGGAGAAAATTATTTAATTATCTGAAACAGTTTAACAATGATATTGTTTGTTTACAAGAAACTCATATTCGAATAGAAGATCAAAAATATTTATTTATATTATGAAGCAGCAGCTTTGACCCAAGCAAGTGATTGGTTTGGAAGGAAAAAGACTGGAATATTGAATATAGAAAGCTTTGATCTTGAATTTGGTTGGCATGCTTACTTATTTTATGAGAACAAAGTGGATAAAGTATTTAAAAGCCATATGCTTAGAGAATCCTTGAGGAGAGTTTGGAAGAAGCACCGACTCAAATGGGATTACAAAATACCGCTATGGCTGGATCTTGGTCATATCATGTGGAATACAAATATAATGTCACTCGGGGGGGTTTTATATAAAGAAGTTCTTTTTACAGATGCGGGCAGATGGCAACTGAAGACATTAGAAATGCTGTTGGAAGAATGGATTAATTTAACTTGGTTACAGTATAATCAACTTCAATTGAGATGGAAAGAGGACCAAAACATTGGTATAATGATGCATGAGGAAGAATTGGTTAGACAAATAAAAGAGAAAGGTCCAATGCATATTAAAAGGCTTTATAATGTTTTGTTAGAAAGGGATTCAGAAACTGAATTGGTTAAAGATTGCATGATTAAGTGGGCACAAAATTTTGCAGAACCAGTGATGTTGGAAATATGGGAAAAAATATGGGTTCAGAATGTTAAATTTACACAGTCACAGAACTTGAGGGAAAATTTTTATAAAATGTTTTATAGGTGGCATTTAGATCCTAAGAAATTGTCGTGTATGTACCCTAATGTTCAACCAAAATGTTGGAGATGTGATTTCTTAGATGCCACATATTATCATGTGTGGTGGACTTGCAAGAAAGTGAAGGCTTTTTGGATAAAAATTTGGTGGGTTATGCAGAATGTTTTGAAGAAAAAAATTCAGTTTTCTCCACAATTGTTTTTATTGGGTATAGTTAAGGGTTTTACACTGGGTGAAACAAAGTTGATATTGTATATGATAACAGCAGCGAGATTACTGATAGGTCAATACTGGAAAAATGAAGCTATGCCCACTATCGAGGAATGGACTTTGAAGATGGCCAGCTTTGCAGAGATGGCGAAGATTTCAGCATATCTAAAAGATCGCTCACAAGAGACTTATGAATGGGAGTGGAAAAAGTGGATAGATTATGTGCAGAATAAATATCAAACTAGGAAGTATCAGATAGCTTTTAACTGAAAGTATTATATAAAGATAGAAATATTTGAATTTTGTGAAGATGTGAAAAATATACAGGGGGTGGAGGGGTTCAAGTTTTATAAAAAGGGGATTTTGATTTGGATTATATTCTGTGGAAGTCCGGGGGGAGGGGTGGGTTAGGGGGGGTTCGGGGGGTTGGGGGGATTAGGGAGGGTTGGGGGGGAAATGGGGAGAAAATGTAATTGTAAAACTTTTTCAATAAAAAAAAATATTTAATAGGACTTCCGGTTTGTCTGCCTCCGATGAAAGATGGTCCCTTCTTAAGGACCGCCAGCCCCGCCGCCTGTAGAGCCGCTTCGATTCCAAGAAGCGGCCTGAAAACTCCGAAATCTGAAGGATTGGAGCAGAGCAAGCAAGGTGCCGGTTGAGCCCCTGTGAGCCCCCAGAAAATCGTTACTGGGGAGGAAACAGATGCGGCTCCCTTTCAACTTGCTGAGACTCCGGACGGCGTGGGACGACTCTGCTTTCCGCAGAGCAAGTCGGCTGCAGCAACCATCCAAACTAATCGAAATTAACTTTAATAATTAGCATAAACAACAACTTGAACCCTCAAATCTGGAAATTGCAAGTATTACCGTTTTTGTGACTTTCTGTCTTAACTAAAAGTACGAGCGAGTGAAAGTGGCTTGAAAAAATGGCGCCCGGCTTCAGCGTTAACAAGCTGAGAGTGAGAGTGGATTTGTAAAAGTTTTTTTTTAACCAGCTACAAAGTTGCGCTGCCTGTAACAAGGAGGAACAGGAGAAAAGGAAAAATTCTTTTTAAAATAAGCTTGAGCTTGCTTCAGTCTAATTCTATCCCCAATTTGATTAAACCTGGGGGATTTTTTTAGAGGACTTTGTGGTGGTGGAAAAGGAAAAAGGATTTCCTTTTTCAGAAAAGCTAATTTACGTGGCAGAATGGCTTCTAAAAAACAGGAAGGAAAGGCAGCGGGGGGGGGGATCCACCACACATAAACCTGAACAGCAGATTCCTCCTGGTCAGCAGAGTCAGAAAAAAGATTTTGATATTGAAAGTTTAAAAGAATTTATTACTCAGGCTCTGGATGATAAATTTCAAAAATCTCAACAGGAAATTAAGCAAGAAATTAATGAAATTAAAAATGTGGTGAAAGAGAATTATGGCAAGGTGACTAATAAAATATCGAATGTGGTGTCTGGCCTGTCAGAACTTATTATTAAAGTGGATTCCAAACTGGAAGAATTTAAATCAGAAGTCAATGTTAAAATAAAGGATACTGACTATAAAATTTCTGATGTTGATAATAAAATGCAGAGAGTTGAAAACGAAATTACGATGATGCAATTCAGCTCCATGGAATTCGCTATAAGGGTTAGAGGTATTAAAGAGAATGACAGACAAGACTTGAGACAGATTTGTGCTGATGCTTTGGCTGTGCTGTTAAAAATTAATTCTGAAGAGATTTTTTACAAAATAGACAAAATTTACAGAGTGAACTCATGGGTGGCCAGACAAAGACAATTGCCTAGAGATGTGGTGATATATTTTACTGATAGAAGAATAAGAAATGATATTTTGCAAAAATCTTTTCTTTCCTCTGTGCAAGTGGAGGGAGCTCAAATTGGAATCTATAAAGAACTACCACCTAAAATGTTAAAAGATAGAAAAGACTTTGGTTTTTTAGTGAATGAATTGAAAAAACAACAAATACCATTTCGGTGGGATGTCCCAACTGGCATAATTCTGAAGTATAATGGAGAAAGATATTGTTTGAATACTGTTGAGAAGGCAGAACACTTCTACTCTACTGTTCTTAAAGAGAGATCACCATCCCCACGTACATCTACAGTGTTGGAGATAAAGGAGAGTGATAAGGAGAAGCAACCTCAGCAAGAGATGGAAGAGCAGCTTAAGCAGGTGGAGCCAGTGGAAATGCAGGGTGCTACAGGAGGTTTTCTGGAGGAGCCCCTGTTAGAACCTTCTCCAATTTTGCCCATAAGAGATGAGGCTTTGGACCTGGCTCGGATGGCTGAAGCCAAAGACCAGCGTATAACTTGTGCAATTTCTAAGCAACTTAAAGAAAAGCAACAACAGGAAAGACAATACAAAAAGGGAGCTAAGAGTACTACACAAGGAAGCGAAGCCATGGGGGGAGCAAAATTGAAGATTTCGGAAGATATTCGGCAATTTTGCTCGTCGCTTCAAAAAGATGCAGATGACAATTAAGTTTTTATCTTGGAATGTGAATGGACTGAATTCACCACAGAAAAAGAAGAAGTTATTTACATATTTGAGACAATTTAATAATGATATAATTTGTCTACAAGAAACTCATGTCAGAACACAAGATCAAAAATACTTGATAAATTCAAAATTAGGAACACATTTTATAGCTTCAACTTCGGAAAAAAAGAATGGTGTGGTTATTTATGTAAATAAAAGACTGTCAGCTAAAATTATAGAAGCAGATCAAGGTGGCAGGTTCATAGCAATTGAACTGCATACGGTAAACGGCCAAATTTTTTTGATTGGAATTTATGCTCCTAACCAACAACAGGATCATTTTTATAAAACTTTGCACACTAAAATATTGCAATGGGATTATAGATCTATTTTAATTATGGGGGATTGGAATGGAGTAATTGATTCCAAATTAGATAAAAAGAGCCTGGCAAAGTCAAGGATTAGACTACCACAGACTTTTTTCGACATGAAAGAAGATTTGGTATTAAAAGATATCTGGAGAATACATAATGCAAAAGAATTGGACTATACTTTTTTCTCTGATAGACATAGATCTTTCTCTAGGATTGATTTTATTTTATTATCAGATGATTTACTTGTTAAGACAAAAAGAACAAAGATTTTTTCAAGAACTTTAACCGACCATAGCCCAGTATGGATAGAAATTGAGACTGAAAAGACTGAGAGAAGATCATGGAGATTAAATGAAAACTTGTTTAGATATGAAAAAAATATAATAGAACTTAAAAAGCAGATGAAAGGATTTTTTGAAATAAATTTGAATAAGGGTACCCCAATTGAAATTGTGTGGGATGCGAGTAAAGCGTATATGAGAGGGGTACTCATTTATATGAATTCTAAACATAAACTGAATCGACAAAAGAAAAGATCTGAACTGGAAGTAGAAATAAAGAAAAAAGAACAGTTACTTATTAAAAATCCAACAGATGAAAGAATACGTGGTGCTATAAAACTTTTGAAAGATCAATTCCAAATGCTTATGGCGGAACAAGCTGCAACTAATTTACAATATGTCAAACATAATACATTTTGTAATGCCAATAAACCGGGCAGATGGTTGGCCTATACATTAAGGAAGAAGCAGAGTATGCGGACTATTGATAGTATCGATATTGGAGGGAAAGAAATTTCTCAACAAAAATTAATTAAAGAAGTCTTTGTAGATTATTATACCAAATTATACACTAAAGATGATATACAGAATGGACTTATAGAAAAATATTTAGAAAATAAAAGAGTAATAAAAATTACCAAACAACAAAAGGAAAGAATGAATCATCCTATAACAGTAGAGGAGATAATTGCAGCAATTAAACAATTAAAAATAGCTAAAGCTCCTGGAACTGATGGCTTGACTGCAGCGTATTATAAAACTTTGCAAGCAGAAATGGTGGAACAACTTAGAGATTTATTTTGTAATATACAACAAGGGGGTAAAATACCCCCCTCATGGAAAACAGCTTATATTTCTTTGATACCAAAAGAACAAGTAGGTCCTAAAAAACCGGAGAACTATAGACCAATATCTCTTCTGAATAATGATTATAAAATTTATGCAAAAGTACTAGCCAACAGGTTGATGCCAGTAATTCAAGAGGTGATTCATGATGATCAAGTGGGATTTATAGAGGGCAGATATATGAAGGACAATGTAAGGCAAGTTATAGATTTATTGGAATATCTTGAGAAGAATAAACAGATCCCTGCAGTGCTGGTTTTCTTGGATGCGGAGAAGGCCTTTGATAGAGTGGACTGGAATTTTCTATTAAAGACTTTAAAAAAGATGGACTTTGGGGATCAATTTATACAGGCGGTTTCAGCAATTTACCAAGAGCAAAAGGCACAGATTATTATTAATGGAAGTTTGACAACAGATTTTAATATTGAAAAAGGAACAAGACAAGGTTGTCCGTTATCCCCATTGTTATTTATTTTAACACTAGAAGTCTTGTTGAATACAATACGGGATTCGAATATCTTGAAAGGTATAGTGATAAGGCAAGAGGACTACAGAATAAAGGCATTTGCAGATGATCTGGTTGTTACCCTAACACAGCCGATGGAATCAATAATCCAGATGAAAGACATTATAAAAGACTATGGTACAGTATCAGGATTTAGATTGAACCAGAAAAAAACTAAGATGATAGTTAAAAATATGACACAAGATTGAAAACACGAACTTGAAAGGAGGGCAGGTTTTGAGATTGTGCCAAAGGTTAAATATCTAGGAGTTCAGGTTGCAGAATCAAATATGAAACTGTTTCAAAATAATTATGAGGTGTTATGGCGAGATGTACAGAAAGATATGGAGACTTGGAAAAAACTGCAGCTGTCTCTACTTGGAAGAATAGCAGCAGTTAAGATGAACATTTTGCCAAGATTTCTTTTTTTATTTCAAATGATTCCGGTGCTTAAAAGTGATAAACAACTGAAAGAATGGCAAAGTGGAGTGAATAAGTTTGTCTGGAACGAGAAAAAACCGAGAGTGAAATTGAAAATTATGCAAGATGTTCCCGAAAGGGGAGGTCTTAAACTTCCAAACCTACAGTACTATTATGAAGCAGCAGCTTTGACTCAAGCAAATGATTGGTTTGGAAGGAAAAAGACTCAAATATTGAATATAGAGAGTTTTGATCTTGAATTTGGATGGCATGCTTACTTATTTTATGAAAACAAAGTGGATAAAGTATTTAAAAGCCATATACTTAGAGACTCTTTGATGAGAGTTTGGAAGAAGCACCGATTCAAATGGGATTATAAAATACCGCTATGGCTGGATCTTGGTCATATCATGTGGAATACAAATATAATGTCACTTGGGGGGGGATTATATAAAGAAGTTCTTTTTACAGATGCGGGCAGATGGCAACTGAAGACATTAGAGACACTGTTGGATGAAGGGATTAATTTAACTTGGTTACAGTATAATCAACTTCAACTGAGATGGAAAGAGGACCAAAAAACTGGTATTATGTTGCATGAGGAAGAATTGGTTAGACAAATAAAAGAGAAAGGTCCAATGCATATTAAAAGGCTTTATAATGTTTTGTTAGAAAGGGATTCAGAAACTGAATTGGTTAAAGATTGTATGATTAAGTGGGCACAAAATTTTGCAGAACCAGTGATGTTGGAAACATGGGAAGAAATTTGGGTTCAGAATGTTAAATTCACACAGTCGCAGAATTTGAGGGAAAATTTTTATAAAATGTTTTACAGATGGCATTTAGATCCTAAGAAATTGTCATGTATGTACCCTAATGTTTAGCCAAAATGTTGGAGATGTGACTGCTTAGATGCTACATATTAACATGTTTGGTGGATTTGCAAGAAAGTTAAGGCTTTTTGGATAAAAATTTGGTGGGTCATGCAGAATGTTTTGAAGAAAAAAATTCAATTTTCTCCACAATTGTTTTTATTGGGTATAGTTAAGGGTTTTACATTGGGTGAAACTAAGTTGATATTGTATATGATAACAGCAGCGAGATTATTGATAGGTAAACTCTGGAAAAATGAAGCTTTGCCCACTATTGAAGAATAGACTTTGAAGATGGCCAGTTTCTTAGAGATGGCGAAGATATCAGCATATTTAAAAGATCGCTCACAAGAGACTTATGAATGGGAATGGAAAAAGTGGATAGATTATGTGCAGAACAAATATCAAACTAGGAAGTATCAAATAGCTTTTCACTGATAGTATTATATAAAGATAGATATATTTGAATTTTGTGAAGATAAAAATTATATGGGGGATGGAGGGGTTCAAGTTTTATATAAAGGGGATTTTGTTGGGAGTATATTCTGTGGAAGTCGGGGGGAGGGGAGGGTTAGGGGGGTTAGGGAGGGTTAGGTTGGGTACTTTGGGGTGGGTTGGGGGGGAAATGGGGTGAAAATGTAATTGTAAAACTTTTGCAATAAAAAAAAAATTTAATAAATTCCAGATTAGGAACACAATTTATAGCTTCTAGTTCGGAAAAAAAGAATGGAGTAGTGATTTACGTAAATAAAAGACTATCATCTAAAATTATAGAAGCAGATGATTCTGGGAGGTTTATAGCAATTGAACTTTATACAGAAAATGGTCCAATTTTGGTGATTGGAATCTATGCTCCTAATCAACAACAAGAAGATTTTTATAAAACATTGTATTTTAAAATATTGCAATGGGACTATAGATCTATCTTAATTATGGGAGATTGGAATGGAGTAATTGATCCCAAAATAGATTGTTCGGCAAAGTCAAGGAATAGATTGCCACAGATTTTTTTTGATATGAAAGAAGATTTGGAATTAAAAGATATCTGGAGAATACATAACCCAAAAGACTTGGACTTTACCTTTTTTTCAGACAGACACAGATCCTTCTCTAGGATTGATTTTATTTTATTATCATCTGACTTACTTGCAAAAACAAAAAAAAAAACCCAAAGATTTTTCCAAGGACTCTAACTGACCATAGCCCGGTATGGATAGAAATTGAAATGGGAAAGACTGAGAGAAGATCATGGAGAGTAAATGAAAATTTGTTTAGATACGAAAAAAATGTAAATGAACTTAAAAAGCAAATGAAAGAATTTTTTGAAATGAATTTGAATAAGGGTACCCCTATTGAAATTGTGTGGGATGCGAGTAAGGCATATATGAGGGGGGTACTTATTCATATGAATTCTAAACATAGATTAAACCGACAAAAGAGAAGACTGGAAATGGAAGCAGAGATAAAAAAGAAAGAGCAGCTACTTATAAAGAACCTAACAGATGAAAGAACACAAGGAGCTATCAAACTTTTGAAAGATCAATTTTATATGCTTATGGTGGAGCAAACAGCAACTAATTTACAATTTGTGAAACATAATACATTCTGTAACGCTAATAAACCGGGCAGATGGCTGGCCTACACACTGAGGAAGCGTCAGAGCACACGGGTTATTGGCAGTATTGACATTGGAGGGAAGGAAATTTTTCAACAAAAACTGATTAAAGAAGCTTTTTTAGATTATTATACTAAATTATATGCTAAAGATGAAATAAAGACTGGACTTATAGATAAATACCTAGAAGAAAAAAGAGTTATAAAAATTTCTAGTGATCAAAAGGAAAGAATGAGTCAATTAATTACAGCTGAGGAGATTATTGTCGCAATTAAACAATTGAAAACAGCCAAAGCGCCAGGGACAGATGGCTAATAATTTCTTCATCAGCAATTATCTTCTCTCCTTTCCAGTTTTTTGCAAATACAATTCTAGCCGCTGTTAAAATATTCACAATTAAATATTGCAATTCTTTATTAAATGTCTCTGGTAAGATCCCTAATAAAAATATCTCTGGTTTAAAGTCAATATGTCTCTTTGTCATTTTTTCGAACCACGTGTGTATCTTAGTCCAAAATCTCCTTGCTTCTATGCATGTTCACCACATATGGTAATAAGATTCTGGGGTCTGATGACACTTCCAACACTTCTCCGATTTATTCTTGAACATTCTGGCTATCCTTGTCAGGGGTAAATGCCACCTGTAAAACATCTTATACAAATTCTCCTTATATGCTGTAGACATTGTCATTTTATAATTATGTGACCACAATTTTTGCCATTTCTCTAAATCAATACCATAACCAAATTCCCCCCCGCCACATTATCATTGATTCTTTAACTTGTTCTTCTTCCAATTTTACCTCTAACAAATATCCATATAACTTTTTAATTACATGGTCATCAGAACCCATTAATAACTTATCTAAAATAGTCAAAACATTATAAATACCTTCTTGTTTGAGATCTTCTCGATATCTAGAAAGTATTTGCATATATGAAAACCAGTCCATCTTAAATCCCTGCTCTTCTAAATCTTGTTTTAACTTAAGATCATCCTTTTCATCCAATAACTCACTGTATCTAACAATTTGTTCTCTTTTAAATATCACTGAATATGAGAAGGCTTCAATTGTCGATACCCAGACTGGAATCTTCAAATAATGAAGGATTATTATTCAAATAATCCTCTCCCAGTTCAAAAATAAAGCTTCACGTATCTGATGTCTTCTAAAATACCCCTGTATTTTAGTTCCTTTGTACCATAAAAAGGCATGTCAACCCATCAACAAATCATGTCCCTCCAGATTCAATAGTCTAGTATTTTTCAATGTTATCCATTCTTTAATCCACATTAGATTAGCTGCTTGATAATATAATTCAAAATTTGGTAGTCCAAAACCACCCCTCATTTTAGCATCTTGTAACAACTTGAATTTTATTCTTGCCTTTTCCCCCTGCCAAATGTATTTCAACACCATTTTGTTCAAATCTACAAAAAATTCCTTACCCAATTTTATTGGAATAATCTGAAAAAGGTACAAAATTCTAGGTAAAATATTCATCTTAATAGTTGCAATCCTACCAATCATAGATAACTGCAAATTTCCCCATTTCACCAAGTCTAAACCTATCTGTTGCTTAAGCTTATTGTAGTTATTTTCTTTAAGTCAACTACACCTCATTGTCAAATGTATTCCCAAATACTTTACCTTGTTTGTGACCTGCATCTTGGAAATCTCCATCAATTCTTCTTTTTGTTTTTTTAAACATATTTTAGTCATTATTTTTGTCTTATCTTTATTAATTTTCAAACCAGCAACTTCCCCAAACTCTCCAATAGTTTCTATCAGTTTTTTAATTGATGTTAGTGGTTCTTCAATAATAAAGACCAGGTCATCAGCAAAAGCTTGTAGTTCATATTCTTCTTTTCGAATTTTCATACCTTTTATCTCTTTTTCTTCTCTAATATTTCTATTTAAAATTTCCAGTGTCAAAATAAACAACAATGGGGACAGTGGGCATCCTGGATGAGTACCTTTTTGTATCTCAATAGAATCAGTCAGTTCTCCATTAATCATAACCTTCGCCGTCTGTTTAGAATATATAGCTTCAATTGCCTGGATAAATTTCCTACCAAAGCCCATCTCTTCCATTTGTAATGTCATAAATCGCCAGTTCACGTTTTCAAATGCTTTTTGAGCATCTAAAAATAACGAAGCCATCTGCTATTCAGGATGCGCTTCATAATATTCTAAAGTATTCAGTATTATTCTTATATTATCTCTAATTTGTCTTTTGGGTAGGAATCCATTTTGATCTGAATGTATAAAATTATTCAAATATCTCTTAAGTTTTTCTGCCAGTATTGAAGCAAAAATTTTGTAATCTGAATTTAGCAAGGATATAGGCCTATAGTTTTTGATTAGTTGTGGGTCTGTATCTTCTTTATGGATCAATGTAATATAAACCTCAGTCCATGATTTGGATATTTCCTTATTTGTCATTACTTCGTTCATAATTTCCAGTAATGGAAGGCTTAAGGATTCTTGTAGCGTCCTATAATACTCAACCGGCAAGCCATCTGGTCCTGGTGCCTTTCCATTCTTCTGCTTCTTAATTGCCTCTGTTAATTCCATCATCATAATGTTTCTTTCCATCATCTCCTCAATATCCTTGGGAATTTGTGGTAGATTTGCTTTTTGTAAATACCTTATCACTTTTTCCTCCTCTATTATCTCTTTTTTATAAAGATGTCTATAATATTCTTGTATAATTTTCCCCATCTCTTTATTGCCAAATTTACATTGTCTTTGGTCATCAAGTAATTGTGTTATTTTCCTTGATTCTCTATCCTTTTTCAATTTATAAGCTAGCCATCTTCCAGGCTTATTCACATTTTCAAAATAGTTCTGTTTGGTGATTCTTATTTTTTGAGCTAGATCTTCCTTTTCCAGCAAGTCTATTTTATGTTTTATTATGTCCATTTTAATTTTAACATCTTTCTTGCATGGGTCTTACTGGAATTCCTTTTCACATCTTTTATAATCATTGGTCAGTCCTTTAAAAGTTTGTCTTTTCTTCCCATTTCTTTTCCTAGTATAATCTATAATTAATCCTCTGGTGTAGGCCTTCATTGTGTCCCAACAATTTTGTATTGGTTTCTTCTTTCTTATTTTCCTTAAAAAAGAAATCCAAATCTCTTTCCATTTTCTGTACAAAGTCTTTCTCTTTTAATATTGTATTATTTAAGGTCCATCTAGCTCTTCCTTTCCGCCCTTTCCAAATGGCAGTCACAGGATTATTATCTGCCCACAAATTTGATTCTATCTTCACTTGTTCAATGTTTAGAATCAAGTCCATTGTTGTCCATATCATATCCAGTCTAGACCAAGATGAGTGTCTATCAGAATAAAAAGTATATTGTCTATTTTGCCCATTTCTCTCCCTCCATGTATCTTTCAGATTTATTTCCTCTACCATTTTAAAAAAGAATCTCGGTAGCGTCTTTCTAGTGTGTCTTATTATTTTGTGTGTTTTATAATCCAGTTTTTCATCCACAATTCCATTAAAGTCACCCATCATACATATGATATATATATATATATATATATATATATATATATATATATATATATATATATATATATATATATATATTTCTTGACTGTACACCGCCTTGAGTCCTACGGGAGAAAGGCGGTATAGAAATATAATAAATAAATAAATAAATAAATAAATAAATAAATAAATAAATAAATTGTCATAGTCAGTGGTGGGTTCCTCCCGGTTCAGTCCGGTTCGGCCGAGCCGGTAGCGGTGACGATATGACTGGTCGTAAGTGCGAGGACCTTCCAGAAATGACTCTGACCAGCTAGCCACACCCACCTAGTCACATGACCTCCAAGCCACACCCACAAAATAAGCCACACCCCACAGAACCGGTAGTAAAAAAATTTAGAACCCACCCCTGGTCATCGTCCATTTCAATTATTTTATTATGAAGTTTTCTGTAAAAGTCACTTTGATTATTATTTGGAGCATATATTGCTACCAGAAGTAGTTTCGTATTGTTATCAATTATTTCTACTATCAATATTTTACCTTCTGGATCTGCATATTTCTGTTCTGCTGTTATTGTATTTCTAATATATAGAGCAACTCCTCTCTTTTTGCTTTGTGACAGGGATAGAAAAGTTTTCCCAAGTTTTGGCTGAATCAAAAGTTGTTCATGTTGTTTTTTAATATGTACTTCCTGAAAACAAATTATATCAAATTTTAATTTCTCTAATTGATGAAATACTTTTCTTCTTTTATTGGCTGAATTAAGTCCATTTACATTTATTGAAATTAATTTTCTTTTTTCTATGTTCATACTTTATATGCAGGTTTTGCTGCTTTAATTGATCTAATTTAATCCCCAATTTAAAAAAATGAAGTATCCAGCCTGGATTCAGACTTTACTCTTCAGCCCAATTTTTATAAGCCAATTTTTCTCTTATTCCTATGTTTTCTTGGCCATGCCCGCCTTTCTCGCTGCCATTCTTCTGGGGGGTGGAATAGATAAAACACCTAATTCCCCCTCCTCCTTTGTGGTCACACTCTCCTCTGCTATTCCAAGGAGGATCTTCTTTAATCCAGTTTAATAGGTAGTAAAAAATATTCAAAATATCTCACCCAGACCAATCACACCTTCCTTTCACTTCCACACTCTGCAGTGGCTGCCCCAACTTTGTAGCAACTCACAATGGTTGCCTTCCCAGCTGTTGGTTTAGGGAGCTTCTCCAGCTCTATCAGGGAATTTGCGAGTTCCCTGAGATCCACAGAGTGTGCTTCCCTTGCTCATTGCCCCTATGAGACAACTCAAGTCCAAAAGGGCCACCTAACAGCTGGGATATTGATGGTCCCTCAGGAGCCCCCATAAGATCTGCCATTCCACTGCGACACTAGCCACGCCCCTCTCCCGAAATTGAGGTCTTTGTGTCAGACACAATGAAGCGTAGCAGGCAGATCAGACTGACCTGTTTGTACCAACAAAATGGATAAACCCTACTTTTGATGCAGCCAGGAAACTTGGGTGTAAGTCAACTTCCTAGCAACCTATGAATGGGCTGAAGTTAATATTGTTTGTGCTTGCCCTCATGAGATAGTAGATTGTTTGTTATAATGCTTGGGCAAATGCAGACCACCCCTTTGGAAAACTGCTGAACCACCAGTGGAATGGCTGGATCACTGTGATCTAGAGAAGAAAGGGAATATTCTTAAATTCCTCAAAATATTTCATTTCCGGAATGGGACATTGTATATATCCCTTGCTACAATTTTATGAGAGTCACATATTTGCCAGATTGCATTCAAACATTTTTCTCTACCACAGCAATGCATTGCTGGGAAAATACAAGACTCAGTCAAGACTATGATGGGCACTGGCCTTTGACACCGTCTCAGTATCTGCCCACAGCAACTTTCTCACATTGAGAAAAATCACACTATACATTTTGTTTTGTTTATAATAATAAAATGTACAGCATTATAATAGGCTTAAGGCTTGCTCTTCTTTAATTAAAAAGCAGAGAATTTTTGCTAAATAATCATTAGTATGCTTGGGTCTTCAACTCTTTCTGCCTGGTAGTTTTGGTGGAACTGGAAAAGAGTCTTGCTTAAGCCTTGAAGAAGAGCCTCCAGTCCCTTTTAGCACACCACCCAGCTTCACTGAATATCATTGTTTTCATTTAGAATATTCCACAATATTCCTGTGGAAAATTTTCCTCCCAGAGGTAAACCCCCTTTGGCCTCTTTGCTGGCCTTTTGAAGAGGAATTAAAACATGGTTCTGCAGCCTTGAATGGGAGCCCAGTGGACCACACAGCTGTAGGGCTGCTTAGTACCCTCATCTTTTAACTAATTTTAATGATATTTCATTACTCTGGCCTCCTTCTAAATTTTGAACATTTACATATACTGTTTTACATTTTTAACATTTTATTGTATAGCCCAGGGTTCCTTTTTGAGAGAGACAGGCAGTTCAGAAATGTGAAACACACACACACACACACACACACACACACACACACACCCCACAAAAATAAATTTGCTATAATGCAGTTTCTATGTCTGGCATGCTGTTATACTCAGATGTCCTTACATGGCAATAAAAAACTTACCTTACAATAGCCAAACACAAATTGAGCTAATGCAAAGTAGGAATTTGGAAAGAAACCAAGACATTTATGACTGCTAGCTGTTGCTATAATTATTCTTACTTTTTTTTCCTAAAACCACCACAAACAATAATAATCACTGGCCAAGCAAAAACTTGTATTATCTGTACAAACACAGACTGGCACATAGAAAATGTCATTTATCTATTTACTAATGTGCCATTCCTATTAATTTTTGAATCCTAGCGTTGATTAAAATAAGATGAAAAATCTGCAGCAAGTATGTCATCAGGGAGAAATAATTACATAGATGGAATCCTTGCAGAAACCATCAATCTTTTGGAAAGAAGTGATGTTTTGAAAAATTTACCAATTTTCATTAAGACATCATGGCTCCGAATCTTCGGTGAACATTATTATGTTTGTAATGTCTTCTGGACATGAAGTGTAATTAAAGGTTTTTGTTGCATTGAGACTAGACATTTTTAAATCTCTATAATTTCCCTGTCAATGATCATTAAAAAAAATCAACATAGTAATTAAAAAAAGGTTTATTAAACTGTATATTTTATCACATTTTTAAGAGAACATACTTTACAAAATAAAAAATGAAGCTTAAGGGTGTCCCAATGTATAAAGCGTCCTTGAAAACATCATAAAGTGTAGTGCTTTGCTGATTGTTATAAACAATTATAAGGATTATAAACACTTCTTTGAGTGAGGGTTTCCTGCCTCCCACCTTGAAAGAGGTGGTGGTGAGGCCCCTCCTCAAGAAGCCCTCTCTGGACCCAGCTGTTTTGGCAAACTACCGTCCAGTCTCCAACCTTTGCTTTGTGACGAAGGTTGTTGCGAGTGTGGTGGCGTAACAGCTCCTGCAGTACCTGGATGAAACTGTCTATCTAGATCCATTCCAGTCCGGCTTCAGGCCTGGGTACAGCACGGAAACGGTATTGGTCGCATTGGTTGATGATCTCTGGAGGGCTTGGGACAGGGGTTGCTCCTCTGTTCTGGTCCTATTAGATCTCTCAGCGACCATGGTATCATGCTGCACTGGCTGGAGGGGTTGGGAGTGGGAGGCACCATTTTACAGTGGTTCTCCTCCTATCTCTCTGACCAGTCACAGTCTGTGTTGGCAGGGGGGCAGAGGTCGACCTCAAGGCACCTTGTTTGTGGGGTGCCACAAGGGTCGGTCCTCTCGCCTCTCCTGTTCAACATTTATGTGAAGCCGCTGGATGAGATCATCCGTGGTTTTGGGGTGCAATGCCATCTGTATGCTGATGACCACTCAGCTGTACATCTCCACCCCAGACCACCCCAATGATGCCCTTGAAGTGATGTCCCGGTGCCTGGAGGCCGTGTGGCTCTGGATGGGGAGGAACAGGCTCCGACTCAACCCCTCCAAGACCGAGTGGCTGTGGTTGCCGGTGTCCTGATATAGCCAGCTGGTGCCAACGCTGGCTATTGGGGGTGAGTCATTGGCCCCCACAGAGAGGGCTTGTAACTTGGGCATCCTCCTTGATGCACGACTGTCTTTAGAAGAGCATATGATGGCCGTGGCCAGGGGGGCTTTTTATCAGGTTTGCCTGATATGCCAGTTGCGCCCCTTTCTGGATCGGGACTCCTTATGCATGGTCGCTCATACCCTTGTCACTTCCCTGGACTACTGTAATGCTCTCTACATGTGGCTCCCCTTGAGGAGCACCCAGAGGCTCCAACTGGTCCAGAATGCGGCCGCGCGGGTGATTGTGGGGGTGACATGGCGCTCCCATGTAACACCTCTCCTGCGTGAGCTGCACTGGCTTCCGGTGGTCTTCTGGGTGCGCTTCAAGGTATTGGTTCTCATCTTTAAAGCACTCCATGGCTTAGGGCCTGGGTATCTACGAGACCACCTTCTCCCACCGATAACCTCCCACCAGCCAATATGCTCCCACAGAGAGGGTCTCCTCAGGGTGCCATCGGTCAAACAATGTCAACTGGTGGCCCGCAGGGGAAGAGCCTTCTCTGTGAGGGCACCCGCCCTCTGGAATGAGCTACCCCCAGGGATACGACTGATCCCGGACCTCCGTACTTTCTGCCGGACTTTTCTATTTCAGCAAGCGAGGCTGGCTTAAAACTTTTAACTGGTTAATTTTATGGGTAAGGGGTTTTAAATTGGGGAAGCCAAATTGATTTAATTATGTTTTAAATTATTTTAATTTTTATATTGTATGTATTTTAATCTTGGCTGTTCACCGTCCTGAGTCCTTCGGGAGAAGGATGGTATAAAAATTTAAGAAATAATAATAATAATAATAATAATAATAATAATAATAATAATAATAATAATAATAATGATGATGATGTCCTGACTGTAATTGGAGCCCTTGGAGCAATACCCAAAGGGCTACCCCGCTATTTAGAAATTCTAAATTTGCCGGACTTGAACATTTTGACTCTACAAAAAACCACCTTACTCGGAACAGCTTACATCCTCCGACGATACCTTAACAGTTCCTAGGTCCTTGGTTAGGACTCGAGCTGCTGAGCTATTAACCAGCCTCAAAGGCTGTGAATCTCACTAAAGATTAAATAATAATAATATATATATATATATATATATATATATATATATATATATATATATATATATATATATATATATATATATATATATATATATATGTCTTTTTCTGTTTTTCGTAGGCTTTTATGTGCATATTCTTTCTAGCCAGGTTTTACCTACGTAAGCTAGGTTGTCAGTCAGAGCTGCAGAACAACCTAGCTTACGTAGGTAAAACCTGGCTAGAAAGAATATGCATATATATATATATATATATATATATATATATATATATATATATATATATATATATATATATATATTATTAATTTAGCTTGAAAAAGGGCAATACAAGGAAACAGTACTTAACTATTAAATGTTCATTCCCACCAATTCTAAAATGTTAATTACAATTTTCATAGAAAGATTCAATAATTTTAATTGGCCACTCAACCTCTGAGAAATATTATCAAAATTGTTTTTCCATATTTAAGAAGGCCTTGTACCTCATATCACCAGTTGGATCCTTGTAAATAGAATGCATTATTTATTAATCTTTCACTGAATCAGTTCCAAAACTCTAATACTTTACAGTAATAAAAACATAGAATATATATATAAAAAAACACATAACAATTAAACATTCACAATACAAATCACATTAATACCTAAACCCCCCCCCCCCAACTTTAATGGAAGAATCATTCTTGGTATAATTCAAACAATCATAATAATAATAGTAAATGACATAAGCCAAAGTTTTTAAAATTGCCCTTAAAGCTTATTAACTAAGGCAATCCTTAATCAGGGTTAGTCCAACCATTAGATACTGTAAAATTTAGGGAAAGTTAGATTATTTGCATGTTAATCTGCAGTTTATTTTGTAGGATAGCATACAATATTGGAGTCAAACTGGATAATACAAGCCAGATACTCTTTGAATATCTCATGCATTTAACATTTTTGC
This sequence comes from Arizona elegans, assembly GCA_022577455.1. NCBI lineage: Eukaryota > Metazoa > Chordata > Lepidosauria > Squamata > Colubridae > Arizona > Arizona elegans. Next base: position 52,316,486 of record JAKOOJ010000006.1, on the reverse strand, counting down.
TGCAGTGTTGCCTATTTCAATCAAAATCAAAATCTATTCAAAATCTATTCAAAATTATCTAATTTGGGTTTGCTTCAAACTCCAAGTGCTTAAAAGCAATCTTCAACAAGATGTTGGATTTTTTAGTTTCTAGTTTCTACAAAGATACAAATAACTAAATTCTCAAATATTTATTTGTATAGCAAATGAAGGAAAATATGTATATGGATGGGTATATGTATCTGCATTTTTTAATCTATGAAATCCTGGATCTTACGGAAATTGGTTTAACAACATTTCAAGCTGTAAATAAAACAATTACTTTCTGACTATGCTTGTGCATACCTACACATTTAGATCCAGATGTGAAACACTTAAAGTAATATTACATCAGGTATGCTTTGTCACAATAACTGTGTCCGTATGGTTTTAATATCTCAAAAAGAGATGTTGAGAATCCCTTCTCTTTGGAGGTTGGAGGATTTGGATGAAGACGGTACTCAGAGGCTTTGAAAATGTATTTCCATATTGTATTCAAGGAAGACTATGAAAATGTAGTTTTTCAGTGAGCTCCACCATGCATATTTTATCTGTTACATCTGTAATTGGCTATATTCTTATTTTGTTCGTAATATTATTTTATTACTTGGATAATATTGATTTGGTTTTATTCTTATATTCTGGAGCACATTGTTCAGAATCATAAAAATGGAGCTATTAAGTAATATGGTAAATACAGAAATAATAAGGCATTTTCCAAAAAGTCATTTATTGTGAAATCACTCAGTCAAGTAGTGTTTGTAGTGTGTGTGTATGTGTGTATATGTGTATCTTTAAAGGAAAGATGCTGGAAGTTGTGTCACGATCAAAGCCCTGCCCTTTATTTGTACAAATGGGGTGGGACTTTGAATGCAATGCTATTTCTGCTCTGGTGTGTTGCAATGTTGCATTATGCTCACGTGGCCTCACTGTTCTGTGAGTTGCACTGGTTGCCAGTTGTGTTCTGTGTATAATTTAAGGTGCTGGTTATCACCTTTCAATCTTATTCATGGCATGCCATAGGGCCTGGCTGTCTGAGGTAGTATTTCCAAATATTTCTCCCTTTCTGGTTAGCTCATGCCAGCCTTCCCAGGTGGACTTGACAGAAACATAATCAGATGACCTAATTCTACTTTATTGTAAAACTACATTAATAAAATCTTGCAAGTACAAATGTCCTGCTTGGGATCTGTGTATATGTCTGCCTTCTGAGTCTTTTTGTCCACTCATTATACAGTTGTGAGGCGTGGTTTTTCTTACCTGATCATTCCCTAAGTAGCGCCTCTCTGCCCCCCAGGTCATTCCCACATACCATTACAAATCAGAGTAGTGCACCCAGAGTCCTATTGATTAAACAGTGTAAACTTATGGACGCTATACAGAAAGTATAGCTTCTCTGAAATTGTACCTGTCCTTTGGAATGACATTCCCCCTCCCCCCAATTTGTATTGCTGCAATCTTAATGATGTTTAGAAAATCATTAAAACTTGATTGTTCTCCCAGTCCTTAGAATAGGCGGTTGTGGAATCTCTAGAGGTGTGTTTATTTATTTTTGCTGGTTTTTATTGGTTTTCCAGTTGACTATGATTATTCTTGTGTATTATTTAATTTCTTTTTACTTGTAAGTTGCCTAGAGTTGCTAAGGAATTGGGTGATTCCATAATTCAAACAAACAAACAAACAAAAACAAACACATTTTTAACACCCTCTCCTTCTCCATTCATGGACACCACTGATTTTGCCTTACAGTATTCCAAAATGTTATGACAAATACAAATAACCTTCAATTTTAACTGTCTCAAATGTCTCCCACAACTTTTACTTTTTTTCTTTTTAAAAAAGAAAATGTAAGGAGAAAAAAGATAGACTATCTCCAAAATGCATTTTGACACAACTAGAAGCTGGGGGGAGGGGGGACCTTTCCCAAGTTGCATCCAACCATGTTTCTTACAACATGCTTTCCTACCATGATCTTGTGATTTTGCCTTCGCATCCCAACAGAGAATCAGTCTTAAATCATCCTCATCCATATTACTTTTTAAAATAGTACTTCCTCCCTTAATTCATCCAAGAAAAGCCTTGATTTAATAATTTCTTTTCATCTATTAACTTGCAAGAAAGCTATATGATTGCCTGACCTGGATAGCAGTGACAAAAACAGAATAAGGACTGGCAGTGTGAACAGCAAATTCTATGCCAGTATAGTTTTCTATGGATTCAACCATTCAAGTGATGGTTGAATATCACTTTAACTCAACAGTGAGGGAAAGAAAGAAACAAAGAAATCAGTTCCAATAGCAACAACCCAACAATACATAGGCAATTAAATCGAAATACTGTATATCAAATTATATTTACTATTTGTATCAAACCAACCAGCCAACCAGTAATAAAGTACAGTAATGCTGAAAATTGAAAACAGGCATTGAAATTAAATGAAATGATACTGTTGGATATTGCAAATATAAAACATGTTTTGAGGTTCAAACTATTTTAATGTACAATTTCTTATATAAATATGAGAATAGCAATGCGATCTTAGCTACATCTGCTGAATAAAGTGAAATAGCATCAATGGAACTGTGGTGTCACTCATAGCTTACCTAAAGACTAATTTTTAAAAGAAGATACAATATCCATAACCTGGGATAGCATCAAGTCTTCATCTGCAAGTGGAATGCCTTTTGCCAGCATTGAAAACATTTTTTTTTTTTAAATTTGATTTATATGCCGCCGTTCTCCGGAGACTCAGGGCGGCTTACAATGTGCTCAGCAATAGCCTTCATACTTTTGTATATTTATACAAAGTCAGCTTATTGCCCCCACAACTGGGTCCTCAATTTATCTACCTTAGAAAGGATGGAAGGCTGAGTCAACCTTGAGCCTTGGCGAGATTTGAACCTGCAGTAATTGCAGGCAGCTGGTCTTAATAACCAGCTTAATAACAGGGTGCCTTAGACCACTGTACTACCAAGGCTGTACTACCAAACATTAAGGGTGATTCTTAATCTTTGTAAGACCTCATTCAAGAAGCTATATTAAAATAAAGTGTCTGATCAGAACAAAAAGTATTAAATTTAATTGGAAATTAAAATTTTAGTTTTATCAAAATTACACTGAAGTTCACTTGAAATCTAATGCTTCCAAAGCATCAAACTTTGAAAAGAGTCCTTCTAATGCACCATGCTGTTTGGTGATAAGATGCTCTTGCATTTTATTAGAGATTTTGGAAATCACCTGCAGCATCCAGTATATACTTGAAATCTGGATAGAAGGAACAGGAGGAAGAGAGAAAAGTGAATAATGTAACTTGTCCCTGATGATTCCTAGGTTAAATAAAATATAAATTGCTCAATATTGTATATGATATATCTTGTAGGGAAAATGTTTCTTCAGTTACACCTTATTCTTACTAGCACATGAACAAGGCTACCTCTGCATATTTTTGTATTAAAGAAAGTTGCACAAACTGCTAGGTCTAATGTTAAATATGTAAATTTTTCAGCTGCAAACTGACTTGCTCAACCACTTCCAAAATTATAATTTACTTTGCAATTCATGATAATTTTGCTTGCTAGTTTCACTCTGAAACTAACATTAATTGAATGAAAATCATAGTAATTTAAGTTTGTGTTCATGTTTTCATTAACAGAAGTCTAAAACTAAATCTAAGACCCCCCGTTAGTCAAAAATAAGGAACGTTTGTTAGTGTTAATTAAGAATAAACCATAAATTACAAAATGATGATTGAAACAATTGCACCTCTAAAGGTTTTGCTTTCTCTTATAGGTAGTAGTACTATAAGATAAATTCTGTTCTCACATACATTTGTATATAATATAATTTATGCCATCAGTCATTAGAATCAAGTCAACATACTCATGTTTGCAAAGTTTTTTGGTATATTCAAAATACATTCCTTCCAGCATTTTAATAACTATGTGGCTATTGTCAATAATTGTAGAATCAGAATTAAGATTTTTGTTTTTTTTAAAAATCACGAACCTTCTGTCAGCACCATAATATGCACAAAGTATTAAACATTTCCTTCCCACAACACTGCTCCAATCAAAGTGTGAAACTCCTGAGGAAACACTTCAAATTAGCAAGAAAAATTAAAGACCTGGGAAAATAGTGGCCATGCAGCACATAATTGATTTCATGAGACTTTTGCTGGCTATGGCAAACCTCCTTCCCAGGCTGAATGAAATCAATAACTGGCAGGTGACCTGAATGTGTTTTACTGCAGGTTTGAAAGAAAACTACAGCCACCTATCTCCACAACCCCCATCTCAGACACACCAACAACAGCCAGGCCTCCTACAACTGACCCCATCCCAGTGTGTTTACAACCCCTAGTAATCACAGAAAAGGAAGTGCAAGACCTATTTCACAGACAAAAGCCAGGAAAAGCTCCAGGCTCAGACAAGGTAACTCCTTGCTTAAAAGTCTGTGCTGACCAATTGGCCCTTATCTTCACCTGTATCTTCAATAAATTGCTAGAGACGTGCTATGTTCCTTCTTGCTTCAAACGCTCTACTATCATCCCAGTGCCGAAGAAGTCCACCATCAAGGAACTGAATGACTACAGACAGTTGCTCTAACATCTGTAGTTATGAAAAACTTTGAAAGGCTAGTGCTGTCCCACTTGAAAATCATCACGGATCCGCTGTTAGACCTCTTGCAAATTTAAGGTGACCAGACGTCCCGCTTTTGGCGGGACAGTCCCGCTTTTGAGCAATTTGTCCCGCGTCCCGCGGCGTTTTAAAAAAGTCCCGATTTTTCATTCTGCCTCCTGAGTCCCAGCTGATAGCTAGAGTGAAAAAAACTGTTTAAACTCTTGCCGCGGGGCTTCAAAGGGCCGCCCTACGTTGATTAGCTGGGCTTCCCCACTCTCAGCCTCTCAGCTGATTTGCGCAGGGCTCTGCTCTTGCTAAATTGCTCCAGCAGTTTTTTTTTTCTCTTTGTGCAAACCAAGCTCAAAACGAAACTGAAAGTAAAACAGGCTGTTGGCTTTGCTGTTTGCTTGCAACGTTGGAAAATTAGGCAGCAGATTTATTTTCCTTTTCCTCACCAAAAAAGGTAGGTGTAAACAATGGGAAATTATTTAGGGCAAAAGAGGAGAGTTCAAGATTTTAAAACACAAAAGAAAAAAAAGCTCTTTTTAACTAGGGAATTGTAATAATTGAGATACTATTAATTGTATACTGTGTTGAAAGCAGAAATGGTTAAGTTGTGGTTTGGAGGAATATATGGGGGAAATTATTTGGTTTATTATTATTGGTAAATATAATTAATTGATTTGTAAGAAATTGGATTGCATGGAAATAATTGGAATATTCATGTTCATATTGATTAATATACAAAAAAGATAGTTATATAACTAATTGATTTATATTAAAATGTTGAATTTGTATTAAACAACTATATTACATAATTACATAATTAACCAATGTGAGGATGGATATAAAAATAGATGACAATGGGAAGAGATATAATATAGAATAGAAGGGAAAAATTGAATTTGATTAAGATTAGAGATGAGGATGAAGGGTAATATTGTTTTTTTTTTAAAAATAGATGAGGAATAAATATGGCAAAAAGGAAATATAGAAATTGTAAATTTAATTGAAATGACTAAACACTGTTTAAATTTGTGAACCAGCCAAATATTCTGTTCAAAGAAAATAAATTGTATGTTTGTATGTGTGTTTCTAATTATTGCTATTTATTCATATTTGTTCTCTTTTATTCTTTAAAGTTTAACAATTCATTCTTTATCTTAATATCTTTATATTTGTTTGGGGTTGGCTTTCTTCCCTTTCATCTTTTTTATTGTACAGCAATCTTTCTCCTCAAACCTACCACCTCTCTTTTCTTTCCTTCTTACTTTCTCTTCCCCCCACCCTCTTCTTCTCCTCCCTATCTCCTCTTCCTTTCTCCTTCTCCTCCTCTCTTCCTCCCTCTCTTACCGTCACTCCTACTCTAATTTCCCTTCCCTTCCTTCATCCCTCTCTATTACTGTATCCTTTTATGCATATGGACTACTCAGAGGGCTGAAAAAGTTATTTTTGACTGGTCCTCACACTTTTGACCAGTCCTCGAACTTACGACTGTCCTCACATTTTACATTTTTGCCCTATCTTGTCATCATGGTGAAGAGAAGCAGTTGTGAAATGAGTGACATGGTTGTTAAGAATGCTGCACGGGCATAAATGTGAGGATGGTCATAAGTGTGAGGACCAGTCAAAAGTGCGAGGACCTGTCAGAAATGACTTTTTTCAGCCCTCTGGTTAGTCCTTTTGTGCATATGGACTACTCGGAGGGCTGAAAAAGTTATTTTTGATTGGTTCTCGCACTTTTGACCAGTCCTCGAACTTACGACTGTCCTCACATTTTACGTTTTTGCCCTATCTTGTCACCATGGTGAAGAGAAGCAGTTGTGAAATGAGTGACATGGTTGTTAAGAATGCTGCACGGACATAAATGTGAGGATGGTCATAAGTGTGAGGACCAGTCAAAAGTGTGAGGACCTGTCAGAAATGACTTTTCAGCCCTCTGAGTAGTCCCTATACACATAGCCATGGCCACCCGGTCACATGACCAGCTAGCCACGCCCACCCAGTCACATGGCCTCCAAGCCACGCCCACATAATAAGCCATGCCCACAATGGTGTCCTTCTTACCAATGTTAAAATCTGTTCACCTTACCCTATACACATAGCCATGGCCACCCAGTCACATGACCAGCTAGCCACGCCCACCCAGTCACATGACCAGCTAGCCACGCCCACAAAATAAGCCACACCCACAATGTCCCTCTTTACCAATGTTAAAATCTGGTCACCTTATGCAAATTGCATACTAAGCAAATAGATCAACAGATGATGCTGTTAATATGGCTCTGCACTATATCCTACACATCTTGAATCTCCAAAGACCTACGCAAGGGTCCTCTTTGTAGACTTTAGTTCAGCATTCAACACCATCGTTCCAGACACACTTCTAACTAAGCTAAACCAGCTACAGCTACATCAAAAATGCCATCAAAAAAGCACAACATATGGGTAAATACTTGTAAAAAATTTTTTTTTCTTCTTTTTGTAAAACTCTTTAATTAAAAAAAAAAGCACAACAAAGAATGTTCTTTCTGCGCCAATTCAGAAAGCTCAAACTGCCCAAGGAGCTGCTGATCCAGTTCTACAGAGGAATTATTGAGTCTGTCATCTGCACCTCTATAACTGTCTGGTTTGGTTCTGCAACCCAACAAGACAGACACAGACTTCAGAAGATAATTAGAACTGCAGAAAAAACAATTGCTACCAACCTGCCTTCGATTGAGGACCTGTATACTGCACAAGTCAAAAAGAGGGTGGGGAAAATATTTACCAACCCCTCACATCCTGAACATAAACTGTTTCAACTCCTACCCTCAAAATGACGCTATAGAGCACTGCACACCAGAACAACTAGACACAAGAACAGTTTTTTCCCGAATACCATCACTCTGCTAAACAAATAATCCCCTCAACACTGTCAAACTATTTACTAAGTCTGCACTACTATTAATCTTCTCATTGTTCCCACCACCCATCTCCTTCCACTTATAATTGTATAACTATAACTTTGTTGCTTGTATCCTTATAATTTCTATTGATATTTTTTCCTGATTGCTTATTTATACCCTATGGCTATCATTAAGTATTGTACCTTATGATACTTGATGAACATATCTTTTCTTTTATGTACACTAAGAGCATATGCACCAAGACAAATTCCTTGTGTGTCCAATCACACTTGGCCAATAAAAAATTCTATCTATTCTATTCTATATTGTTTTGCTATGATGTTGCATTCCATGACCAGCTTGTAGGTAAGTTGACATATGGAGATAGCATGAACCTGCACTGATTGGAGGGACCATTTGTGGGATACTAATAGCCTGTGTGACTTAGATCCTGGTATTTGACTCAAAACCTGAAAATCAACTTAGTAGAGTGAGGGCAAACAAGGTATTGGTGACATAGAAGTGGAAGATCTAGATGAATATCCTTATCAAGTGCATCATTTTCATTGGATCTATCTGTTACTATATGAATTTCCCATGAAGTGATCCTTTCTGGATGTGTTTGGAGCCAGAATTTCAACACGTCTAGAAGGCGCTAAGTTCAAGTTGGTTGATTCACAGAGGTCTAACCTTGTGATATTAGCTAACCCTTTGAGTCTAGATGTAGAAGCTGATTTTGTTGCTTTCTACCTTAGCAGTTGCCATTTTGACAACCTTTGTTTAACTATGCCTTTATAATTACAATTATTAAATATTTCAAGAGATTTTGCTGGACTTCATACAATTCTTGAACTTTGAGAGAGGTGTATAGAAGTAGTACTTGGTTGTGGATTTCCGGCAGATGTCACAGTGGTATCAGACATGAGGAGTGGGTCTCCATGCTCCCATGCTGAGCTCTCCCTGTTGGAGGGTTCTGAAAGGTGAAGAAAAGAGGGGTGCCCTGTAGTTCGGGGAGAGCAGCAACTCTCCTGCTGGACTTAGGGCTTCTTACTGGTCTGGTCTTTTTTCCTTGTCCTTCCGCTTCTTCTTTTTTCTCCTCCTCCTCTATATCTTCTTTTGTAGTTTGCTCTTGTGAGGTCTCTTCTTCCGTATTTACTGTATCGAGCTCTCCTTTACTAGTCTGTTCTTCTTCTCCTCCTCTTATTTGTTCTAGGAAGTCTTGTGCTTCGGATAGACTATCGATTTTAACTTTTCTTCCTTGCCATGATACAATCATCCCCTCTGGCAGAATCCATTGGAATATGAGATTCCTTCTGTTTAAGTAGCTCGCCAGGAACCTATAGTTTTTCCTCACTTCCCTCACTCTTCTAGGTACCTGTTTTAGGATATTCACCTCCTTTCCCTGAAATTCAATCTTTTCTTCTCTCGCTATGTTGAGGAGAATATCCCTCACTTTCTTCCTGGCAAACTTCACATGGACCTCCCTGGGTAGTCTGTTTCTTCTAACATAGTTTGTTTGAACCCTGTAGACCTCATCAAGTTCTTTGATAATATCTTGTTTGTCCTGCTGAAGGACATCTGCTATCAACCCGGCTATTTTATCACTTAAGTCCTCCTCCTTCTCTTCGCAAATGTTTTGGAGGCGAATATAGTATGAGGCCTTATCCATTTCCAGCTGTAGCAGGGACTCTTCAATTCCTTTATGTTGTATCGCGTATGTTCGGTCTACCATGTCTAATTTTTTCTCGCTTTGATCCATCCTCGGTTCTACATCTTGGATTCTCCTTTCATTATTCGCGATAGAGGCCTGAATCTCAGTCATTTTTGCGTCCAAAACATGAATATCTGTTTTAAGTTCGGAGTGACTATTTAGCAATTTCTCCTGCATTGCAAGCATGGTCTCTTGAATCAGGAATAGAGAAGATTGTACTGTTTGAAGGGTTGGAGTTTGTGGTGGCTTATCTGACTTTTGTAAACCTTCTAAGGGTTTCTGAATTACCGGGGACAGTGTTGTTAGAGCAGGATTAGATGGAGCTTTTTTAACTGATTTCAGGATTGTCGAAGTCATTGTTGCCATTTCTTTCAGCGTTATCTTTTGTTCTTTTATAATTTTCTCAATGTTTTTCCAAATGACCATTCAATAATTTTACCCTACTTGCGTTATCAATTCCTCTTCTTAAATCTATTAAGGAGTTTGCTATCTTAATTAATTAGGATCAATTCCTCACTTCAGTAAACTATCTTCCTTAAATCAAGCCTTATAGATATAGATATTATAACTATTATATAGCTAAATTCAAATCTTAATATAAAAGTTAATATAAGTCTTAAATGTCAATATTCAAAACTAATATATGAAGTTAATATAAATAAATTAATAAATATTGTCTATAGAAATAAATAATCTATAATAAGTAAATGTAGATAAATATACCTAGATAGATTTAAATAACTATATATACAAATATAAATATAATAAATGTGGTTATATAATTAGTTTGTTAATTTTAAATCTGAACCCTTATATATAAATATATGGACATGGAAATATATTCAATAGCAACAAGATAAAATCAATGTTTAAATTCTATACTCTATATTCCTTAACCATTTATCGTTAATTCTCGTTAATACTATTGTTCAGGACATAATCAAAGTTCCAATATTGGAAATCAATAATCAATTAATCAAAAGACGTAGAAAATGGAAGTCAGGATGTCACCAATTGTATATATCTTTAGTTGTACAAGAGTGGTGACAGCCAATTCAATCTTCTTCTCTCCGTTCTCCCCCTGCTTCCAATGCGTTCCGGCAGTTCTCTATGGTGGATCCTGCTGCTAGATCGTCCTCCTGTCAATCCTCTGCCAACTCCCTCCTTTGACTCAATGATGGCTGCACTTCCTGTTTCTTTACGGTGCTCACAGGAATGAAAAATTTAGAAGAATCGAGTCACAAACTCTTATTTGCTTTTCGCTCCACTTCCAATCACAGCGCCAGCCGCATCAGCACTCGCCCTCCTCTCCCTCTCGCCACGACCTCCAGAGCTCTTTATACCGATAAAACTGCTCTTTGCGTATTCCTGGTCGGCTTGCCGGGTCTCCGCCAATACAATCCGCTCCCACTGTTCGTCGCCGCCTCACAAGATCGAACTCTCCTCACCCGACTCCGCCGACCTCTCTCTCCACGCCAAACGCCTCCAAATATGAAAAAGTGGTAACCGATCTGGCACGGCACCTCAGATCTTCCTCTTAGCTCCCGTCTTTTTTGCTGGCTATTGCGGCTTCAGGCCAGCCATGAAAAGGCCGGCTCGCCGCGTTGGTTTGACAGAGCTGCCGGATCCAGCAGGGGGTGGTTGCGCCCCACACTCTCGCTCGCCCAGCTCTCTCTCTTGCCCGCAGGTCTCTCCGGGACCTGCGCCCCTAAAGGGTCCCCAAAACGCGGTGATAAAGAGTGTAGGGGAGCGACGATCACTCACCCAACACCCTGTCGCCTCAAATCGCCAACCGGCAGTCCACAATTGTTGGCATAATTGATTTCAACCAAGAACCATCTGGGAGCCATGACCAAAGTGCAGCCTAGATGTCAATGGCGCCAGATCCATTGGATGATAAGGGATTGTTTTTTGTTTTTTTTTTTATTGAAAAAGTTTTCAAATACAAGTTTTTCCCCCTTTCCCCCCCCTCTTCCCTAACCCACCCTTTCCACCCAACCACCCCGTGACTTCTTCACAACAATAGGCTATTTCATAACTAGTTACATACATAATATCTTTCCTTTCCCTTAATCCCTTCTCGAGGTACTGACCCTTAACATGTTAAGCTTATTGAGTATTATTACAATTTAACCTTTAATCTTTTATATATATTAATATAACATTTTAAATCGACCTTCTCCCTGCATCCAAATTTAACATTTATTCAATTCTGTCCAATTCCTCCACTCCTCTAAATATATGACTTAAAATCATACAGTACAATTCTAGATATAATCCACTACCCACTTTACTAAAATATACACATATCTATATATGCATCCCATTTTATAAAAAGAAGAGAAAAAAAAAAAGAAGAGAAAAAAATATATCTTCTTTAGTATCTTTCCACTGAATTGTTAAGTCCTCCACTCCCCTAAATATATGACTTAAGAATCCTTTTTCTTAAACTAATCAATCAGTAAACTAACCTATTTCAACCCTTCAATTCCTACAAAATCATGCAGTACAATTCTAGATATAATCCACTGCCCACATTACTAAGATATACACATATCTATATATACATTCCATTTTGTAAAAAAGGAAAAAACAATAACTTTAAATTTATAATCCATATAGTATCTTCTTTGATGTCTTTCCTCTGGATTGTTAAATCCATCACCCATAATAGGGTAAAATAACATGCTGGTGCAACAGTTTGTTCAAAATCTCCAGTCATCTTCTGCCCCCATCAGTAGTAGATATCCTCGCATCTGTATAAAAGCAAAAACAACCACCCGAGTGACATTATAATTATAATTATATCCATATGGTTATAGTTGTGGTATTCATCAGGATTATTAATTCCCATCATCCTACTGAGTAACATCCAGATCTTCTGCATGCCCCGGCGAGACTCTCCTGCCTTATAACTCAAAATGATTATAATATATTTACCAAAAAAAAAAAAAAAAAAATTTTTTTTTAGATGATTCAAATCCAACAAAGTGAGGCTCTTTTCACATCCCAAAATCATGGCCTTGCAGAGATCTGCCACAATCCTCAGGATAGTATCAGACAATTGTTCGCCTCCACTATCTTTTCAAATATTCATTCATTTTTTAAAGTCCCTGGCATCACTGTTGCATAGTTTAGAAATTGCTGTTTCTATGCGATCTATTTCTTTTCTTTTTCTTTTCCGGGTTGAATTTCCATCCTCGTTTCTTGCCTACCAATTGTGTGTCTGCTAGTTGATTTTCATTCTGCTTTATGTATTGTTGTTGTTGGGTTAGTTTTATCATCTCATCTTTCTTCTCCATCACTTGTATTTCAACTGATTGATTTGCGCACTTGTCTGTGACTTGATGGTTCATCACGTTGGAGTCGGATGACACTGCTCTCTTATTTATAGACAGTCCAGCTGGGGTATCCAGGGAGTCCAAAGACAATTTATCCATCACAGCCTCTGTAATTTGATGTTTTCCTTTTGTTTCCAACTCCTTTTGCTTATCCTGTATTATGCCTAAAGGTGTTAAATTCATTTTTAAAATTTTTTGATAAAAATCTTCCGCTTTTTCAACAGTATGCAATTGATATCTTATTCCTTGATATCTCAATATTAGGCCAACTGGGGTGTCCCACCTGAATAGGATATTTCTTTTTTTTAATTCAGTCACTAGAAAGCCAAATTTCTTCCTCTCCATTAACATCTTGGGCGGGAGCTCCTTAAAAATCCAAATCTTTCTTCCATGAAATTGCAAGGTATTTGACCAATTCACCAATTTCTTTAATTTCCTGCTTAAATTTTTCAAGTTGCTGGTTCACAATCTCATCCCTTCTTACAATCTCTTCAAGGATAAATTCTAATATATTAAAATCGGGTTTCTGACGCTGGAGAGTTGAAATTTGTTGGCGCAATTTCTTGAGAGGGGAAGTTCCCCCCCCCATTTGTCCAGCTGTGTAAGTCCCGATGCCATTTCCCACACAGACAAGATTTAGCAAAAAAGAGAGAAGAAATAGAAAACAAAAGAACTTTCCCTTAAAAAAGGAAAAAAAAAACTTCTTTTCAATCAACAGCACAGGAGCGAGGTTTTATCTACAAATGTAGCCAGTGATATTTATTCCGCTACATTGTAGTAAGAAGAAACGGAAGGACTTTCCCTTTTAGCCCTTCTCCAGCCAGAGCAGACGCCATTTTAAAAGATTCTTTTTCCCTCTTTTCCTCTCCTCTTTTCTCTTAGATAGATTTTGGAAAGGTGAAATACTTGCGGTTCAGTATTAAGGGTCCAGCTCGCATTTTCTTTGAGTATTCTGTTAAATTCGCAGGCTTGCTCTTGACGCCTGGCTCTGCATAAGCAGAGGTCTCCCAAAGCCCGGAGCAGCGGCAGGGGATATGGGGCTTCTCATCCGCTCCGTCCCAAAAGTTAAAAAAAAAACTTTTGGGACTCTGCGGAGAGTTCTACCCACCCCTGCCGGCTCTATCTCCGTTTCCTCTTGGAAACGGAGTTTTTTCGAGCCGCCATCCGCTGTAACAGCGGCTCTGACAGGGAATGGAAGCTGACGATCCCAAAGGAACGTCTGGCGGCAGCCAGCAGCAAACCGGAAGCCGATAAGGGATTGTTTTTGATCAGGTTTTCCATATGTTCTATGGTGTGAGTGATGTTATACTGATAATCAGATACATAGGTACAACAATGTGAGTGTATGAGGGCACAAACGCCTCCTTTAGCTAAGGCATATCGGTTTTGTAAGACCACCTCCCTGATTTCAGCCAGTTCTTTGTTCATCAGCTTCAGCACCTTGATAGTCTTGTTGAACATATGTACTGTCCAGTTATTTAATAAATGATGATCCCGATAGTTCATTGCCACCTGAGATTGGGCAAGGTGCCTCTGGATATCTGAGTTTTTAATGAGCCACCCAGTGTCAGTGGTGGGTGTGGTTTGGAAATAGGAGTAGTGGAGTTTGTCCAATTAGCAGCTATTTGAATGTCTTTTATTACTGTCCCATCATGATTGAATGTGGAGGCTGCTGACATGAAGGATCATGAGATGTAGAGGCAATAGATGCAAGATCGTGACTTAATTCCAGAATCCGTGATATTTAGTCTCCTTTATGCAATTGTTGCAGAGGCCCATTGTCCTTATTCACTCCCCCCTCAGCTGGAAATGTCAATATGGGAACCTTAGGTGGTGGAGTAGACTTAGGTAGAAAGTAAGGACCTCGTGCATAGACAATGCGTTTTTGGCAGGAGCGTACTTGACTTAAAGTGTATGTATGTGGGGATTTGATGTTCCTTACATGGGCACTTGAGAGTCCCAAAGCTAACAATGTCCAAGGCCATAAACAAATCATAGTCACTTATACGTGTGAAACAAAATTACTAGCAAAATTAGAAAAACAATTACCCACAAAACTCACTCCTAAACTTCTACTAACATTAGTATGTGTAAGAAAGTGCTATAGTAAGGCTAATAAAATGTATATGTACAATGTGAAGGTAGTTTCCTCCTGAAGAATCTTCCGCTGTGCGTTGAGAGTCTGTTGCCGGTAGGACTCAGCAAGGTGTTTTCTTCTTAAATCTCAGCACGAGGGGTTTCTCCTTCTTTTTGTTGTAAATGAAATGGTCTTACGTGTCTTCTGGGGATCCAAATGATGCGATCGTTATACTGGACAGCAGCGTATCCATGGCCCCAGGTAATAAAGTCAGCGGGCCTTCTCCATGCAAGATCAGGTAGTTGGCGGAAATAGACCTATGGTTTGGGGTAGCTGATGGAGAAGCAGTAAAATGACGGGTCGCAGCCGATGTGGGAGGCTGTCCAGTCAGGTTAAGAAAGTTCAAAGTATATAAGCAAAGATTGAGTTTGTTTTGCATGGCTGGGAGGCCGAGGCATTTTTCCTCTTTCAATTTATAAGCCAAATTTGTGTGTGATGGATCACTTGTTACCAAAGTCTGCAAAGGCAGTACTGGTGTATGCAGGTCCATTGTCAGTTTTAAGTTCAATTGGGCATCCCATCGATGCAGAAGTCCAAATACAATGATTTATTACATGTTTGGTTGCTTCTCACCTTTTTGGGAATGCCATAATAAATCCTGAATAAGTATCCACGGAAACATGCAAATATTTCCATGGGGCAAAGGATGGATACTGAGTTACATCCATTTGCCAAATTTCACAAGCTTTGAGTCCTCTAGGGTTTACACCCATAGGGATAGAATGAGCTTGTTGACTACAGGTAGGACATTGTTGTATGATGGCAGTTGCTTCGGCTGCCGTGAGACCAAATTGTTTCGCTAATGCTTTTTTATTTTGATGGAAATCTCTGTCTCTGCCACCCACAATATCTATAACCTTCCAATAAACAAATCTCCTTATAACACTCAACATTCAAATCCTTTCTCCCACTGCCATTCTGACTTCCAAGCAAGCCCAAGTCTGTGCAAACCAACTTACCTAAATGTCTTTTCTTACATGCAACCACTTTCTCTTACTTCCAAAAGTCAACTTTCTGTTTTCCTTCACTAAAACTGTCTAACATTTTAGACAAAAATGTTACTGACTCTCACTTCCCTCCCCACTTCTGGGTTAAAACCCTCAAAGCCATTCCCTTACATTCCCTGTAATACTGGGTTCTTTGCATACCAGTCTTCATTCAAAATAGCACAATTATCTATTCACAGCCCACAATATCCAGTCAATCCTAGAAATTTCCTCAACTCTTCAGGTGTTATCTTCTTTCATTAATTAAATGTCCTAAGTATTTTATCTCTCTGTCTACATATTGTAATCTCTAACTCAACTCTGTGACAATTCCTAAAAAGGCAGCAACTTATGCTGCTGACAAATAAACAAACAAACAAACAACAAACAAACATACAAACGACCAAACGTGCCATCTGTTAAGTATGCAGAATGCACGCAGACATAAAAACATTAAGGAGTAAGAAAGACAGCTTCAAAAATAAAACAAACAATCTAAATGAGGTATTTTGAGTCAATACTCTAAAACTGCAAAGGCAGGTATCAGATATCACCCTTTACCCGGACTTCCGGTTTCCCCGTCTTCGGCGGCGACGGTGCTTTCTTTTACCCCACCTTTCTCAGGCTGGTTCTCTGAGAGAGAGAGAAAATGGTGAAAAGAACAAAAACCGTAGCCCCCCCTTTTTGTGCCTCTCACCTCCCAGGGAAAAAAGGAGGGAATGAGAGAAAGGAAAAACCTTTTTAAAACGGGCAAGCCTCTCTCTTCCTGGGAGGACAGGAAGAGAAAGGAAAAAAAATGCTTACATTTCATGCAATCCAATAAATGACTTCATACACACCTATTCACATCTGTACTGCAATCAGACCTTTTGTATAATACATCCTCCATGCAAATCCGTCATTCAAATTATTTCAATGAACTAGCTTATCCCCAAAACAGCAGAAAAAATTTCAGGCAGCAGTTTTAATTACAAAAAGTGATATTGGGCCCATAACCATTGCCTGTTTTTCCACAGCCTTAAGTTCAAGCCCAGTCAATTTGCTGGCCAGCCAAGCATATCATAATTAAAATTATTTCAACCACATACTATTCCATGCACTATCATTATAGATGCACATCAACAAAATATTTTTAACAGAAATCACTTCAAGTTGATCAGTTCAAATTATCTGAGTCTTCCCATTTAGACAGGTTTTAATTTTATTACCTGCTAAACCCCGGGTGGGAAGAACAATAAACAGTTTACAAACATACTGAGAGTCAGAGATCAGATTAAAAGGTTGTTGAGAAAAGGTGTGAAAGCTAAGATAGAAAAGTAAAAGTCAGATTTTGAGATAGAAAGAATAATATTTATTAAATCAGTTCCATTTCTTCGACAGGCTGTGGTACGCCCCAAGGTTATAATTTCAGCAATAGCTTGAATAAAGGGTAAAACATTTTTAGATGGTAAAGCCATTCAATACAACATGCTTTTTGCTGTTCTAAAGCAGCCAATACTCCTGTGGGTAGCTTACTAGTAGGAAATATTAACAAACTGACAATTTCTATGAGGGATCCAATCCACAAACTGAATACTCAAGATGTTAATTAAATCTCCTGGCTTTTTTCCTTTAGTCAATAACTCAAATAATGGGCTAAGTAAATGCATAGGTAAAGAAAAATATGAGCGGACCCAATTAATAGTACCCAGTAATTGTTGCAAATTTACTAGGGAAATAACTTTTGGTAATTTTAAACAAGGGAAAGCCAGAACAGAAAGAAATTGCACATACAGATAAGGAGTGTACAGCTGTATTTTTTCTGGGGCAATGTGCAATTCATTTACACATAAATCATTTTGTATTTAAAAAGCCAATTAGGTTGTTTTCTTGAGGTTTGCTGCCTGGTGATAAAGCAGTGCTAACAAATTGGTTTTATACAATGTTTCTATATCCTGACACACTTGAATCATATCTGCCAAATCAAGATCTTTTCCCAGCCCAACAATTGCTTTTCGGCATTCAGAAGTGGCATTCTTTGTAGCTTTTTTCCTTATGTTAGAGAAGGCTTGTTGACGCTTGCCAAAAAAGGGCATTTTTCTGAAGGTTTGATAAGCACATTCAGAAGAAGCTTGCAAAATTGCAGCCGGTAGGAATTTCTTCTATATTCCACCCCCCCTTTTTTCTAACTGTTTCTTTGAATTCTGCTTAGTGGGGGTGTTACCAGCTCCTTCAGAAGGAACTTATGATTCAATTAAAGATGGTTTTGAGGTGACAATTTTAACTTTATAATCAGGTGGAGGGCTTGTCGTTAATTGTTGCTCTTTCAAGGCATCAGAGCTATATTTTCTATTCCTTGATGACATTAATCTAAAAAGGAACCATTATCAGTGTCCTGAAGGCTCCTTTTTTTTCCCCCATGCATCATTAAACACTCTATAGCCAATCTCCAGAGTGCCAGAATTTTTCCAGGGCTCGGGGAGGTTCGTGGAGGCATGTTCCTATCTGCTTCCACACTTTCACTTTTAAAGAGTCCTTTTCCGGATCAGCCGGATAATGTTGCCAAATGTATTTTAGTACACTGATTAGATGTTTTTTCGGGGGAATGGGAAGCGGCTTACCCGCCGCCTGGCTAATTACACTAGATAATTTGCAGATATCTCGAAGTTCATTGAGATGAACTGCCTGTTCCTTCGAGAAGCCCGATCCCATACTCACGATGTGGGAGGGTCCTCTGTTCACTGACGGCCGTCCCTGGGTGCGAGGCTATTCCCAGCCGGGGGTGAGATGAGTGGGCGACACGGATATCACATCGGGGTCACCAGATGTGAGTTTTCCGTGGGCCGCCCATGAGGTCAATATTGAGGAAAGACTTGGACACGAGTTTTCTCGGGATGAGACGACCCAGATCTGACTCCGGGAGCCTCTTTTATTGTACACAAACAAAGGCAGGAGGGGTTTGTTAGCATAAGCCAATAATATATTACAGCATGTCTCATGTAATGCATACGTAAGTACAAGTAATACATGGAAGCAATGCCCAAATTTGGGAAGATCTACAATCTTAGCTGCTAGTGAATTGTTACAGCCCTTATCTATGAGTTGTTGCAACCTTTATCTAGTTTTTCGCATACGCGGTACAGCATGATTCTCTCATGCCTGCGCGTAGCTACTGAGCATGTTACAACAATATATAATTTGTAAACACTGGCTCCATTCCATTAAGTTGCTTCCATCTAATTTTAATTTTATAAAGTCTGTAGATAGTGTCCCTGAATGTTGTGAGAAATTATTTATATTCAGGAGCTGTCCATGGTTTAAGACCTTAGCATACTCGCAATAAGGCTTAGGTATGGTAGATGCATGTCTGTATTTACTTATCTCTATGTTCTGGCTGGATCTGTGCTGACTTGTATTTATGTCTTCTTTTTTCTTTGCAGGTTCATTCTGCGCATGCTCAGTCCTCATTCTTCCCCAGCAGTCGACAAGGGAGGATCCTGTGCCTGCAGCTCCTGGGATGAAGTCCCAGTCGGCCTTCTGTTCTTCGGTTTTGTTTCCGGAGGGCCTCTGGTGACTGAAGAATGCCCGGGATGCTGTCCTGCTCATCGGGAAGTCTCCAAAGTCGCAGCGATTGAAGAAAAAACCACCGGAGGCTTGTCGGCCATGTTCCTCGATGCGGTCAGGAAGCGGAGCTTGAAGCGGGCCGTCATAGGCGGCGAAGTCGGGTCGCTCAGCAAGGTGTTCTTCGGCAGGTAAGTATGATTGCCAGTGCATCTTTTCTCGGGTTACTAGTTCTTCTTTTAGATAGTTTAGTTCTTTTTGACTTTTTATAGGTGTTAGTTTAGAATTTTCTTTTTCATTTTCTGATTGTTTGTTTGGTATTTTTAGTTTAGTCCCGAATGCTGCAGTTAACACCTGCATGGCATTATTTATTTCAATTTCAGTAGGTTGAATGTTGTATTGGTTAAATAGTTGTTTTTTATTTATTTCTGGACTCGGGTAGACATCTTCTTGGTAGGTTTTGTTTCCCGCTTTGTAGTTTAAAATTTGGGGTTCCTTTAATGATTGGTCGGCCATTTTGGGAGTATTAGGTAGATAAGATGGCCGCCATGAAAAAGGCGGGAAACCAATGCTAGCTTCATTGTTAGTGTAGTAATCTGGAGTTGACTTTCTTACCGTGAATTTTTCTTGTTCAATCTCTTCATCTGATGCTGCTCCGTGATTGTTTGTTAGGCTGTGGAGTTTCGCGATCAGACTTGAGTCATCTGGAGTTGTTTTTATTATGTCTAGTATTTTTCTTTTTATGTCACCTTCCCTGTTTGAGGCTGAGGGAGTGACTTCTGTTTCATCTATCGATTTTTTGGAGTTTGTCAGAAATTCCTTTTCTTGGAATTGCGTATATTTCTTCATTTCTTCAGTTATTGTGTTTTTGTCAGGAGTCATCTGGGCTGCCATTCTTTTTGTTATATATCTAGTGGCAGGTCTTCTTTTGTCTTTTTGTGATTTTTGCATTTTTATTTTTGGTTGGGCCTACCAAACCATCCTCTGCTACCAATTTGTTACTTGTTTAATTATTCTGGTCAGGCCCAATATAAGAGACTGAAGCCTTTCTTATAACAAAGGTATTTATTTCTTGTCTTCCTCAGGAATACATTTGGACAGCAGTGGTTCTGACAGGAGCAACAACTTATATACAGAGGAGGCGGGGCAAAAGGTAAGTAGGAACCAATGAAAAGGATCATAATGACATCACACAATAACATATATACAAATATACATATTTACAGAGAACAAGTTAGGTATTTTCAATTGTAACAAGCTAAGTATTGTAAGAATAAGAAAATGTCTGTTAGGAACAATACTAGACCCAAGAAGGGTTGTAATTTAGCTATATCCTGTGCAACTACTGATGTTAACCAGGATTGTTGGGTTGTTGACAGTGGTGCTTCTCAATCAATTTCTAGAAATAGAAATTTTTTTGTTAAAACGGAGAAGAGTAACCAACATGTTAAACTAGCAAATGGCTGGAAGCTTAAGGTAGCTGGAGAGGGTGCTGCTTGTTGGTCATTTAGTAATGAACCATTACCTATGTTATATATTCCTGGGTTAAAATTCAATTTATTATCTGTTAAATCATTACTGAAATTTGGGTTTACAGTAACATTTAAAAATGATAAGTGTTTTATTGTGAAAGATGCAAAGTTGTTACTGCAAATTTAGAAAATGATTTATTTATTTTAAGGGATAACCCAGTATTGATGGCTAAATCTAAGTCTGTTTATAAGAATGTTAAACCACATGATGAATGTATTCATCTGTTACACCGGAGACTTGGGCATTTAAATTTCAGGACATTAAAGAAAACAGTTCAGTTATCTGAAGGGATAAAACTACAAGCATGTAGTAAATATCTAAATTGCAATGCCTGTAGTCAGCAAAAAAGTAGGGTTACACCAGCAAACCATGTTAATGGTTTTAAAACCAAAAATCCATTAGAGGTAGTGTTTATAGACCTAATTGGACCCAAAAAACCCAGCATAGGAGGTGCCTGCTATATTCTGAGCATAGTAGACCATTATTCAAGATACGGATTTTGTTATCTAATGAAAACAAAAAGTGAAACATTCCAGCATATTAACAACTGGCTATGTTTTGTGGAAAGGAAACAGAAATTTAAGGTTAAATGCTTAATGACTGATAATGGTACAGAATTTACCAACCAAAGATTGGAAAAGTTTTTGCAGGATGCAGGGATCCAGCATAAACGGTCTGCACCGTACAGACCACAGCACAATTCATATATCGAGAGAGGAGGTCAAACATTACAAGCCATGACTAGAACAATGTTGGCAGATTCTGGTTTGCCTGGAAATTTATGGGGTGAAGCTGTTATGTGTGCTAACTATGTGTTAAACAACGTGGTTAATTCCTCTACAGGTGAAATACCATTCACCTTGTGGCATGGGAAGAAACCAAATCTTAGTTACTTACACACATTTGGAACCCCAGCTTGGGTACATATTCCATCTAGTTTAAGGAGAAAGGATTAACAGAGAGCCAGAAAAATGTTTTTGTTGGCTATAAATCAAATCATAGGTCTTTTAGATTTTGGGCACAAGGAACTACTAGTGTTTACTGTAGTGCAAGTGCTAAATTTCTAGAGCACGAAGGATGGGATAAACTAGAGTGTGCAGATTAAAGACATGATAATAATACTGTTAGTGTAAAGCATCATATTCCTGATGATATTCCTGAGGATTTAGATGATGTAAAATCCTCTATCAAGGAGGAAGAACAGGAAGTAGGTTTAGAGGAGGTAGTTTTAGGGGAGGAGTCAGATGAACCATCTGCTGTAAGTCCTGTTTTACCTAGGAGATCTACTAGGGAAAGGCATCTGCCAGATCGATATAAAGCAACCATAGTTTGCCAAGTTAACATTGAACCTTCAAGTTATCTTCAACTACGCATGCGCAAGATGGCGACGGTTGCCGAGATCGCGGCTTGAGGATGAGGGACTGACCTACCCTCTGGGGTCTTCGGGGGTCGTTGTGAAGATCTACGACCCCAGGCCCAGTTAGGAGAACTCTCTGCCCACACGGAGAGGGTCTTTTCCCCTCCGGATATTGAGGCTGGGCTGAGAGAGAGCGCGGGCAATGTCGGGAGCAGCGGACTGCATCAGCTGGGCGTCGGCAGCGTTTCCTCCATCTGGAGTCCACGTGGGCGCCGGAATCGGCGTGGCGGCGTTTTTGCCTGCGGTGCTGCTGTACGGCGATTTCCCGGGCTGAGGGGTTGCCCGGAGTGCTGTGGGAGTTGCCGGATTTCCCAGGAGATCTTTGGGACGCTGCCAGACCTTTCTGGGCATTGTGGCAGTGACGGTGGCAATGGCATGACGACGGCAGCTGTGATGGCAGTCCAGAGGGCCTGGCAGGGAGGAGACACCCCCCCCGGAGGCTGGGGATTGGGGGGCAATGAGGCCAGGAGATCATCTGCCTTTTGGATTGGGCAAGGACCTGGCATGAGACGCTTTTAGATCTTGGGAGGCCTCCATTGTTTACGTGGGGGTTGGGGGGGGCTAGAGATAACTGCCCCTATTTCCCCCCAATGCTTCTCTACCAGGACTATGTCCACCTTGGATTGTCGGCTAGCTCACTGACTCACCTGACGCCAAGTTTAATTTTCATCTGAACTTTCCCTAACTGTGGGGAGGACTATTTAAATCTGAATGGGGGCTGGTACATGGCTCCATCCCATCAGCTGAGAGGGCTGGGCTCAGTTAAACCACCGTGAGAGGGTGGCTCTGATGTCGGGGCCCCTGGGGGCTGAACTGGGATGATATTGAATTTCTTGCATCTGCCAGCAGAGGGGACCTGACCATCGGACAAACCGCTGTGAGAGGGCGGTTTTTGGACCTGAGCCCCGGATGCTGTGCTGTCTGCATTGGTTCATCGCTGCCATCTCACCACAAGAGTGGGTTGACTGGTTGATCGGACCTCCGTGAGAGGGTGGTTGGGTCTTCCCCCTTCCCCCCCCTTGGACTGTGGTCGACCTGGAACTTGACCTCGTCCTCTGTTGTGAGGGGACAGTGGACCGGTCTTGTTGAAAATGCTCCTAAGACTCCTATTCCATGTCTCTCCCCTGGACCTTCTATTTGGACCCCTAGGATATGGTTGCTCCCATCCTCTGTGGTCAAGATGTATTCCGCAGTGGAGCTTCTTGGTCTGTGAGACTCCCCCCTCTCGCAGGCTTGGCCCTCCACTCTATCGAGGGCCTACCTCGATGACGGGCTTTGGAACCCCGAGAGGTGGCATGCCGCAAAGAGGGGGTTGTGGGGTTTTTTAAAATTGTCTTTTTGTAATCTTTTAAGGGGTTTAGGGCGGGGGGTGGGGAGGGAGGGGCATAGGTCAGGCTCGTTACAGGGGCATGGAACGGAAGGCGGGGAGCGGGGTGTGGAGGATCTCAGTGTGGATAGGGTGGAGGGCAGTTCTATCAGGACCGTGGTTGGGAGGGGCAGATATGGCGGGAGTATGGGGCCACATCAGGTGGTGGGGGCACGCACCCGCTATCTGCAAGCGGTGGCATGCCTCAGCCCCCATGACTCTTCTCGTCTCCCCGGCTGTCCAGAGTCTCAGAGCCCAGGCCTTAGACTGATGTTGTGCAACGCCAGGTCCATGGTTAATAAGGCCCCCCTCATTTGTGAGCTAATACAGGAGGGGGGTGCGGACCTGGCAGGTATTACAGAGACCTGGTTGGGCCAAGAGGGGGGGTCCCCCTGGTAGAGATGTGCCCACCAGGTTTCTGCGCATTCCATCAGCCAAGGGCCCAGGGCAGGGGTGGGGGGGTGGCGGTCGTTATAAAGGAAGGTCTTGATCTGAGGGAGGCCACTGTACCTCAGATAGCCGGATGTGAGTCTGTCCAGTGAAGTGGGGCCATGGGATGCAGGTGGGCCTGCTGATCGCGTACCTGGCTCCCTGCCACGTGACAGCGGCCCTGCCCGAGCTTCTCAATGTTATTGCTGGGGTGGCGGTTGATACCCCCAGACTTTTGGTCATGGGGGATTTCAACCTGCCATCTACCGGTGAGGCGTCTGGGATGGCTCGGGAGTTTATGGCTTCCATGACAGCCATGGACCTGACACAATTAATTCATGGCCCCACTCACGTGGGAGGACACACTCTGGACTTGGTTTTTATCTCTGGTCAGTGGCGGAGTGGTCTGGATATAGGGGATATAGTTATTGAACCCCTGTCATGGTCGGACCATTCTCTCCTGAGACTGGACCTTTCGACCGCTGCACCCCACTGCAGGGAGGT
Source organism: Arizona elegans (assembly GCA_022577455.1). Lineage (NCBI taxonomy): Eukaryota > Metazoa > Chordata > Lepidosauria > Squamata > Colubridae > Arizona > Arizona elegans. The sequence goes on along the minus strand of JAKOOJ010000006.1, from coordinate 52,291,997 downwards.
GGAACCAACCAGGTGGTTCCACCCCAGGCGCCTGATGGATCCTGATAGGTTCCAGAGGGAGCTTGGGCCAGTTCCTGAAACTCTGGCTCACGACACGGCTGAAGATCTGGTGGCTGCCTGGGATAGGACAGCCGCCGGTGCTCTGGACCGAGTCGTGCCTTTGCGGCCTCTGACCCGATGCTGAACCTGCCCGGCCCCTTGGTTTTCCGAGGAGCTGAGGGGGATGAAGCGCCGGAAAAGACGCCTAGAGAGGGGTTGGAGGGCCAGTCGCTCCGAATCCGACCGAACACTAGTTAGGTCTCATATTAAGACCTATCTAGTGGCGATAAAAGCGGCAAAGCGTAACCACTTTTCCGCTCTTATTGCATCGGCAGATAACCGCCCAGCCGCCTTGTTTAGGGTGACTCGCTCCCTCCTACATTAGGAAGCGCGGGAAGACCCCTTGCAAGGGCAGGCTGAGGATTTTGCACAGTATCTGCACGATAAAATCGCTCAGATTCGGGAAGGCCTGGACTCTGACTGGGTAGATCCCGGCGGGGTGACTGAGGCTGGTCTTGAGAATGTTATCTGGGATGAGTTCGACCCTGTGACTCCTGAGGACATGGACAGGATTCTGGGGAGGTTAAACGCAACCACATGTTTACTGGACCCGTGTCCCTCCTGGCTGGTACTGGCTACCTGGGAGGTTACGTGAAGCTGGCTCCAGAGGATTATAAATGCTTCTCTGGGGGAGGGTTTCCTGCCGCCTGCCTTGAAAGAGGCGGTGGTGAGGCCCCTCCTTAAGAAGCCTTCTCTGGACCCAGCTGTTTTGGCAAACTATCGTCCGGTCTCCAACCTTCGCTTTGTTGCGAAGGTTATGGAGAGTGTGGTTGCGCGACAGCTCCCACAGTTCCTGGATGAAACCGTCTATCTAGATCTGTGCCAGTCCGGCTTCAGGCCTGGGTACAGCATGGAGACGGCATTGGTCGCATTGGTGGATGATCTCTGGAGGGCTCGGGACAGGGGTTGTTTCTCTGTTCTGGTCCTATTAGACCTCTCAGCGGCTTTTGATACCATCGACCATGGTATCATGCTGCGCCGGCTGGAGGGACTGGGGGTGGGAGGCACCGTGCTGTGGTGGTTCTCCTCCTATCTCTCTGACCAGTCGCAGTCTGTGTTGGCAGGGGGGCAGAGGTCGACCTCGAGGCGCCTTGCTTGCGGGGTGCCACAAGGGTCGGTCCTCTCGCCCCTCCTGTTCAACATTTATGTGAAGCCGCTGGGTGAGATCATCCGTGGTTTTGGGGTGCGATACCATCTGTACGCTGATGACACTCAGCTGTACATTTCCACCCCAGACCACCCCAATGATGCCCTCGAAGTGATATCCCAGTGTCTGGAGGCTGTGCAGGTCGGGATGGGGAGGAACAGGCTTCGGCTCAACCTTTCCAAGACCGAGTGGCTGTGGATGCTGGCGTCCCGGTATAGCCAGCTGGTGCCATCGCTGGCTATTGGGGGCGAGTCACTGACTCCCACAGAGGGGGCTCGCAACTTGGGCGTCCTCCTGGACACACGGCTGTCTTTAGAAGAGCATATGACGGCCGTGGACAGGGGTTTTTTTTATCAGGTTTGCCTGATACGCCAGTTGTGCCCCTTTCTGGATCGGGACTCCTTGTGCACAGTCACTCATGCCTTGGTTACGTCATGCCTGGACTACTGTAACGCTCTCTACATGGGGCTCCCCCTGAGGAGCACCCGGAGGCTCCAGCTGGTGCACAATGCGGCCGCGCGGGTGATTATGGGAGCGACGTGGCGCTCCCACGTAACACCTCTTCTGCGCGAGCTGCATTGGCTCCCGGTGGTCTTCCGGGTGCGCTTTAAGGTGTTGGTTCTCATCTTTAAAGCGCTCCATGGCTTAGGGCCAGGGTATTTGCGAGACCGCGTGCTGCTACCGATAACCTCCCACTGGCCAATACGCTCTCACAGAGAGGGCCTCCTCGGGGTGCCGTTGGTCAGGCAATGTCGGCTGGCAGCCCCCAGGGGGAGAGCCTTCTCTGTGGGGGCACCCGCCCTGTGGAATGAGCTGCCTCCTGGAATACGATTGATCCCGGACCTCCGGACCTTCCGTAAAGCCCTGAAGATGTTTTTATTTCATCAAGCCAGCCTAGCCTAAATGGTTTTTAATTGGGATTTTAAATTTTATGGATTTGGGGTTTTAAATTGGGTAGCCAATGATTTAATTCTTTTAATTATCTTAACTTTTGTATTTGTATGTTTTTTAATTTTGGCTGTTCACCGCCCTGAGTCCCTTCTGGGAGAAGGGCGGTATACAAATTAAATAAATAAATAAATAAATAAATAAATAAATAAATAAATAAATAAATAAGTTATGAAGATATCAGGCTTTATCCTGAAAAGTAGCAGAATGCTTAGAAGGAGGCAATGAGTAAGGAAATTAATTCTTTAACTAAGTTAGGTGTTTATGAAACTGTGAAATTGCCACCTGGTGAAAAATTAATAGGTTGTAGATGGGTTTACAAAATTAAGAAAAGCATAGATGGGACAGTAACCCATAAAGCTCGCCTTGTAGCTTAAGGTTTTTCTCAGACTGAACAGGATTTCGATGAGCCTTTAGGAGTTGAAACACAAAACCACACTGATTGTTGGAAGTTAAATAAAAGCCTTTATGGTTTGGACTTCCGTTTTCCCTGTCTTCGGCGACGACGGTGCCTTTTGAAGCACCGCCAGCCCAGCCGCTTGTAGAGCCGCTTCGCGATCGAGAAGCGGCTTGAAAACTTCAAAATCCTCAGGGTTCTTGGAGGAGAGGAGGCAGGGCACAGGTCGAGCCCCTGTAACCCCCCAGGGAATTGTTTCTGGGGATGAAACAGGCGCGGCTCCCTTCCAACCTGCTGAGACTCCAGGCGGCGTGGGACGTTTCTGCTTTCGCAGAACAAGCCAGCTGCAGGAAACTTCAAAAGAGAAAGGAAATAACCTAAACAAGTAGCGGAAATCTACTTGAACCCTGAAACTCGGAACTGCAAGTATTAGCACTTCGTTGATTTCTTAATCTGAAGGAAAAAAAATGCGAATGAATGAAAGTGACTTGAAAAAATATGGCGCTCAGCATTAGAGTGAACGAATCAGCGAGTGTGGATTGGTGAAGTCATCTTGCTTTGTTACAAAGTTAATAAGTTGCTAAAAAGTTGCTTCGGTTGCAACAACAGAAACAAGAGAAAAATTTCTCCCTTTTTAATACTTGACTTTGCATCACCACAGTTTTGATTTGATTAAATCTGGGGAACCTTTTAAGAAGGCTTTGTGGAGGTGGGAGAGGAAAAGGAACTTCCCTCTTCAGAAAAACTAGCTTACGTGGCAGGATGGCTTCAAAGAAGCAGGAAGGCAAGCCATCGGGGGGGGGGATCCCCCACACGCAAACATGAAACGCAGATTTCTCCTGCTCAACAGTTACAAACTCAGAAAAAAGATTTTGATATGGGAGATTTAAAAGAATTTATTTCAAAAATTTTGGATGATAAATTTCAAAAAGCCCAACAGGAAATAGATGATAAACTTCAAAAGTCTCAACAGGAAATTATGCAGGAAATGAAACAGAATCAAAATAAGGTGACCAAAAAAATATCAGATGTGGCATCTGGCCTGGCAGAATTTATTATTAAAGTTGATTCAAAAGTGGATGAATTTAAATCAGAAGTCAATGTTAAGATGAAAGATAATGATCATAAATTTTTTGATGTTGATGATAAAATGCAGAGAGTTGAAAATGAAATTGTTATGATGCAATTCAGGGCAATGGAATTTGCTATACGGCTTTGAGGAATTAGAGAAGAGGACAGACAGGATTTGAGACAGGTCTGTGCTGAGGCCTTGGCTGTGATTCTAAAAATTAATCCTGATATGGTTTTTTACAAAATAGACAAAATTTACAGAGTGAATTCCTGGGTGGCCAGACAAAGACAATTGCCTAGAGATGTGGTCATATATTTTACGGCTAGAGCAATAAGAAATGATATCCTGCAAAAATCTTTTCATACCTCTGTGCAAGTGGGGGGTTCGCAAATTACAGTCTACAAAGAGCTACCACCTAAAATGTTGAAATCCAGAAAAGATTTTGGCTTTCTTGTTAAAGAATTGCAAAACTGTCAGATACCATTTCGGTGGGATGCTCCAACTGGTATAATTCTGAGATATAAGGGAGAGAGATATCGTTTGAATACTGTGGAGAAGGCGGAGCAATTTTACACTAACATCTTTAAAGAAAGAACACCATCTCCACGTACATCTACAGTTCTGGAGATTAAGGAGAGTGATAAGAAGCAACTTCAACAAGAACTGCAAGAACAGTCTAAGCAGGAATCAGAGGAATTGAAGGGCGCCAAAGGAGGTTTTTTGGATGAGCCTTTGTTGGAATCTTCTCCAATTCTGGAGCCGGTCTGGATGGCTGAAGTTAAGGATCAGCGTATAACCCGAGCAAAATCCAAGCAACTTAAAGAAAAACAACAACAGGAAAGACAAGATAAAAAGGGAGCTAAGAGTACTACACAAGAGACTGGAGACATGGGGAATGCAGGATCAAAGATTCCGGAAGACATCCGGTTATTCTGCTCTTTGCTCCAGAAAGATAATGATGATGATTAAATGCTTATCTTGGAATGTGAATGGGTTGGAACTCAGCACAGAAAAGGAAGAAAGTATTTGCATATTTGAAACAATTTAATAATGATATAATTTGTTTACAAGAAACACATATTACAGTTCAAGATCAAAACTATTTGAAAAATTCCAAATTAGGAACACACTTTATATCTTCAACTAACCAAAAAAAGAATGGTGTGGTTATTTATGTAAATAAAAAATTAACAGCCAAACTTATAGAAGCAGATCAAGATGGTAGGTTTGTAGCAATTGAACTACTTTCAGCAAATGGCCAAATTCTTTTGATTGGAATTTATGCTCCCAATCAACAACAGGACCACTTTTACAAAATGCTACATACTAAAATACTACAATGGGATTATAGATCTATTTTAATTATGGGAGACTGGAATGGAGTAATTGATTCTAAATTAGATAAAAAGACTCTGGCGAAGTCAAGGATTAGACTACCACAGACTTTTTTTGATATGAAAGAAGACTTGGAAATAAAAGATATTTGGAGAATACACAATCCAAAAGAACTGGATTATACTTTTTTTTCTGATAGACATAGATCCTTCTCTAGGATTGATTTCATTTTGTTGTCAGATGATTTACTTGTCAGGACAAAAAGAACAAAGATTTTGCCAAGAACTTTTACTGACCATAGCCCAGTATGGATAGAAATTGAGACTGAAAAGACTGAGAGAAGATCATGGAGATTAAATGAAAACTTGTTTAGATATGAAAAAAATATAATAGAACTTAAAAAGCAGATGAAAGGATTTTTTGAAATAAATTTGAATAAGGGTACCCCAATTGAAATTGTGTGGGATGCGAGTAAAGCGTATATGAGAGGGGTACTCATTTATATGAATTCTAAACATAAACTGAATCGACAAAAGAAAAGATCTGAACTGGAAGTAGAAATAAAGAAAAAAGAACAGTTACTTATTAAAAATCCAACAGATGAAAGAATACGTGGTGCTATAAAACTTTTGAAAGATCAATTCCAAATGCTTATGGCGGAACAAGCTGCAACTAATTTACAATATGTCAAACATAATACATTTTGTAATGCCAATAAACCGGGCAGGTGGTTGGCCTACACACTGAGGAAAAAACAGAGTATACGGACTATTGATAGTATTGATATTGGAGGGAAAGAAATTTTCCAACAGAAATTAATTAAAGAAGCTTTTCTCGACTATTACACTAAATTATATGCTAAAGAGGAGGTGCAGAATGGACTTATAGAAAAATATTTAGATAATAAAAGAGTTATAAAAATTACTGACCAACAAAAGGAAAGAATAAATTATCCTATAACAGACGAGGAGATAATAGCAGCAATTAAACAACTAAAAACAGCTAAAGCTCCTGGAACGGATGGTCTGACCGCAGTGTACTATAAAACCTTGCAGGCAGAAATGGTGGAACAACTCAGAGACTTATTTTGTAATATACAACAACGGGGAAAAATACCCCCATCATGGACAACAGCTTATATTTCTTTGATACCAAAAGAGCAAGCAGGTTCTAAAAAACCGGAGAATTATAGACCAATATCTCTTCTGAATACGGATAATAAAATTTATGCAAAAGTATTAGCCAACAGATTGATGCCAGTAATTCAAAAGGTGATTCATGATGATCAAGCGGGATTGATCGAGGGTAGATACATGAAGGACAATGTAAGGCAAGTAATAGATTTATTGGAATATCTTGAGAAGAATAAACAGATCCCTGCAATGCTGGTTTTCTTGGATGCAGAGAAGGCCTTTGATAGAGTGGATTGGAATTTTCTATTAAAGACTTTAAAAAAGATGGACTTTGGGGACCAATTTATACAGGCGGTTTCAGCAATTTATCAAGAGCAAAAGGCACAGATTATTATCAATGGAAGTTTGACAACAGAGTTTAAAATCGAAAAAGGAACAAGACAGGGATGTCCGTTGTCCCCACTTCTATTTATTTTAACATTAGAAGTCTTGTTAAATACAATACAGGACTCTAATATCTTGAAAGGTATAATGATAAGGCAAGAGGACTACAGAATAAAGGCATTCGCAGATGATCTGGTTGTTACCCTAACACATCCAATGGAATCAATAATCCAGATGAAGGACATTATATAAGACTATGGTAAAGTTTCAGGTTTTAGACTGAACCAGAAAAAAACAAAGATGATAGTCAAAAATATGACTCAAGATCGTAAACACGAGCTTGAAAGAAGGGCAGGTTTTGAGATTGTACCAAAGGTAAAATATTTAGGAGTTCAGGTTGCAGAATCAAACACAAAATTGTTTCAAAATAACTATGAGGTGTTGTGGCGAGAGGTGCAGAAAGATATGGAGACTTGGAAAAAACTGCAGCTGTCTCTACTTGGAAGAATAGCAGCAATTAAGATGAATATTTTGCCAAGATTTCTTTTTTTGTTTCAAATGATTCCGGTGCTTAATAGTGATAAACAATTGAAATTGTGGCAAACTGGAGTGAATAAGTTTGTCTGGAACGAGAAAAAGCCAAGAGTGAAAATGAAAATTATGCAAGATGTTCCAGAAAGGGGAGGTCTTAAACTTCCAAACCTACAGTTATATTATGATGCAGCAGCTTTGACTTTAACAAGTGATTGGTTTGGAGGAAAAAAGACTGGAATATTGAACGCAGAAAGTTTTGATTTGGAATTTGGATGGCATGCCTACTTATTTTATGACAACTAAGTGGATAAAGTATTTAAAAGCCATATACTTAGAGATTCTTTGTTGAGAGTCTGGAAGAAGCACCGACTCAAATAGGATTATAAAATACCGCTATGGCTGGATCTTGGTCATACTTTGTGGAATACAAATATAATGTTACTCGGGGGGTTTTTATACAAAGAGGTTCTTTTTACAGATGCGGGCAGATGGCAGCTGAAGACATTACAGACATTGTTGGCTGAAGGGATTAATTTAACTTGGTTACAATATAATCAATTGCAATTGAGATGGAAAGAGGACCAAAAACTGGTATTATGATGCATGAGGAAGAATTGGTTAGACACATAAAAGAGAAAGGTCCAATGCATATTAAAAGACTTTATAATGTTTTGTTAGAAAGGGATTCAGAAACTGAATTAGTTAAAGATTGTATGATTAAGTGGGCACAAAATTTTGAGGAACCAGTGATGTTGGAAACATGGGAAAAAATTTGGGTTCAGAACATTAAATTTACACAGTCGCAGAATCTGAGGGAAAATTTTTATAAAATGTTTTATAGATGGCATTTAGACCCCAAAAAATTGTCGTGTATGTACCCTAATGTTCAGCCTAAATGTTGGAGATGTGATTGTTCAGATGCTACATATTATCATGTTTGGTGGACCTGTAGGAAAGTTAAGGCTTTTTGGATAAAAATTTGGTGGGTCATGCAGAATGTTTTGAAGAAAAAAATTCAATTTTCCCCACAATTGTTTTTATTGAGTATAGTTAAGGGTTTTACATTGAGTGAAACAATTGATATTGTACATGATAATAGCAGCAAGATTGTTGATAGGTAAATACTGGAAAAATGAAGCATTGCCCACGATCGAGGAATGGACTTTGAAGATGGCCAATTTTGCAGAGATGGCGAAGATTTCAGCATATTTAAAAGATTGTTCACAAGAGACTTATGAATGGGAATGGAAGAGGTGGATAGATTATGTTCAGAACAAATATTTAACTAGGAAGTATCAAATAGCTTTTATTTGAAAATGTTATATTAAGATAGAAATATTTTAATGTAATGAAGATGAAAATTTATTTGAAAATGTTATATTAAGATAGAAATATTTTAATGTAATGAAGATGAAAATTTATAAGGGGGAGGGAGGGGTTCAAGTTTTATATAAGTTTTATACAAAGGAGGATTTTTCCTTTTACTTGATATGAGTATATTGTGTGGAAGTCCGGGGGGGAGGGGAGGGTTAGGGTGGGTTAGGGAGGTTGGGAAGTTTGGGGTGGGTTGAGGGGGGGGGGGAAGGGGTGAAAATGTAATTGTAAAACTTTTGCAATAAAAAAAAAGCGTTTATGGTTTGAGACAATCAGGGTTTGAGTGGAACCAATGTATAGTGAAAAAGCTAAATAAGATCGGTTTTCATGAAGGTGTAGCGGATAAGTGTCTCTTTAAAAGAGAAAATAATGGTGTAGTATCATTTTTGTTATTGTTTACAGATGATATAGCCATAATAACAAAAACTGACATTTTAAATTTTCAGCCCCTTTGTCTCGATGTGACGCCAAACCAGAAGTCCGTGAATCCGGGTCTTGAATCAATGCTATTATGCTGTGATTGTACGAACAACTGATGGCCCTGGTTAAATTCTTAAAGGACAGGTAGTCCTTGATGTACAACCACAATTGAGGCCAAAATTTATGTTGCTAAGTGAGAGTTGTTAAGTGAGTTTTGCCCCATTTTACAACCTTTCTTGCCATGGTTGTTAAGTAAACAGTTGCAGTTGTTAAGTCAGTAACACAGCTGTTAAGTGAATCTGGATCCCCATTGACTTTGCTTATCAGAAGGTTGTAAAAAGTGTTCACACCACCCCTGGACACTGCAATGATCATATACAGGTAGTCCTTGATTTACAACAGTTCATTTAGTGGCCATTCAAAGTTACAACACTGAAAAAAATGACTTATGACCAGTTTTCACACTTATGACCGTTGTAGCATCCCTGTAGTCACATAATCAAAATTCTAATGCTTGGCAACTGAATCATATTTCTGATGGTTCCAGCATCCCGAGGTCATCTGATCACTTTTTCTGACAAGCAAAGTCAATGGGGAAGCCAGATTCACTTGACAATCATGTTACTAAATTAACAACTGCAGTGATTCACTTAACAAATGTAGGAAGAAAGGTCATAAAATGGGGCAAAACTCACTTCACCATCTCACTTAGTTACAGAAATTTTGGATTTAATTGTGGTAATAAGTGAAGGATTACCTGTATGAAGGTATACTACCAGTACATAAAATTTCAGATTCTGTATATTGCACCAAATCCTAGGACTTTCTTTTTCATCATATCCAACAACCAATTACTGTATTTGGAACAAACCTTAAAGCTGTGCCTTAGAACTCAAACACAGCCATGATACAGACCCAGAATTGAGTCTCCCAAACCTCCATTAGATCTGCTCTTCACATTCATTTTAAGTTAAGCATTTCTTCCTTACTGAGGCTGAAGTTACTGTCCCTACAAACATCTCCCACTTTTGAGAATAATCTTATACATGATTAAGTAGTTAACTTCCTTCAAACTGCTTTAGGTCCTCTCAAGGCACATTGTCTTTTTTTGCACTGTACTGCAAATTTAAGTTCTTAGCATTTTGTGCTTATTCTGGGGATGCTTTGGGGAGGGGGCCAACCCTGGCACTGCCACTAGTGGTGCCGGACCTCTCGAGCCTGGAGGAAGGGAGGGAGGCGACTGGAACACTTACCGTCTGGGGACTGCTGGTGAGGCGAGGTAACACTCCAAGAAGCGGTGGTGGGTAATCCACAAGCAGCAGCCGAGTGGAGCATTCCAAGTCCTGGCGAGAGCCAAATGGCCCAGTGGGCGGCGGGTCCGGTTTGTCGGCTCACTGCCTCAGCAACTCCCCAGGCCAGCATCCTTCCTCCCTGGCCCAATAGTGGAATGCAGCAATGGCCAAGTGCCGGTGTTTTTGCCACTCTTTGGTTTGTGGTGCTGCACCTGCTGCTGCCCTCACCGGTGCTGGCACCTGCCAGCAGGCAGAAGCCCCGCTGCAGCTGGATGGGGCATCTGCCTGGCTGCTTCAGACACCCACCTCCCAGTCACAGCAGGAGAAGCGGCAGCGAGGGTGAGTTCACAGAACTTTTTCCAATGGCGGGAAAAAGTTCTGAGGGGGAATCCTCTCTCACCATTTGCCTGCCACTTGAATTCACCCCCCCCCCAGTCACTTGGAGCTTCAGGCAGCGGGAAGGGGGGGTCAGTTCTCAGTAATTTTTCTAGTGGTGGGAAAAAGTTATGAGGGGGAATCCTCACTCATCTTTCGCCCGCCACTTGGATTCACTGCTGCCCCCCGCCGCTTGGAGCTCCAGGCAGCGGGCAGTGGGGGTGAATTCTCAGCACTTTTTCCAGCGGTGGGAAAAAGTTCTGAGGGGGAATCCTCCAGGAGTGAAATGCTCCCAGTTCGAACTGGATCGCCCAATCCGGTAGCGATGGCAGTGGGTGGTTCGGAGAACTGGTAGCAAAAATCCCTGACCCCCCGCCCATGCCTAGCTGAGCCGCGTGATCATCAGACACTTTTTTTTTCCTTTGAAAAGCATTTTTTGTACAACCTCTTCGGCTGAAGAGGTTGTAGAAAAAATGCTTTTCAAAGGAAAAATAGTCTCTGTCGATCAGGCAACTCAGCTGGGAATGTCAGAGCCTTTTGAAAGCATTTTTTAACAACCTCTTCGGCTGAAGAGGTTGTAGAAAAAATGCTTTCAAAAGGAAAAAAAAATGCGGGGACTTCCGGGTTGGCTCTGCAGTGCCATTGACGGTCTTTTTAGACCGCCGCCCCCACGATCCCGTTGAGCCGTTCTGACAGCGTTAATCAGCTGTCAAACGGCTTGAAAATCTCCCCTTCGGGAAAAGAAGGGGAGGAGAGCAGGTGGGTGAGGGTAGAGCTCCCCGAAAACCCCTGGATTAATTCCAGGGGTTAGGAGGGCGAGAGCTCCCCGTTCAGCCCACTGAAGCTCCGGATCCGGGGGGACTCTGTTTTTTTTTTTACAGAGCTAGGCGTTGCGTCCAATTTCTGCTGTCAAACAGAAGATTAAATGATTTCAAAAAAGCAGGCGGAACAGAAGCAGGAGGACAAGCTTCTTGCAAGTATAATACTTAACTCCGGGGATACAATGTTTCTAATTGGATTTTCTGAGCTGGAAGTAAAGATGGCGTTTCTTTGTTGCGATTTTAAAAGTGAAAGTTAGAAAGGAAAGTTTTTGCTAATAGACTCGTGCTCAGAGACTGGCTTTAAGTTGCTGGAATAGATTTTGAAGAGCTGTTTGGGAAAAGATTATTTCGTTTGGTGATTTATAAAGAAATTGCTGAAAGCTGCTCAAAAGGATGGCTCTGACTTTATGATTTTATGGTTGTGGGAAGAAAGAAAATCTTTTTAAAATAAAATGGCTTCTAAGAAAGGAGATCCTGAAAGTGCTGGAAGCTATTTGGAGGTCTCAGAAATACAGTTGTCTGATTTACAGAGTTATAAGGATTTTGATGCAGAATTTACAGAATTTATAAAAGAAGCCATGAATAATCATACTGCAGCTATAAGTAATCAAATAGCAATTCTTAAAGGGATAACAACAGAAATGACTGAGGAGACAAAAACAAGTACGGAGCATGATGACAATTCAGGAGATATTCTGATTGCAGCAGAGAAGGTGGAAGAATCTTCTCAAGAATTTTCGAGCTTATTCTCTGCTCTTTTTGGAAAAATTGATAGAATCTTTCAAAATTATGACTTGGTTTGGAAAAAAGTAGTAAATGACCAGACTTTCGAGGTTTCAGAAGATGAAGGAGATTTGCCAGTGGTATTTATACATTTAATAGAAAAGAAACAACTGAACTTTTTTTCACAAACTCTTGACAAACTTTGGTCCTACAGGCGAAGGAATGAACTGATTTATATAAGCAAGAAGAGGTGATTTGGGGGCTCTAAATCAGAGGAAATTTTCTCAAAAAGGGGACAATCTTTGAAGTTACATCAACCTCAAATTAAAATGAAAAACCTCCTCAAAATAGAAGTAGGAGGGATGCAGAAAGACTGGAAAAAATATAAAAAGAAAGCAAGAATGGAAGATTAACCTTTTCTTTTGGCTTTGCAGTTGTTCTACTTATGGTTAAAAATGATTATGTTTTAGGTGTTATAACTACTGAGGGGGAAAAAGTATAAAGTTAAATATTGATTTTTAAATATGATGCATTAATGGTTGAATGTAAGATTAATCTTTTTTGGTTTTTTAGTTTATGTATTAATGGTTAATTATGTTGATGATTATCTTTTAAAATTTTAAAAGTTGGAGGGAGGAATAATGAAGGGGGGAAATTTAGAAATTTAAAAAATGTAGAAATTTAATTAGTGAATACCTAAGGTTTATTTTCTGTTATGAGATTTCAAAATATCTGAACTTTGAGAAAAGTAAGAGGGGGAAAATGTTTTTGCAAATCAATTGAATACTTTACTGATATATTAAGAGAATTTTTAAGGTTTGAATGTTTAATATTTGTTAAAGGTTTTAAAACTCTTAGAGTTATTGGATTATACGCTATTTTGAGTTTATAAAAAGGGAGGTTGATGAAATTATAAAAGGGGAGTTAAGGGGTTTTGGGAGTTATTAAATCTTGCAGTTAGCTAGTTTATTTTAGTGAATGTTTGGTGAAATCTATGCCCTGTTTTTGTTCTGGGAAGTCGGGGTGGGGGGTGGTGAGGAGGGATTGAAGATTGAGTTTACCAAGGATTGATTTTTTTTTCTTTTTCTTGATGATAGTTTGAATGAATGTTTATATTGTATACTCGTTTGATCAGAAAATAAAAACTTTTTATTAAAAAAAAAAAAAGGAAAAAAAATGCCTCTGACAATCCCAGCTAAGCAGCGTGATCGTCAGAGGCTTTTTTTTTACTTTTAAAAGCAATGCTTTTAAAAGTAAAAAAAGAGATTGCGCGCCACAGCTGTTCTACTTACTGTATGCCTCCTTTTGGCTGCACTGCACGCACGCACATCGCATTTGGTGTGTGGTGCGCACTGTGCATGCGCAGCCAGCAAACCGGTAGTAAACCAGTTCAGATTTCACCACTGGAATCCTCTGTCACTTTCGCCTGTCATTTGGATTCACTGCCACCCCATCTTCCACTTGGAGCTCCAGACTGCAGCGGCCACCCGGGTAGACTGCACCCAGAGGAGGAGGTTCTCTGCCCCAGCCGCGCCCTAAGCGCTCCTCTTCCAAGGCCCATGGGAGTCATGGTCAGCCTGGAAGCCCCGTTCCCCACCGGCCCTCCCCAGCAGGCACCGCTCACCTGGGCCAGCTCCTCTTGGCAGATAGGCTGCAAAGCTTGGGGTGAGCATTAGGCAGGGTAAACAACCAGCGATAGGGGGACCAGTTTGGGGGCATGGCCAGCCAGCCATCGCTACCAGTTCTCTGACCTCCAGGAAATAGTTGCCACTGGTTCAGGCAAACCGGTATGAACCGGCTGAATACCACCTCTGACTGGAATATATTGCTTTTGGACTTTAGTAAGAGCAGGACTTATTAAATTAATACAAGATGCTTCATCAGGGGGAAAGGCGTGAAATTTCAAGAGAAATGGCATTGATGTTTCAAAGCATTGGGGTACTATGGAAAAGAATCATAGAGAAATAAAGAACCTAATGCAAGGCATATATGGGAAAACAGAAAATGTGCTACAACTGATGATGAATGAAGATCAAAGAGTCCAATAAAGAGAGGAGATAGCAGAAAGAATGGAAGAAAAGACAGAATGGACAAACCAGCAAACAAAGCAAGAAGATGGGAAGAAGATGATAAAGATAATAATGACTAATGAAATAAACCAAGAGAAAAGCACTTTAAGAAATTTAAAAATGAAATTGAATAATTGGGAAGATACTTTCGAAAGGGAGAGGGGGTTGGGTGGATATTCTGGAGACCTGGCAGTTTAGGAGGATAAAGATGGGAGAAAAATTCAGTCTGAATGGTGAAGGTACAGATCTTGATAGAGATAAAGATCCAAGAGAGGAGTATGGGAGGCAACCCAAAAAGCGAATAAGAATTTAAGTATTAAAGAGCAGGATATTCATTCTTCTTTTCTAATATAATGATGGTCTGATTAGAAATTTGATTAGAAGTAGAAATAAGAAAACACACCTTTATATGAAGCAATAGTTAGATGGAAAGAATGGAGGTTGAAAAAGGGTATTATAAGGTATGTTTAAATAATAGGAATACCGGTATTTGAATGGCGTATTGTGACTTAGAACAACTAAAGGGCTATGCCTTATATAAACCGGTGTATTAATATTAGGATTAGCAATAGTGATCTGATTAGAAGTTAGAATAGAGGTAGAAATAAGGAATAGGGGGAATGGTAATAGATTTTTTTCTTCTTTTTATATAATAGAATATAAGTAATAATTTGATGGAAAAGATCAGAGGGGGAAAGATAGTATTACCATGTATGCTTACAATACCATTGGCATTAAAATGGAATATTGAAATATTGAATAACTACTTTTAAAAGAACCATGTATATTAATATTAGGAATATATAAGTTTGATTAATATAACAATTGTTATGATTATCATTATTGATTTTATTTATTTATTTGTTTGTTTATTTATTTATTTATTTATTTATTTATTTATTTATTCATTCATTCATTTATTTATTTAATTTGTATACCACCCTTCCCCAACAGGACTCAGGGTGGTGAACAGCCATGGTAAAACATAACATATAAAATTTAAAAACAATTTAAAAAACGTTAAATAATTTTGGCTATCCATTTAAAACAACCCGGATTAAAACCAATTACAAATTAAAGCTGAAGGGATGGGATCAAGCCAGCCCGGCTAGGTGAAAAAGATGTGTTTTCAGGGCCCGACGAAAAGTCCGGAGGTCTGGTATCATGCGTATCTCTGGGGGTAGGTCGTTCCAGAGGGCAGGTGCCGCCACAGAGAAGGCTCTCCCCCAGGGGGTCGCCAGCCGACATTGTCTGGCCAACGGCACCCTGAGAAGTCCCTCTCTGTGGGAGCGTACTGGCCGGTGGGAGGCTTTTGACCCCAGAAGGTGGTCTGATGTTTATATCAAAAGATCAACATCATCAGTGCTGTGACAACTTTATAATAAACTGTCACTTGAAACAAATGTTATGTGCATTCATAGGCCTTGGTTTTCTGAAGCTTACCATAATTCAAAAAATCCCCAAGCTACCTCTTAAAAAACATACAGAGTAACTGGAAAAGTTGATATCAGCAGTTGAATACTTTGCATTATTTAGAGTCGCCTTGAACCATGAGATGGGTGGCAAACAAATTTTATTATATACTTTATTCATTAAACATGAAACTCAGTCAACTGAACATTTAAAAATGCATTACAAATACCATTCACTGGTGCTAATGGTTGATATGGGTTGCTGCCAGCGTCCTAGGTATCAACCAAGTATCTTCTTAAGATGTACGATGTTCCAAGTAGCGTAGTTTTTTGCAGTTCCGCTGGTGTTATTGCAGGAAGCTGCAATTTGCTGATGTATCTTATAAAATTCTTGGGCATGGTACCAAGTGCCCCGATGACAATGGGTATCACTGTTACATGTTTCATCCATAGCCATGTAGTTTCGATGGCCAGGTTGCGATATTTCATGATTTTTTCCAGTTCTTTTTCTTCGACTCTGGCATCTCCTGGTACCACGATGTCAATAAATTGTACGTTTCAGTTTTTGACAACTGTGATATCTGGCGTGTTGTGTTTCAAGTGATGATCTGTCTGTATTCAAAAGTCCCACAAGATCTTCACCTTCTCATTTTCTACAACTTTTTCCACTTTATATTCCCATGACTTTTTGGATACAGGTAAGTCGTATTTTTTACATAATGACCAGTGGATTAATTTAGCAACTTGGTTGTGTCTAGCTTTGTAATCAGTTTGTGCGATTTTGCTGCATTCACATATTAAATGTGAAACAGTTTTGACTTTGTTGTTGCAAAGTCAGCAGTTTGGATTGTCGGTGGATTTTTGTATCTTTGCTTTCATGGCATTAGTTTGTAGTTCTTGTTCTTGAGCAGCGAATATTAAACCTTCCATTTCTTTCTTGATGGTTCCCATCTTAAGCCATGCCCATGTAAAGTTGTCATCACATTTTCCTTCAATGTTTTTCAAGTGCTGTCCATGCAAAGCTTTGGTTTTCCATCTATTTAATCTGTCATCCAGCTGTTTTTTCTTATATTCTGCCTTTGTTTCTGTTGTTTTTATAATGTTCTCTGTTTTCACAGCCTGCAGCAATTTTTCTGTACTTTGGTTCACATAATCATTCAAACTTTGTTTTTCTTCTTCTACAGTTTGATGGATTTCCAAGTCCTCTGACCCCTATTTTTCTTGGCAGATATAACCTGTCAATGTCACTTCGTGGATGTAAAGCATGGTATATATTTAAAAGTTTGTGTGTTTTCTGGTCCAAATTTTCCAGTTCAGCCAAAGTTCAGTTGATGATTCCAGCTGAGTGTGTTGAGGGTAAAACTGCCCTCTGCAAAGTGCTGCAACGGACCAGACAGCGAATAATAATAATAATAATAATAATAATAATAATAATAATAATAATAATAATAATAATAATAATAATAACAACAACAACAACAACAACAACAACAACAACAACCCATTCAAACATGGTGAATACAGAAAAAATAAAATTTATGCCGGCTGAACCGTCGCCCGGATTAACAAGGGTTCCGTTGGATGCTATGGCTCCTGGGCATTCTACGCAAAATGAGATACAGGGCTCAACTCCCTCTGCTAGGCAACCAGGGCATGGAGCTGACAAGCTACTGGAAGAAAAACCCAAAAAGCGAAAAATCTGGACCAGGGAAGAAAACACCTCTATTATGAAAGCTTACTATCAGTCTGAGCCAGCAAAACATGGATTTCAAAAAAGAATGTATCAGATTTGGAAGATGAACGATACAGACTGTGACACCAGTGAACAAAGGTTAATGGACCAACGACGTGTAATCCTAGACCACAAATTTTTCACTACAGAAGAATTAATAGCAATAGAAGAGAAAGCAATTAATAATCTGAGTACAACAACAAAGAAGAGTAACATCAAGAATGATTTCCAGACTCAAAAGCAAATTGAGGAAGAAAGGGAAGAAGAGGATACTGAAATGGATGAAGATAAAGAACAAGGAAGCACTAAAGAACAAACACCAACAGATAGTGCTCAATTAGCTGGAAAAATAAAGCACCAAATGGAAGATGATGAAAGAACACGTTTGCCAAAGCTGAACCAAGTGAACTGGAAAGAATTGAGAAATGTACTAAAAAAGGTCAATGAGGCTGTGCAAACTATTCGAACCACTACATTAGCCGAAACTAACCAACTGATGTATGCAGCAGCTGTCATAACCACCAAAGAACTGGGGTTGAAAATACAAAAGAACCAAAGAGGCAAGAAGGGGAAGCCTAAGTGGAAAATTCGGTTAGAATTGAAGATCAAAAAAGTACGTGGAGATTTGAGCAACTTGAAGAACCTAAGGCAAGGTCAGCTAAAGAACAAGCAGGTCAAAAGCAGCCTGGAAGCAAGATACGATCTAAGGAATAAGGAGATTGCAGTAGTAATTGAAGAGCTGAAGCAGAGGATTGTTGCCATCGCTGAAAAGAGTAAAAGGTATGAAAACCGAGTAACTCAGTTCAAGGAAAACTCACAGTTCAGAGCAAATCAGCACCAGTTTTATAAGAATTTAGAAAATGGAAACGGAGTAACAACAAATGAAAAGCCTGATAAAGAGAAAGCTCTGAAATTCTGGAAGAATTTGTGGGAAAACAACAAGAAGCACAACAGAAATGCAAAATGGATCAAACAGGTTGAGGACTCTATTAAAGTGCATAAAATGGAAGACGTGAAAATAACAAAAGCAATGGTGCAAAGACAGTCAAGAAAAGTGAAGAACTGGAGTGCACCTGGACTGGATGAGCTGCATGGCTTCTGGTTAAAGGCACTTACAAGTCTGCACAAAAGATTGGCAACCCAGATGAACCATATCCTAAAAACACCTGAAAATGATGGATGGATGACAACTGGAAGGACATTTTTGATCCAAAAAGATAAAGAAAAAGGAAAGGACCCTGGAAACTATAGGCCAATCACCTGCTTGCCAACAACATACAAGCTTCTTACTGGTATCATTGCAAACCAAATATATGGATACCTGGAAAGAAATAACTTGCTTCCTGTAGAACAGAAAGGATGCTGCAAAAACTCAAGAGGAACAAAAGATCAATTGCTGATCGACAACTAATCCTAAAGAACTCAAGGAAAAGACGAACCAAGCTGTTCATGGCTTGGATAGACTATAAGAAAGCATTTGATTCAGTTCCCCATAGCTGGATCAAGAAATGCCTGGAAATCTTAGGCATCAGCAGCAACATACAAAAATTCATGGAATCTTCAATGAACCTCTGGAAAACAAAACTTATGGCTAATGAAGAAGAACTGGGTGAAGTTGAAATTAAACGAGGCATTTTCCAGGGTGATTCCCTTTCACCCCTACTTTTTATACCCTCAATGCTACCACTGACAATCATTTTGAAGAAGATGAACTGTGGATACGAACTTGCAAAGAAAGGACTGAAAATCTCGCACTTGATGTACATGGATGATTTGAAGCTGTTTGATAAAACAAAAGCTGAACTGAATTTATTAATTGAAAACACAAAAGAATTCAGCCAAGACATTGGAATGCAGTTTGGAATTGACAAATGTGCAACAATAGCAACCAAAGCAGGCAAAATCATAGAAGAGGATGGAATAGAACTAGAGAATGAAGAAATGATAAAGGCAGTAAAATCAGAAGAAGGCTACAAGTACTTGGGGATTTTAGAAGCCTCTGACTTAATGCATAATAAAGTCAAGGAATTAACTTCAGCCAAGTACATTCGGCGAATTCGTAAGATATTAATGTCCAAATTGAGTGGAGGAAACATCATAAAAGCCATAAATACCTGGGCTATACCTGTGATTAGATACTCTGCAGGAATAATTGACTGGACCCAGATGGAGTTAGACAATTTGGACAGAAAAACAAGGAAGCTTATGACAATGAATCATGCCTTGCACCCTAAAAGTGATGTTGACCGATTATATTTACCAAGAGCAGAGGGTGGTCGAGGACTCCTACAAGTAAAGCAGACTGTGGAAGAAGAAAAATGCAGCTTGAATGATTACATCCAGAAAAGTGAAGAACCAATGATTAAGGAAGTAAATAAAGGAGAACTTTTAAAGACAACTAAAACAAAAGCAGAATATAAGAAAGAAGTAATTGAGCAGCGAGCTGAAAATTGGAAACACAAAGCTCTGCATGGCCAATACTTGAAAAGTATTGAAGGCAAAGCTGACCAGAAACTAACTTGGAACTGGTTAAGATCAGGAGTACTGAAAAAAGAAACAGAAAGTTTTATTTTGGCAGCTCAAGAACAAGCCCTAGCCACAAACTGCATGAAGGCAAAAATTCAACATGTTACCACCAACAGCAAATGCTGCCTCTGCAATGAGAAAGAGGAGACAGTTGACCACCTGATCGTGGGTACAGCAAAATTTCACAAACTGACTACCTACAATGCCATGACCGTGTTGCTAAAATCATTCACTGGAAATTGTGCCAGAAGTTTGGATTTGAGTATAGCAAAAACCACTGGGAACATCAGGTTGAGAAAGTTTTAGAGAATGAGAAAATCAAGATCTTGTGGGACTTTAGGATTCAGACTGACAGGCACTTGGTCCACAACACACCTGACATAACAATAGTTGAAAAGAAAAAAAGTATGGTTCATTGACATTGCAATACCTGGTGATGCAAGGATTGAAGATAAACAGCAAGAAAAAATCACAAAGTACCGGGACTTGCAAATTGAAGTTGAGCGACTGTGGAAACAGAAATCGTGTGTTGTCCCAATTGTAATTGGAGCCCTTGGATCAATACCCAAAGGGCTACCCCGCTATTTAGAAATTCTAAATTTGCTGGACTTGAACATTTTGACTCTACAAAAAACCACCTTACTCGGAACAGCTTACATCCTCCAATGATACCTTAACAGTTCCTAGGTCCTTGGTTAGGACTCGAGCTGCTGAGCTTTTAACCAGCCTCAAAGGCTATGAATCTCACTAAAGATTAACTAATAATAATAATAATAATAATAATAATAATAATAATAATAATAACAACAACAACAACAACAATAACAACAACAACAACAACAATAACAATAATAATTTTATTTCTATACCGCCCCTCTCCCGAAGGACTCGGGGTGGTGTGCAGCCTATTAAAACAAAAAGTATACAAATATCAAAATTTAAAATTATTAAAAATATTACACGATTTTGGCCCAGATTAAAACCCCCAATTTAAAATAATTACATAGTTAGCCCTGCCTGGCGAAACAGTAGGGTCTTAAGGGCACAGCGAAACACACGGAGGTCGGAGATGTTACATATTTCCGGGGGCAGTTCGTTCCAAAGGGCAGGAGCTCCCACAGAGAAGGCTCTCCCCCTGGGTGTCACCAGCCAACATTGCTTGGCCGACGGCACCCTGAGGAGTCCCTCTCTGTGTGAGCGGACTGGCCAGTGGGAGACTATTGGTGGCAGAAGTCGGTCTCGCAAGTACCCGGGTCCTAAGCCATGGAGTGCTTTAAAGGTGTTAACCAACACATTGAATCGCACCTGGAAGACCACTGGGAGCCAGTGCAGCTTGCGCAGGAAAGGTGTCACATGGGCGCAATGAGTCGTGCCCATAACCACTTGCGCAGCCACATTCTGGACCAGTTGGAGCCACCGAGTGCTCTTCAAAGGGAGCCCCATGTAGAGAGCATTACAGTAGTCCAGTTGTGAGGTGACAAGGGCATGAGTGACCGTGTGCAAGGCATCCTGATCCAGAAAGGGCCGTAACTGGCATACCAGGCACACCTGATAAAAAGCCCCCCTGGCCACGGCCGTCATATGCTCTTCTAAAGACAGCCGTGCATCCAGGAGGACACCCAGATTGTGAGCCCTCTCTGTGGGGGGCAAAGATTCACCCCCAATAGTCAGCGATGGCACCAGCTGACTATACCGGGACGCCGGGAGCCACAGCCACTCAGTCTTGGAAGGGTTGAGCCTGAGCCTATTTCTCCCCATCCAATCCCGCACGGCCTCCAGGCAGCGGGACATCACATCAAGGGCATCATTGCGGTGGTCTGGGGTGGAGATGTACAGCTGGGTGTCATCAGCGTACTGATGGACTCTCACCCCAAAACCACGGATGATCTCACCCAGCGGCTTCACATAAATGTTGAACAGAAGGGGCGAAAGGACCGACCCTTGTGGCACTCCCCAAGCAAGGCGCCTCGAGGTCGACCTTTGCCCCCCTGCCAACACAAACTGAGAACAGTCGGAGAGGAAGGAGGAGAACCACCGCAGCACGGTGCCTCCTATTCCTAACCCCCTCAACCGCTGCAGCATGATACCATGGTCGATGGTATCAAAAGCCGCTGAGAGATCTAATAGGACTAGGACAGAGGAGCAACCCCTGTCCCGAGCCCTCCAGAGATCATCCACCAATGCAACCAATGCCATTTCCCCTGCCTAAAGCCCGACTGGTATGGGTCTAGATAGATACGTTGCTTAGCAAAAACACACAGATACTCACAGACTCTGAACGTTTAAAGAAAAATAAAGAATCTTTACTTGTAGTAAAAAAACAAACGTGGCTTCTCAAAACAAAGATAACACTTCTTCAAATAATCATGGTTCAACACAAAAACATAGTTTGCTTACAATTCCAGTTCTCTTCAGTAACACAGACACAGTTCCTTTCAGCAGTTCAACCTTCTAATAGCAGGAGCAGAAGTGAATGAACTTCCTGCCTTCTTTTATGTCTGCTTAGCACAGCCAATTAATTATCTTGTAGCAGTTAAAGTTACAGAACATAGTTTTCTATATATTACCTACCCAACCGTAGGATAAGCATCAACAGAGTAGTGTATCACTGGAACTGCCCATGTATTAATGGCTTTAATTCTGTTTCCAGCATTCAGCTTTGATTTTAATATTTTGCGGACCCTCCTGATGTATTCCTTTTGCGTTGACTCTTTGACATTTCCATTCAAGATGTTATCTGTTTCCAATATGCCTAGGTATTTGTAACCATCATCCTTTGCTAATGCTTTTACTGTGTTTCCATTTCCCAGTTCTATTCCTTCTATTTTTTCCATTTTTCCTTGCTGCATGGATTATATAGCACATTTTTCAAGTCCAAAGTTCATTTTGATGTTGCTGCTGAACAGTTGAACTGTATTGAGTATTGATTTAAGTTCAGTGGGGCTTTTCGCATACATTTTAAAGTCATCCATGTATAGTAGATGGTTTATCTTGCCATGTTGGCTTGAGATTTGATATCCCAGTTTTGTGTTTCGTAGGATTTATTTATTCATTTTCATTTTCATTACTACTACTACTACTACTACTACTACTACTACTACTACTACTACAGAAATGGTCCTCTAGTTGCATATTAGCTTTGTTCCTTCTCTTTCTTTCTTATCTTCCTTTTATCTTAACAGTATGTATTTCCCAAATCAATATCTCTAACCACTATATGTGGTTTACAGTTCTAAGGCATTGCACAATGTGTTTAATCATGTATTTTATGCAGAGCTGGAATGACTGAATAAACTTTGCAATTTATGGAGGTGCTTTAGGTTGTAAAGAATGTAATCAAAACTTCACAGAAGCCTTGGGAAGAGCAGCTTTAAAACTGAGCAGTTGCCAACTTCTTTTAGATTGGCCCTTGTGATAAAAAAGAGGATTTCCCCATTCTGCAAAAGAGTCAGAGACAGCACCATAGAAAAGAGGCTCTCAAATACAATTATTTGAATACAGGAGAAGCATGCCCACATCTCATTCAATACCTGGCACACCAAAGTAAAAGGGATAAGAAGCAGGCTCCAGAAAAATGAAGGTTCCAATAGGAAAAATAAATGCTTAATTGGCAGCTTGTAAATCAGTGTTGTGTAAGGCAATTTAGTCCAGCAACTGGTGGAGTAGTAAAGCCTCTGTGTCTTGAGAAGAACACTCAGCCAACTCTAGGTTGCTGGAATTAGATGAGTGAATAGATGAATGATCAGGAGAATTAATATGCGGGCGATGAAAATTCTAAAGCAATAAGGTCTAGTTATACTTTGAATCCTGCACTGTCATAATAAAAAGATCTGAAATAGCTCTCAAATTACTCATAACATTTTCGGTTTTCCCTAGAATAGGATGAGGTTTATAGATTATAGGAAATTGTATGGCAATTGAGTATGAAAATGTTCCTACAAAATAAATATATTTTCAGTTTATTTTCATTTATTTATTTAAATTTATTAGCTGCCCAAATTCAAAGGACTTGTTTATAAATCTTTTAATTGTAGTAGCTGTTTGTTCACATGCACACCTATATTATTTATGATTCTGCAGAATCAAAAATGGAAGTTAATTAACTATAGAAAGTTAATATAACAGTACTATATTAATTATAATTACAGTTAATTACAGGAAGACTGAAAAAGGAAAGAGAAGAAAAATAGTACAGTTCAGTGGTGGGTTCCAAATTTTTTTACTACCGGTTCTGTGGGTGTGGCTTGTTTGGTGGGCGTGGCTTGGTGGTCATGTGACTGGGTGGGCATAGGTGCGTGATCATGTGACTGGGTAGGCGTGGCCAACTTGATGTCACTCGTGTCAAGGGTTATGATTAAGGTGCCTGGCCTCTCCTTGCCTCAAAGGCCTAAACGAGATACAATTTCCCTGTCTGTTTATTTATTACTACTGAACATCCAAAATATACTATTTAATCCTATGTACATATGACATATGTGTACATACATATTACATAGTATACAGTGTGTATAGGCACACAAAAGGATACATTATTTACTATATATTCTGTGTGTATGTACACATACACACACACACATCTCTTCTAAAACTATGCACATTCAACCTCATTTGAACCCAGAGTCCACTTTCTGCCACACATTTAATTATAACTTCTGTACATTTAGAACATTACACACACCTTCAGATGTTCTTCCCTAACTTGCACATGACTGTTAGAGTCAGGAGAGATCATGAATTGAGTAAAATGTGGTGAAACTCACTTAACAATGCTCTTGCTTAGCAACCAAAATTTTGGGCTCAATTGTGGTCATAAATCAAGGACTATCTCTGCCTTCCTCTGCATGGCAGCCTTGTCCTAGTAAACTCTTCCTTTCTGGAAATTTCCCTCTCTGTTAGAGGCACCAAAATAATCCAGATGATATAAGGTTTCCTGCTGGAGAAGGGGGTTGGACTAGATGGCCTCTAAGGTCCCTTCCAGCCCTAGATTGCTGTCCTGTTTCAAAGCGTCTTCTGAAGCCACATCTAGTGCCACGGTTTGTGGTCCGTCCTTCCCTTTCTTTCTTTCTTTCTTTCTTTCTTTCTTTCTTTCTTTCTTTCTTTCTTTCTCTCTCTCTCTCTCTCTCTCTCTCTCCCCCTTCCTTCCTCTTCCTTCTTTCTTTCTCCTTTTCTTTGTCTCTTTTTCTTTCATTCATTCTTTTCTCTCTTTCCCTTCCTCTTTCCTTCTTTCTCTTTCTTTGTCCCTTTCTTTCTTTGCATCTTTCTTTTTCTTTCTTTGTCTCTCCCTTCCTTCCTTCCTTCCTTCTTTCTTTCTTTCTTTCTTTCTTTCTTTCTTTCTTTCTTTCTTTCTTTCTTTCTTTTTCTTTGTCTCTTTTCCTTCATTCTTTCTTCTCTCTCTCTCTCCCTTCCTCTTTCCTTCCTTCTTCCTCTTTCTTTCTTTGTCTCTTTTTCTTTCTTGTCTCTCCCTTCCTCTTTCCTTCTTTTTTTCTCTTTCTTTTTCTTTCTTGTCTCTCCCTTCCTCTTTCTTTTTTCTCTTTCTCACATTTTCTTTGCCTCTTTTTCTCTCTCTTTCTCTCTCTCTCTCTCTCTCTCTCTCTCTCTCTCTCTCTCTCTCTCTCTCTCTCTCTCCCTCCCTCCCTCCTTCAAAGTCTAGGAGAGTAAAACCAGGAGGCCTGAGAGAAAGCACCTGGCGGTGGTGGCGACAACACCAGCAACAGTACCCAAAACAGCAGCTTCAGGCTGTGGCAGGTGTGGGTGTGGGCTGAAATGGGAGCTTCAGGTGGCAGCAGTGGGGCGTCCTGGAACACCCGGGAAGTTTTTCTGTGTGGCTTTTGCCACAGCAGACAGCGGCTGCAGCAGCGGCAGCAGGGTGTCCCAGAACAGCTGGGAAGTTTTCCTGCATGGCTTTTGCCGCTGCAGGCAGCTGAGGAGGAGGCGGTGGCAGTGGCAGGCATTGAAGGAAGTGACGGTGGCAGCGGGGCATCCTGGAACAGCTGGGAAGTTTTCCTGCATGGCTTTTGCCATGGCAGGCAGCGGCAGCAGTGGCAGCGGGGTGTCCCAGAACAGCCGAGAAGTTTTCCTGTGCAACTTTTGCCGCGGCAGGCAGTGGAGGAGGAGGCAGTGGTGGAGGCAGGTATTGGCAGTGGCAGCGGGGCATCCTGGTATTCCTGGGGAGTTTTCCTGTGTGGCTGCTGCGGCAGGCATCGGTGGTGGTGGCGGTGGTGGTGGGGCTCCTGGAAAATTTTCCTGTGCGGTTTTTGCGGTGTCTGCCTCACTTCACATGTGGTGCACATGTGCAGCAGCCCTGGGAAATCCGCATGCTCTCCTGCAACACCGCCAATGCTGCCGCCCCTCTCAGCCCTAGCACAATGGCTCCATCTCCCCGAAGGGCTGCCCATCCACCCACCCACTGGCCGGGCCGGGCGGGGCCAGAAGCAGCATGTCTCCCACCATGGGCTGCATGTGTGACCTGACCTTGAAAGGCAAAGGCATGGAGGACTGCCGGGAAGGGCGCATGGAAGGCAGGCAAGCATGCCAGGCTGCAGGGAATGGAGGGAAGCTGCTAGCTCCCTTCTCTACGGCTGGGTGGCCCTGACATGCTTGCCTGCCTTCCATGCGCCCTTCCCAATGGTCTCGTGGCCAGGCCTGCTTGCCTGCCTTCCTCCCCCACCACCGCCTCTTTGTTCGGCTGCTTACCTTCCACTGTGACTGGTCCAGAGTCAGGGAGGCAAGCTGACTGGAGTTTTTGGCTGCCCCCAACCAGCCGCCGCTGCTGGAAAGCGGCTGGGAAAGAAGCCTCTCAAAAGGCTCCTTTGCCAGCCACTTTCTCTGAAGGCAAGCTGCTGCCATCGCCACCATGTTCTTCCCGTATGCACATCCCATTGGACTTGCAAGGCAATGGGATGCGCAAGTGTGAAGAACATGGCAGCAGCGAACATGGTGGCCAGGCAATCAGTTTGGGTGTGTGGCCAGTCAGCCATTACTATCAGTTCTCCAAGCGACTAAAAATTTTTACTACCGGTTCTCCGAAACCGGTGCGAACCGGTAGCAACCCACCACTGGTACAGTTGTAAATATACTGCTCAAAAAAATAAAGGGAACACAAGCAGAAGACATCCGAGTTTATACACTGCTCAAACAACTAAAGGGAACACAAAACTACTGTATGTAACGACCGAAGTATTTAATAAGGCTATTTCATTCATTCAGATCTCGGATGTCTTCTGCTTGTGTTCCCTTTATTTTTTTTGAGCAGTGTATATTGCCCTTAAATACAGCTAATTCTCAACTTACAACCATTCATTCAGCGACCATTCAAAGTTACAATGGCACAAAAGAAAGTGACTTATGACTGATCCTTGAAGTTATGACTGTTGTAGTAGCCCTCTGACCACTTGATCAAAATTCAGGCACTTTGAAATCAGTATGTATTTAAGACATTTTCAACATCCCTAAATCATGTAATCACCATTTGAAATCTTCCTAGCCAGCTTCCAACAAGCAAAATCATAAGGGAAGCAAGATTTCCTTAACAACTCCATGATTCATTTAACAACTGCATGGTAAAAATGGTTGTAAGTTTGAGCACAACTCACTTCTCAATCGCCTTGCTTAGCAATGTAAATCCTGGTTCCAATTGTGATTGTTAGTTGAGGACAACCTGTACAACAAAAGATTGGAAAAGATACAGTTGATGAAAAAATAGTTCCCTGTTCCAAACACTCAGGTATAGAGGAAGTAACAAAGCATTAAAGTGAAATGACAGAACCAATTTACTTCTCTTCCCATACCTCTAATTGCCTGTTGAACATAACATGGAAAAATCCAGAATCACTTTTCCTTAACTCTCCACTCTCTATATGTGCCTCCTTGTATGTGCATGTGCTCATGTGTATGTGCTTGCAAAAGACAGTTATTCACATAAATAAATTGTGTGTGTGTGTGCATGTGCATGTGCACTATTCCAGCAATTTGGTTAAAAAGAAAATGAAGGGAAGAGAAGACTAGTCTGCTAGACCTCATGAAGCTGGGTGACTTTGGATATATCATGCTCTCTTTTGAGAAGTCAGAAATACATATCTACCAACGCACACATGTTGCAGTATATATTTTAGCATTACTCCCTATTGGCTGTACTGGAAATGCTGGATGTTGTTCAATGCATCTGGAGGATACTATTTTCCAAGAAAGTGTGCAATCAATTTGCCAGCCTACATCTGCTATTGGTGGTTACAGTAACAAACAACTTGCAAGAGTCCTTCTGTCAGAGTTTAGGCAGAGTAACTAGTATTATGAGATAAACCCAGGAGCAAAACACAGCACACAGCACATAGCACACAGAGCCTTTTAGAGAAATAACAGTGGTTTTATCTACAGTTAAATATTTGCAGACTTATGCGTGGTTAAATACCTTTATCATACAGCTACTGATACACGGAGAGCAATTTAGATACACGATGGGAGGGAATCTAAATTAGATAGGCAGCTTTTAACCCAGCTTCTTAAAGTGGCAGTAACTCTGCTGCCTCATTCCATTGAATCAGCTTCCAGTTGTCTCTGCTTACAACCTCTCATCAGGTTACTCTTCATACCCTGACATCTTCTGTTTCTAAATGCATGGTCATATTGTGAAGAGATTGGCTGGATAAATCCTCAGCCTGAATCACTGTCCCACAGCTGTTTTGTATAAAATGCAACCCTGTCATCACTGAATGGTGTCAAACTAGTTTAAAATATGGAGGCAGGAGCAGCAAATAAAGTACCGTATTTTTCAGAGTGTAAGACTTCATCCCCCCAAAAAGTGGGTAGAAAAGTCTGTGCATCTTATACAGCGAATATTGCGGCGGGGGTGGGGGGAGTTGGTGTGGCATCAATCAGGTGTTCTAGAATGGGTGGCAGCAGTGAACGGGTCACAGCGGTGGTGGTGAATGGGCTATGATGAATGGGCCACTGCTAATGGGTGGCGGCAAATGGGATGCACCAAATGGACAGCGGAGAACAGGCCATGGTGAATGGGTGGTGATGAATGGGCGGTGGTGAACGGACTGCAGCAAATGGGCCAGATGAATGCTGGGAGGCAGAGGCAGATTTTTTTCTTTCTTTTTTTTATGATTTTTTTTTACAAAATCAACACAAGACAAAAACATTGTTTATACATACAAACAAAAACCATACATTCCCTTCCCTCCCTCTCCCATTCAATACATCTATCCCAGCAGATAATATTCCTGCCCTCATTAGTAAATAATTATCCCCACTACACAGAATAAGTAAATAATCCCAAATGTGATTTTCATACAATTATCTCTCAATCTAAATAAGTGTATCTCTCTTCGTATTAACATAGGCCCTCACTTCGTCTCAATTCTTTTATTCAACCACCGATACCAGCTGTCCCAACTTTGAAAAAATTCAGAATCCTCTTTTTCTTTCAACATATACATCATTCTATCTGCCTCAGCACACTCCAATACTTTGTTTATAATTTGGGGACTGGCTGGTATCTCTTTTTCTTTCCACTGTTGGCCGAACACTATTCTAGCTGCGACTAAAATATTTAGAGTGAGATACCATTTTTTCTTACTCAGTCCCTCTGGGTGAATACCTAGTAAATATATCTCAGGTTTCCATAGGAGTTCCATATTAGTAATTTCCTTAATCCAATTCTTAATCCTTCTCCAATACTTCTTTGCCATTATACAAGCCCACCATTGGTGGAAATACGTACCTCTGGTTTTCCCACATTTCTAACATAACTCTGATGCACCTGGAAACATATTGGCAATTCTTGCTGGTGGGAGATGCCACCTATACAACATTTTATATGTATTTTCCTTGAAAGACGTTGCTGTAATCATTTTAATATTTTCCCCCCAAATTTGTTGCCATTTTTCTAGGGGGATCGAGTACCCAAAATTCTTCCCCCAGACAATCATAGTGTCTTTTACAACTTCCTCTCCTATCATTCGCTCAAGCAATTGTACATATATTTTAGTTATGTATTTATGGTCCTCTCCCAATAATATTTTATCAAAACTCTGTTCTGTCACATATATCCCATAATTATCTCTATCCCTCCTGTAACGAGATTGAACTGTAACATAGGTCCACCAATCTAGTCTAATTCCTTTATCAACCAAATCTTCCCTAGACCTTAATATCCCTTGGGCATCCACAAGATCTTTATATCTAAAAATATTATCCTGTTTAAGAGTTGTTGGGTACGTCATCGCTTCTATTGCTGAGAACCAGGTTGGGATCTTGGTATAAAATTTTCCTCTAAATATGTCCCAGGTTTCCAGCAATATTCGCCTTAGATAATGTCTCTTGAAATACTTATACTGTTCACCTTTCTCTCTCCATAGCAGTGCATGCCAGCCGTGTTGTAGGTCATGTCCTTCTAAATCTAATAAAGACCTCCTCTTCAATAATACCCAATCCTTCATCCAGGCTAGCAGTGAAGCTCGATAATATAATTCCCAGCAGGGGAGACCAAAGCCCCCCCTCTCTCTATGCTCTTGTAACATTTTGAGCTTCACCCTAGGCTTCTTCCCCTGCCAAGTAAATTTCAGCATGACTCAATCCAGACCTTTAAAAAACCTTTTGTCTAGCCTCGCTGGAGCTGATTGAAATAAAAAATAGCCATTTGGGCAAAACATGTGTCTTAATTGCTGCTATCCATCCATATAATTTGTTAAATTATATGATCAGACTGTAAGAGACCGGGAGAAGTGGAAAAATTTACACTTGTCTTTGATAGGATGGATAGCAGATTTTTTTTCTTGTTTTCCTCCCCAAAAGCTAGGTGCGTTTTATAATCCAGAGCGTCTTGTAGTCTAAAAAAGATGGTAGTTCCTTACCAATGCAAAATGTTTCTGATAACATTCGGCTATCAGCTTGATAGGCTTGGAAAAGGAGACTTCACTTCTGAAAAGCTTCCACATCTTTTAGTGGAAAAAATAAGCACAAACGAGGGAAAGCAGAGTTAATTCGAGCCATCAGATGAACTATAGGCCTCCTCAGAACAATGCTATTTGTTCTCTCAGTTGGATCACCCTTTTCAGGGCAGGAATTGTCTTGTAGCAGTGGTGAGATTCGAATAATTTAACAACTGGTTCTCTGCTGGGTAGGCGTGGTTGGGTGGTCATGTGGCCGGGTGGGCGTGGCCAAATCAACATCACTCACCATGATGTTGCCCTGCGTGGCCCTGCCTCCTGGCCGCTCACCTTAAAGGTCTCAACAAAATACAATCTCTATTTATTTACTACTACTGAATATCCTTTAACTGTGGCAAGGAAAATCACAAAACAGAGCAAAACTTACTTAAATCTTGCTTAGCAATGGAAATTTTGGCTCAATTGTGGCCATAAAACGAGAACTACCCCTAATGAGAATGTAGGATAAGGAGTCTACTTTGCTCACCCCTTTGGGGTGACTTTCAAGAAAAATTTCAAGATGAAAGATTTTGGGCACAGATGGTGGTGCTGTCGCCGAAGCTGGTGTAGGTTGGTGGGGCAGCTGCACTTGGCCGCGGGCTGCCAGAGGGAGGCGGGGAATCTGAACGAGGGAAGCGCTTCCAGTGAGAAGGCCCTTCAGTTGCTTTTCATGTGAGGAGACGGGTGATACCCGGCTGCCTTGGGAGTGAGGGGAAATAAAGAGTCCACCCAGCAGGCCAAATGTTCATTCACTCACATGCTTTGCTTTCCTGCCTCCACTCTTGAAAGCTGCCTAAACTCTTCCCATATCCCCTCATCCCAGAAGCACTCCCCTCTGTGCTAGCAGCTGCTCCCTTCTCCCTCTCCCTCCTCACTGCAGCCCTTCGGCTGAGCACCTTACCTTCGCAGGCAGCCACGGTGAGCAGAGTGGATGAGGTACGGAGATCAGCTAGCCTGCATGGCCGGTGAGGTAGGCCGTGGCAAAAGCAGGCAAGCAGGTGAGATGCAGAGATCACCTTGGCTACGGGGACAGTGTGGTCTGGGCAAGCAAGTAAGCAAAGGAGCTGGGCTGCGGACATGACTCAAGGCACCGGCCAAGGCAGGCGAGGCGAGATAAAGAGTCATTGAGGGGTGAGGGGCAGAGAGGGGAGGGGAGGGGTGGGGCCAACTAGTGGTGTGATTTGCCAGTTCTCCGAACTACACAAAATCTTATTAAACTGGTTTGCCCAAACTGATCTAAACTGGCTGAAGCCTATCTCTGTCTTGTAGCACTGAGAAGGAGACAACTGGCTTGGGGCCCCGATGGAATTATGTCAACTGGATGTGTTTAATGGACTGAGATAAGATTCCACCTCCATCCCCTGTGCATCTTGATTGCTTTCAACCCATCTTTCTTAATTTTAAGACAACTTTAATGTTAATATCTATTATTTTAAAACTTAATTTTTTATCTTGTTGTTTTTATTTGATTGTAAGCTTCCTAGAGTCGCCTTTTAATGAAATGGGTGGCATACAAATTTAAGAAGCAAATAAGTAAACCCTGGTTGTTTTCAGACTGGAAAACAAGGACTGGCTTGTATCAGGTGTGTCAGGGAGTGCTGTGTTTCATGGCAAAAAAAGTGGGCTTTGTCCTTGGATGAACTATACAGGGTTGATTGATTGGCATCTATAAAGCAACAGCACAGTAAAAGTTCTCCTCCCTGCTATATTAATTGTTGATTTCTTGGCCTTCCCAGCCACTTTCACATGAAAAGGCTGGTATCTATGACTTTGGTTTTCATCTGTATACATAGCCTTTGAATTAAACTACAAAAGTAAGGAAAAGTAAGGATACAGCGGCAGTCTTTTGCTTTACAAAAATAGAAACCTGGCTCTGAAGATCAAAAGATTTGCTTCTATTTTTCTCTTACTTTTGATCAAGAGAGAATTTCATAAAGTGTTAGTTTAAACTAGGAAGCAAGTCTTTTACATTATGCGGCTCAGCATTGATCTTACTTCCTTCACATAGCTTATTGATTCCGAATTTGCTGCTTGTGGGTTGTGTCCAGGGGTGAAATCTAATTTTTTTCCCTACTGGTTCTGTGAGGGTGGCTTGGTGGTGGTGGGGGTGTCCTGTGACTGAGTGGGCATGGCTGTGAGTGACATCGAGTTGGCCATGCCTACTCAGTCACAAGACCTTCTTCCACCAAGCCACGCCCACAGAACCCGGTAGGAAAACTTTTTAAATTTCTTTATCCCGTGGCTCCGCCCACCAGCCCTATTCCCCGGACTCCTGTTGCTCACCTTTCTCCCATGGCTGGCTGTCAGGGAAGGCAAGTGCCTGAAAGGTACTGGAGTCGCTCACTCTCCTTGAACGAG
This sequence comes from Arizona elegans, assembly GCA_022577455.1. Classification (NCBI taxonomy): domain Eukaryota; kingdom Metazoa; phylum Chordata; class Lepidosauria; order Squamata; family Colubridae; genus Arizona; species Arizona elegans. The sequence goes on along the minus strand of JAKOOJ010000006.1, from coordinate 52,258,915 downwards.
CCGCTCTGGTCCATGCGCCCATATAAGGACACAACAGAAAGGACACCCGGATGGCGGTGCAGGCTGCGCAGAGCCCTGAACAATGGAGGGCAAGCAACAGCCTGGCTCTTGAGCCCCTGAGGCACCAGGATCCCACAGCCCAGCACAGTCCAACCCCATTCCCTAAGAGGGTGCCTCCTCCTCAAGGCTACTGCTGCTGTGCTCGATCTCCTTGGACAACAATTGTTAAGTCTGGCACCCTATTAATATTATCAAATTTATTTGCTGCCCATCTCGCGGTTCAAGGCAGTTCTATAGATGTAGGATCTGAGCAATGGTGATTATAACAAAGAGACACCCTCCTCTGTTTCACTGGACCTCCAGAATTCTGAGAAAGGGGTATTGAGGCAAGCCCAGTTATTGCAATAAGAAAAAGGGGTCACATTCTGGGTTAGAAATCAGGGTGAAGGGAGGACCTGAAAGAAAACCCCTTCTAGGTCAGATGCCCCTTGAATACAGTGCAGCCCTCTCAAGGGAGGGGCTGCCTCGAGGTCCCCACTCCAGTCCTGACCCAATGTTGGCCTCCTGTCATTCCTGGCCTTAGTAGTTGGGCACAGAATCAAGAGACATGTGGCAGAAGAAAGCAAAGTGGCCCACTTGCTCTTCATTTGAGGACGCCAGGCTTTGTAAGCAAAGCATCCTCAGCGATAGGATGGGAGACCACCAGGAGAGGCCAGAAGGAGGGGACAAGGGGATGGCAAGAGGGCAGCAGGGCTGTTGGTGGCCAAGTGCTAAGGCACAACTTTCCTCAGACTCTCCCTCCCTCCCTCCCCTCATTCCTTCCCTGCCTCCCTCCTTCTCATTCCCATCTCCTTCCTTCCTTCCTTCCTTCCTTCCTTCCTTCCTTCCTTCCTTCCTTCTTTCCTTCCTTCCTCCCTCCCCCTCCCTTCCTCCCTCCCTTCCCTGTCTCCCTTCTTCTCCTTCTCCTTCTCCTTCTCATTTCCTTCCTTCCTTCCTTCCTTCCTTTCTCCCTCCCTCCCTCCCCAGGAAGGGATGAGGGGAGGGAGAGATAGTGGCAGTGCTGCCAGTGGCCATGGCTTGCCGCCTCCTGTGCATGTGTCCAGGGGGAGCACCTGGTTGGGCTGGGGTGGGCCAGGACCAAGGTGGCAGGGGCTGGCCCCTCGCCATCTCCAGGGTGGCCCCTGAGCCAGATCTAACCACATCACAGGCTGAATCTGGCCTGTGGGCCTTGAGTTTGACATGTCTGTCCTAGAGTCTCAACATGATGAAGATGTTGAAGAGTATGTCTTAGGTAACCCCACTGCATACTTCCCTCCATGTAGATGCAGTTCCATTGAGGATTACATATTGAGTGCAGTTGGTCAGCCAGTTATGAATCCATCTGAAGGTGATGCTGTCTAACCCTCATTTTTCTATCTATCACCCACCCTGCCCCACTTTAACAGGTAGTGATAAGGCAAGGTTGATCCACTCCAAGCATTAACTTGGCTTTATTATAGAAAGTTAGCATCCACCCCTCTCCTAGGAAAATGAGATATTTTAGGAAATACTAAAAGGGCAAAATATTTCCTCTAAAAGGGAGGCAGAAACTCAGTCCCCCACTTTGTTAATGGGCCATTAAGGCCTGGACCAGTCTATTCTACCTAACAGAGATCTATCTCCTTCAGGCAAAGCCATAGTAGGAATTGCCCAAAGCCCTCTACCCATCTAGCAACAGAACTCACCACATGGTACCTGCGGAGATTGCATCACCCAGCAAGGCTCAACCAAATCTGGGACTCAAAAGACAACCTACAAAGTTACTCCTGTGTGGCCCCATGGGAGGCTGACAACCAATCAGAATACAAGCTCAAATTCAAAGCCCAACAGAGGGTATAAATCTCTCTCTCTCTCTCACCGATGTGCTTTTTTGCCCAGGACCTCAAAACCATATGGTCCTGCCCACCATTAAACCATCTTTTCAAGCAGTCTCCATGTTTCCAGTGTCTTTCTCCCCACTTGGAACTGAATCCAGAAGGACATTTCTTCCAACAGTTGGGAAGGATTTTATGCATGCATTGCTGCTCTGCTACTATAGCATATTGTTTTGCTTTGCAGCCTTTTGCTGCAAATATAGGTACAATGGCCTATGGCTGAAGGCTACATCTATTTACTGCCATCTAGATATTGTCCAGATTTTCACCATCCTAAGTTGCCTAACTGTTGTCCCAACCATCAGAAATGTAACAGTGCAGAAATAGTTTTGGGTAGATGTCTATTTGGCTACTTCTTGCATTGTCCTATATAGCATTTTTCTTATAGCAGGAAATAATTTCCTTTATAAAAAGAAAAACCTAATGGAAGCATATTTGCAGAATTATTATTAAAAACAGTAGTATTTTTAGGGGAATGAAAAAAATCTGAAAATATAACCACCAGGAAGGCATCCTATGTACATGTATGAGGGTTTTTTAAAATGTTTTATTCAGGGTTAATAGAGCTTGGTGACTTTATGAGGAAAGGGCCCTTTTTAATATGGAAAGTTATTATCTCAGGGTAACTTATTTTTTAATGACCCATCTACAAAAGAGATAACAAAACCATCACTTTGCCACTGTTTTAGCTATCTTTTTATTTTATGTGCTTTATTGTATGTTATATTACACTAACTGTGTTTTCAAGTTGTATATCATTTGGAAATCCATTGCACTGGAGACAATGTGAAATAAGTGAATTTTTCAGTCTTGTGGCTCCTGCATCCATAAATTATCCACCATGTTTTGCTAAATATACCACCTCAGCCCTTTTAAGTGAAAACCGGTTTTGATTATATCTGAGCACTATTATTCTAAATTGTAAAAATATATAGTTGAGTTTTTTTATTTGTGCAAAATGAATAGCTTTATAGGAGACAGAACAGCCCACAATGGACTTATGTAAAAATGCATTTTGTATAATTTTGCATTTAAGCACATCCAACACATGTTTAGAAAACACAGGTGAGTGGGGAAGGAAGTCAATACACAGCAATGAAAGACCGCATTTAAATAAACTTTTTTTTAAACTTAACAACTTTAAGATGTTTGGACTAACTCCCAGAATCCCCCAGTTGCCCTAAATGAAATATATTCTAATTACATATACTCATCAGACATTTTTGAAATGTTTCGTCTTCAAATAATCACATGATTATTGCTGTCTCCCTTCTTTGGTCATGAAGGATTAAAATACAAGACCAAAGAGGTCATATAACAGGCTCAGTTTGTGTTTCAAATGGAAACCGATTATTATGGAAGTCCAATTGTCACAGTTTACCATTTCCGTTTGAATTTTTAACTTTTAAAGAGAAGGTGCTCTACACCTCCCAACCATTCACCTCCTAGGAGAAACAAAATATGCTTGCTGAGTAAGTGAGGGAAAACTCCTCTACCTGTCTGTCTCTTTTTCTTGAGCGGCTCCAAGCAGCTTAATAGGCTTTTTTTTTCTTCGATAAGCTTGTTTGCAAGGAGGCATCAGTCTCCAGGGCCAAGCTGGATGCTCAGAGGAGTTGAAAAATATCAATTAATTTGGAATCCTTCATACTTTTCTCCCCCTAGTTAGAATTATTGGCTTTGACAACATTATCAGTTCAGGTAGTTTTTTTCTAAAACCCTCCACCTACTTCTGAAATCACTCCTCAGATCTCCTTTCCTGCCGTCCCCCAAGACACTAACACAGACAAAATCTCCAGCAGGCCATATGCCCCTAAGTCTGCCTGCCCTTTCCTTGGAGGATAAATTTTTCCCTTCAGTGAGCCCAAAAAAATTTATATGCTTATTCACAGAGCTGATAAAGCAAAAATTGGAGTTTCAGCTATTTTTATTGTTGTGATTTACACACAGCCAATGAAACACATAAATCTTTTCTTTATTGTTTTCATAGCCTTTCCAGCTGTTTCATTTGTATCAGATAACTGCCAATGTGATATTGTGGTCTATCCCTTTCTATTTGAAAAGAGGATCAATTAAGAATCACTTTCTGAATCAACTATATCTTGTTTTCAAAGCCTAAACCTAATTGTCTAGGCAACCATGATATTTCTTTTAAATGATTTGAATGCAGTGTGTGTAAGAGCATATATGAGTGTGTGTGTACATGCACATATATGTGTATGTAAACAATATGATAGCAGAAGAACTTCCCTACTACGATATAACATGGATAATTTATGTTGACAAATGACACGCTCTTCTCTCATTTGTGTTGTAATCTTATGATATATGCTCTGATTTATAGTGCTGAGCATCAGATATCCATAAATAAGGTGATCAGATTTTAACATTGGTAAAGAGGGACATTGTGGGCGTGGCTTATTTTGTGGGCGTGGCTAGCTGGTCATGTGACTGGGTGGGCGTGGCTAGCTGGTCATGTGACTGGGTGGGTGTGGCTAGCTGGTCATGTGACTGGGTGGCCATGGCTATGTGTATAGGGTAAGGTGAACAGATTTTAACATTGGTAAGAAGGACACCATTGTGGGCGTGACTTATTGTGTGGGCGTGGCTTGGAGGCCATGTGACTGGGTGGGCGTGGCTAGCTGGTCATGTGACCAGGTGGCCATGGCTATGTGTATAGGGACTACTCAGAGGGCTGAAAAGTCATTTCTGACAGGTCCTCACACTTTTGACTGGTCCTCACACTTATGACCATCTTCATATTTATGCCCATGCAGCATTCTTAACAACCATGTCACTCATTTCACAACTGCTTCTCTTCACCATGATGACAAGATAGGGCAAAAATGTAAAATGTGAGGACAGTCGTAAGTTCGAGGACTGGTCAAAAGTGTGAGGACCAGTCAAAAATAACTTTTTCAGCCCTCTGAGTAGTCCATATGCATTAAAGGATACAGCAATAGAGAGGGATGAAGGAATGGAAATTAGAGTAGGAGTGAGGGTAAGAGAGGGAGGAAGAGAGGAGGAGAAGGAGAAAGGAAGAGGAAGTAGGGAGGAGAAAAAGAGGGTGGGGGGAAGAGAAAGTAAGAAGGAAAGAAAAGAGAGTGGTGGTAGGTTTGAGGAGAAAGATTGCTGTACAATAAAAAAGATGAAAGGGAAGAAAGCCAACCCCAAGCAAATATAAAGATATTAAGATTAAGAATGAATTGTTAAACTTTAAAGAATAAAAGAGAACAAATATGAATAAATAGCAATAATTAGAAACACACATACAAACATGCAATGTATTTTCTTTGAACAGAATATTTGGCTGGTTCACAAATTTAAACAGCGTTTAGTCATTTCAATTAAATTTACAATTTCTATATTTCCTTTTTGCCATATTTATTCCTCATCTATTTTTTTAAAAAACCAATATTACCCTTCATCCTCATCTCTAATCTTAATCAAATTCAATTTTTCCCTTTTATTCTATATTATACCCCTTCCCATTGTCATCTGTTTTTATATCCATCCTCACATTGGTTAATTACGTAATTACGTAATACAGTTGTTTAATACAAATTCAACATTTTAATATAAATCAATTAGTTATATAACTATCTTTTTTGTATATTAATCAATATGAACATGAATATTCCAATTATTTCCATGCAATCCAATTTCTTACAAATCAATTAATTGTATTTACCAATAATAATAAACCAAATAATTTCCCCCATATATTCCTCCAAACCACAACTTAACCATTTCTGCTTTCAACACAATATACAATTATTAATAGTATCTCAATTATTACAATTCCCTAGTTAAATAGAGCTTTTTTTCTTTTGTGTTTTAAAATCTTGAACTCTCCTCTTTTGCCCAAAATTTCCCATTGTTTGCAGTTTTGTACCTACCTTTTTTGGTGAGGAAAAAGAAAAAGAAAAAGAAAGAAATCTCTCTCTGCCTCATTTTGTCATGTTGCAGGTTTAGTTTCGCTTTCGCCTTTGTTTTCAGTATAGCTGGGGGGGGGGGAATCTGCTCCAGGAACTTTTTGCAGCTTTTTGCAGCTAATTAACCTAGCGGAAGCTGTTAACAGGGGCTGTTTTTTCTATTTTTGCAGGCATGGGTCTATTCATTTTTTTTTTAACTGATCAGCTGTAGGTCGGCCCTTTGAAGCCCCGCGGCAAGAGTTTAAAGAGTTTTTTTTCCCTCTAGCCATCAGCGGGGATTCAGGAGGCAGAATGAAAAATCGGGACTTTTTTAAAACGCCGCGGGACGCGGGACAAATTGCTCAAAAGCGGGACTGTCCCACCAAAAGCGGGACGTCTGGTCACCTTATCCATAAATCATCAAAATAATTTTACAATGGGTTGCAGAATGGCCATCTAATGAAGTGCTTGCAATAATATGCCTTTTATAACAATTTGGAATATAATTTCCACTATGTGAATAGATTAAGTAAAACTACAACTACATCTTTTTTTAAAAGGTATATTTATAATTAATCAATTGCTTGACCAAATATTAACTTCCATCATTTTAATGATCTCTCTCAGAGATCAATATATAGTTATGCAATGTACATCTTTGTGTAAAAATCAGGGGTGAAATCCAGCAGGTTCTGACAGGTTCTGGAGAACCGGTAGCTGAAATTTTGAGTAGATCGGAGAACCAGCAGTTACCACCTCTGGCTGGCCCCAGAGTGAGGAGGGAATAGGGATTTTGCAGTATCCCTCCCTTGCCACGCCCACCAAGCTACGCTCACAGAACCAGTAGTAAAAAAATTTGGATTTCACCACTGGTAAAAATATGTGTGTGTGCTTGTATGACAAAGCCAATGAAATAGAAAGGAAATGCCAGATTAACAGTAGGAGTCCATCACTTTGTTCCATAAAGAATGCATGACTTACAATTACTGCTTCTCATTCATTATATATCACTCTACCTTAAAAAAAACATTTTTCAATTTTTATTGTATGTTGCTTTTGCAAGTATTTGCAAGAACTGGGCACTTTATAAGCATAGTAATATCTTTAAAGGATTCCTTGATCCAATGAAATGTTCTATAATTGGCTGGAGACATTAGCCAACTTTACATTTGATATATGAAGAGATATAAATAAATAGAAGGGACAATATTGGCTCTGTAATGATCTTGGTTCTGGTCCAGTTATTTTGTGTTGCTTTCTTACAGACATTAACTAAGCAGAAATACCAACAGCAGTAAAATGTTTAACTGTCCTTCTACACATTAAGCCTTTTTCAACATATAAGGATGTTCTAACTTTCTTGGAATTTGCCAGTGTGGGGGAGTGTATCATATTCTTCTTGCTCAATTGTGTCAGAGATGAACATGCTAGATTTGGCATATGGTTAAGAAAGGTTCTAATGTGTGCCTAAGTGATGTTATAACAGTGTAGTCAAGACAGAACAACAGATTTAGAACTCTTAGAAAATAATCCCAGGGTGGGGGTGATCAGAAGTCTAATTTGCTTATGAAATAGAATGAACAAAATGTACAAATTATAGGAGACTCCCAGCTCAATACAATTATGACAACAGCAGCCCTATAATGAGGTTAAATTAGTTTTGCCATCCTCTTATACAACACTTATGGAACATTTAGAAGGCCAGGTAGCCTATCAAAATCAGTGAACTATGAGTACATATAAATGTCAATAATGTGTTCCCTCCCCCTCCCCCTCCCGCTGCCTCTCTCTGCAAAGGTTAGTGCAAGGCTACTGATGTGAAAGTGGACAGAAAACAGGATGCTATAGGAATTCCATTGAAAAAGGATTAGTATTCGTGGAACTGTAATTGGCTAGTTAAGGGCCACTCCTTGATTTTAGATTTACCTTATAATGAGGTGAGGACATTTAATGCAAAGCTCTATTGGCTCTTTTTCTTATGACTGCTGTCATGCAAAGAACATCTTCCACATTCTAATTCTATAATCTTTATTGTCTTCCATGTCATCACATGGAATAGGAACAACATAAAATCATTTGGGGACAGCAAATGTAAAATATATGTGGCCTAGGCTATGCAGCATTTTCAGTTTTCTATGATTTCATTCTGCCAAAGTTTCTTAATTGCATATTCACAAAACTGTAAGTGTCTATACTGTATTTTAACTACTGTTAAAATATTTAATTTATTTATTTTATTAGTGGTAAAACTCTCTGCATGAAGCAATACAAATTCATAATTTGGTTTATACAACGAAATCCTTGATTAGAGCTTTAGGAAACAGGAACTAAGGTGAGTGAAGTCCTTAAATTTTTTAGCTAGCATTCTTGCTTTACATTTTTATGAGTGAATGGACATTTTGTACAAAAGGACAAACTTTTATTTAATAACAGAGAGGAGGCAAATGAACACTGCTTTCAAGATAGTATTTATGAGAAAATGAAAATCTTTCAGAGAAGCAAAAGTCAGCATTGCATAATTTCATGGTTTGCTGAAATATTCCTTTCAAAAGAACTATTTGCACTAAGTACGAATGTTTGAAGAACACTCACAAGCTACTTCAGAATGAATAGCATGGCATTTGAAAAGGCTATTTTCTTCTAAGTATTCTTCAGGTGGGATACTTTGCACCCTCTCATGTCATCATCACCTTGGTACACTCAGATCCTGTTCAGCTAGATTAATATACAAAATATATTTATGAAATACTGCCTTTTGCCATCAGTTAAAAGAGACATACATATTTTATTTTAAAATCAAAATTCTATTGTAGTTCTCTGACTTTATTTGTTCATCACCATTATTAGACTCAAACAAAAAGCCACAACAGCATGGAAATTTCTGATTTTTCAATACTCTTTCTCATGCTAGATGTTACATAAAGAAGGGGATAGAGATGAAGCAAGGAAATCCAACAGGCTAGTGTATATATTTCAGCCAGAAGGTTTATGGCCCAAAATCATCTCAAGATGAGGATTGCAATTTAAACATGTAAATTAGTATTAGATATTACTGATATCAGGTTCTGTTCAGAATTATGGAACAGAATATGGCTGTTTCAGTCCCAAACATTTGAAAACACAGAGACCTTTAAGCTAAGGTGACCAGATTTTAACATTGGTAAAGAGGGACACCATTGTGGGCGTGGCTTATTTTGTGGGCTTGGAGGTCATGTGACTGGTGGGCGTGGCTATCTGGTCATGTGACCAGGTGGCAATGGTATGTGTATAGGGACTACTCAGAGGGCTGAAAAAAGTCATTTCTGACAGGTCCTCGCACTTTTGACTGGTCCTCACACTTATGACCATCCTCACATTTATGCCTGTGCAGCATTCTTAACAACCATGTCACTCATTTCACAACTGCTTCTCTTCACCATGATGACAAGATAGGGCAAAAATGTAAAATGTGAGGACAGTCGTAAGTTTGAGGACTGGTCAAAAGTGTGAGGACCAGTCAAAAATAACTTTTTCAGCCCTCTGAGTAGTCCATATGCATTAAAGGATACAGCAATAGAGAGGGATGAGGGAAGGGAAATTAGAGTAGGAGTGAGGGTAAGAGAGGGAGGAAGAGAGGAGGAGAAGGAGAAAGAAAGAGGAAGTAGGGAGAAGAAAAGGGGGGGAAGAGAAAGTAAGAAGGAAAGAAAAGAGAGAGGTGGTAGGTTTGAGGAGAAAGATTGCTGTACAATAAAAAAGATGAAAGGGAAGAAAGCCAACCCCAAGCAAATATAAAGATCTTAAGATAAAGAATGAATTGCTGGTTATTAAGACCAGCTGCCTGCAATTACTGCAGGTTCGAATCTCGCCAAGGCTCAAGGTTGACTCAGCCTTCCATCCTTTCTAAGGTAGGTAAATTGAGGACCCAGTTTGTGGGGGCAATAAGCTGACTTTGTATAAATATACAAAAGAATGAAGGCTATTGCTTAGCGCATTGTAAGCCACCCTGAGTCTCTGGAGAAGGGCGGCATATAAATCAAATTTAAAAAAAAATGTTAAACTTTAAATAATAAGAGAACAAATATAAATAAATAGCAATAATTAGAAACACACATACAAACATACAATTTATTTTCTTTGAACAGAATATTTGGCTGGTTCACAAATTTAAACAGTGTTTAGTCATTTCAATTAAATTTACAATTTCTATATTTCCTTTTTGCCATATTTATTCCTCATCTATTTTTTTAAAAAACCAATATTACCCTTCATCCTCATCTCTAATCTTAATCAAATTCAATTTTTCCCTTTTATTCTATATTATACCCCTTCCCATTGTCATCTGTTTTTATATCCATCCTCACATTGGTTAATTACGTAATTACGTAATACAGTTGTTTAATACAAATTCAACATTTTAATATAAATCAATTAGTTATATAACTATCTTTTTTGTATATTAATCAATATGAACATGAATATTCCAATTATTTCCATGCAATCCAATTTCTTACAAATCAATTAATTGTATTTACCAATAATAATAAACCAAATAATTTCCCCCATATATTCCTCCAAACCACAACTTAACCATTTCTGCTTTCAACACAATATACAATTATTAATAGTATCTCAATTATTATAATTCCCTAGATAAATAGAGCTTTTTTTCTTTTGTGTTTTAAAATCTTGAACTCTCCTCTTTTGCCCTAAATTTCCCATTGTTTGCAGTTTTGCAGCTACCTTTTTTGGTAAGGAAAAAGAAGAAAAAGAAATCTCTCTCTGCCTCATTTTGTCACGTTGCAGCTTTACTTTCGCTTTTGCTTTTTCAGTATTGCTAGGGGGGAAAAAATCTGCTCCAGGAACTCTTTGCAGCCAATTAACCTATGCGGAAGCTGTAAGTGGCTGTTTTTTCTATTTTTGCAGACATGGGTCTACTCATTTGTTTTCTTTTAACACTGATCAGCTGTAGGTCGGCCCTTTGAAGCCCCACGGCAAGAGTTTAAACAGTTTTAAAACACTTTTAACAACACTGGAAGAAGGACTTTTTGCCTACTATTGATGCTTGGATACTGAAAGTAACTAACTTAGCTGAAATGGCTAAAATCTCACCATACTTGAAGGATCATACACAAGAAAGATATATATTGGATTGGAGAAGATGGATTGATTATATTCAAAATAAGTATCAGACTAAAAAATATCAAATAGCTTATGAATGAATCTTTAATGGTATAAGCGTTATATGAGTGATTTTAGAAGTATTATATCCAAGAAGCATGATTTTATCTATGGGGGGGGTTAAGAATTTTTTTTAAGAGGGGATGTTAGTTTAATGGATAGTTAAGCAATTTAGTTTATTGTTAAAAGTTAACTGAAATACCTTGTGTTCTGCTCTGGGAAGTTGGGGAGGGGGATGGGGGATGGGTGGGAAGGTTGTGGGAAAATTGTGTTTTTTTCTTGATTAAAACTTTTTCAATAATAAAAAAAAAGAGTTTAAACAGTTTTTTTTCCTCTAGCCATCAGCTGGGACTCAGGAGGCAGCCGGGACTCAGGAGGCAGAATGAAAAATCGGGACTTTTTTAAAACGCTGCGGGACGTGAGACAAATTGCTAAAAATCGGGACTGTCCCGCCAAAAACAGGACGTCTGGTCACCTTACTTTAAGCAGTGGTGGGATTCAATTTTTTTAACAACCGGTTCTGTGGGTGTGACTTAGTTGGGGATGTGGCTTGGTGGTCATGTGACTGAGTGGTCATGGCTTGGTGGTCAAGTGACTGTGTGGGTGTGGCTTGGTGGTCATGTGACAGGATGGGCATGGCTAGGTGGTCATGTGAGCAGGTAGGTGTGGCTATGTGCATAGGGACTACTCAGAGGGCTGAAAAAAGTCATTTCTGACTGGTCCTTGCACTTTTGTCTGGTCATCGCACTTATGACCATCCTCACATTTATGCTCGTTGTGGCATTCTTTTTTTTTTTATTGAAAAGTTTTACAGAAAAAAAATTTTCCCCCAATATTCCCCCCACCCTTTTTCCCTGCCCCCACCCCACCCCCACACCCCTTCCCTGCATCCCATCCTACCCCCCAGACTTCCCAGAGCAAAATACAGGGTATTTCAGTTAACAATCATAACCTATCTATCCTTAGACTTCAGAATCCCCCCCTGAAACCTTAACTCCACTATAAATAACATACTTCTAAAACTTAACATTCATTCATAAGCTATTTGATATTTTCTTGTCTGATACTTATTTTGAATATAATCAATCCATCTTCTCCATTCCGATACGTATCTTTCTTGTGTATAGTCCTTCAAATACACTGAAATTTTCGCCATTTCTGTTAAGTTTGTTACTTTCAATGTCCACTCTTCAAAAGTAGGCAAAGAGTCCTTCTTCCAGTATTGTGCTACCAACAGCCTAGCTGCTGATATCAGATTTAAAATCAATTTAGTCTCTAATGCTGTACAGTCCGTAGTTATACCCAATAAAAACAGTTGCGGAGTAAATTTCAATCTTTTTTTCAAGATATTCTGCATCACCCACCAAATTTTTATTCAAAATGCTTTGATTTTCTTACAGGTCCACCATATATGATAATAAGTTGCATCTTCACTTTCACATCTCCAGCATTTAGCTTGCAAGTTTGGATACATACATGATAATTTTTTAGGATTTAAATGCCATCTATAAAACATTTTATAAAAATTTTCTCTTAAGTTTTGTGCTTGCGTAAATTTAACATTTCTAACCCAAATCTTTTCCCATGTTTCTATTATCACTGGTTCCTGAAAGTTTTGTGCCCATTTTATCATACAGTCCTTAACCAATTCTGTTTTTGAATCTATTTCCAATAATGCATTATACAGCCTTTTAATATGCATTTGACTTTGATCTCTAATCTGTTTTACCAAGTTTTCCTCATTTTGCATAACACCAATTTTTTGGTCTTCCCTCCATCTAGCTTGAAGCTGACCATACTGAAACCAAGTGTAAATTATCCTTTCTTCTTTTAATACATTTAAGGGTTTCAATTGCAGTTTACCCCTTTCCATAAAAAGAAGCTCTTTATAAGTAATCATCTCCAGTTTTTGTTCTATACTTATGTTTTCTATTGCATGTCAGGGATTTGCCCATATAGGTATCTTGTAGTTTAACTTATATTGATACTTTTTCGAAACCCTCAGCAAGGCATTTCTAAGTATGTGACCCTTAAACACCTTATCCACTTTTTTTTCATATAACAAGTAAGTTAGGCATTTTCGGCTTGCCACATCATCTGGACTTTCTTTGATTAGCCCTGCAATTGCTTCTGCAGAAATATCCTTTAAGTTTTCCCGGCTATTTTCTTTTAGCCCTCTCAGTCTCAGGGCAAATTCCATAGATCTGTATTGTAACATTACCAATTCATCATCCACCTTCTGTGTTTTAGTCATAATGTCTCCTACTTTGTTTTCCAAGTTCAGATTGGCTTCACTGATTTCTTCCACTCTCTCATCCACTTGAATAATAAGTTTTGCCAATCCTGAGACTGCTAAAACAATATCATCTCTTATTTCATCATGCTTTTCTTCAACAACTTCTTTAATTGACTTTATATCGTCCTCAAATTTCTTTAATTTCCCTTCCACAATTACTGTTAGGTTATTCATAGCTGCAGCTTGATTATTCATGGCTTCTTTTATAAATTCTTTGAATTCATTAAAAGAAGCCTCCTGACTCTGTGAATCAGTGGAAGTTGTGCTTTCTGTGTCACTACTGACACTACTGGAGATCCTCCTCCATTTCTAGAAGCTCCTGGCTTAACTTGTTTAGAAGCCATCTTTTTTTTTAAATTCTTTTTTCCTTTCACAGCCACAAAGTCCCTTGAACAGTTTTCAAAAGCTTGTAATTTATAGTCTATAATTTATCAAGCAAAATAATCTTTTCTCCACAAGCTCTCAATTCCCAGCAGCTTTAATCCACTCTCAAAGTGCAAAGTTCTCAAAAAACACTTTCTTTTCTAACTTTCACTTTCACACCCATAACAAACGCGCCATCTTCAGCCTCCAACTCAAAGAGATTCAATTAGAAACAATGTAAATCCGGAGTTAAGCACTGTTACTTGTAAAGCTTGTTCTCCTGTTTCCGCTCTGCCTGCTCTTGTATTCAATCAAACTCACTTTTGCCTGCAGGATTGGTCGCGATGTCTGGCTCTGTTTAAAACAGAGTCGTCCCGGATCCAGAGCTTTTTAGTGGGCTGACTGGGGAGCTCTCACCCTCCAAGCCTCTGGAATTATTCCAGAGAGCTTTCGGGGAGCTCTACTCGCACCCACCGGCTCTCCTCTCCTTCTTCTCCCGATGGAGAGGTTTTTAAGCCGCCAAACAGCCAATTAACGCTGTCAAAGCGGCTTTTACGAAATCGCGGGGCTGGCAGTCCAGAGAGACCGTCCATGATGCCTGCGGTGCCAACCGGAAGAGCCCGTTGTGGCATTCTTAACAACCGTGTCAGTCATTTCACCATTACATCTCTTCACCACAGTGACAAGATAGGGCGCAAAACGTAAAATGTGAGGACAGTCGTAAGTTCAAGGACTGGTCAAAAATGCGAGTACCGGTCAAAAATAACTTTTTCAGCCCTCTGAATAGTCCTTATGCACATAGGGACTACCCAGAGGGCTGAAAAAAGTGATTTCTGACAGGTCCTCACACTTTTGACTGGTCATCATTTATGCCCATTGCAGCATTCTTAATTAAATTAATTAAATAAAAATGACCTGCTGAAGCAGTCGGAGGCAGTCTGAGGCGGGCGTTTGGGCCGGCTGCAGGGCAAAGTGATACAACCAGGGTAGGTAGGCCGCTGCTGCCCAGGTGGGCGACGGGCGCAGGCATACAGGGTTGGCTGCAGGGTGAAGCGATCGGATGTCTGCAACCTTAAATACTCAACCTTAAACACATGTAAACACTTAAACACAACCTTAAACCTGGGTGGGCATTGCCAACTCCATATCACTTACTCCCACCCAGGTTGTGGCTCCCAGTATTTTCTTTTAAACAGGTATCTCTGGGTGTCTCATCTCTCTCATCTTTCTTTCTCCCCTTCATCTTTCTCCCCCCACCCTTTCTCTCCTTCATCTCTCTTTCTCTCCATCTCTTTCTCCCTCCCAATTTCTCCCCTTCATCTCTTCCCCCTTCTCTCCTTCATTTCTCTTTCTCCCCCCCATTTCTCTCTTTCATTACTCTTTCTCTCTATCTCTTTCTCCTCTTCTGTTTGGGCAGCGGCGGCAGCGAAACTACCGCACCATCGGGTCGCCCCTCAGCTTGGAGGCAGCACCTTAAGTCTGTTCCCCACTGCGCGTGCGCCCACCTGGCTGCACCTGCAGTTGGCTCTTGTTGCTCTTACTGAGTTTCGCAATGGGGCAGACAGTGCCCCTCCTCCTCCTGGGGTCCATTATGATGCGGAGCTTCGGCTGCAGCCTGGGCAGTCCGTCAGGGGTTCTAAAAATTCTAAAAAATTTTACTACCGGTTCTGTGGGTGTGGCTTGATGGTCATGTGACAATTCTTTAGGATTTAGCAGAGGTACTGGTCTAGCAGGCTTTTAACTGGTAGACCAGTAGCCCCAGACCCCTTTGGGATCAACCTGCAGACCTCCCCTGCCTCCTAAGGTGGTGGAGCGTGTGTGTGGGGGTGCTTTTCAAGAAGTCACAAGGAGGGCTGAGAGCTGGTTTCTGTCCCACAAATAAGATTTGGTCCAGAACCAACCCCAACATGAAGGTCTTATATTTGCTCCTTGTATTCCTTGTCTTTGCATTTTTAACAGGTAATAAATTAAATTTCTGATGACATAAATAGCTCATAATTCACCTTTCTAGACAGCTATTATCATGTCTAAAAGCAAGATACTCTTCTCCATCTTTTGTCTGGAGTACCATTTAATCCAGAGCCTTTTAATTCCAGAAGTCCAAGTTTAAAGAATGGACTTCTGGAATTAAAGCTCCATTTTTTAGCTAAAACTTAATTCACACCTGTTAGTTTTGCTTGAGCAGTGTGAACAATTGACAGTGTGATCCTCCAAAGGTCTGAAAAATATATCACTGATTTTTCTTTGGCATTTAAACTAGATAACCAATGTGAAAAAGTGCATCAAGGAAGGACTGGAAAGCCAATTCATACTGAACTGTATTGGGTTTTCTGTTGTTATTTGAATAAAATGAAAAGAAATCAAATAGTGGTACCAAGTGCGGAAAAAGAGATGAAATAATGGGTCATTCTCAACACTTGAATTCTCTACACTTAAAATATCTAGAAATTATTATGGTTAAGTGAGTTTTGCCCCATTTTACGATTTTTCTTGCCATAGTTCAAATCAAAGTTCAAATCAAAGATTTGATAATTCAAATCAGAGTTTTGATAGTTCAAATCAAAGATTTCTGAGACCAATGTTGAATACTTAAATTTCAGTAGTCACCAATCCCAGTCTTAAAATGAGTTTAGAATCAGTGGGAGTCACTGATAACAATGAACTAACTAGCTACTGATAATGAGTCCAGTCCTGCCTTTCTTTTCCTTCTGTCCAAGTTTTGCAAGTACTTTTTCCAGATATATGTTTTATTCCAAAGTATACAAACCATTATTGTTAGGGAAAAAATGGGTCTTCCAAGCAATTTTAAAAGACACTGTCAGAATGACTCTGCTCTCAGCCCTCCTTGTGGCTCCTTGAAAAGCATCCTCCGCCACATGTGTAAATGAAAAGAATAAGCTTAAAAATCCTAACCTTTTAAAATTGAAAATATGGAGAATTGGGAGAATGAATATGAGACACTAAGGGAGATGTTTCAAAAAGTAAGGGAGGCATTTAAGGGAAATAAATAAGCAGAGATTTGGTTAGCTTGCAAAAAAAAAAAGAGAGAGAAAAGATAAATGAGAAGCAAGAGAAACAAGGAGATAATATTGAAAAGGAAATAATTGAAAAAAAGATAAAGATGATTACACTGGGTTCAATAGAAAAAATGGAATAAGATGAAATATACTGCTAATAATTAAAAGGATGAGGGGAAATTTTGAGAAATATACTTGATAAATGAAAGAAAGACTGGGGACTCCATAGTGGAAAATATAAAATTGAAAATGAATACAGCAATAGAGAGGGTTTAAGGAAGGAGAAGAGAGATGGAAGAAGGAAGGGAAGAAGGAAGGGAAGGGAAATTAGAGTAGGAGTGAGGGTAAGAGAGGGAGGAAGAGAGGAGTAGTAGGAGAAAGTAAGAGGAAGTAGGGAGGAGAAGAAGGGGGGAAGAGAAAGTAAGAAGGAAAGAAAAGAGAGAGGTGGTAGGTTTGAGGAGAAAGATTGCTGTACAGTAAAAAGATGAAATGGAAGAAAGGCAATCCCAAACAAATATAAAGATATTAAGATAAAGAATGAATTGTTAAACTTTAAAGAATAAAAGAGATCAAATATGAATAAATAGCAATAATTAGAAACACACATACAAACATACAATTTATTTTCTTTGAACAGAATATTTGGCCGGTTCACAAATTTAAACAGTGTTTAGTCATTTCAATTAAATTTACAATTTCTATATTTCCTTTTTGCCATATTTATTCCTCATCTATTTTTGTAAAAAACCAATATTACCCTTCATCCTCATCTCTAATCTTAATCAAATTCAATTTTTCCCTTTTATTCTATATTTCCCATTGTCATTTGTTTTTATATCCATCCTCACATTGGTTAATTATGTAATATTACAGTTGTTTAATATAAATTCAACATTTTAATGTAAATCAATTAGTTATATAACTATCTTTTTTGTATATTAATCAATTTGAACATGAATATTCCAATTATTTCCATGCAATCCAATTTCTTACAAATCAATTAATTATATTTACCAATAATAATAAACCAAATAATTTCCCCCATATATTCCTCCAAACCACAATTTAACCATTTCTGCTTTCAACACAATATACAATTAATAGTATCTCAATTATTACAATTCCCTAGTTAAATAGAGCATTTTTTCTTTTGTGTTTTAAAATCTTGAACTCTCCTCTTTTTCCCTACATTTCCCATTGTTACCTTTTTTGGTGAGGAAAAAGAAAAGAAATCTGCCTGCCTAATTTTCCAACATTGCAGCAAACAGCAAAACCAACAACCTGCTTTACTTTCAATTTCGTTTTTCAGTATAGCTAGGGAAAAAAAAAATCTGCTCCAGCACTCTTTGCATTGCACTTTTTGCAAGCAAGCAGCAGAGCCCTGCACAAAACAGCTGAGGGCAAATCAGCTGAGAGTTGCGGGCTAATTAGCCTATGCTGAAGCTCCGCGGGCCAATAGAATTACAAAAAAACACGGGACCATTTGTTAAATTGCTGGCTCGCCCGCCCCTCGCCCACCACTATTTACTGGCAATAAATAGTGGTGCAGAGGGCGGGGCAAGGGGCGGGGCGAGCCAGCAATTTAACAAACGGTTCAGCCAAACAGCCTAGAACTGGCAGAATCCCACCACTGCCTTTAAGGCTCCTCACACTGGATCAAGGCCACCTTGCTGGGGTGTTATGGAATGATGGGACCAAACAACATTCCTGGGTCAGCCAGAGACAGTTTATTGCACAGTTTCAGAACCAGATTTGTATCTGTAATTCTGAACCAAGAAGAGCTCTGATACAACTGCTTTTATACATATCCAAAACAAAGGATTTTGTGAGCCCAGCAGTTTTCCATATATGGTTAACATACATTTGTTACATTATAATTGACACTTTCTAATTACTAAGTTAGAAAGCTTGTTCCCTCAAAACCTTGTTGTTCCGCCAGGCTGGGCTATCAAGGTAAAGATTTTAATTGGGTTTTTAAATATGGGATTTTAAATTTGGGGTTTTAAATTGAGCCTATCATTTAATAATTTTAATTATTTTTAAATTTTGTCTATCTTTGTGCTTCTAATCAGGCTGTACACCGCCTTGAGTCCTTCAGGAGAAGGGCGGTATAGAAATAAAATTAATAATAAATAAATAAATCCCTTCATTATTTTCTAGTTCATAAGATTATCTTAGATAAACAACCTTCCTCAGTTCTGTGTTTGCTGATGCATAGATTCATGACTGCTTTGGATAATAAGTAACTTTTTGTTTCATATGGATGTCCTTGTATCCTTGACAGCTAGCCCCCTCAGAAGATATATATTACCAAGAATGGAATTCAGCTGACTTAGCGTAATCTCTAAACAAGCACATTTCTTTCTTATAATAATGTGAATAAAGAGGGTCCTTCAGTGTTCATATAGCTGACCCTGTACTATTCCTACACCATTCACATTATTCCCCCCTTTGGAAGTTTTTCCATGCAGAAACTTCCACTACTCCCTACATGTTCAATTCTCTAGTAGATAACATTCTATTCCTTCTTAATAAACAAAGCAAACATATAATATCTATCAAAATATGACTAATCCAGGCAAGGGATAGGTATTTTTTGAACTTCACTCCCTTAATCCTTGGAGGTACTCTCTCCATTCTTTCCCAGGTTCAATTTCTACATATGTGTCTGCATCAGAATCTTTATTTTCATCAAAGGAATTGGGGCTGACCTGATGATCAAGAAGGCGCTCCATCAAAACTAACTCCTTCTCAGTCTGTATCTCTTTCATGTTATCTCTGATAGATAACTCTTTGAGCACAGGGATTGCAGAAGGAATAAAGGCTAGGCCTGCCACAGCACATATCAACAAGAATAACATCTGTTTAATCCAGCTGGATCCAGGCACCCAAGAAAACCACATATCAGTTGTTTGTAACCTCTGACTTATCTTGGAAGCCCTATCCTGTAAATCCTTGGCAACTTCCCTGACCATGCCTGATTTATTCATATAGAAACAACAATCTTCTCACAGAAATACACACAAACCACCTTTTTCTGCTGTTAGGAGGTCTATGGCATCTTGATTTTGTAGGACCACTGCTGCCAAAGAATCTATCTGGTCTTGGACTTCTCCAAAGTCCCAGCAATTTGGTTCAAGCTCTCTTGAAGCTCTTCTGACAATTGCCGAAACTGTATTACGGAGTGTGTCATTCCACCTATACCTGTTCCAACTGCAGTTCCTATTCCCATGATTATTAATAGTGGGAGTAGGACTGGCACCCGTTTCTGAATGTGTCCCATGAGAGGAACAGGGACAGTATGTTCTCCACTGACAACACCTATTTTAGGAAAAAGGTGTACTAATATGCATGTCCCTGTCCAGTTTGTTGGTAAACACAAATACGCATCCTTTCCACACAAGAAGAAAACTCCATTTTCTCCTAGACATACACCTATATTTATGGAAAAGGCATGAGCTCGGTGGTTCTTTTCATTAGTCCAGACCCCCAAAGTCCCTGCCACAAACATTCCAGTCAGCAGTTGTAATGGGACTTCTAGTGAAGGGTCCTTTTGCTTATCTCTGAGAGTTGAGCCTTCAAGAAGATAACGGGAGGTTACATTTCCAGGGGGAAAGAGAGCACATAAACCTGATTTGGACTTTAAGATGAACCAGAATGGAAATCGTGTTGGCTGAAATGGCCTTGGACATTTTTCCAAAGATATATTCCATCCTCCCCACCTTCCCTTTTTAATGGTCATATTTGGTGGTATTGAGAAAGTGTCCTTTTGTTGAAATAAGTGATGGGCAGAAGGAGAAATACCCCTGGTTAATTTTACATCTATAAGGTTCATTCTAGGGCCAAAGTACACTTCTGATGGACATTGTTCTTCTGTCAGGGACCCTACAGGAATACCAGATGTTTGATGTCTCTTTACACACAGAGAGGGTGTTCCTATGATTTCTACACCAGTGGCTATAGGGCCAGCTATTGGAAGGCGGCTTATTCCCAGTCTTTTGAATGCGTCATAAAAATCTCCTTGCAACTTTGATGTTGCTGCTTTGTTTTTAATATCCTCTTTTAAGGACTAGGGTAGCTTTTGTCCTTTCCCAGAGATTTTGCTCAACTGGGACAGCATGATAAGATGAAGGACTAGCAGACAAACACAACCAGCAGTTTTGACCCAAGGCAGAATCAGATTGATTAACAAGGCTTTGACCTAATTCCAGTATCCTTGACATGTAATTCCCTTTTTTCAATTGTTGCAGGGGTCCGTTCTCTCTTTGTTCTTGTATTCCCTCCTTTACCGGGATTGTCAATTGTTTGACCTTAGGTCTTGGAGTTGGCTCAGGTCTAAATTAACGACCCCACCTACTGACGATACGCCGTTGGCGGGAGCGGACTTGACCTAAAGTGTCTCTACTTAGTGACCTGATGCTGGTTGGTTCCTCGGGGTTCTCAATATTTCTGGATCCTTCCCCATGGACAAGGGGGATTTCTCGGGCATTCTCACAACAGTGGGAACTATTGTTCAAGATATTATCACTTAATAGACCCTCTGCTAAAAAATCAAAGCCATAAAAAAAACATAATCACTTCCTTTCAACACACACACAGGGCCTTAATATCACAACACCCTTAGTTTACAAACTCACCACGTCAGGAAGAGGGTTAGGGGTATGTGTAACTTGGGAAAGAGCAGTATCAACCTCAGTCCTAGGCTTCCCACAGAACCGGTCCTTATAGATATAATACAATACCAATAGTAGGGCTAGGATAGCAGCTGCCCAGAGTCCCCACACCCAATCTTCCTCAAGCATTAGTATCTTTAAGAATTTCTTACTAGTTTCTATCACAGTTAATGGGTTTTAAATTACAAATTACAGTCATGGAATGTTATATTCCTCCATTCCGAGCTTCAGCCGTGTGCTGGGAACCAGCTTCCGGGGTGGTTCAACAAGGCTGACGGTCACCACCGTGCATTGAGAGTCCGTTGCCGGTAGGACTCAGCAGGGTGTATTTTTCTTGAACTTCAGCACCAATGGCTTGTCAGTTTTTGTCACCTGGTATGTGACCAGATCACTCTGGTCTGCGGGCTTCAGTCTCGTCCAGTGGACCCAAGATCTTCCTTCTAAGGTCTTAACTGCAAGAGGTGAACACATCACAACAGTATATGGTCCTTTCCATCTAGGTTTTAAGGGCTCATTTTTCCAATGTTTTATCCATACTCTATCACCTAGTTTGTAGTTGTGACCTGCAGTCATAATAGGGGGAGGTCTACATTCTTGCATATATTGCTTCAGTTGATTGACATGATTGTTGTGCTGTTGTAGCTGCAAAAGTAATTTCCTTGCTTCCACACACCCCTTTTGAACTAGGTCTGGCCAGCCTTGAAAGTGGTGCTTAAACAAAGCAGGGGGCCTACCATACAGGAGTTCAAAAGGAGACAGCTGGTATTTAGTTTGTGGGGCTGTTCTAAAAATGTACAAGGCCATGGGGAAAACTTGAAGCCATGGTAGGTGGGTTTCTAAGCACAGTTTGGTAATAATTGCTTTCAATGATTGATTAGTCCTCTCAATTTTTCTGCGGATTGTGGCCGAAAAGCACAATGATATCTCCATTTCAGGCCTGCTGCTTCAGCTAGGTGGCGATTTATACATTGCACAAATTCTGGGCCATTGTCAGATCTGATGGTAGATGGACATCCAAATCTAGGGATTATTTCCTTTAGAAGAAAGCATGCCACTTGTATAGCTAATTTATTTCTAGTAGGGTAGGCTTCAATCCATCCAGAGTAAGTGTCAATGAAAATGAGCAGGGCTTTATAACCATTGCATTTGGGCATGTCAGTAAAGTCCACAACTAAGTAGTCCATGGGTAAGTAGGAGATGGGCTGCTGTCCTGGTGGTAAACACGGTCCTTGCTTAGCATTTACTTGCGTGCATGTAGGACATTGGGAAGTTACTTTGGCAACCAGGCTCTGCAAGTTAGGTATGTAGAAAGTTGCTTGCAACTGTTGGGCCAAAGCAGTCTTGCCAATATGTGAGGTTTGGTGTGCCTCTGATACTAAAGGCCAGGCAAGTGAAACTGGTACCACTAGGCGATTGTCTGGAAGGATATACCATCCCTTCACAAGAGTGGCTTTCAGATCTCCTTCGGCCTTTTCCTTCTCCACATGAATATAGGTGGGATGAGATCTTTCAATGTAGGATTCTATTTCTTGTGCCAGATAAAGATAATAATCATTTTTATCTAGGGGATGGTGTGCTGCCAGTTTGGCCTCTCTATCAGCAAATCGATTGCCTTGTGCAACGAGAGTGTCTGCCTTCTGATGACCTGGACAATGGATGACAGCTAAGGATTTGGGAAAGTGTGCAGCAAAAATCAATCTCTTAATTAAAGGGGCATGTTGGATTAGTTTGCCTGCAGAATCAGTGAATCCCCTTTCCTTGTAAATGGCTGCATGTGCTTGAATAGTCAAAAAGGCATATTTACTGTCTGTATACACATTAATAGTCTTGTCTGTGGCTAACTCTAATGCTCAGATGAGTCCCCATAACTCAGCTGCTTGGGCACTTGTACCCACTGGAAGAGGAGCACTTTCAATGACTGCATGTTGGCTAACTATAGCATACCCTGCATAACAAGCACCATTTTCCACAAAGCTGGAGCCATCAGTAAACCAAGTAAGCTGGGCATATGAAAGAGGTGTGTCTGTTAAGACTGGTCTACAGGAATACTGATGATCTAGTACATGTAGGCAGTCATGTAATGGAAGGGATGCATCGGGTATAGGCATAAGAGTGCAGAATTGATAGTTGCACATTAGTGAAGGCTTACCTGGGGGTTTTCTAGCAGCAGCGCTTGGTATTTATGCAACCTCTGATTACTAATCCACAAGTGTCCTTTATTTTTCAGAATGGTTTGCAATGCATGGGATGTGTAGATTGCTATGTCAGAGGTCAAAGTCAGTTTGTTTGTGTCTCTCATAAGTTGTGTCACAGTGGCCAGAATTTTAAGACAGTGTGGCCAGCCTTGGGCAGGGCCGTCCAACTGTTTAGATAGATAGGCCACCGGCCATTGCCATGACCTTTGCTGTTGAGTCAACACCCCTAATGCCACATTATGACAAACATCTACATAAAGACGGAAGGACTTGGAAAGGTCTGGCAACCCTAACGCTGAAGAGGATGTAAGTGCTTCCTTTAAATGACTTAATGAATTTGCTTGTTCCTTGCCCCATTCAGAAGGGTCTGTTTCTGCTCCACGGGTTGATGCGTACAGGGGTTTGGCAAGTAAGGCAAAATTGGGAATCCATAAGCGACAAAAGCCCATGACTCCCAAAATACCTCGCAGTTCTTTTTGATTTTTCAGTGGGGGCAGTTGCAAAATTGCCTGTTTCCGAGGTAGGCCCAAATTTCTCTGACCTTGAGATAGAGTGTATCCCAAATATGTAACCTCTTTCTTTACTAATTGAGCCTTCTTCTTTGAAGCTCTGTATCCACAGTCTCTTAGTAATTCAAGGAGGTTCTGGGTATTTTTGAAACAGTTATCCTGAGTGGTTCCTGTTACTGGAGGAGACAGTCCCCTTCCTGAACAGGTTGAAAGTGCTGCAAGTCCAAGGCATGGGCGTGCCCAAAAAGAGTCGGAGAATTCTTAAAACCTTGGGGCAGTCTTGTCCAGATATACTGGCAATGTCTATGCAGTTTAGAGTCTTTCCACTCAAAGGCAAACAAGTCTTGGCTGTCAGGGTGTAAGGGTATAGTGAAGAAAACATCTTTTAGGTCTATGACTGAGAACCATGTGGCCGTATGAGGAATGGTTCCCAGCAAAATGTAGGGGTTCGGGACTATCGCATGGAGCGTGACCACCGCATTATTTATGGGTCTCAGGTCCTGAACAGGTCTCCATCCCCCATCTGGTTTCCAAACAGGCAGAATGGCTGTATTCCATGGGGATTGAGTTTCCCCTAATATTCCTGTGACTAAGTATTTATCAATTAAAACTTGAATAGCTTCTGCAACCTCTTGAGGAAAGTAATACTGAGGCACTCTGATGGGCTTATATCCCAATTTCAATTTAACTTCGACTGGGGAGGAGAATTTAGCTAGTCCGGGGGGGTTGTCTTTTGCCCATAGGGTGGGGACATTAAATTTCTCCCAACTATTTTCTGGGGGTGTGTCTTGCATTAGCATCAGCTGCCAAGTCTCTTCTACTGGGTGTGACACTGTCAGGTATTGTCCATTATAGTTGAAGGAAATGGTGGCTCTCATTTTAGAAAGTAGATCTCTTCCTAATAGCGGGACAGGGCATTTGGGCATATACAAAAATTGATGTTTCACCAGGCTGTTCCCGACCTTGCATTTAACAGGTTTCAGGAGGCTGTGTGTGGCAGTTGTGCCTGATACTCCTTGAATTCTGACTTTCTTATTTGACAAGGGGGCCACTGGTTTATTAATGACTGATCGACTGGCTCTGGTATCGATCATCATGCGGACTTGATGTCCTCCCACCCATAAATCCATTATGGGCTCTGGGGGTGGATCCGTGGGGCCCTGGCCTCTTCAGTCATCCCACTCCATCTTGGCTAGATCGATCACCTCCTCATTCTGGTATGACTGGCTGGGTTGTCACCTGTCAGTACCTCTTCTTTCTCTAAAAGCTCCTCTCGGGGTTCCTCTAAAACTTCTTCCTCTAAACATAGGCTGTCCACGCCCGTAGGGTACTCCTCTTGATTCCGTCCTTCTATGGGGGCACTCTCTTTGCCAATGTCCTTCTTCTTTATAGATGGCACATTGGTTGGGCCCTAAGGTAACTCCTCCCAGGGCCAAAGCTAACATTTCAACTACGAACTACGAACTAGCATTAAAGAACGCAAGCAATGCACCTTAGTGGGCAAAAGGTGTACTGCACCAACCACACTGCACGCAAGAAATGCACCCCAGTGGTCAAAAAGTGAACTACAATGACATCTCCGAAAGTTTGCAATGCACCCCAGTGGTCAAAAGGCAAACTGCAATGATGTCTCCTAAAGTTTGTAATGCACCCCCAGTGGTCAAAAGACAAGCTACAATGATGTCTCCTAAAGTTTGTAATGCACCCCAGTGGTCAAAAAGTGAACTGCATCAATGCCGCCTAAAGTTTGCAACGCACCCCCAGTGGTCAAAAGACAAGCTGCAATGACATCTCCTAAAGTTTGCAGCTCACCCCAGTGGTCAAAAATGTGAACTGCTTCAATGCCTCCTAAAATTTGCAATACACTCTAGTGGTCGTAAAGTATCCAGGAAATCCCCTGAGTTTTGCCCAGTCATGGCTGAGGCCTCCAATGTATCAGCAGAACTGGTCCTCCCACCTAATCTTGATATAAATGAAGAATCTGACGTTGTGGAGTCTTATCCAATCATGGCAGATGCATCTGATTCATCAGAAATGGCGATCCTCCCCCCACCTAACATCGATACAAACTCAGAATCGGACGTCCAAATCTCAAAAGAGGCAGAGGCACCTCTGAAAACCTATGACCTGGGGCAGCATAAAAAGCTTACCAATGCCATGTGGTTGAGCCTGTTGGAGGAATGGGATAAGTAGTATCAATGCCATCAAAGAGCCTGGGAGAAATTGATACATTATTACGATGCCCCCAAAGAGGTGTTCTCCCCAGGGCGCATCCGCATATTGGAGAAGGATAAGGAAAAGATGTATTTACAATGGAAGGATTGTGAATGCTAACTCATCCTCATCCAGACCAAGTTAGGAGAACAGGGGCTCCAAGAGGACATACAACACCTCCAGCTGCTAAACAGAGAGCGAGAGCAGCTACTTCTAAGCAAAAAAGGCTTTCCCCAAGCCAACCTTTGGCCTCAAGCTGATCTTCATGTGGAGATCACAATGAGCGGGAAGGCCAAATCTGAAGTAGCCCATCATTCGCATTTACCAACCCAGCGGTCACATGAGGCCACCATTCACTCTCCTAAGAAAGCCTCCTCACCCCAACGTTCACACGCATCTACAGCTCACTCTTCCAAGAAAGTTGTGACCGAGAAGACTGAGTACAAGGCCACCCAGCATTCACACATGGCCCCTCTTTACAAGTCACCCATTCTTGGACAGGTAGCAGTGTGTCAGGGCAACCTTCCATCCCAGGCTCCTACCATTCGTCCAAAGCATCTTCTCATCATAGCCAGAGGTCCCAGATCTTGATAGCAGAGAATCTAGCTGCTGAAGCTGCAAAAGGCATGAGTCGAAGCTGTGGTGGCCAAAGCAATGCTAAGTGTGGCAAAGGAAGAGCAGTTGCAGGAGGAAGAAATGACCAAAGGAGGAAAGGTTGGATAAGGAGAACTTGTATGAGCTTGTCAGGGCTTATGTGGATGGTCAGAACTCCCTACAGCAGAGACAAGGAGGAGAACCTCAACCACCGAGTCTACAAATTACTCACACAGCTGATATTGGATGACCCAGACCACGAGACTCCTCCCTTGGAAGTGGACAACCTACTCCAACAAACCAAGACATACAGGGAAACCAGCATCCCTGAAGGCTCCTCAGCAGGATGGCACATAGGCAGCCACAAGTTACAGCCTCAAAGCCAAGGCTAAGGAGTTTCTGCCAAACCTTCCAGGCATTTTGAGAGCAGCCCAATGGAGGTGGTCAGCCTGCCTGCCAGCAAAGAAAGCTACCATTGCCCGTGTCATGGCAAGACAAAATTGTCCGGAAATACTCTGTAGGAAACTATCAGCTGTTGTTGGCACATGACCCTGCTCTAGCTGACTCTGTGGGGCGCACCTTACCCCCACCCCCACCATATAACTCTCCTGAAGTCCAAAAGGATACTACAACATCCTGAAGAAGAATGGACTAGGCGTCTAGGGGGGTACACAAGTTCTCTGATGAGTCAGGCACAGATTGCAGCCAGCCAAGGAACTCGGACATATGATAGCATGACTAGGCCAGGGGTGAAATGCTCCCAGTTCAGACTGGATCGCCCGATCTGGTAGCGATGGCGGCGGGTGGTTCAGAGAACCAGTAGCAAAAATCCCTGCACACACACACACACACACACACACCATGCCCAGCTGAGCTGCACTGGTTTTTTTTTTACTTTTAAAAGCATTTTTTCTACAACCTCTTTGGCCAAAAAAATGCTTTTAAAAGTTTAAAAAAAAGCCTCTGATGATCGTGCGGCTCAGCTGGGATCGTCAGAGACTTCTAAAAGCATTTTTTTCTGCAACCTCTTTGGCTAAAGAGGTTGTAGGGGGAAAAAATTCCTTTAAAAGCCTCTGGCGATCCCAGCTGAGTTGCCTGATCGTCAGAGGCTTCTAAAAGCATTTTTTTCTGCAATCTCTTAAAGTTGTAGAAAAAATGCTTTTAAAAGTAAAAAAAAAAAATTGGCCATGCCCACCCAGTCACATTACCCCCCCAGCCACGCCCACAGAACTGGTAGTAACAAATTTTGGATTTCACCCCTGGGCTAGGCCCACATTCAACATGAGTAGCAAAGGAGGTCTACACATCACAACTATATGAGCCAATCAAAGCCCTCAAGTTATCATGGGAAATGCTCGATCAGCAGTATGGTGCGTCTACGCTGACGGAGTCCTTGTTCCTAGAGAGTGTTGACCACTTCCCTACCATTGACCTCAGTGATCCTGAAGAATTATGAAACTTCTCTTCCTTCCTTACACAGCTGCGATCAGCACAAAAGGATCCCGCCTTGCCAGGACTTAGCTGTCTCAACCTGTATAAGATGCAAATTTCTATCGTTAAAAAACTACCTTAGCAAGTGATTGAAGCATGGATCAACTTGGTTGATAATTATAGGATGAAGAACCTAGGCAGAGACCCACCCTTCACTACCCTTCAAGAATTTGTCACCCACATAACAAAGATGTACAACAAGCCACAAAATATAAACCTTAGAAAACAAGGGACCCCTACCAGCAAAAGAACCAACCATAGCCTCGGTTTGATCAAGAGCCCGGTGCAGGCTGCAAGGGGAAAAACCTTCATGTCTGTGCATAAAACACAGGTTGGCACCTTGCTCACAAGGAACTCAGATGAGGAACCTTTGAAGAGAGCTCAACATAAACCTCTGACAACAAATGGAAATCTATTATGTCAACTCCAGAAGATCTTGCACACTCTGAATCGGTGCAGAGGTTTCTGCCAGAAGCCCCTGGATGAAAGAAAGGATCTGATCAGAGAGTACAGAGTTTGCTTCAAGTGCTGTGAATCTAAGGAGCACATAGCCAAAGATTGTATGACAAAGGTGAGTTGTTACCTGTGCCAAAGCAACCAGCACCCAACCACCCTGCATCCAGACTATGAGTCGACACCATGGATGACTCCTACTCCATGGATGATTTCTACCCCTCCTCCGACTAATGAGTCCCAGCACGGCAACAAAGCGCACCCAGATACAACAACGAGTGTCAACTGCACGTCAGTATGCGGTGACTCACCATCCCCTTGCTCATGCCACCAGATCTGCCTAGCTAAAGTCTATCCAGCTGGATGCCCAGAAGAAGCTGTGAAGATGTATGTAATAATGGACATGCAGAGCAACCAATCGTTGGCCAGGTCAGCATTCTTCGACCGCTTTGATGTCCAAACCGAGGAAACGCACTTCACAATTTCAACATGTACTGGGTTACAGCGCATGGTGGGGAGGAATGGCACTGGATTCTGCCTAGAATCGATAGATGGGGTGCCAAATTCACATTGCTACCACTGCTAGAATGGGACGGTTTACCAGATAATCACAGTCAGGTTGCAATGCCAGAGGTAGCAAGCAATATACCACACCTGAGACACTTTGCTAATCTCTTTCCTGCCCCTGAAGCTGAAATCTTGCTCCTGTTGGGAGTGAACGCACCCGAAGCCTTCCCTCACCAGGCAGTGGTCAAAGGCTCAGCAGGCTCTCCATTTGCCCTCAAGACAGAACTTGGATGAGCCATCTTAGGACCAGTTTGTGTCAACCAGCTACAGGGCCCCTCCTGACTTCTACCAAGCAGCTCTACAACAGCCAGTGACTGACCTGGAACTGCTGCGAAGGAAGACCGAACTTAAAGAACTCAAAGACTGAACCTCAAGCTTTGCATGCTTTGTGTCTGCCTCATTATTTGTATTGCCTGATGATATAACCTTGCTTACTTTAGTCAATTAGATAATTAAGTTTGTATTGTCTGATGCTATAACTTTGCTTACTATAGTCAATTAGATAGTTAAGTTTACATTGTTTTATGCTATACCTTTGTTTAAATCAGTTAATTTGTTAGTTAGTAGTGGAATTTTGTAATTCCAGGTGGGGAGTGTGCTGACTAGAGGGATATTTAGTTTAGCTTGGGAACATATCTCCTTAAGATATTGATCTCTGGGAAATGTAGTCTTTATGTCATGTGGTCACTGGGAAATGCAGTCCATGACATTTAACCACATCTGTGTGTCTGATTGCCCACTGAGGCTCTCTGCCTGGGTGTAGAACAAATTACAAATTGCAAATCGCCAAAGAGGAGAGAAACATGCTTTCTGAACAGGGGGACAGATCTACCGTCCTTTTACACTAGGAAATGGGACAGATTATGAATATATGGATGAATCTCACTTTGACTATAAATTTTTGTTTGAGGATACCCAAAAATAAACTTGATCTGTATGAAAATCTGTTTGCTAAAGTTTAGCTGCCTGTTCCCAGTGGAGCCAAATGCCTGGGAACAGTACATGGGAACAGTACACTGAGGCTGTAATTAAATCAGAATGATGCACAAGAAAAAACCCACTCTGAGGGGCTCAGGTTGCCTGGGCTGGAAAATATCTGTTTTGAATCAAAGCTGGAACACAGGGGTTGCATTTGAGTGGGAGAAGGATTGGTCTGGCCTGTGCTGACAATCGTCCAAGTAGAAAATGTGGCTCTGTCCTAAGGTGGGTCAAACACACCCAAAGCAGAAACAGAACAAGAACAAGAGTCAGGAAGAAGCAGGATCGCGAAGATTAAAATCTGGTAAATGTTTACCAGTTACAGCACAGGTATCAAATGAAAAAGAATAGAGAAATAATGTGTGAGCATCATGATAGGCTGGAAAAATAAGGCAACTGATCCAAACAACTAAAGTACGAGAACTGTGAGAAGTTGGAAAATAGAACAATGCTTTATGTACAGTAGTTAAAAAAAAAAAAGCAAAATCTGAACTAGAGTCACACAGTGAGGGGAAAGGACAATTCTACAATATATAATAAAAACCAGTTTAGCCAAAATCAAGATCAGCTGCATTGACTCTACCAGTTGCAGCTGGAAATTATGATAGCGCTTAATTTTGCTCATAGAAAAAAGCTTTTGAGCAAGAATCTTCCATCCAAAACATGGCTGATTAGCAACACACATTCTCCTCCAAGCTGCTAGATTTAGACTTCTTTTCATAGAGCAGAACTAGACCTTAGGAATGTGATGCTTTATGATTTCCCCACCTGATACTGCTATTAGTTATTTATCAGAGAAGCACAGCTGTGGTTGCTACACAGGAAGTTTAGGCTCTGGTGAATAATTTATATATGAATTTTTAACTGGGGAAATGTGCATGTTTAGCAGAATTTGAGGCAGTTTTTCTACAACTTTCAGTTAATAGCTTGCAGGGTGTAGGTAAACATGCTGACATAGGAAGAAGTTGGAGGAAGAGGGAACAGAGAGAAAGCCCAGAAATTGCATCTTCAGCCTGCAGAAAACGAAGACATACACACCCGTGCAATGATACTACTACATTCCTTATTGTTGCTGGTTTTGCAGCCCATAAGTTAGTGGATAAAGTGGAAGATAAACAATACATTCCAGAATAACAATAAATGTATCATCATTTGTAAAAAAAAAAAAAAAAATCATTGGAAGGAGTTATACATAGTGCACCCTAAAGAATGTATAGGTTTACGACTTCACCAACTACATTAGATAAATGTTTGTGAAATGGACTGCTCTTATAGGATCATAAGACTACAGTGTTCTTTCTTTTCAGAGTAAGGAGGGCTAATTTCTTTGCAGTTCTCCAGAATAAACAGACAGCAGGCATACTGTTAGCCATATCTTCTTGGAAAGTGCCAAAGAACAGAATGTTTTATATTGTTTTTGTGCTTAAGAGATACCTGTCTCTTGCCCCCCACCCCCATACATCTCCCAATCCTTTGAAAACTTCAGCACAAAATATTTGGTTTTGCACCAGTTATTTATATCACTTTGGACTTTATTCTGAAACTGATTACTCTTAGAACATTGTTTTGGGAAACTGAACTGATTTATTTCTGATTCCTCTACAGTTTATTGGGTACAATAGCAATATATATATATATATATATATATATATATATATATATATATATATATATATATATATATATATATATATATATATATATGTATGTGTATATATATATATATATATATATATATATATATATATATATATATATATATATATAATTACAGAAGTTCTGTAGATTTTGTGGATAGTACATTTCCCCATTGGTGAGAATTCTGTCTCTTCCCAC
Source organism: Arizona elegans (assembly GCA_022577455.1). NCBI lineage: Eukaryota > Metazoa > Chordata > Lepidosauria > Squamata > Colubridae > Arizona > Arizona elegans. Next base: position 52,226,748 of record JAKOOJ010000006.1, on the reverse strand, counting down.
AGCCATTAGCCTTTACCAACCTACCATTGATTCTTCATGATTTGCCTATTCCTTTATGCATTATTTAGAATTATTGCTTCCTTTCTCAATCCAGCCACCAATGCAAAGCAAAGCAGCTACAGTCAGGGCCTTTGGGAAAATTCTGGTTAAATTATCCACATGAATCATATCAGAGACTTTAAAACAGTGTTGGGTTGCCCCCAGTTCTCACCGGTTCTATAGAACCGGTAGTAAAACTGGCGGGAGGCTCCAGCCACTGACCCTGACGTCATCAAAATACTTCTGTGCATGCTCAGAACAGTGGTCGCGGCCCCACTACGAACCAGTAGTAAAGGTAAGTAGAACCCATCCCTGATTTAAAAGCATGAGTGGCATGCTTTTAATGGCAGCAAGGTTGCTGGCAATACTTCAGAGGATTTCAATGCTTTTCTTTTTTATAACATTTAACCTTCACATGCATAGCTTTTAGCAAACTGCCAGATAAACACAAAAAAATATAATGCAGAAAAAGTTCAGCTGCGTAGGGGAGGGGACTATGTTACTAAGTTATGTGTAGGTGTCTCCTTCTAAATATGAAGAAAAGAGACATCATAATGCTGAGTCCATCCTTTTCATTTGTGTTTCAATGTTGGATACAATCATTTTAGTCATGGGGTTTGAATTGTAACATCAAGTTGAACTCTGTCATTTGCACTTTTGCCCTCTCCTATTTTGGACACTTACAGCAGTGGTATCTCCAGGGAGGGGGCAAGAGGACAGAGTGGCACAAGAGTGGCACAAGGTGGCTCACTGGTTAGAATGCAGTACTGCAGGCTACTTCTGCTGACTGCTGGCTTCCAGCAGTTTGGCAATTCGATTCTCACAGGCTCAAGGTTGATTCAGCCTTCCATCCTTCTGAGGTCAGTAAAATGAGGACCCACATTGTTGGGAGCATTATGCTGATTCTGTAAACCACTTAGAGAGGGCTGTAAAGCACTGTGAAGTGGTATATAAGTCTAAGTGCTAATTGCTATTGCTAATTTCATGATTTCATGATTTTTATTTTTTTAATTAGTGCTTCTAAGTCTTCTAACAAAGTAGGATCATTGAAATATCTCAAATAATACTAGTATTATGACATCCAGTTTAATTCCAGCAGTCATCCCTTCCAAACTTGCCATTTTTATAATATATTCACTATACAACTATGAGCTGAATTGAGTCAATATGCCTAAGAAACTGTTCTCCCTTTCTTGTTCTGAAGGATTCTATTTACCAGGCTTTGGTTCTTTGAGTACCACTTTTTCATTGTACAGAGTATGTCAAAGAATACTTTTTATCAACATTCATATTCATTACTTCCTTCTAGGATCTTAAGCAAATCTTTTTTACATAAAGAATTAGGGTAATTGTTCAATAATGTGTACATTCTATATCTTCTTTCTTTGATAGAGATATACAGATTTTTTCCAATCTTTATAACACATATTCCTATTCCATATTTGTGAATATGGATATTCCATATTAACAAATATGGAATAGGAATATGATATTGAACAAACAATATATAATATAATATTAAATAATATTGAACTTTTCTATTTGACAGCTCCATTCAGTTTGTTGTGGGCTTAATTTTTAAATATATTTGTTTTCTATAAATGATTAGATTAGATTAGATTTATTAAATTTGTATACCGCCTTCTCCCGAAGGACTCAGGGCGGTGAACAGCCAAGATTAAAATACATACAATATAAAAATTAAAATAAATTAAAACAGAATTAAATCAAATTGGCTTCCCAAAATTTAAAACCCTTTGCCCATAAAATAACCCATTAAAATTTTAAGCCAGCCCAGCTTGCTGAAATAGGAAGGTCTTCAAAGCTCGACCGAAAATACGGAGGTCTGGGATCAGTCATATTCCTGGGGGTAGCTCGTTCCAGAGGGCGGGCGCCCCCACAGAGAAGGCTCTCCCCCTGGGGATCATCAGTCGAAATTGCTTGACCGATGGCACCCTGAGGAGACCCTCTCTGTGGGAGCGGATTGGCCGGTGGGAGGCTATCGGTAGCAGAAGGCGATCTCGTAAGTACCCAGGCCCTAAGCCATGGAGCACTTTAAAGATGAGAACCAATACCTTGAAGCACACCCGGAAGACCACTGGGAGCCAGTGCAGCTTGCGCAGGAGAGGTGTTACATGGGAGCGCCATGTCGCCCCCATAATAACCCGTGTGGCTGCATTCTGGACCAGCTGGAGCCTCCGGGTTTCTTTTCTGTATGATTTTCCCTTTTTTCTTTAGCTTTTAACTTTCATTAACTTCATCTCTGTTAGAAGTTTCTCTGAGAGTCAGTTTGGTAGAGTAGTTAAAGGCAAAGGGTAAGAAACTGGGAAAATGTGAGTTCTAGTCTTGCTGTAGGCAAAAAGCCAGATGGCCAACTTTGGTTTTAAAAGAAGCAACAGCAGGTGATCTCCCCACTTTCCACCCCCCCAAAAAAAAAATTCCAAGGAGAAGCATGGATTTGTCCAGGTTTTTGCCAGGGATCAAGACGAGTCAAAGGTACCCTAGGAATAATTTTTGTTTTGTTTGCTAGTGCCGGCATTAGTCTTCAACCCATCGGCGAAGGAAGGCAGCCATGGAGCTGTCAAAAGCCAGAGTGGCCACGATCAGAAAGAGGAAGTGCAGGAGTGGTGATTGAACAGAGTATTGTTACCTGATGAGTGATTGGCCAACTCACAGATAAGAAGAAAAAACTTTTAAAAGCTTGAAAGAAGTCCCAATGAGCAATTAGTGGCTAATTTGCACTTGGGAATTTAAACTGAGGAAGAAAAAAAAAAGGAACTTTAAAATTAAAATGCAAGCCCTAAAACAAATCTTCTATCTGGATTTAAAATTGGATTGTGAAAGAAATAAAAACAAGACAAGGGAAAAGGAGACAGAGGAACATTTTTTAAACAATAAAAAGATTTAACTCGGAAGAGAGGAAATGGGCATTACAAAAGAAGAGTTGCCGATAGAGTTGTGAATTGAAGAGAGACATCTGCTAGAGGAGAGATCATGGGAAAGAGCCATAGGAGTATACAGCTAAAAAGATAAAGAGAAGCAGAGAGGACGAGGACTGAGATTGTGATGGCTCAAGTGAGCATTTGAACTGGACACTATCTGGAAAGAAAAAGGAGATATCGCAAGGACTTTGAAACTAGAAGTATAAATAAATGAAAATAATAAATTGGAAAATTCTAGCCTTCTAAAGTGACAATATGAAGAACTGGGAGGATGAATGTGAGATATTAAGGGAGATGTTTGAAAAAATAAGAGAAGCATTTAAGGGAAATAAGGAAGCAAAGGATTGGTTAGAATGCAAGAAAAAAGAAAGAGAAAAGATGAATGAGAAGCAAGAGAAACAAGGAGAAAATATTGAAAAGGAAATAAATGAAAATAAAGATAAAGATGATTACACTGGGATTAACAGTGATAGAATAAAAATGGATAAGAGAGAATACATCTCAAACTGAAAAGAAGAGAAATAAATGGGGAAATATTGAGAGGGAAAATTAACAGAGTGAAAATTAAAGAAAAGAGACAGAAAGGGAGATATAAGAAAAGGAAGACGAAGAAGATAAGGGAATGGGAGAAAGGGAGGAAAGCATCAAGAAATTGGATTGTGGAGAGTTTAAAAGAAAATGGTTAAGAGTCAGTGAAAATATTAATATGTTAATAAAGAGAAGGATGTTAGTTGTAGAAATTATATGTGAAAATACTGTTTAATGTAAAATAGATCAGTAGATGAAATGTGAAAAAAATGAACTGTTTTTGATGTTGGAGGAAGCACTAAGTGGAGAGAAATAAAAGCAACAAAAGAATTAATTGAAATTAAGATGGAATTGAAATTGAAATGTAAAATTGAATGAAAATGAAATGTTAGTAAATGATGTAAATGACAGACTTGTAAGAAGTAAAATGGAAGAAATACATTGTTAAAAGAAAAAAAGCAAGGGTTGGAAGATTATTTTAACAAAGGTTTCAAGGAAAAAATGCAATAAGTTGAAATATTTGTTAATAATTAAAAAGTGGAAGGGAATTTTGAGTAATATTTTTAATAAATGAGAAAGATCGGGGTTGCCTGGACACCATAGTAGAAAATATTAAATTGAAAATGAATACAGCAATAGAGAAGATGAAAGAGAAGTAGAGAGTAGAGATATGGAAGAGAAGGGGAGAAGAGAGAGGGATGGAAGAGAGGGGAGGAAGGAAGAGAAGGGAAATCAGAGTAGGAGAGAGGGCTAGACAGGGAGGAAGAAAGGAGAAGAAGAAATGAAGAGGAAGTAGAGAGGAGCAGGAGAGGGAGAAAAAAGAAAGTAAGAAGGAAAGAAGAGAGGAAGATGGCAGGATTGAGAAGAAAAATTGCTGTACAACAAAAAAGATGAAAGAGAAGAAAGGCAACCCCGAACATATATAAATATACTAAGATAAAGAACGAATGGTTAAAAAATAAAAGAGAATAAATATGAATAAGCAGGAAAATTAGAATTTGAGGGTGAATGAAGATGTTGTTTATATAAGCAAAGAAATATTGAGATACGATTAAAAAAAGGGAAAAAAGAAAATTGTGGCAAAAATTGTAATTGAATAAAATGCATTTGAATTTGATAAATTGTATAAGATGAGATATGGCCCATACTCTGTTCAAAAAAGATGTGAGTGAATGTGGGGGGGGGAACCAATAAAACTTGTTTTTTTTTAAAAAAAAAACATTTTTTCTACAACCTCTTCGGCTATTTAGGAATTTGGCTATCGGAAAAATGTACCACAATAAAGAGGGATAATTATGATACACTTACATTACAAATACAAAAAGATTTGGACCATTGGACTAAATTACCAATATCATTAATTAGTAGAATTTCGACAATCAAAATGAACATATCACCCAAGTTACTTTATCTATTTCTAACTGTACCAATAAAATTAGAGAAAAAATTCTTTGAACAATTAAATAAAATGACATCAAAATTTATATGGTCAGGGAAAAAACTGTGTATCAAATTCAAATTACTGCAAGATAGCAGGGAAAAAGGAGGTTACAGTTTACCAGAATGGGAACTTTACTACCAAGCAGCATCCTTAACATGGCTTGAAGATTGGATACAACTCAAAAATACTGGGCGATTCAGTTGGGGAAATGGCGGGGCTCTGATGAGCCCCGTGAAAATCCCAACTGTCTAACCACTGCCGACAGATCTGTGGACCGAACCTGTCCTGTAGGGACAGGGGAAAGAGAGGGACACCTTGAACAGCCGAGAGGAATGGGCAAGTTCCTCGGAGGCCGGAGAAAACCCTCTGAGCCAGCAATGGGGTGTGGCAGCCATGGCAGCTGTCTCGAAGCCAGGGCAAACTGGAGAAGCACTGTGCAGGAGGAAGAAAGAAGAAAAGAGCGAAGTGTTCGGAAGCTGGGTGAGTGACACTAACCCAGGCGGGAACAACGTTAGAACATGGACTTTTACAAGTAATCCCCTGGCCTTAAATAGCGGCTATGGATCTGTGTGGCAAGAAGATCTAATAAAATAATTTGCAGGAGGAAAAGACCCATTAAGGAGCTTATTTTATTATGGACTGATTTGGAATAATCTGCCTATTGAAACAAATTAGAAAATTGTGAAACTTTTTAAAATTGGAATAGATTCCTCTTGGAGAAAGAAAAAAGAAAAAAGTGATAAATAGGAACCTGATAACTCTAAAAACTAAAAGAACATAGACAAACAGATGATCACATAATTGACAAAATGGAGAATTGCCATGACTAAGTGAAAGTGTGAATTGTAGATTGCCTTCGGTTTGAAAGAGAAACAATGTGTTTTGTTACCTAAATTGGATTACTTTGAAAATAACCAAGGGTTTTTGACTTTGGGGATGAGAAGCGTTATTTTGGGATTTAACACCTTTGGGAAGTTAAAGAAGAGAGACAAACAGATGGTTACATAATAGCTATAAAATGGGGATTGCTGTGACTAAGCGGAATGTGGATTGCAGAGATCCTCCTTCTGTTTGGAAAAGAAACACTTTGAATTGTTATCTATTTTGGATTACTTTGAAACTAACTATAGACTTTTGGATTTTGGATTTTGGAGATTCCTATTCTGTCTTTGGGTGACTTTACAAAGAAAAAAGAAATACACTGGATTTATTAAAATTGAAACTAACTGGCTTAGCAACAAAAGGTGTGGCCCAGGAATAAAAGAAAGGAAGTTGATGGATTTTACATGGAGCAGATGTTATAAAAGAATTAAAGTGATATATGGAGTTTCTAATATGGAAATATGGATTTTGAAGTGGAATATTTATGGACAGATAGGGAAATGAAGAAATAAAGCAGATAAAATTACAATGTAATGTTTAAAAGCTAAATGTATAAATGATTTTTAGATAAAAACAGGAGAGCTCCTGAAGTAACAAAGATGAGAAATAAAAGAAGGTATTTAAAATAGAGGATTGATATATAGGTGGTTAAAAATGATGTTTTTATAAAAACATAAGAGTATATACCAATATGAGATAAATTTAAGAAAACTTATTGTTTGATGTAACATGTTTTAATTCTAAATTTGTAAACGAATTTGAGAAGGGTAAATATGACTGATTAATGTATTATTGGATGAAAATATAAGAAACACAGACTTAAGTAACTTGAATTCAATGTATGCTGGAAATGATTCATATTATAATATGTGTTGAGAATTAATCTGGAAGACTATACTGGGAAATAGCTAAATAATAGACAAATATATTGTAAGGGAAAAGTTAAAATAAGGGATGTTGGGTACCAGTGAAACAAGAGTTGGAGTTCTGGAGGAGAAGATGCTGGAAAACAGCCAAAATAAAATATGCTGGAAATCAGCCACACAATAGTTGGAGGTATGGAGGAGAATATGCTAAAAATCAGCCAAAATAAAATATGCAGGAAATCAGCCAAATAATAGTAGGAGATATGAAGGAGGATATGGATTTTGGGATAAATCTGTGTAAAATGAAATGTGTAATAGATGATAAGCGTGAGAAAATTAAAGGTAAAGTGATAAAATCTAAGATTTAAAGATTTGATGAAATGGGCCTAGAGATTAAGAAATATGGATAGAATTTTGTTCTATAAATTGAAATAAAAATAGAGTTGTATTTAATTTGAAAATAAGATTTGTGGTGATAAAATTGTAAGGTAAATAATTAGATTAAGAGGTTAGAATATTTTTTAAGATTAATGTTTTGATATTGAGGTTAAAAGATAAAAATGAGTTAAGTTTATTTGGAAATTAAATTTGTGGTGATATAATAGAATGGTTTAGATTAAGATGCTAGAATTCATGTTAAAAAATTTTATGTTCTGACTTCTGGCGGTAACATCAGCACGCTAGGAGCAAAGGAGACTGAGCTCCGTTCCCTAAATTCCAATTTTTGATCAGGAAGCCATTTTTTTGGTGCTATTGACCACGAAGAGGTCAATAGATTAAAGGGGAAATTCCGAGGACCTCGGAGGCAAAGCAAACGCCCCGAAGGTTCAGAGAAAACACCTTAATTCTGACCGAAAAAACCCCAGCCATCCCTGGCTGGCCAGAGCGTTGACAGCTGTCTAAGAAGGAAGCGAAGATCGGTTTAGGAAGACATCGGCAAAGAACAACAAGAAAGTAAGATTTTGAAAGGTACAATCATAGAGTGGAGGAAAATATAATTAAGAGAGGGACTCCAAACCAATCAGCGAAACAGAGACATAAAGAAGCGGCGAAGTGAAAATGAATGGAGCGAAGCGGAGAAAACAAACCAGAGAGTGACTAAACGGAGCTGACAGGCGACGGAACCAACATGGATTTAAAAGAACATACTGGAGAGTTGTGGATTATAAAACCTATCGAACTTGATCTGATTGGGATTTGAAATTTGGTGAGGACTAATTGGATTGTGAAAGAAATACAGAGGGAAACGTTAGACTCATTATAAACGGAAGCGGAGCCGAGACGACGAAAGAGAGCTAGCTACTGAACGTGAGAGCGGACTTAGAGGAACTTTTGTAATTTGTATTTGTGACCCCAGAATCTTAATATTTGGAACCAGCAAACGAACAGTGAATTTATACTAAAGTACTTACCCTGGAATAATTAAGCGATATTGGGGCTTTGAAATTGTGATACCAACACAACTGGAAAATAAACTGAAGGACTCTGGTAACAATTTACAGGAGAGACAGTTTGAATGATGCAAGACTAATTGAGAGTTACAACGACTGTGATCCGGGAAGCTAAATACAACCTTTGAAAATTAATTGATCAAATTTTATCTATCCTCTTCTAACTTTCTATACTTATAGTATATTGTATTATAATCTTTAAGTATTTTAAGTAAATTGAATTGATAAATATACAGAAATAAGAGGAAAGTATATATTTATCTATAGATACATAAGGAAGAAAGATAGAATAGCATCTGGTTTATTTTCATTCTCTTCCTTTCCTTTCTTTGTGTTATAACCTATTATAAATCTAAATCATAGATCATTACTATATTGATAAACTGAAACAGTGTGTTCTAGAATATTTAAAAAATATAGTTTGTGTTTATTATATATATAAATTAACCATATATATAGCACTGTTTAGAATAAGAATAGATGTTTGATACTGGTAAGATTTAATACATATACAATCAAGAATTTAATAGAGTATTTAATTTGGAAATATAGAAATAGACATATGATTTGCTGAAATATTTGATTTTTTTCCCTACTCCCCATTTAAGTTTTTTTTTTGATCCCTATATAATGATATTGCAAAGTGAACTCCGAGATATTGATTTGATTTGAAAGTTTAATAAGCATATTTAGTTCCTATAACTTACATAAACCATATAAATAACTTATCAACAAGAAATCCTACTCCATAACATAGACTGTGTATGAAAATTTGAGAAGCTCTTAAACAGAAAATTAAGATGACAACCACTGGCCCATCTGCGACAGTAAAAACAAGTAAAAGGATAATTTCCAACCAAACATCGACCACTGCATCACTGATACAACAGAAAACGATAGACACAATGCTAGCCACAGAAAAAGAGAAAACTCCCCAAACTTTCAATATTCAAAATATACATTTAGTCCTGGCAATGATACAAGAGGGGATGAATAAAACATAGGAATCAATAGCTAATAATCACAAAGAAAGCAGGAAGAACCATGAAGAATTCAAATCAGACATAGGAGAAATAAAGGATAACTTTAAAAAAATGGACGATAAGATGGAAAAGATTCAACAAAACATCGCAAAAAATGAACAACGGATTCAAAACATTGAAATAAAAATGGACCAAGCAGAGAAAAAACTGGATGACATGGAAAACGACCAAAGAGCATTGAATAAAGAAATGGAAGTTTCAATCTCATACTTAGAAATGGAGAAGGCAGCCTTCTACCTAAGATTCCAAAACATCGCTGAAAATAGAGAAGAGAATCTGAGAGACTTAATGGTGGGGATCTTAGCAGAGGCGACCCAAAAAAATCAAGGAGGAAATTAATAAAGAAATTGATGAAGTCTATAGAGTATACACAAATTACGCCCGAAGAAACAAATTACCCAAAGAGATACATATTAGATTCGCAAGGAAATCGGTGAAAGAAGAAATATATAAAATAATGAGAGAAGAACCAATTACTTACAAAGGCAAAGAAATAATAACATTAAAACAAATACCGAGAAGAATAAGAGAAACAAGGAAAAATTACAACTTTCTAACTACAGAATTGAACAAACACAAAATAATGTTCCGGTGGTTGACACCCGAGGGAATTCTTGTTTCATGTCAAGACAAAAAGCACAGATTTGACACTTTAGGAAAGGCACAACAGTTTTTCGATACACATTTTGTACTAGAAGAGGAACAAGAATCCAAAGTTTAACAAGACTTAACAAATAAGGATGATCCAGTGGAGGAAGTACAGAGGGAACGAGAAGGAAGAACAAGTAGGGAGAAAGAGAAGAGGGAAAGAGAGGGAGCAAGGGAAAAAATACAAATTATTGCAAAAAACATAAGAAACTCAGGATAGCAAGGAGATAGAAGATCGGAATGGAGAAGGAACTAAGTCTGATATCAATGAACATAAATGGCCTAAATATTCCATCTAAGAGAACTCGCATATTTAAAAACTTACAGAAATTGAAGACAGATATTATAACACTATAAGAAGTTCACATCAAAAAAACAACACTAAAGATTACTAGAAAATAAACATTTGGGAACACTCTATACTGCACTAACAGAACAAAAAAAGAAAGGCATTGCAATGTATATTAAAAATTACATACGAGCAAAACAAATATTTGCAGATGAGGAGGGTAGGGCCCTGATGGTTGAGATCAAAACAAGAATGAAAACTATACTTGTAACAGTGACTAATGCTTTTTCAGAAGTTGTCATAAAGATGGATACAAATATCAAATTATTAGAGTCTAAAATGGAGGAAGTTGATGATAAGATTTATAATTTGGACAATAAAATACAAAGAATTGAAAATGATTTGACAAATATTCAAGACAATAGTTTAGAAGTAAAGTCTAAAAAGGAAGCTGGTCATGAGACTTACAATGCAGAAGATATAAAGCAAGGGATTGAAAGAGAAATTGTAATGATGCAATACAGGCTCACAGAATTTGCGGTCAGAATGAGAGGATTACAGGAAAATAATAGAGATGATCTAAGGAAAATATCTGCTCAAGTTCTGGCTGGGATTTTAAAGGTTCATCCTGAGGAGGTATCTTGTAAGATTGACAAGGCCTATAGAGTAAATTCTTGGATTGCATAGCAAAGGCAACTGCCTACAGATGTGGTGATTTACTTCACAGATAAAGAAATAAGAAATGATATTGTGCAAAAATCCTTTAATTCTACTCCACAATTGTATGGAAGAAAGATCTGGATATATAAAGAATTGCCGCCTAAGATGTTAAAAGATAGAAAGAAATTTGGACTTTTGGTGACTGAGCTAAAAAAACAAAATATTTCATTCAGGTGGGATGTTCCAGTTGGTATAATATTGAGATATCAAGGAGAAAGATATCAGCTAAATACTGTTGAAAAAGCGGAAGAATTTTACTACAAGGTCCTCAAAAAGCAAAATCAACAAGAGATAGAAATTCAAGAAAAGCAGAAGGAGGTGGAAGTAATGAAGAAACATCCGGTTTGCTGCTGGCCGCCGCCAGACGTTCCTCTGGGATCGTCAGCTTCCATTGCCTGTTAGAGCCGCCGTCACAGCGGAATGGCGGCTCGAAAAAACTCTGTTTCCAAGAGGAAACGGAGATAGAGCCGGCAGGGGTGGGTAGAACTCTCTGCAGAGTCCCAAAAGTTTTTTTTTTTACTTTTGGGACGGAGCGGATGAGAAGCCCCATATCCCCTGCCGCTGCTCCGGGCTTTGGGAGACCTCTGCTTAAGCAGAGCAAGGCGTCAAGAGCAAGCCTGCAAATTTAACAGAATAACTAAAGAAAAGACGAGCTGGACCCTTAATACTGAATCGCAAGTATTTTACCTTTCAAAAAATTATCTAAGAGAAAAGAGGAGAGGAAAGAGGGAAAAAGAACCTTTTAAAATGGCGTCTGCCGTGGCTGGAGAAGGGTTGAAAGGGAAAGTCCTTCCGTTTCTTATTACTACAATGTAGCAGAATAAATATCACTGGCTACATTTGTAGATAAAACCTCACTCCTGTGTCTTCTCTTGCTGTTGATTGAAAAGAAGTATTTTTTTTTTCCTAAGGGAAAGTCCTTCTGTTTTCTATTTTTTCTCTCTTTTTTTGCTAAATCTTGTCTGTGTGGGAAATGGCATCGGGACTTACACAGCTGGACAAACGGGGGGGGGGAACTTCCCCCATTAAGAAACTGCACCAATAAATTCTAACTCTCCAGTGTCAGAAACCTGATTTTAATATATTAGAATTTCTCCTTGAAGAGATTGTAAGAAGGGATGAGATTGTGAACCAGCAATTTGAAAAATTTAAGCAGGAAATTAAAGAAATTGGTGAATTGGTGAAATCAAAGTTTGACTTTTTGAATCAAAAGATTTTAAAATCAGCTAATGGTTTATCAGACTTTCTGATTCGGGTGGATGCAAAGACTAAATTATTAGAGTCTAAAATGAAGGAAACTGAGGAGAATTTGGATGACCTGACTCAAAAAATTAAAAAGGATTTGATAAACACTCAGGATAATAGCTCAGAAGACAAACCTAAAATGGAGGTTGACCAAAAGATTGGTAATGAAGAAAATGTGCAACAGAGAATTGAAAGAGAAGTTTTAATGATTCAATATAATTTTACAGAGTATGCAATTAGATTGAGAGGTTTGCAGGAAAATAATAGAGATGACCTAAGGAAAATATCTTCTGAAATTCTGGCTGGGATTTTAAAGGTTCAACCTGATGAAGTGTATTGCAGGATTGATAGAATTTACAGAATAAACTCCTGGTTGGCAAAGCAAAGGCAATTGCCTAGAGATGTGGTGATCTATTTTACAGATAAAGAAATTAGGAATAATATTGTGCAGAACTCTTTTAATTCTACTTTGCAATTTCATGGAAGAAGGATTTGGATTTTTAAGGAGCTCCCGACTAAAATGCTGATGGAGAGGAAGAAATTCGGCTTTCTAGTGTCTGAGTTAAAAAAAAGAAATATCCTATTCAGGTGGGACACCCCAGTTGGTTTAATATTGAGATATCAAGGAGTAAGATATCAATTGAACACTGTTGAAAAAGCGGAAGACTTATCAAAAAATTTTAAAAATAAATTTAACACCTTTAGGCATAATACAGGATAAGCAAAAGGAGTTGGAAACAAAAGGAAAATATCAAATTACAGAGACTGTTGCAGATAAATTGTCTTTGGATTCCCTGGATACCCCAGCTGGTCTGTCTATAAATAAGAGAGTAGTGTCATCTGACACCAAGCTGATGAACCATCAAGTCACAGACAAGTGCGCAAATCAATCAGTTGACATACAAGTGATGGAGAAGAAAGATGAGATGATAAAACTAACCCAACAAGAACAACCAATAAAGCAGAATGAAAATCAACCAGCTGACACACAATTGGTAGGCAAGAAACGAGGATGGAAATTCAACCCGCAAAAGAAAAAGAAAAGAAATAGATCTCATAGAAAAAGCAGTTTCTAAACCATGCAACAGTGAAGCCAGGGACTTTAAAAAACGAATGAATATTTGAAAAGATAGTGGAGGCGAACAATTGTTTAATACTATCCTGAGGATTGTGGCAGATCACTGCAATGCCGTGATTTTGGGATGTGAAAAGAGCCTCACTTTGTTGGATTTGAATCATTTACTCTGGATTTTTTTTTTTTTTTGGTAAATATAATTATTTTGAGTTATAAGGCAGGAGAGTTATGTCAGGGCATGCAGAAGATCTGGATGTTACTCAGTAGGATGATGGGAATTAACAATCCTGATGAATACCACAACTATAACTATATGGATATAATTATAATGTCACTCGGGTGGTTGTTTTTACTTTTATACAGATGCGAGGATATTTACTACTGATGGGGGCAGAAGATGATTGAAGATTTTGAATAAACTGTTGCACCAGCATGTTATTTTACCCTATTATGGGTGATGGATTTAACAATCCAGTGGAAAGACACCAAAGAAGATACTATATGGATTATAAATTTAAAGTTATTGTCTTTTTTCTTCTTACAAAATGGAATGCATATATAGATATGTGTATATCTTAGTAAAGTGGGCAGTGGATTATATTTAGAATTGTATTTGCATGATTTTGTAGGAACTGAAGGGTTGAAATAGGTTAGTTTATTGATTGATTAGTTTATGAAAAAGGATCTTTAAGTCATATATTTAGGGGAGTGGAGGATTTAACAATCCAGTGGAAAGACACCAAAGAAGATATTACATGGATTATAAATTTAAAGTTATTGTCTTTTTTCTTTTTACAAAATGGAATGCATATATAGATATGTGTATATTTTAGTAAAATGGGCAGTGGATTATATTTAGAATTGTATTGTAGGATTTCAAGTTATATATTTAGGGGAGTGGAGGAATTGGATAGAATTGAATAAATGTTAAATTTGGATGTAGGGAGAAGGTCGCTTTAAAATGTTATATTAATATATATAAAAGATTAAATGTTAAATTGTAATAATATACTACAAGTTTAGGGGAGGAGAAAAAGGGCAGATTATCGTAAAAATGGGAGTTATAAGAATAATATGCTAAGGGTCAGTATTCTGAGGAGGGAGTAAGGGAAAGGAAAGATATTATGTATGTAACTAGTTATGAAATAGCCTATTGTTGTGCAGAAGTCACAGGGGGGGATGGGTGGAGAGGGGGGGTTAGGGAAGAGGGGGGGGGGAAAAAGGGGAAAACTTGTACTTGAAAACTTTTTCAATAAAAAAAAAAAGAAACAAGTTATAGAGGTCTCTACAGATGAGCCACTTTTGGATTCTCTTTCAGAGGTCTCAGCTGGACCATTTAATACAAGAAAGGCGGCTCTGGATTCTAATGTAATGACTTATCAAGTCACAAACCAGCATGGAAATCAATCAGTTGATATACAATTTATGGAACCAGAATGGAAATTTAAGCCACAAAAGCGAAACCAACAAGATCAAGTTATAGATCAGCTTGAAAACCAAAAAGTTGATACACAATCTACAGAAAGGAACTCAGGATGGAGATCCAACCCACAAAAAGTTAAGAAAAGAAGAAGCAGGTCTCACAAAAACAAAAACTTTTAAACTAAACAACAGTGTAATGCCAGTTATTTAAGAGATGATTGAATACATGAAAAGATAGCTGAGGCAAAGTATTGGTTTATATTATCCTGAGGAGAGTGACAGACTTCTGCAGTGCTGTACTTTTGAGATGTGAAAAGGGCCTTAAACTGAATGGATTGGAACTATCTTTTTTTGGATTCTTTGATAAATATATTACGTTTATGCTGAGTTACAAGGCAAGAGAGTTATGTGATTGGGGCACGCAGAAGATCTGGTTGTTACCCTATTACGGTGGTTGGAATTAATAATTTGGATAAAAGACACCTCTACAGACACTATATGGAATACAAATACAAAGTCACTCGGGTGGTTGCTGTTTTTTTTTATTATTATTATTATGAAGATATTTGCTATTGATGGGGCAGATGGTAATTGAAGATACCGAACATACTGTTGGAATTAGGATGTGATGTTACCCTAACATGGGTGATGGAGTTTATAATCTAGTTGAAAGACATTACAGAAGATATTATATGGATTACAAGTCTAAAGTCTTTTTAAGAGGATTTTATTTACATAAGAGAATATTTTTTAGTGGAGTGGGCAGAAGAATAAAGATATTAAGAATTATTAAGTATGGTAGTCTTGTAGGAAAGTGGGTGGAGACAGGTTAGTTTATTGTTTAGTTAAAGAAAAGGGATATTATGTTTAGATATGAATATATGTAAAAGATTTGAGTTAAGAGATATAACAATGGGGGTGAAGGAAATGGGTAGACTATGAACTGAATAAATGTTAAATTAGGATTTATTATATAGTTTTATAGTGGAAGGTTGTTTTTAAATGATAGATTAATATACATAAAAGATTTGATTTATTATTATGCTAAATTAGGAGTTATTATATAATGTTATAGTAGAAAGTCATTTTGAAATGTATAGTATAAGGGGGATATGATAATCTTATTAGAAAGAAAGGGTCAGCATATGGGGATGGAGTAAGGGGATGGTAAAGTATTATATAATCTGTTATGAATTTGGGTTTTATTATGAAGAAGTCACAGGGGGAGGGGAGGGGGGGTTAGGGAGGAGGGGGGGAAAAGGGGGAAAAATTTTGTATTTGAAAAACTTTTTCAATAAAAAAGTAAAAGAACGAAAACTATACTACTAGTGTCACTCTAAGTGCCAAATGGAAGCCAAACTGATTACTTCAAAAAAATACACAATACAATCAAGGAATTGAATTACCAAAATATATGCCTCATTGGAGACTACAATGCAATCGGAAATGCAGAGAAAGATTATCAAAATAGTAAACAAAATAAATCTAGGAAAAAAATACATTTCACGATATGGTATAAGAATTTCAATTACAAGATGCTTGGAGGGAAATCAACCACAATAAAAAACAATTCACATTCTATTTGAATCCGCACCAATCTTGGTCCAGAATCGACATGGCTTGGATGACAGCAGAGCTCAGATTAAAAATCAAACAAATAGAAATTGCAACAAACACATGGGCAGATCACAGTCTGATTGAAATAACATGGAAGGGTCACCAAACACGGAGAAGATGGACGATGGATAAAGACATCATAAAGGATAAACAATACGTGGAAATGATCCAAAGAGAACTGAAAATATATTTTCAAATTAATGTAAAAGAACACACTAGTTTTCAAAATTTATGGGATACAACCAAAGCATACATCAGAGGCCTCATAATCGCTTATACAGCAAAAAATAAATAAATAAATAAAGACATGCAACAAACAAAAGAGAATTTAGCGACACAGCTGCAACAATACGAATCAGAACTCCAGAAAGAACCACATAATCAAGAAATCAAAGAGAAAATAAACCTTACAAGACATAAAATAAACTTAAACACAACAATGGAGATAGCAAGGAAAGTTAAAATGGCCAAACAAAATCAATTTGAACATGCAAATAAAACTGGACAGTGGCTGGCCTACAAATTGAAAAAAGAAAAAGAGAAGAAAATGATATTGCAATTAAAAGACGAAGACGGACAAATACATCATAATAATGAGGATACAAAACAAATTGCAAGGGAATTTTTCCAAAACTTATATGCAAAAGAAGAAATTTGAGAAGAAGATACTATAGAATATTTAAGCAAAATAAATACCCAGGAATTAAAAGAAGATCATATTGAATTATTGAATAGACCGATTTCCATGTTAGAATTAAAAGAAACAAGAAAGAAACAAAAAAACAATAAGACACCGGGAACAGATGGCATACCATCTGAGTTTTATAAGACATTCCAGCAATCACTAGATGACATCCTAATTCAATGACACACTATTGGAAGCTGAAATCCCACAATCATGGAATGAAACAATAATCACATTAATACCAAAACAAGATTCGGATCCTGCTGAAATTAAAAATTACAGACCAATATCCCTTCTCAATGTGGACTATAAACTATTCACATCCATCATAACACAGAGATTGAAAAATTTCATTAAGTACTATATACATCCAGATCAAAATGGCTTCATCCCTGGACGACAAATCCAAAACAATACAAGGGCAATTATCGATATCCTTGAATCCTACAAACAACGACCAGATAAACAGCTAGCTTTAATTTTCCTGGACGCACAAAAAGCATTTGATAATCTTGATTAGACATTTTTAATAGCACAATTGGAAAGGATGAAATTTGGAGAAAGATTTGTAAAGATGATCAAAAGGATATACAACACCCAAGTTGCAAAAATATTGATTAATGGAGAGACAACAGAACAATTTGATATAAAGAAAGGGGTGAGGCAAGGATGCCCCCCCATACTGTTGATACTAACACTGGAAATATTACTGGAAGAAATTAGAGAAGATAAAGAAATAACGGGATTAAAAATAAAGAACCAGGAATATAAACTGCAAGCTTTTGCGGATGATATAGTACTCATCCTAGAAAAACCATTACAATCAGGATCAAAATTATTGACAAAAATACAACAATATGGGGTTGTTCTTCATTAACAAAAATGTTAATGAAGAACCTCACCAAAAATCAAGAAAAAGAATTGGAAAACATGCTAGGGATACAAAAAGTAAAGAAAGTTAAATACCTAGGGGTGTGGCTTACCAATAGAATTTCAACACTTAAGGAAGATAATTATATCAAATTGGCCAAACAAAGAGAAAAAGATTTAGAATTTTGGACTAAACTCCAGCTATCACTTCTAGGTAAAATCACCTCAATTAAAATGAATATTCTGCCAAGGATGCTGTACTTATTTCGGGTGATACCAATAAATCCAGACAAAACTTACTTCAAAGATTTGGACAAGATGATATTAAAGTATATCTGGCAAGGGGAAAAGGCAAGAGTTAAATTACAGCACCTACAGGACAAACGAGAACGAGGAGGAATGGGACTTCCAGACTGGCAGATTGTTGTGGCCCCGCCCTCTGAGCCTGTCCCATCGGAGGAAGAAAGCTCCGAGCATGAGGAAGAGGAGTCAGCCAGGCCTCCCTCTCCAGGCCCCTCCCCTCTGGCATTGTCTCAGGTGCCGGCCGAGGGAGAGGAGATCAGCAGGGAGACAGCTGGTTCATCTCAGAGTGATGATGAAACATCATTCCTGGACACACGCCTCCGAAGGCGTGATAAACGATTGCAGCAGCTTAGGAGGCGTGCTAGGGATTAGAACTGAGTCACTGGACCACACCCCAGAGACTATATAATAGAGGGTAGTGGTCAGGGATCCTTGTGATGAACAAAAGTAAACCTTGGATAGTCACTAAAGCCTCATCCGGAACTGCTGGGAGAAATATTATTTCTGCTTGGACTTTTTTGTACGTTAGTATCTTATCTTTCTGTTTGTGAAAATAAAGGCATTTGGCAGACGGTGTGTCTATCACTGCCAAGTGGGAGATAAGACCTGGGTGCATTCCAAAGTGTTTCCTTAACCCTCGGCTGGCTGTGTTTGTGTGTGTGTGGGGACGGGGACAGATCACAGATTTACCATAAAGCATCATCACTAACATGGATTAAAGACTGGATCGAACTCAAAAATAGATGCACGCTAATATTAGAAGGCTTTGACCTGACGAAAGGATGGCACGCATACCTATGGGAAGAGAAACCTAAAAAGCATGAACAATTCCATAGACATATTGTGAGAGACACTTTGTTAAAGATCTGGATTGAAATTAGGAAGAACCATTATGATAGAATCCCATGGTGGATTTCAACAATGGAAGCACAAATATATCCAAATACAATGGACATAAACAAAATGAAAACATATCAGGATCTTTTAAACAATGAAGGAAAATTAAAAACAAGAGAGGAGCTAAAAATACAAGGTGTGGAAATTGAGTGGTGGCCTTACCTACAATTAAAATCCAGATACAAAACAGACATGGAAAAATGTGGAATTCAAAAAGAATTAAATGGACTGGATAGAATACTACTGGGCCCAAATGAGAAACTAATAACAAAAATTTACAATTTTTTACTGACATATAAGCTAGAAGAGGAAATAATAAAAGAAAATATGATCACATGGGTGAAAAACTTCGGATACAGTATTGAACTAAGCAAATGGGAGAAATTATGGAAAATTAACAGTAAATTGACATTATCAGTACCATATAAAGAAAATGCCTACAAGATGTTTTACAGATGGCATCTCCCCCCAGCATGGATCTCAAAAATGTTTCCCAATACTTCTCCTCTCTGTTGGAAAATGCAATATACAAAAAGGGACATACTACCATATGTGTGGTTGTGCCCAAAAGCAAAACAATTTTGGAATAAAATTAAAATCCAATTGGAAGAAATAACAGCACAAAAAACACCATTAAAACCGAAAACATATTTATTAGGTATATTTACAAATAATTACGAAAAAGAAACAATATATTTAATTACACACATTTTGACCGCAGCAAGAATCATCTTTGCACAAAATTGGAAATCAGAAGAAATCCCAACACAAGACAGAATAATATCGAAAGTAATGGAATGTGCCGAGATGGACAAACTCACTAAAGAAATCCAAGGAAAGGAAGAATCAGACTACTATCTGGTTTGGCAAAAGTGGTATCAATGGTTGGAGAAAAGGAAAACCAAACAAAAAGACGATCCTAAAAGACTTGAACCGAATCTTGTACCAAATGAGACACAACAGAGTACAACGAAACCTTAATAAAAATAATATCATTATTTAAGTTGAGAGGTGGGAGTATATATCGAGAAATATACCTTATCGATGTACTGTCTTAAGAAATAAGTCATCACGTTTAAATGTTATATATGTTGTGTATGTTTCATTTGTACCCGTAAGTGCGTTTTTTTTCCTGTGTGTATGTTTTTTTTTCTTTTTGTATTTAATTTGAAAATAAGATTTGTGGTGATAAAATTGTAAAGTAAATAATTATATTAAGAGGTTAGAATATTTTTTAAGATTAATGTTTTGATATTGAGGTTAAAAGATAAAAATGAGTTAAGTTTATTTGGAAATTAAATTTGTGGTGACATAATAGAATGGTTTAGATTAAGATGCTAGAATTCACGTTAAAAAAATTTATGTTCTGATTTTTAATTTTAAAAGATGTAATGGGAAATTGTGAATGGAGCTGGTTAAAGAAATGTAAGCAATTGTACCTATCTATGACTGGACCGAGACTTCATTCTTGAAAGATATATTTGATGTTTATGTTTGAAAAAATAAAAAAATATTTTTTTAAAAAAAGATGTGAGTAAATGTGGGGGGGGGACCAATAAAGCTTGATTTTTTAAAAAAAAATCGAGTCAAAGGTACTCTAGGAATAATTTTTGTTTGGTGATCTTCCTAAAAACACATCTCATTTCCCTTTTCTTGTTATTTTTATGCTTATTGACTTTGATTGAAATATATTCCTTGTTTTTTCTTGCTTGGATTCAGTCAACATTCAGTGAATGCTTCTATTCTCCATTTTTCTCTGGTTATTTGCATCTTTCTTTCTAATTTTTTAAGAATATTTTTCTTGCTTTAGTTTTCAAAATGTCTCTTCCTTTTATTTCCTCTCTGTCATAACTCTTCACATTCTTTTTTGCATAAGTTAACCATACCCTTGAGATGTCATCTGGTATTCCCAAGATTAACTGCTGCTTCCCAAACAGGGAACATGCATCCTCCTTCTCAAGCAGAATCCTTCTGAGGAGAGATGCTTACTTTCCTGTGTCGCAAATGGATCACCTTGGGAACTGGTTCAAAGTCTCATATTTTCTTTCATATGTTTCTATTGAAGTTCCTTCTAAGGTGTTCTCTGTGATTTGAATAATCCTAAATTTTTATTTTCTTCTTCACTTCTTGTTTTTCTGTAACTATTTATAATTAAAAGCAGTCTTTATTTTTCTTAGTAAAGTTTGATTTTGTTTATGTCTTGTGAATGTTAATTTCCCACAAAGAACAAGTGCTATGAATAGTTGTTTACACTAGTATTGCTTGTTACTTGATTCTTTTGTATTGTCTTGTGTCCTGAATACAAGGACACAAGACAATACTTGTCTTGTGTCCTTGTCAAGACAAGATCATGATATGATACTTGTATCATATCATGATCTGATTTAAGTGCACTTATTCCTAAAACATTTGATTTAATGTGTGTCAGCGTTCCAAGTAACACCCCCAATGAAAGAAGACTCAGAGGCTAGAAGTTCCTCAAAGTTCCACTTTATTAGAGATGTCATATTGGCACATATGGGAAAACCCAAATCTGAAAGCTTCCAGGTTTTCCCCACTCAAAAGAAAGTCAAAGTCCCGACTTCCGGTGGTGATGTCATCACGAACGGGTGAGGAAACGGAGGCTCCGTCTCTGAAACCCAAATTTCCTCATTAATTGCTCTTTAAGGGCATTCCCGAACTTGGAGGGATCGGGAAACGAAAGAGGGATTCGCGAAGCCCCCTGGTGTTGCGCTGTCACCAGGGAGGTCGAGTGATCAACCTCTTAAATTGGTGGTGAAGAAGTCAGCCTTATCGGCGGAAAGGAGTGATAGCGCCCGTCTAGATCGAAGCAAAAAGTGGAAGCAAATCCGAGTGACTGTCAGATAGATCACCTACAATAGAGACGGCAAACGGGATGCGCGATCGAATCAGAGGAAGACAAGTGAGTTACAACAGTGGTGATACAAGAGGAGAAGGAAAAAAGGGGAAATAACTACAGCGCGGAAGAGAGAATCCCATAGAATGACTAAGCAAAACATCAGAAAAGGAGAAATAGCGCTCGAAGCGGTGTGAGTGCGGACTTTTACAGTTGATCAAAGGGAGCAGCCTGTGGACTCTGTGGATACAGACAAGCCGTTTTGAACTTGGGAATTATAACTGATTCAAACCCCAAATATCGGAAACTGAGTGCAGAGACTGAAAGACCGGACTAAGTGGTGAGCTTCACGGATACAGAAGACCTGTCTGGATTTCGAACTCTGGACTTACAAATAACTTTGGATAATAAGGACTTAAGTTTAAAAAAAAAGGATTTGAAAATTGAATGCAGAGATCCGATTACTGGGAGAAGAAATAGGAAAAAAAAGATGGACGACACAGATCACGTTTTTTTATGATTGTGAAAGAACAGATCGAGAGAGGTAAAGCAAGAAGACAATAAAGACAATCAAGACTAAAGAAAATTAAAATTAAGTGAATTATTAATTTTGAACTGTTTAATTAGTTAATAAGTTTAATATTTGAAAGAAATATATAAGTTGATAATATTTTTATAGCTATAAACTGTATTGTGAAATTGTAGTTAGACAAGGAATTATTGTTAAAGTGAAAGACTGATTTTCATACAAAATAACAGATGAGTTGACTGTATCTCTGAGATAGACTGATTGAAAAAGGGGGTAATTGAAAAGATTGCTAATTAGAAAATTAAGAAAATTAATTTAAAATCTTGATTGATAAGTAAATTGATTTATACTGTGAATAAGAATTAATTGCTCAATTGGGATAACTGGCAATATAATATAATATAACTATATATAAATTGTGCGGTTTATAAGCAGTATTTGGAGGGGAAAAGAGATACTAAGGAATAACTTAATAATTGATGTTAAGGTTGGAAAGCTTTACCCGAATATTAAAAATGTCTACAACTTCCACCATAACAAAGACAGGGAAAAAACCTACAACCAGTACGTTAGTAATGACTCCTTCCCCCTCACAACAAAAAACAATAGATAGCATGATGGGGAAAGAAAAAGAAAAAGAAAAACTGGAAATGGCACCAAATGTAATACAAGATATGTTTCAAAAGATCCAGGAAACACTGCTCCAAACACAAGAAAAAATAGCTGAAAATCAGGAAGAAATGAGAATGTTCCATGCAGAGATCAGAAATGAATTAGGAGAAGTCAAGGAAGATATCAAGACCATGAAGGAAAAAATTGGGGGCATTCAAAATTCTATAGCAGAAAATCAACAGAGAATTAGGAAAACGGAAACAAAAATAGATCACGTGGAATTAAAAGTAGAAGCAATGGAACAAAAAAACCTACAACTAAATAAAGAAATGTCAGATTCCTTGGCCATGCTCGAAATGGAAAAGACCTCATACTTCTTGCGTTTTCAAAATGTTCCAGAAGAAAAAAATGAGGATTTAGAAGGAAAGATGGTGGAGATTATTGCAGGAATGATACAAAAAGAACCAGAAGAAATAAAAGGACAATTGGAAGAAACTTACCGTGTACAAACAAATTATATAAGAAAACACAGATTGGCGAGAGAGGTTCATGTTAAATTCTTAAAAAAATCAATCCGAGATGAAGCCTATAAGAAATCTAGAGAAGAAACAGTGATTTATAATGAAAAAGAAATTATAATTTTAAAACAGATACCCCGAAGAGTAAGAAATCTACGACAACAATATCAGTTTTTAACACAACTATTGATTAAATACAAGATAATGTATAGATGGCTGCCAATAGAGGGGATCTTAATTATGTGGGAAGACAAAAATATAAAATAGACACTCTAGAAAAGGCAAGAGAATTTCATAACATACATTTTAGACTAGAAGAAGAACGGGAAAGCAAGGAGGAAATAGATAGTAAAAGTCAAGAAGAAGAACCAATAGAAACAAATGAAGAAAAAGAAATAAGACAGAGGCAAGAAAAAGAGAGAGAACAGAGAGAAGGTGCAAAACCTAGGGAACGGATGGAAACAAGAAACAAAAAAAAAACAGATACAATAGGCAATGGATGAACAGATCAAACTCTTTTCGGTAAACATTAATGGCTTAAATGCCCCAAAGAAAAGGAATCAAATCTTCACAAAATTACGAAAATTAGAAGCAGATGTGATATGTCTGCAAGAAGTACACATTCAAAAAGATCATCAAAAAATTCTAGAAAACCCCAAATTAGGAAAACTATATTTATCTCTGGCCCCAAAAAAGAAAAAAGGAGTAGTGATTTATGTAAAAGAAAAAATACAATCTAAATTAGTCTATACCAGTGGTTCTCAACCTTCCTAATGCTGCGACCCTTTAATATAGTTCCTCATGTTGTGGTGACCCTCAACCATAAAATTATTCCTAAAACCATTGAAAATATGTGTTTTCTGATGGTCTTAGGCGACCCCTGTGAAAGGGTTGTTCGACCCCCAAAGGGGTCCTGACCCACAGGTTGAGAACCACTGGTCTATACCGATGAGCAAGATAGAGTGGTGATGGTTGAATTAGAAATAGGAAAGAGGAAAATGTTAATTGTAGTGATTTATGCACCTAACCAAAAACTACAGGTTTTTTTTAAAGACCTACATATAAAATTAGCAGAATTAGAATATGATGATATTTGTCTAATAGGGGATTATAATGCAATAGTAGATGCAAAGAAGGACTACAAAACCGGGAAGAAAAAACAAAAGAAAAAAGAAATACTTCCAAAAGAATTCTTTACTATGGCTGAAGAATTAAACTTGGCAGACGTATGGAGGGAAACACACGAAGAAGAGGCCCAATACACCTTTTACTCCCATCCGCATAACTCCTGGTCAAGACTGGACATGGCATGAATGACCCCAAATATTAAAATAGAAGTAGAAAAAATTGAGATAGGCACAAACCAATGGGCAAACCACAATCCACTATTCATAAACTGGAAAGGGGAAAGAAGACGTAAGAGATGGACAATGAACCAAAGATTATGTAAAGAAAAAGAATTTAATTTGATGTTAAAAAAGGAAGTAAAAATATTTTTTCAGATAAATAAAACAGAGGAAACCTCTTTACAAAACACATGGGATACTTTAAAAGCATATATAAGGGGCCTAGTAATAGCATATACGAGGAAAAAGAATAAAGAGAAGAAAAAACAATTAGATAATTTAGAGAAAGACCTAAAACAAATAGAACAAAAACTCCAGGGAAAGCCCCAGAACAAAACATAAGAGAAGAATGGGAAATGATTAAGCATAAATTGAATTTGATAAACCGAATAGAACTAGCCCAAAAAATAAAAATGGTGAAACAAAATTATTTCGAACACGTAAACAAAACGGGCAGATGGCTTGCCTATAAACTGAAAAAAGAACAGAAAAAAAGAATGATATACCAATTGAAAGACGATAAAGGAGAAATTCAACATAGTAAAGAGGCAAAAAAAGAAATTATTAAGAAATTTTATGCGAACCTATATAATCAGGGGAAAATAGAGGAAGACAAAATAAAACAGTACATAGGGAAATCAGGAATGCCAAAAATCACAGAAGAACAAAGAATTACTCTCAATAGGCCAATAACCAAATTAGAATTAGATGAAGTACTGAAAAAGCAAAAAAAAAAAAACAATAAAACACCGGGACCCGACAGGCTACCGGTAGAAATATACAAAACAATGCAAGAAGTATTGGGAGAGAATATGTTGCGATTATATAATAAAGCTATGGAGAAAGCCAAAATACCAAATTCATGGACAGAAGCCATAATAACAATCATCCCAAAAGAAGATACAGATCTCCAGTTAATACAAAACTATAGACCTATTTCATTATTGAATGCCGATTACAAAATATTTGCAGCAATCTTGGCCGAAAGGATTAAATTAGTATTAAATATATATATATACACCCAAACCAAAATGGATTTCTGCCGGGACGCCAAATAAAGAACAACATGAGAATAATACTTAATGCTCTAGAATATTATGAATCACACCCGGAGAAGCAGGCAGCGTTGGTTTTTCTTGACGCCCAAAAGGCCTTCGATAACCAAAACTGGAAATTTATGATTGAACAACATATGCAAAATATGCAAATTGGGGAAAAATTTGGGAAAATTATAGCAGAAATCTATACCAAGCAATCAGCAAGGATAATTATGAATGATGACATAACAGACAAATTTAATATAACAAAAGGAGTCAGACAAGGCTGTCCACTTTCCCCCTTACTATATATTCTATCATTGGAAATCCTGTTGAAAATAATTAGAGAAGACCAAGGAATTGAAGGTTTAAGGATCAATAGAGAAGAATACAAAGTTCAGGCCTTTGCTGATGACTTAGTGTTTTTGACAGAAAATCCTATGGAATCTATACCTAATTTGTTTCAAAAAATAGAAGAATTTAGAGAAGTGGCCGGATTAAAAATCAATAAAAGTAAATCGAAGCTAATTGTTAAAAACCTTACAGAAATCCAAACAAAAGATTTGACAGATAATATACAAATTCAAACAACAAAAAAATTAAAATATCTAGGAATCTGCTTATCTACAAGAACATCAGCAATTAAAGAAAACAATTATGATAAATTACTAGAACAAACAAAGAAAGACTTAGAAAAATGGAAAAATTTACACATTTCATTCCTAGGAAGAATTTCGGCCATTAAAATGATTATATTACCTAAATTTTTATATTTGTTTCAGGTCACTCCAATTAAAATAGATAAACCGTTTTTTGAAAAGCTGAACAAAATAACATCTAAATTTATATGGCAAGGGAAAAGGCCACAAATAAAATTTAAACTGCTTCAGGATACAAAAGATAGAGGAGGAGCTGCACTCCCTGACTGGGAGATATACTACCAAGCAGCAGTACTATCATGGGTTAAAGGTTGGATAGAATTAAAGGACTCTAAAATTTTAACAATTGAGGGACACGAACTTCAATCTGGCTGGCATTCCTTTATGTGGGATGAGAAATACAAAATACATTCATATTTTAAAACACACACAATAAGGAATTCATTATTACAAATTTGGCTTAAAATTAAAAAACAACATTATATGAAGATACCAAATTGGCTAGCACCGGCAGAATCAATTAGGCACCCAAATTTAACAGATAAGACAAAAATAATTAGATATAAAGATATAATTGATTATCAAGGTAAATTAAAGACAAAACAACAATTGGAGACAGATTTACACAGAGGAATAGACTGGTGGACTTACACTCAAATACAATCCAAATACAGAGAACATATAAAAACATATGAAATTTATAATCAAAAACAAGAAATAGATAAAATTATATTAGATTCAGAAAATAAATTAATTAGTAGAATTTATAAATTTCTTCTACACTATAAATTGGAAGAAGAGACAGTCAAAGAAACGATGATTAAGTGGGCTCAAAATATCAAACACACAATACCTTTGGAAAAATGGGAAAAGTTCTGGCAGGTAAACCTAAAGTTAATGATGGCAACGGTGTACAAGGAAAACCAACTGAAAATGTTTTATCGGTGGCATATGTCTCCAACCAGATTGGCAAAAATACAACCTTCCAATTTGTTGGAAGTGCAAAAAGGCGCAAGGGACTTTCTATCATTTATGGTGGATGTGCCCGGCAGCAAAGAAATTTTGGTCTAACATCAAAAAATGGTTGGAACAAATAACAAAAACACAGATTGAAAAAGAACTAGAAACATTTTTATTAGGAATCTTTAACAAATCATACCCTAAGGATATCAAATATCTTACAATTCACATATTAACTGCCGCAAGAATAACTTACGCAAGAAATTGGAAACAAGAACAAATACCAAGTGAAAGAGAAGTAATAGGGAAAATTTTAGAATGCGCTGAAATGGATAGGTTAACCAAAGAATTACAAGAAAGAGAAGAATCAGACTATTATAAAATATGAACTAATTGGTATAATTGGTTAAAAATCAGAAATATACAAAAAATATAGGGGATATATTACACACACACACACACACACACACACACACACACACACACACACATATATATATATATATATATATATATATATATATATATATATATATATAATATTATTTGATTAAAGAGAGTTGAAGGAATATATTATAAGTAGAATTGTAGAACGTCACTCTGAAAAAATGCTTAAGAAGAAATTACACTCTTTATGTGTATATGTTGTATAAATGTTCATTGTGTATATGTTACGTATGTCTTTTTTAATATTTATATTCAATAAAAACTATTTTTAACAAAAAAAAAAAGAAAGTCAAAGTCCCTTCCCCTGCACCCATATGTCCATCACATGGTCCAATCAATTCACCGTCCCAACTGGAGAGGCTTCCCAGTCATGCCATTCCAGGTGCAGGCTGAATGTCCTTGACTCACAGAGAAAAGAATGTTGTTATGGCTAGATATCTCTACAAATCCATGCAATCCCCCCTCCCAATTTTCCACAGCACCAAATGTGGCAGACATAAAGATAAAAAAAAAAAGATGGCCTCCAGGGCTGACAGGCTGCCCTCCCCAAACGGATGATCATTTCCTGCAATGAGAGGAGAATAGGGGTGAATTCAAGTAGTCCCTAACCATCTCTCCCTCCCCCAGGGAGACCCTTTGGCTTATCAGGGAATTTGTCATGGAACTGTTTTATTAATCTCTCTGCTTTTACATCCCAGCTTTTAACCCAGGTAGCCTCAGACAAAGGGTAGCCTTTCCAATGCACTAGATATTGTAATCGACCTCGGTATAATCTAGAGTCTAGGATTTTCTTAATCTCATAATGGGTCTCCCCCTGCACCACTATAGGCTTGGGGGCTGGTCAGGTTGGTGGTCTCAACCTTTAACCAACTGCTGGCTTTAGCAAACTGCAGTGAAAGATAGGATGCACTTTCCCTAGCCTGCATGGGAGGTTAAGCTGAATTGTCACTGAGTTAATTACTTTCACTATTGAGAAAGGTCCTAGAAACTTGGGTCCCAGCTTCTTACTGGGCAATTTGAATCTAATATATTTGGTTGATAGGTAAACCCGATCTCCCACATGGAAAGGGGGGGGGGTTGGAGAGATCGGTATTTGTCCACTTGCTTTTTATATGCCTCAGCGGTTTCCGCCAGCGGTTTCTTGGTGTTTTTCCAGCCCTTCTTTAACGACTCCATCCATTTGGTTAAAGTCATGGAGGAGGGTGGCTCTCTGGGCATCTCGGGCATGGGAACAAAGTCCATGCTGCTGGTGACCTGAAAAGGGGTTAATCCAGTGCTGCTGTGTACAGTGTTGTTATAGGCCACTTCTGTGAATGGAAACAGGTCTGCCCAGTTGGTAATCCACATAACAGCTTATATATTGCTCCACCATGGCATTCTCTCATTCCACGGCTATGTTCATACTTGGATGGAAAGCTGAGCTAAGCCCCTGGGTAGACCCAACCTATTTCAGGAACTCTCTTCAGAATTTAGCAGTGAATTGGATGCTGCAGTCTGAGATTACCCGGTGAGGCATTCCATGTATCCAGTAAATCTGCTTGATAAACATCTTAGCTAGCTTCTTGGCAGATGGTAATCCCAAGCAAGCAGTAAAGTGGGCTTGCTTGGAAAACAAATCAATTACCATCCAAATGACTGTGTCAGGTTCCAAGTAATGCCCCCATCACAAATCGAACTCCAAGGCATTTCATTTCCTCAAAGAACAAATTTATTTAGATACATTATCTCGGAATGAACTGGTAGAAAGCCAGTACTGAAAGTTCCTGTGCTTTCCAACCCAGGATAAGTAAGAGTTTATCAATTTTCCAAAACAATCTTTCACATTGTCCAACCAAAATGAGAGCTTGTTCTTGGCAACTTCTCTCTTCTTCCTCTCACCAGCTAGCCATTGGAATGTACCAGACTGATCAGCTAGCTATGTTGTTTTGGATGAAGATTCCATCTTTCTCAGCTCTCCTCCCTTCAGCTCCAAACTGTGTCAAACTGAATTCATGTTAGAGCAACCAAGGATACAAACAATCCCACACCCCGATCAAATTCAGGCTTGACAGACTGTATTTCCTCCACTCTCTGGGAGCTCGACTATAAAGTCCATTGCAATCTCCTCCCAGGGCTGGCTGGGGCTAGCTACTTGTTGGAGGAGCCCAGGTGGTTTCCCTGGTCTCATCTTCATGGTTGAGCAAGTGGCACAACTCTTTACATAGTCCTCTATGTCGGCTTTCATCTTTGGCCACCAAAACTGCCTTCTGACCAGGTACAGAGTTTTCAAGAAGCTGAAATGGCCTGCCAGTTGTGAATCATGGCTGCACTGTAAGACTTCCAGTCTCAAGCTGGTAGGGACATATAGTTTGGGCCCCTTCCAAGCTAGCCCATCTCTCATGACCAGAATGTCTGTGTTGTCTGTAAACCATTGGTCGGCTGGGAGAAGTGCTTTCAGCCCAGCCATCAGTTTGTCCCACGTGGGATTGGATTGGCACCTGGCTTGGCCTCTAGTGGTGACTTGCATTGCTTGTTGTGAGGGGGGGGATGATGGTGTGGGTGACTTCTTCCCTCTGGCTATCGAATTGTGGCTTCCTTGATAAAGTGTCAGCTAGCAGATTATTTCACCCTGGGATGTATTTTAGCTCGAAGTTGAACCATCAGAAATATTGTGCCCAGTGGACTTGCTTAGGAGAGAGTTTTCTGGGGTTTTTTTTAGGGCTTCAAGGTTTTTGTGATCAATCCAAACCTTGAAAGGCACTTTGCTCCCTTCCAGGAAGTGTCTCCAGGAGAGGAGAGCTCAATGAACTGCATAGGCTTCCTTCTCCAAATTGCCCACCACTTTTCTGTGTTGGTGAGTTTTCTGGACACATATGTGCATGGCAAGAGCTGACCCTGTGAGTCCTTCTTTAGGAGCACAGCCACAATTGCCATGTCACTGGCATCGGCCTGGATGATGAATTGTCTTTTAGGATCAGGGTGCTGAAGGATCGGCTCCTCAACAAAGAGCCACTTTAATCTTTCAAAGGCACTAGAGCAGTCCAATGACCAGGCAAGAGATCACGTTGGTCGTGTGGAGGGACCCCTGTTTTTAATAGCTCCATTAAGGGCAAGGTGACTTGTGCGAATGCTGGGATGAATTGCCTATAGAAGTTTGCAAAGCTCAGGAAGCTTTGCGGGTGCGTGGGAGCTGCCAGTTTAGCACTGCTTTCACTTTCCCTGGGTCCATCTCTACTCCTTCGCTTGACACTCAGTAGCCTCAGTAGTCTAGGGAGGTTTTATGGAATTCACATTTTGACAATTTCGCGTAGAACTATGCAGCTAAGAGTTTTTCAGTACTTGTCGCACCAACTGCAAGTACTGAACTACTTGCTCCTCTAGAGTTTCACTGTGAGAGTGTCATCTAAGTAAACTAGGACCCCTTTGTACAGGTGCTTGTGTAGCACTTCATTAATCAGCTGCATGAAGACCACGGGGGCTCCTTGTAGGCCAAATGGCATGACTTTGAATTTGAAGCTGCTAAGCGGGCAGTTAAATGCAGTCTTCCATTCATCCCCTTCTCTAATTTGTATGCGATAATAAGCTTTTCTTAAATCTAGCTTGGTGAACACCTTGCCCTTTGCTAGGTGGCTTAGCATGTCCTTCATGAGGGGGAGGGGGAAGGTATTCTCCACACACATGGCATTATATCCATGAAAATCCACACAGAGCCTCATCCCCCCATATATTTTTTCTATTTAAACAGCACGGGGGCTGCCACTCTGGATTTGGCGGGTTGGATGAAACCCCATGCTAAGTTGGCGTTGATGTATTTTCTTAGTTCAGCCTGCATCTGGAGTGGTGTGACTGGGAGGCATCTCCAGTTGGAGATGATTGGACTATGTGGATTGATTGGACTATGTGATGGACATGTGGGTTTCTTTCACCTTAGCAACAAGGGTGATTCTGCAGGGAGGTCCAGCTCCTGCTGGTATTGTTTTCAGGATTTCTGGGACTTTTGAACTCTCCCATCAGGTCATAGTGGCAATACCTTGGGAAGGCATGGATGAAAGTTTGGGTACAGGCATTTATATTTAAAAAGAGGTGGATTACAATTTAGCTTTTCAAATGATAATATTCATGTTGATAATCATCTAAATTAGGAGAAAAGTGTATAGCATCTAACTACAGGAAGTCCTCAACCTACAACAGTTCATTTAATGACGATTCAAAGTTACAATGGCAAAGTTACAATGAAAAAAGTGACTTGTGACCATTTTTCACAGTTATGGCCTTTGCAGCATCCCCATGATGATGGGATCAAAATTCAGATGCTTGGCATCTGGTTCATATTTATGACCATTGCTGTGTCCCCAGGTCATGTAATCATCTTTTGTGACCTTTTGATAAGCAAAGTCAATTTGGAAGCCAGATTCATTTAACAACCAGGCTACTAACTTATCAATTGCAGTGATTCACTTAATAACTGTAACAAGAAAGGTCATAAAATGAGGCAAAACTCAATAAATGTCTCACTTAGCAACAGAAATTTTGGTCTCAGTTGTGGTTGTAAGTCGAGGACTACCTGTATAATGTTACAGAATGGTAAATCTCCAGATCTGAAGACTGCCTTATTAACATGGCCAATAAGTGATTACATATAACTTTATGTTTATATATAACACTTTATAGCCATTTTTGTCATTTGTTTGTTTATGGTAGTGAGTGCTTACCTGATTTTAAATATATTTACTTTTATATCTCATTCCATTTCTTCAGCAACTACTTGGGTTACTTTGTAGGAAGGAGATTAGAACAAATTCAATACAAATGTCGCCTATATTTTTTCTATTTGAAAAATGATAGGGAACTGCATATTCAGGAGTATCTTCACCCCTCACACTGCAATATATGATAGAGGGAGCATCTTTGTTGTAAAACAAATACTGTACCTCTCAATTATAGCAAACATATCATGTAAGATCATATAGTCGGAAACCCTATCGAACAAAAGAGGAAGCTTTCTAAAAATAATGTCAGCTCTCTAATATGCACATTGTACTCCTGGATATAGAAGATTGATTTGTTCTGTTTCACAGCCAATAGTCCTCTTATTGAAGTTTGTTGGAGACCTTTTCTCTGAAGCCTTCTCTATTTGAAGGATTCTCCAGCACAAGTAGTATTAAGTAAAGAACTAGTCTGCCCCATCCAGATGCTGTCCAAATGCTGTCCAGATGCTGTCCATTGTTTGGGTACTTTGAAGCATTGTTTCTCCAGTTTAAACTGAGCTATATTTTAGAAGTAGGACACATGGTTACTATATTCTGAGATATTTGGAAACAATGTTCAAACAGAGTAAAAAAGTTAAGGCTTTTATATTATTCATCTTAGCAGGTCTTATAGTGAAATGTGATCTTAATAAGTGAAGGAGAACCAGACAATAACCTTAAATGGAAAGGAAGCACCCAAAAAGAGTTGAACCAAAAGTTAGCTAATAGAATGAGGCTTTTGTTTGTAAAAGCAGATGTGTAATCCCAGGTATTTCTGAAATGCAGTGCTGAGAAACCCCAAAGAGCACGACCAATGGTGAACTATAGTTAAACAGCATGTTAAAAAAAAATGATTTTTAAAAAATCTGTGAACTGTCCTCTGAAGGAGCTTTAGACGATTAATATATTAAACAATTATTTGGAAAGGAATGACAGGCCTCTACATAATAACTAGCCTACAATCACCCCAAAGTTAGTATTGATATTGAACTGGTATGTTTCCACATTCAAACAGCATGTACATCATTTTTCACATGTGTTCATGATGATATAGCAGTAGCTACTTTGTCCTACTAAGCTAATAACTCTTAATGTCATTCTTTTTGTTAATTTTTTGTTCCTTGATTGCTTCTTTATTCAAAGGGGCCACATGATGCAGAAATGTTGGTAGTTATACCTTCCTCCGTTATGGTCCAGGTCCAGTTGCTTGAGCTTCTTTGCTATCTTGACAGGAGGAACAGTGGCATGAGTCATAGAAACCAATCCAGGCATCTCCCATTCAGAGAATGTAGTCCAATGTTTGGCAAATTGCTTGGAGTGATTTTACCATGGCAACAAAACCAGACTGCCAATCATTTCAGCTGCTCTGTCTCCAGCACCTTTCTATTCTGCCTCAAAAGCAAAAGTTCATCCAGACACATCAGCCATTATGGAAACAAAACAACTCCTGTCTCTTGCTTTTACGAAAGAGAATGTAATAGAGGTGCTTTCTAAAATGTGTTCTTCTGCTTGTAATGAATGGCTTTCCATGTTGTGACTTAGAAAAAAAATCTCAAATTAGCAATTTAGAGTTGTTATTATTAGAGAACACATGTATTGTATCAGAGCAGAAGGCCCTAAATGGGATAGAGGCCAAACTACCAAGCAGGGAAGTCTCCCTGCTTCCTCCTTCTCAAGCAAAACAAGGCCTAGCTTGTTCCCTGAGGTTTTTACAGCCATGCTCTGGAATTAATTTTAAACAGGGGCTGCATTTTGAAACAAGCTTGCGAGTTGAAGGGCAAGGTTGTTTCCATCCACAGACTCCCTCCCTCCCTCCCAACCTAGAGCAAAGTACTTTTTAACCCTTTCCCTTTTTTTGTCTAAATGGCAAGAGATGCAAAGGCTATTTGCTTTGGGAAGGAAAGTTCAGTTGCCATTCACTTTTTTAAAAAAAATTGAAGAAGAAACAAGGGCATTGGTGAGAAATATGTGACTGCTATAGATAATCTTGCAACAACATTGTTCATCTAGAACAAATTATTTCTGCAAGGAGGAAAGTTTGCAACATTTTTATATTTAAGAGCTCTGTTAATATTGGAGGGAAGGAGTGCTGAGGCCCTCAACAGAGATGACCTGTTATCAGTGAGATTGAGTTTGGGAGTTTTTTAAAAATAATGTTTGGCCTAGGGCTTATATACTGCACTTGTTACGTGTTTTCTACTTTAGAATTGCAGGGATCAGTGCTGTTAGAGTTCAGAATTCCTGGGCAGAGGTAGCTCTGACAGCTGTACAAAGGGAATTTAAAATTCACCTGTGGTCTTGTGTCCATAAATTACACTCAATATTAGTAAATATAGACCTATATACATATACTTCTACAAGTACAATTATCTTTATAATGTACTTTGTGTGAATATAATTGCATATGTAAAGGTTTCTTTCTGTTGGCAGTTGCAGTGAACATGCAGACATCTTCAAAAATAATTCCGTTAATTTTAATAATTCCAGTTGTTTACAATCTTTCTTCATTTCCGGGAGTGTCTCTCTAATTCCTTTTTCCCAATCATCAACAGTCAAACATTCATCTTAATTTGCATTGTTATAAAAATTAATAATATTATTAAATTACTTATTTTCACCTTTCCGTCTGCTGTGGTTTATCATAAACATGTTCTATTTCTTCTTCTTTGCAAAAATCTTCTCTCTTACTACTACTATAACAATTAAAATTTCATTCTAATTTAAAAAGCTATCAAAAACACTATTATTATATTGTCTGCTTTCCCATTCCCATTTATTAATCTATTTTATGTATATTTGCTAATGTTTATCATCCTTCATATTTAACCATCATCTCAAAATCTTTTTAGCATCCCCTTTTCTAATGGTTTTTTGCATAACCCTTTATCTCGCTCTAATTTCTCAATTCTCTTTTTTTTCTTTTTATATATACATTTCATCTTCTGGCTTCCTTTTATCTTTTTTTGTTGTATTGTTTGAACATCCCTCACCAAAGTTTTCCCTTGTCTCTTCCAGATATTCCCCTTTTTCCCTTTTATCTGTTTCTTGTTTAGAGGGGATTTCCCCCCTTTCCTCTCTGCTCTTTTGACATTCCCAAACATTTCTGTAATATTTTCTATCTGATTTCTAATTTTTGATACTTTCTCTTCAAAATTGTTAATTTCTTGTTTCCCATTTAAGTTTCCCTCTTCCAATTCCTCTTCCTTTTTTTTTCTGTATTTTTAATGAATTTTGTTTCTTTTTTGCCTATTAAAGATTCAGCATGCTTTTAAACATCAAAAGTAACTCTTCATACATCTGTAACTCCGTTTTATAACAATTTAAAACCTCTCCAATTACATCTCTATGCACTTAACCAGAATTTAAAGCCTATATAATTTTCTTGTATCTCCCTTCTTCTCTTCTTTCCTTCTTCGATTATTCCTTTTGTTCTTTAAAATTAAAATGTTCTTCTCAATTATTAATTATTATCCAAATTCAGTAGCAGTCAAATCCAATTATGAAGCTATCTTCCAGAAGAGAAGGGAAATAAAACAACCACCCAGATGTAAAACACAGTCACTCCTTAAATATTCTCACAGTGTCCAAATTATCTTCTTCTATATGTCCAAGGTTGAAATTTCCAGCTGTTATGTCTTCTGTTTTGTGTATCTGAATAGAAAATTATAGTACTTTTTTCCCCTCCAGCAGATGTCATTCTCCATTTCTACTCCATTACAAAATAGTCTATTTAATCCAATTGTTTATCAAGTAATTTTTAAAGTTCTCTTGTGAATTATTTTTATCTTCCGAAAATCATTTTCCCCCTTTTAAAATTGTTTGCTTTTCCCAATTTTTCAAATCCAAGACTTTCTCTTAGATTCTTTATATTACAGTTCACACTTTCTCTTTGTTCCATGGGTGAGATTTCCCCCCCCCAAATGTCATATAGCCACTAGTCCAAGCTCCAGAATTCTTTTAAAACTTCAATTTCAACTTTACTTAGTATAATTTGGCATTTATCACACCCAGTTCTAGCTCTCCATCCAAATGCTACTCCTGCACAATTCTTCGGTTTGGTTGTCCCAGCTTCAAAGTGTCCACCCTAAGATGGCTGCCACCCCTGCTGCCACTTCAGGAGAGCTGTTTCTGTTCCAGTAAAGAAATTGCCAATGCCTCATGGTCCATGAAACACCTCTCCTTTCTTCACCGTCCCTACAGGATGGCTATGGCTCGAAAGCCTCTCAGCAGCGGTTCCTCCAGCTGGATTTCATGCGGCTCATCAGAGCCCGCTGTTTTCCAGTCCGTTCCCATTGCAACGTCATCTGGAAGACCAAGACTTCCTCTTTTTTTGTAGGTTGAATAATCAGAAATTGCTCTTCAAAGTTGGACCGAAAACTTAAACCAAAAAGGAATAATTGCTTATCAAGGTTTGATGGATGGAAAAACAAGTGAGCTATCTGATAACTTTTTAAAAAACTTTTAAAAGAAAAAAATGCACCTGAAAACCCAAACAGTGCTTTTGGTAATTATAGCCTAGAGCTACTTTAGTTATTTTTTAAAAAAAAATTGATTTATATGCCGCCCTTCTCCGGAGACTCAGGGTGGCTTACAGTGCGTTAAGCAATAGCCTTCATACTTTTGTATATTTTATACAAAGTCAGCTTATTGCCCCCACAAACTGGGTCCTCAGTTATTGAGGTTGCATGCTGATTGATAAATTAAAACCAAACCAAACCAGAAGTGAACAATGAATGGGAAGATCATTCAAAGTCACTTAATCCAAGACACAGCTCTGGGAAGACCATCTCTACCCTCAGGCATCCTTTCTTCAATATGAATCTTTTTGTATCTTTTGCCTTGTGCAAATCAGATGTCATCAGCTATGGAGATTAATGTCTACTTGGAAACCAGGTTGAATGTATGCCTCTCCTTGAAGTTAACAGAGAATTTTTTATGTGTTGCCAAGAAGAGTTAATATTGCATTCTCATCAGACAATGCTGACCAGTTGAAAGATAATGTTTCTCATCAGAAAACTACATTATAATTAAAATAAATTTTGGAGTTACCAGTAGGAAAGTAGGAAACTTGAATGAATGTTACAAGACATTTCGTATTGCTTGTGACTGGTACAAGATTTATTATGGCCAATTAAGACTGAACAGGATTTTTCTTGTAGCAGCCCTGTGGCAGTACTCAGATCCAAAATTATTCACACAGCCTTGATATGATTTCCTTCTTTTCCAAGGCATCATGATAAAGATCAAATGAATGTAACTATGGAAGCTTCTGGAGATAAAACTCATAATGCTAAAAATCCAAAGGGTTTGTTTGTATAGCTATTTCTTCTTTCCCTCTTTCTATACTTTTAATGGGAATTTAGACAAATAAATGTTGGACAAACATAGCAAGTTTAAAGGTAACAACATTTAGGTATTTTTGTATCTCACTCCAAAGATTTCATGAATGAAGCTGGGCAATTGTACAATAAAAACTTTGGAAAAACTCCTGAACCCTTTTGTGAAATTCTGTATATGGGAGAGTAGGTTGCACAATAGAAGCGTCATTTAGAAGTACTCTTTGTATTTATTTTATATAGATCGAAGAAGAAGAGAATGTTTCCAACTTGCCAGCAATATTTACAGATTCAGTGATTTTCTCACATGGGTAGGATAGAATGAAAGTTGTGTAAATGATTAAGTAAACTTTATTTCTATGTTTTATTTGGTCAATGAATTGCCAAAAGTGTTGCACATATGATAGTAAAATAACAATATATTGAAAATAATTATGTAGGGCATGGGTATTAAACTCACTCATGTCACATGACGTATCATGACATATTGTGATGTTTTTTGCCTGTACGTGACGCATCTGGCCCGTGGGCTGCCAGTTTGACACCCCTGATGTAGGATAAGTAATTTATGAAACAAGTTAAAATATGTGAGAAAGTTCTGGAATACCAAGAGCAAATTCAACAAAAATAATTTCAACAGATGAATGAAATAGTTCATATTATAAATCCCACATAATTTTACAGTTCCTCAGATGGTAACACTTCATTCAGCATTTGTCTGTTCTTTCCTCCCCCCCACTGATTCTCAAAGTCAACATTTCACTTATCCCCTTATTTGCTTATTTTATCTATCAGTTGTAATAACTATAACAACTAAGACCTGATGAGTGTATATATATGTTGCAGGATCCAAACTGGGTCAGTCACTGGGACCAGAGGTTTAGTCTTCTGAGCGTTTGAACTCATGCCCATCCTCGGGGAACTTCTTTCTAGCAGAATGTGTATAGATATGTCTCTAAATTGATTTCCTAAATTACAAAAATAGTCACCTAGGTGGGAAACTGAATTTATAAAGATGAAATGTATTAGGAGCAATCTGAAACAGTCAGTAGACCTGTTGACTACCACTAGGTGGCAAAATTCAACAAGGCTGTCTCGTTCAGTAAGAATATACAGGATGAAGAGCATAATTAGCCATTTTGCCTCCTTGGATGGGGGTTTTACCATCTGCATGACTGAGACATGGTGTAGTTTAACAAAATATTTTTTCCCTGCCATAAACTAAAGGTAAACCAACTTTTTGAGAAGAGAAAATAGTACCACAAAGTGCCAAACTTTATGGTATGCCCACTCATTTTTTTTAATCCTGCTGCCATTTTGCCTCTTTATAAAGATAAAGAATAAATAGTTTATGCAGGTTTGTGAAACAGTATTGTTAAACTGCAATGATGAAAACGAGAGAATGGTGAAATATGTTTAAATACTGGAACTTTCCCATATATATTTCATATCACTGAAAGGAAAATCAACAAAAGAAAACAACTGATGTGTTCTAGTTAAAGTCTCACATTACGTAGCACACATGAATAACTTGAATTCTAATTTCTCATTTGACAGACCAGCTATTACTAATCTTTTGAAAATATTGGGCTAATAGTCAACATCCTGCTTCTTTTCATAGAAACTTACTGGTGGCATTATGGGCAAAAGTCAGGGTTTTGTTTTTTTCTTTTCTTTTCTTTTTAATTAGACACGAATGACAGGATTCTCTGCTTGGCTGAAATACAATAATAGAGAGCAAAATTCTTGGAGCAAATTTAAGATGTTGCATACGTAGATAGATATGCAGATACATTTTACTTCTTGCAAAGGATGGAGGAATCTTAACTTCCTTCTGGATATGTAGAATGTCTACAGTTCCTTAAAAGGGCTCTACACCCAAGGATTTCAAAGTAAACCATTTTCTTGGAGACTCCTGATTTCTCCCATTCATAATGGACAGTCAATTCTTAAACAATTTATCCAGAATTTCTGTTGGATGAAAAAGAGAGAGGGGGGGAATATAATAAAAGTTCACTCCAAAAACAGTTTGGGCTGCTGTCACTGCGACTGCCACAAACCACTGGGGCAACATTCCATTACTCTGTAGCCTTGAAAGGCTTTAACATGATGACCCTGACACAATTTTCAGATTGTGCCCAAAAGAAAACAGAAAAGGTACAAGGAAATATTTGCCAGCATGTCAGGTTACCAATAGAATCATGATTTATTTAATGTGTGCCAGGCATATTTTTAGTTCTTTATTTACTTTTACTCCTCCAACTTACACATGTGTTTTGTTTTTTAAGTCTTAATGAGATAAGTTCAATAAAAGAAACATTTGCAAATGGAACTGAAACTGTATTGGGTAATGTAGGAGCAAGACTTCTGTATGGCCAACCTCCACCCTGCCCCTTCCAAAATTCTTTCAAATAATAAGGTGGGGATGTATATCTTTATATTAATGAGAGATGGTGTACTAATGCTAAGGTAGTCTCCAGTCAGTGTTCTTCAGATGTTGCGTGTTTGGTTGTTAAATGTAGACCCTTTTATTTGCCAAGAGAATTCACTGTCATCCTAATCATAGCTGTGTAAGAATGAAGCCCTAAGTGCCTTTTATCGCACTATCAATGACTTGCAAAGTATCCATCTGGAGAGGGTTTTCATTGAGGTAGGGGGTTTCAGTCAGACTGACTTGAAAGCAACCCTCTCTAATTTCCATCAATATGTGGTCTTTGCTACTAGATGTGGAACACCCTGGAACTAGCTTACTCTAACATCAAGAAAGCATTTAAGGCTGCCCCTCGTCCTCATTTTGGCTCCTAGGATCTTTTCTCTGAGATGCTTATGCCAGCATATAAACCTTTGTTAATTAGAGAGAGACCAATTAGAAAACAAGTGAGAGTATGGCCACAGGAGCTATGGAAGCTCTACAAGATTGCTTTGGGTGCACAAATTGGAACATATTTAAAGAGGCTGCAACAAATGGACTACATATTGATGTGAACAACTACGCTTCTACTGTGTCTGCTTATATTCAAAAGTGTATGGGCAATGTCAGGTTCTTAAGACTATTGTTATGTGAACAAATGAGAAACTTTGGATGTTTCAGGAGGTCTGTGCGATGTTGACGGTGAAAAACACTGCTTTCAAATTGGGCAATGTGACAGCACTTATCATAGCTAATTTGAGACTTGCTATAAAAACAGTAAAGTGGGCCTATAGTCAGAAAGTACATAGAGCATTTCAAGATCCTATGGACCCTAGACGTATGTGGCAAGGCAGCTTCCCTGACATGTAAGGGTGACACAGTTTTTCTAAACAAGCTAAATATGTTTTTGGGACAGTTTGAAGCTACAAACAATGTTCCAGCAGGGAAGGCTGTTCCCCTTCCTGATGAACAGGTACTCAGGTTTGATACAACTGCTGTTCAGAAGGTCCTGGGGAAAGTCAACACTCAAAAAACTGTCCTGATAATATCCCTGGGTAAGTACTTAAGAAGTGTTCTGACGAGCTGGCCACTGTTCTCACAGACACTTTCAATCTCTCATTTCATCAGGCTTCCATCATGTTTTAAGACTGCAATCATTGTACCAGTGCCCAAAAACTCTATAATATTTTTTTTTTTTTTTTTTTGCAAAGATGGTTGGGTTTTGCTTATATATAGACTTGATTATTGCCATGCTCACTACTTGGAGCTGTACTTAATAGCAATACAGGGACAGGTATGGAAGATCAAAGAATGGTTGGATGTGCCTGTTTTTTTAGGCTAGAGCAGATATGTCAAACTCAAGGCCCGTGGGCCAGATCCGGGGTGCAATTTGGTTAGATCTGGCCTGCAGGGCCATCCTGGAGATGGTGAGGGGTTGGCCCTCATCACCTCAACCCCAGCCCACTCCAGCTGGGTCAGGCGCTTAGGAGGTGGTGAGCACATGGGGGCTGGCATCCCCAGTGAAAGAGAAGTGCTCAGAACACAGTCAGCCTGTGGGGCAAGATGGTCCATGGGGAGCACGAAGCTGGGTGGGGAGGGTCAGGGCCGAGATGGTGGGGGCTGGGCCCTTGCTGTGTATAGGGCTGCCCCAAGGGCCAGATCTAAGGCCAACCATGTTCTGGCCCAGGTAGCCATCATGAAGTTGTTGTAGATCAGCCCCAGCAGCAGCACTGCACCCACCACCAGCACCTCCACTGTTTCCATGGCTCCCTCGCCAGCCCGGCCTTGCGCATTGGCCCTGAGTCCTTCCCTTTCACTGGGACAGCCCCCACCCAGTCCCCACC
Source organism: Arizona elegans (assembly GCA_022577455.1). NCBI lineage: Eukaryota > Metazoa > Chordata > Lepidosauria > Squamata > Colubridae > Arizona > Arizona elegans. The sequence goes on along the minus strand of JAKOOJ010000006.1, from coordinate 52,184,503 downwards.
CTGCATGGAAAAGCCATGGCCACCAGCAACACTGTCATCCTCCCCTCCTCCCCTCCTCCCTTTCTGGGCATGGAGAGAGGGAGGGAGGAAGGAAGGAAGAAGGAAGGAAAGAGATGGGAATGAGAAGGAAGGAAGGAGACAGGGAAGGAAGGAGTGGGGAGAAAGGAAGGAAGGAGATTGGAAGGAGAGGGAGGGTCTGAGGGAAGTCCTGCCTTAGCACTTGGCCACTAGCAGCCCTGCTACCCTTTCACCATCTCATTGCCCCCTCCTCCTGGTGGTCTCCCATGCTTTGGTTAGCAAAGCTGAGGATGCTTTGCTTACAAAACTGGCTCTCCTCTGATCCACACACTTTGCCTTCCCGCACCTCCATGAGCAACCTGGCCAAGGAGAGCAAGCACAGCAGCAGTAGCCTCGAGGAGGAGGTAAGCACATTGGGCACCCCTTGAGGGAAGTAGAGTTGGGTTGGGCTGCAGAGTCCTGGTGCCCCGGTGGCTCAAGGACCAGACTGGGCGCTTGCCCTCTACTGCCCAGGGCTCCAGGCAGCCCATGCCGCTGTCCAGAGATCCTCTAGTGGATAAAGCTTTGGTGCTCACCCTGGTCTCATCTTCCTCCACTGGAGACCTCCAGATCCTCCCTCTCAGCCTTCTCTGGCCCCCCACAGGAGGCAGAGATGCTGCATGTGAAAGCGTGGAGGAGAAAGTTTGTAGGAAGCAGTTTCCTGAGTCCAACTCCTGCCTTGACAGATCTCTAGAGAGGAGGATGGGGTGACGAGAGAGCTGCATGAGGGAAGGCTACCCCAATAAGCAAGCATCCTTACCACACACAATTGGAAATGGGGATTTTCAATCCTTTTGAGAAAGGCCAGCCTCCCTCATGGAGGACCAGGGAGCATTGCTCCCCTGCCTCCTCCTCTTGCTCTACAGAGATTTGTCAAGGCAGAAGTTGGACTCAAGTAATAGGTACAGGTACATAAGGCCTGGACAGACAGACAGATTAACAGAGGTCATATTGTCCAACTCTCTGTCCAAGCAGGAGACCCTACACCATTTCTGACAAATGGCAGTCCAATCTCTTCTTTTTTTTTATTGAAAGGTTTTATAAAAGATACAAACATTTTCTACCCCCCTCCCACCCCTCCACCCTCACCCCATCCCACCCCCCTTCACACTCACATCGCCAACATTTAGATTGTACATTTGGATACATACAGGCTAGTTTTTTTGGATCTAAATGCCATCTATAAAACATTTTATAAAAGTTCTCTCTTAAATTTTGGGCTTGTGTAAATCTTACATTTCTAACCCATATCTTTTCCCATGTTTCCATCATTATTGGTTCTCCTATATTTTGTGCCCATTTTATCATACAATCCTTGACTAGCTCTGTTTCTGAATCTATTTCCACTAATACATTATACAATCGTTTTATGTGCATTTGACTTTTGTCTCTTATTTGTTTTATCAAGTTCTCATCTTGTTGCAAAATACCAATTTTCTGATCTTCTCCCCATCTGGCCTGCAGCTGTCCATACTGAAACCAAGTTCTAATTATTCCTTCTTCTCTTAATTGTTCCATAGATTTTAGTTGTAGTCTAACTCCTTCTTTATAAAGGAGTTCCTTATATGTAATCTTATCTTGCTAGAGCTTCAGCCCAGAATGTTTGTCCTAAACCAGCATCCTCTAGCACACATCTAACCATGGTTTGCAACAAACAATGTTTCCTCTCTACGACACCATTTTGAAAAGCTGAGAAAGGACAGGATTTGAAATGTATGATTCCTTGTGATTTTAACCAATTGGAGAATTCCTTTGACAGAAATTCTGATCCCCTATCTGTCATTATTTGTTTAATTTTTATGTTGTGTTGTGTTTCTATTCTTTTGTAGAACTCTTTGAATTTCTTAAATAGTTCACTTTTGTGGTTAAGTGTATATAGGAATCCAAATCTGCTGAAATCATCCACTATAGTTAAAAAATATCTTTTTCTGTATTTGATTGATGGTTTCATGGGGCCAACTATGTCCATATGTAATAATTGGAATATTGAGTGTGTGGTGCGAGTGGCTTTTTTAGGTCTAGGTTTGTTTTTACTTTTAGAAGATTTGCATACAGAACACTCTAAGTAATTTTTGCAACTCTTTACTTTAGCATCATCAGTACATTCTAACATTTTCTGGATAACTGGGAAACTAGCATGCCCTAGTTTCCTGTGAAGTAAATGGGCACATTCATCATGAATTGGTTTACCACATGACACCTTCTTATTGGCAGTTTTATCATCTGTACGATTTTCGTTCATGTTATTCTCAAATTTTTCATGTGTGTTAGTTTTATTTTCTTTGTTTTCTAATTCTGTTTGTACATGTTGATTTATCATCTTCTGGTAGCAAGTATGTTAATCCCCCTTTGTTAATGGTTTTACCTATGTTCCTTTTGTCTTTGGTTATATGCACTTTCCTACTTTTGAATGTGACTTCTATCCCTTTTTCCTCACTTAGCTTATGTATAGCTAATATATTGTGTGGGATTTCTGGTATAAAAAGTACCCCCTCTATTCTTCCTAAGCCTTTGATGAAAATGGTACCTATTCCTTTCACTAGAACTTTACTTTGGTTGGCCACTTTTATATAGTAATTCTTTTCAGTGAAGTCGCTAAGGTGTTTTTTTTCATGAGTGGTGTGATTTGTAGCTCCGGAATCGATAAGCCATGCATTATTAGATTCTGTTTTTGATTCTTCGTTGTTTCCTAATCCAAATAGTGAACCGTATTTATTTTCTCTAGAATCATCTCTGTATTTTCTTCTATCTTTAGGATTGGGAGATTCCCTACGTTTATATCTATAATCTGGTGATTTTCTGTCTGATAGATTAATTTTCTTACCAGTTCTTTCCCTGTGATATGTGTAGTCCATGTCTCTATTATTTTTTGGACAGTCTCTTTTATAGTGGTTAATAATAATAATAATAATAATAATAATAATAATAATAATAATAATAATAATAATAATAATAATAATTTTATTTCTATACCGCCCTTCTCCCGAAGGACTCAGGGCAGTGTACAGCCAATTTAAAAGCACAAGACACAACAATGATTAAAAATTAAAATAATTAAATAAATTTGGCCGGATTAAAACCCCAAAAATTTAAAATACCCCAATTAAAATTATTATGTTGATAGCCCTGCCTGGCGGAACAACAGAGTCTTCAGTGTGCAACGAAACACCTGGAGGTCGGAGATCTTATGTATTTCCGGGGGCAGTTCATTCCACAGGGCTAGGGCTCCCACAGAGAAGGCCCTCCCCCTGGGTGTCACCAGCTGACATAACTTGTCTGATGGCACCCTGAGGAGACCCTCTCTGTGGGAGCGAACTGGTCAGTGGGAGGCTATTGGTGGCAGAAGACGGTCTCGCAAGTACCCGGGTCCTATGCCATGGAGCACTTTAAAAGTGGTAACCAACACCTTGAATCGCACCCGGAAGACCACTGGGAGCCAGTGCAGCTTGCGCAGGAGGGGTGTCATGTGGGCACAACGGGTTGCGCCCATAACCACCTGCGCGGCCGCATTCTGGACCAGTTGGAGCCTCCGAGTGCTCTTCAAGGGGAGCCCCATGTAGAGAGCATTACAATAGTCCAGCTGGGAGGTGACAAGGGCATGAGTGACCGTGCGCAAGACGTCCCGGTCCAGAAAGGGCTGCAACTGGCGGATCAGGCGAACCTGATAAAAGCCCCCCCTGGCCATGGCCGTCATGTGCTCTTCTAAAGACAGCCGTGTGTCCAGGAGGAAACCCAGATTGCGAGCCCTCTCTGTGGGGGGCAAAGATTCACCCCAATAGTCAGCGATGGCACCAGCTGACTATATCGGGACGCCGGCAGCCACAGCCACTCGGTCTTGGAGGGGTTGAGTCTGAGCCTGTTCCTCCCCATCCAGACCCGCACGGCCTCCAGCGAGATATCACATCAAGGGCATCATTGGGGTGGTCTGGGGTGGAGATGTACAGCTGAGTATCATCAGCGTACAGATGACACTTCACCCCAAAACCATGGATGATCTCACCCAGTGGCTTCACATAAATGTTGAACAGAAGGGGCGAGAGGACCGACCCTTGTGGCACTCCCCATGCGAGATGCCTCGAGGTCGACCTCTGCCCCCCTGCCAACACGAACTGCGAGCGGTCGGAGAGGAAGGAGGAGAATCACCGCAGAACAGTGCCCCCTATTCCTAACCCCCTCAACCGCTGTAGCATGATACCATGGTCGATGGTATCAAAAGCCGCTGAGAGATCTAATAGGACTAGGACAGAGGAGCAACCCCTGTCCTGAGCCCTCCAGAGATCATCCACCAATGCGACCAATGCCGTTTCTGTGCTGTGCCCCTGCCTGAAGCCTGACTGGCACAGGTCTAGATAGATAGCTTCATCCAGGTGCCCGGGCAATTGTCGTGCCACCACACTCTCGACAACCTTCGCCACAAAACGAAGGTTGGAGACCGGACGGTAGTTAGCTAATTCAGCTGGGTCCAGGGAGGGCTTCTTGAGGATGGGCCTCACCACCACCTCTTTCAAGGCGGCGGGAAAAGCACCCTCACTCAGAGAAGCAGTTATAATCCCCTGGAGCCAGCCTCGTGTAACCTCCCGGGAGGCCAGTACCAACCAGGAGGGACACGGGTCCAATAAACATGTGGCGGCACTAATCCTACGCAGAACCCTATCCACATCCTCGGGAGCCACAGGATCAAACTCCTCCCAGATAATATTTGGAACCGCATGACACTCTGGTGTATATCTATTTTTACTTTGGAATTCTACTCTCTTTGTGTTTCCATTTTCTCTGTGACTCAAAGATCGCTCTCTCCTTAGTCTATCTTCTGTTATGAGTTTGCTAGTTAGAGTTTCTAAGCTGATGTGCTCTAAACTAAGACTATCTAATAAGGTTATATAGTTATCCCAACTGGAATCTAGTGAGTTAATTATTATGCTTTTCATGCTGCTTTCAGAAATGTATTCTCCCCTTTGGATAAGGTCAGCAGTAGTTGCGTTTAGATTTATGATGTGCTCACTCATGGTGGTCCCACCTTTTAACTTAGCAGAATAAAATTCCCTAGATATTCTAGTTGTTGATGCAACGCTTTTGCTATGAAATAAATTAAATAATTTTTGGAATATTTCATAAACTGTCAGATGGTTTTCGATACTGGGATATATACTGGATGACATAGTGGCAATTAAAATATAATAAGCCTTATGGTGTATATAATCTACTTCAATAGTCCAAGGCCTATTGGGAGGATTGGTAATTAGGAATAACATAATTTCTCTTAAGTATATCACCTGGAGCTGTTGGCTCCATTCCAACAAGTTAGTTCCATCTGATTTTAATTTTATGTGTTCTGCTGGCAAAATCCCTGAGTGGTGTGGAAATCTATCTACAATCTGTTGCTGTCCATGGTCTAAGTCATTATTGTACTCACAATATGGCATTGGTATAGTAAGTGTATGTCTATGCTGACTTATCTCTCTGTACTCTCTTTTTTTTGTAGATGGGGACTGCACATGCTCAGATCTTATTTCTGACTCTCGGTTGCTGTAGGACGTTCCCATGCTTGCAGTTCTTGCCTGGAGATCCCAGTCGACTTGCTGGCCTCTTGGTCTCATCTCGGTTGGCTCCAGGTGCTCGGCGTTCGTCTGGGAAGTCGTCTGGATCCTTGGGGCATCCCTGCAGTCCTGATGGTCTCCGCGGTCCTCCAGGAAGGCTCGGCAATCCTGCTCCATTGCTCGGCTGCGAGGCAGGGTCCATCTTGGGTCGCCATCCATGTACATGGATTGTATAGATCGTTCTCTTCTTTCTGGTAAGTATGATTCTTTTTTTATATCTTCTTGATAAGTTCTGGTGTTCGTTGGTGGCGGGTTTCCACTGGGAATGGTCTGAGTTTACTTTCGTAGAATGCGGTTTCTTTTTCTAGGCAGCTTAGATCATTTGCAATTTTATTTGTATAGAATATTGGTTTGACGTGTTTTTCCGGGCTCTTCGGTTGTGGGCTCGGTAGTTTAATTTTCTTTTTGAATGCTGCAGTTAGTAGCTGTACGTCATCGTTTATCTTTGGCTCTGGAGGTGAGTTAGATGAATAGCTTTTTATTCGTTCTTTATTACTGTCATTTTTAGGGTTGTGTATTAGATCGCAATCATTGTTTTTCGTTTTGTGGTTTTGATCCAGAGACTTTATTGTTCGTTGGTCGGCCATTTTTATTGATGTTTCATTCAAAAATGGCCACCATGAAAAAGGCGGGAAAATGTCACCGGCTTCATCAGCTGTCATATGTTTGCTGCTTGGCTCTCCCATTGTATTTTTTATATCTTGATAGTATTCAGTCTCCTTTTCATCCGTTGCTGCTCCATAGTCTTTTATGAAATTGTGGAGTTTCGCAAACAGTTTAGGATTATTCGGAGCTGTTTCTATTAATTCTATTATTTTCTTTTTATCGTCATCTTTTTTTTTTTTTGGATGACTGAGGGAGTGTCTTTATTTTCAGTCTGTGATTTTTTTTACTTCTGACAGGATATTTGTGTTAAGTAAATGCCTGTCTTTTAGTATATTTTCTGTGGGAGTTAATTGAGCTGCCATTCTTTTATTTAATAATCTTGTTATGGGTCTTCTTTTTACCTCAGTTGTAGTAGGTGTCTCTTGCATCTTTTTGATAGATTGGTTCTTCTTTAACCATCCTCTTGCTACCAGTTTTGTTGCTTATAATTCTTCCTTTTTATTATAGGCCCAATAATCAGTATGCAAGATATGAGAATTCAACACTGTTTTATTTTACATGTTTCTTTCCACAGGACATCATCAGGCAGGACAAGGTTTCTGACAGGAACAGCTGCTTATATATACAGTAGGCGGAGCCAGAAAGGTAAGGAGGAGTTAGGGGGGAGGGATGTGGTACACTTCAGATTTTGACTTATATATATACAAGCTTAATTACACAAATGTATATAGTTAGGTATTTTTTTTTGCAACAATATCTTTATATTTGTTTGGGGTTGGTTTTCTTCCCTTTCATCTTTTTTATTGTACAGCAATTTTTCTCTTCAAACCTATCACCTCTCTCTTTTCTTTCCTTCTTACTTTCTCTTCCCCCCTCTTCTTCTCCTTCCTACTTCCTCTTCCTTTCTCCTTTTCCTCCTCTCTTCCTCCCTCTCTTACCCTCACTCCTACTCTAATTTCCCTTCCCTTCCTTCATCCCTCTCTATTGCTGTATCCTTTTATGCATATGGACTACTCAGAGGGCTGAAAAAGTTATTTTTGACTGGTCCACGAATGACCTTGACCAGTCCTCGAATTTACGACTGTCCTCACATTTTACCTTTTTGCCCTATCTTGTCACCATGGTGAAGAGAAGCAGTTGTGAAATGAGTGACACGGTTGTTAAGAATGGTACAATGGGCATGATGACCAGTCATAAGTGCGAAGACCTGTCAAAAGTGCGAGGACCTGTCAGAAATCACTTTTTTCAGTCCTCTGGGTAGTCCTTTTGTGCACATGGACTACTCAGAGGGCTGAAAAAGTTATTTTTGACTGGTCCTCGCACTTTTGACCAGTCCTCGAATTTACGACTGTCCTCACATTTTACGTTTTTTGCCCTATCTTATCACCATGGTGAAGAGAAGCAGTTTGAAATGTGTGACATGGTTGTTAAGAATGCTGCACGGGCATAAATGTGAGGATGGTCATAAGTGTGAGGACCAGTCAAAAGTGCGAGGATCTGTCAGAAATGATATTTTTCAGCCCTCTGAGTAGTCCCTATATACATAGCCACGCCCATCCGGTCACATGACCAGTTAGCCACGCCCATCCAGTCACATGACCTCCAAGCCACACCCACAAAATAAACCACGCCCACAGAACTGGTAGTAAAAAATTTAGAACCCACCCCTGGTTGGGGGTCACCACAACATAAGGAACTGTATTAATGGGTCGCGGCATTAGGAAGGTTGAGAACCACTGTTCTAGAGGGATGGTTGATATTCAGCAAAGGAACCTTTGCAAGAAGCAAGGAAATAAATAAAATTAGAGGCAAAAAGAACACTATTTGTGCTCTGAAGCATCTTTATATGAGAAATCTGTTTATTTATTATTTAGACTTTTAGCTAGCCAAGAACTCAGATAATACAGATAATCCATGATTTATGACTGATCACTTAGTAACTATTTGAAGTTACAGATCCCCTAAAATCTACTTAAAACATATTTTGAAGTTACATCTGCTGCAGTGCTCCTGTGTTCATTCACACTTATGACTGACTGCAGGGATGCTGCAGGGTGACCCCACATATCTGTCTCCCATTCCATCCTGCTGGGACCCCACAAGCCTTGGGCCTGCTTCTGCCCCACTGGATTCCATAGATTCCTCCCCATTTCCACCTCCACCTCCACATCACATACATACCTTTCAAAGATCTCTGGAGCTCCTGAGTTCAAGTTAGGAAATAAAAGCAGGTTGCTCCATTCCAGACTGTGTGTGTGTGTGTGTGTGTGTATGCATGTGTATGTGTGCATAAAAACAGACTCAAGGCCTCTGGAGTCCCTGAGGGGTGAGAAGTAGAAACTGCAGAACTACTTCTTCCAAGACTACTGAAAGAAAAGTTGTTTATCCATTACAAATATAAAAAGATTGAAAATAAAGAAAAATATGTTATTATCAATAGTAATGTGCCTTGGGTGCAATCCCAAAACATATGGAATACCACTTGAACACCATTAGCATTGACAAAATCACCATAGTCAGTTGTAAAAAGCAGTTTTATTTGAGTCAGTTTACTTCCTGCAATGATAACTTTAATACCACCAAATAACAACTGCCCATACCAGGTCTTTAAGAAGGACTTGACAAGTGGATTAAACTTCCAAATCCAGTCTAAACTTCTGGCTGACTCTGCAACAAATCATAATAATATATACTGGAGCTAGTATACCATGAAGGTTTACTGAGTACTGGAGAGACCAAACTGATCTACAAGGAAGATCAAATAAAGAACAGAAAATAGTCACTGCAAAGGCAGTACATTAAAAAAAAATATATAGCAGACCAAACAGATAATAGAAAGACCTGGCAATGGTTAAGAGCAGAAAAATGAAAGAAAGAGACAGAGGAGCAAATTCTGGGTGCACAAGACCCTGTGTCAGGTCTCCATAGATCCCTATAGGGACACAGCCATTCCGATGAGAGGGTGGGCTGTAACATTTTATGAGCTTTTCAAATCTCTGACCTTACATTTTAATGTATCTTCCTGGGCTACGGAGGAAAGAGGGATTGGTCAGCGGCCATCTGTTTTGTTTCAGCTCTGGGGGAATGAGCAAGTGGTGCCTGAGAATAATTTCATATCACCTTCTCAGCTTGAGGTTCCCACAACAACTTCTCACTTGTGGATTGGCTCATCTCAGATTGGACAGAGGGGAGAGGTTTCTACAATGTTTAACTTAACAATTTTGAGCAGGAACTTCAGATCCTGCCTATTCTTGCTATCACTATCTCCCAATAAAAGTTCCTTTTGAAATGCTGCCTGTTTCAAGAGTTCTGGTTTCTTGAGGGGATAGGAGGGGCAAATCCTTACATTAGGCAGGATCTGCAAAGTGGTCAACCTGGAGAAGCTTTTGCTTTACCGAGAGGACCTTACAAACAATGTCCGAACAGGGAAGCAAGCATGGAGAAGCCGAGTGCTGGGAGGAAACCTATGCCATGGCTCAACCCAATGCAGCCTCTGAAGTTTGGGTGGAGGAACTGACTGCCCTGGAAGAACACGCAAACTGAGGTGATCCATCAGCATGAGAAAGAAGGAAGATTGGGAAGGGAGAACCAAGGGGGTCACCCTCACTTGTGGCAGCCAACAGCATGGCTGGAGATGCAAGCTGATGCAAGATGCAAGATGCCCTGTCTGATGACAGCAACCTGGATGAGGAGCCGGACTATGGGGACCACCTCATGAAGCAAAACTTAAATATTTAGGTATTTGGCTTACAAATAGATGTCCTTCTATCAAAAAGCTCAATTATTCTAAATTATTAATAGACACAGCGAATGAAGTGGAGAGATGGCAGCATATTCAGATCTCATTTTTGGGTAGAATTGCCACGATAAAAGCCCATGTTTTACCGAAATGGATCTTTTTATTTCAAATGGCTCCTGCAAGATTGGATTTTTTTTTTTTTAGGAAATTAGACCAAATTCTAAGTAAATTTATTTGGCAGAGTAAAAAACCCCGTATAAAAAGAAAAATGCTGCAAGAGCACAAAACAAGGGGCGGCTTGGGGCTCCCTATGCGGGAGCTTTATTACCAAGTTTCATCCCTGGTTTGAATAAAAGATTGGGTGATCCTCTCAAGAAAGCACATTTTAGCAATTGAAGGATATGATTTGCAGCAGGGATGGCATTCCTTCTTGTGGTCTCAGAAAGACAAACAATCCAAATATTTTACAAATCATTATATTAGAGGAATCTTATTAAGGGTTTGGGAAATGGTGAAGAAGCAAGTTTACACACAGATTCCTAAATGGGTGTCTCCGTTAGAGGCAGTGACCCTTCCGACTGTGCACAACACAAAGAGGAACTGGGTTTATGGTAACTTGTTGGATGAAGTCAGGAGACTTAGACCTAGAGCCAATCTCCAAACTAGAGGATTAGATATAGATTGGTGGTCCTATGTAAAAATTCAAACTAGATTCGCTAGGGATAAACAGGAACATGGTATTTCCCTTCATTTACAAACTTTTGACAAGTTTCTCCTAGGTGGCCGAAGGAAATTTATTTCCAATGTTTACAATTTTCTTCTATTCAATTTTATGGCAGAGGAGATTGTAAAGGACACGATGATTGCCTGGGAGAGAAATATTGGAACAACAATTCAGCTTGATGCACGGCAAAATGTATGGAACAAAATTATGAAACTGACCCTTTCTTCCCTGTTCAAAGAAAACTTTTATAAGATGATCTACCGTTGGTATCTCCCCCCCACCAGAATCGCTAAGATGTTCCCAGGATCCTCTGATAGATGTTGGAAATGTGGGTTGGCCAAGGGTACTTTCTTCCATCAGTGGTGGATTTGTCCATCAACTAGATGCTATTGGGGGAAAATACAGCAGTGGCTGCTGGAAATAACAGGTGTGAGTTTTCCCCTTCACCCAGACCTCTACTTACTTGGAATAAGACCGGACCACATTGACAACAAGAATTGGTATATATTTGTCCATGTCTCAACAGCGGCGAGAATGGCATTTGCTCAACTGTGGAAAGATGCAGATACGCCCCCTGACCATCTGATAATAAATAAGATTCTTCGATGTGCTGAGATGGACAGGTTAACATATATCTTAAAAGATAAGAAAGACTCAATATATAATAGAAGTTGGGACAGATGCTTTGTCTGGCTTAAAAAAAGGTTAAACCTAGGAGATAGGTGATAAGATCGTCTTATTAGATTAAATAGATACTTAATAGGCTATATAATTCTTTATAATTTTGAAAGACACAGGCCAATTGTTTTGTAGATAATTAAAGGAACTTGATTGTATTGAAATGTTTGGTTAGGATGATATTAGTTAATATTAATTGGAGAGTGAGCTTAACTCTCAGTTAGTCATGTTTGTTGTTTCGTTTTAGTCTTGTGTTTATGTGTTCCTACATTTCATTTCTTATATTGTTTTCCAATCATTATTATGTGTTAATTTTACTGTAAATATTTAATAAAGATGTTTTAAAAAAACAGAGCTCACGAGGGCCATGGGCAGAGGTTTGCAGGAAGCACTTACAGCTGAAAAAGGAGCTTGGGAGCCCGTTTTCACTGGCAGAGTGCTCAGGCCATCATAGGTGCCCCCAACATGAGTGTCAAGCTGGCCATGCCCACCCTGGCCCCACTCATCCTGGCCCCCTGAGGTCAAACACAACCCTGATGTGGCCCTCAATGAAATTGAGTTTGACACCCCTGGTCTAATTAAAGAAGCAGCTGTGGCCTCAAATGACAAGCCACTGCAGGCCATACCCCAAGAGTATCGAGACCTAGCCAAGATATTCAGTGAGACAGGTTTGGATGAGCTTCCCTCCCACTGGCCGATAGACTGCACAAATGAAATTGTCTCTGGAACCAAGCTGCCAAAGCCAAAACTATATTCCATGACTCCCAGGGAACTGGGTGAATTACGGGTCTTCATAGACAAGAATCTAGTCTGGGGTTTCATTAAGCTGGCTAGACCCATAGTAGCTACCGCGTTACTGTTCTGGGAGAAGAAATATGGGTCTCTTCACTTGTGCATTGATTATAGGGGTCTGAATGCAGTGTGTGTGGAGAATGTGTACCCTCTTCCCCCTCATGAAGGACATGCTAGCCCACCTGTCAAAGGGAAAAAAAATTCTAAGTTAGATCTCAGGGAGGCCTATTACAGGGTCAGAATCAAAGATGGAGATTAGTGGAAAATGATGTTTAACTGCCCCCCCTCATGTTTCAAGTTTAATGTATTCACCATTGGACTATAAGGGGCCCCTGCCGTGTTCATGCAGCTGATAAACAAAGTGCTCCATGGACACGTATATAAAGGAATTTTGATATACCTTGACAATATATTAATTTACACTGAAACGAAAGCTGAGCATGTGAGGCTTGTGTGCGCAGCCCTCAACAAACTCCATGCTGCTAAGCTATATGCCAAGCTCTACAAATACGAATTCCACAAGGAAAAAATAGGCTATTGAATTTTCCATGAAGGAGTAGAAATGGACCTGAAAAAAGTGCAGGCAGTGATCGAATGTGCACCTCCCAGCACAAGGAAGCAACTACAGAGTTTCCTTGGCTTTGTGAATTTCTATAGGCAATTCATTCCAGCCTTCACCCAGCTCACACTTCCCACCACTAACTTGCTAAAGATGCGGGGAGGGGGGACAAGCTGAAGCCTAGCCAGCCTCTAAAGTGGACTATGGAATGCCAACCTGCATTCAAAAAGCTAAAAAAAAAACTTTTTTCCGCCGAGCCAGTTCTAAAACACAAGACCCAGAAAAAACTTTTGTCATCCAAGCTGGTGCCAAAGATGTAGCAGTTGGAGCTGTTTTACTCCAAGAGAATAAGCAGGGCCAACTACAGCCTGGTGCATTCACCTCAAAAAAACTAACAGAAATGGAACAATGCCAGGCAATGTGGGAGAAGGAAGCCTACACTGTCCATTGGACCCTCCTCACCTGGAAGAGAACAAGATTCCATTCCAGGTGTGGACTGACCTGGAAGCCCTCAAAACCTTGAGAAAACTGTCTCCTAAGCGAGAATGTTGAGCTCAACACTTCCAGCATTTTAACTTCACCTTGTTACCTTCCGGGTGTGTGTGTTTGTGTGTTAATTCCTAGCTGATGCTCTGTGGAGATTACTGCAATACAACAGCACCAAGTGAGAAATAATTAAGTCCCTGCTTCCAGCTTCACAATTAGCGGCCCAAGTGACCACCAAATGAAAGAGGACCCATCTCTGGACAATGCCATGACTTTAGCTTTTAAGCAGACCTTAGTCGATAATGAATGGTTCCTAAACCACAAGGACTCCTGCTTGATGAAGGTTGGCCTGCTTTATGTGGGAGGAAAATTGTATGTCCCAGCCACTTAAAGACAAAACTCATGCAATGACTACATGACTACAAAGTGGCAGGGCACTTTAAGTTTGTAAAGTCTCTACTTACTAAAAAGGCACTTTTGATGTCAATACCTCAAGAAGAGCATTGAGAGCTATGTAGCCAACTGCCCTATTTGTGCCTCTACCAAAAGGTGACACAGGAAAATGCCTGGCCTCCTGCAATCAGTAGCCGATCTTTCAGCACTCTGGATAGGGATCTCTATGGACTTTATTATAGAACTACCTAAAAGCACAAGAAACACCATCATTTGGGTAGTGATGGACCTGTTTTCGAAATAAGTCCACTTCATCCCATGCCAAAAAATCCCCACAGTCAAAACATTGGCCAAATTATTCCTACACCACATATATCACCTACATGGAGCCCCATGGGGGATAATCTTGGACCGTGGGGTCCAATTCACCTCAAAGTTCTGGAGGGCATTTCTGGTCCTTTTAGGAATGGATCAGGGACTGAGTTCAACTCATCATCTGCAGATGAATGGTGGATCGGTACAAACAAATTGGGTCCTTGAACAATACCTCAGATGCTTCATAAACTACCAACAAGATGACTGGACTCACCTTCTCCCCTTCACGGAGATAATTTACAATAATGCAATCCATATCAGCACCAGATTTACTCCATTCTGTGTGGCTACTGGCATCAGGAGTTTAACCTGATGCCAGACCTTCCAGCTGAAGAACCCACCATACCCTCCCTGAAAGACTGGATAGAACAACTATGAAACACCTGGCCAGTCATATGACAAGCCTTAGACTGGGGTGTCAAACTCAAGGCCCATCGGCCAGATCCAGCCCATGGGGTGCTTAAGTCCGGCCTATGGGGCCAGCCTGGAAATATCAAAGACCTGCCCGTGGTACCTCTGCTGGTAAAAATGGGCCGAAAACAGGCCAAAAACATACATAGGGCCCTCAGGAGGCTCATTTTCGCCCTGTTTTCGGCCAGCAGAGTGCTGCAGGAGACCATGAAGGGTGAAAATGTGGCACGGGGGTGGGCACACACCCCCCACAGCCCATTTTGGGCAGCAGAGTGCTGCAGGAGGCATCCATCCTGTCTTTCCTCCCCCCGCCCTGCTCCCCACTGCTGGTCCATGGAGAACTACAATGCTGATCTGGCCCTCAAAGAAATCCAGTTTGACACCCTTGCCTTAGACAAAGCAAGAGCAGCTTACAAAGCACAGGCAGACAAAAAAACAAATAGAGCCAAAACCATTCCGAGTCAGAGACAGGGTGCCTTTCCACTCGCTTTCTACAGTCCCTGAAGCCCTCAAAGAAGTTGGGCCCCAAATTCATAAGACCTTTACCCATTACATGCATCATAAATCTGGTTGTAAGGGTTCCGACCAATGCCCTAATTAAATCATGAGCCTCAAGCCAAGCTTCAAAAGAAATCCAGTTATTTATTAGGAGCTTCATGTCGGCACGATCCATGTGAAGCCAACTCTGACCTCACGTAATTTGTGTTCTGGCTCTGATCCTGTTTCCCCCTCCCCACAAGGTGTGTCATCAGTCACATTCCCCAATGAAGCAATTTCGTGGGTTGTAGAAGTCACTCCCTCCAGCCACTGTGGGTGTTGTGTTCGGTGGCAGCCCAGCAACGGGGACGCTGTCTAGGGATTGGTCAGGAGGCGTGGCTGTAAGACGCGGGAGTTTTCTGCATCTCCTGATTGCTAGTTCAATTGATAGCTCGGGGTATAAAAGAGCTGTCAGCCCTGGAGACGTTCTCGATTCTGTCATAGTTATGATGTTTAAATAAAGAGTTTACTTGAGGAATTTTCTCTCGCCTCGTTTATGCCAAGTCTGACAGATCTAACACTGGCGACGAAGGTGGGATACACCAGCTGATAGTTGGCTGAAGGAGAGAAGGAGGAAGGGAAATGGTGCCGCCAACGTTTGCCCCTTTTAATGCAGCCACGGAGGTGTGGGAAGCATATATGGAAAGGTTCGAATGCTTTTTGGAGGCAAATGAGTTCACGGACCATTCCAGCGGTAGGAAGAGGGCACATTTCTTAAATTCCTGCGGCCCCGAGGTTTTCATGACCGCTCGGGTGTTGTTCGCCCCCGACCCAGTTCATACCGTATCCTGGGACAGCTTGCAGCAAAAGTTAAAAGAGCATTACTCCCCCGCCCCATCCCGAATTGCCCATCGTTTTAAGCTTCGACAAGTAATACAGGAAGAGGGGGAGTTGATTAATCATTATATGGCTCGTTTGAGGACAGCTGCCCTCGATTGCAAGTATAGAGATCTAGATGATGCGTTAGTAGAACAGCTAGTATGTGGGGTTGAAGAAAACAGACTGCAGTGGCAACTGCTAGCAAAAAAGAATCTAGATCTGCAGACCGCCCTCAAAGAGGCCCAGGTGGCGGAGATGTCTGATAAGTCTACCGCGGACATTAGGAAGTTGTACACCCCCTCGGGTATGGAAGCTGCAACAGTAAACTCGCAAAACATTGCCTCTTATGACACAACAGATGAGGAGGCAGAGATCAGCTGATTACAGGCATCGAAGGCCAGGAACAAAGGGCAACGATTGATTAAAAAGCCTCCAACCGTTTGCCTCAGTTGTTGTGAGGAGCACCCGAGGGCGACCTGTTGTTTTAGGTCAGCCAATTGCTGCCATTGCGGGAAACTGGGCCACATTGCTAGAGCCTGCCGGTCAGTACCAAAACTCTCTGCCTTGCCAAAGCCGCCCCACCCCATGAAGGAGGATTGTTTTTCTATTTCGCACGATCGTCGCATCACTGAGGTGACTGCCCATTCCGTACCATCCAGAAGCGCTAAACTATGCATGACTGTGAAAATTGAAGGTGCCTCCTGTCTGATGGAGGTGGACACGGGATCTGCGAAGTCCATCGTGTCTTGGGGGTGTTAAAGAGATTGTTACTGACCTTTCAAAAGAGACAGTTGCAACCTTGCCCAGTCAAACTGAGGGACTACCAGGGCAATTTCATCCCAATATTGGGACAGGGTCATTTTTTAATCAAAACGGAAGGGTTTGTGGGGCGTCTTCCCTTGATCGTTGTTAAGGGTTTCCATCCCAGCCTGCTGGGAATGGATTGGTTCAGGTCCTTGGGGTTGGGAATATCCAGGATACACTTCACGTGTGTGGACAGTTTTGATGGCCTTTTTAATGAGTTTTCCAACATTTTTGATAGTGCTCTGGGTCAATATGTGGGTTCTCCCATTTCATTCAACTTGGACCCCCTGGTTGCCCCGTTAGGCTCAAACCACGCAGGGTCCTCTTCGCACTTAGACCGAAGGTGGACATGGAATTAGATAAACTTATCTCCCAAGGGATCTTAGGACCTACAGATCACTGTAAGTGGGAGACCCCCATTGTTGTCCCCATCAAACCCGACGGATCTGTCCGAATTTGTGGGGATTTTAAATGTACGCTGAATAAGGCGTTACAGGCAAATCCCTACCCTGTCCGTGTAGTCCAGCACCTACTCCACTCCCTGGGTCCTGGGTCCATATTTGCCAAATTAGATTTGGCCCAGGTGTACCAGCAGCTCCCGGTGGATGATGCATCGGCGGAGGCTCAAACCATCGTAACCCACCGGGGAGCTTTTAAGTGCCGGCACCTGCAGTTCAGGGTGAGCATAGCCCCAGGCCTGTTTCAAAACTTGATGGAGCGGTTGCTTCATGGGTTGCCCGGAGTGGTGCCTTACTTCGACGATGTGCTCATTTCTGCTTCTTGTCGGAGTGAGCTCATCGAGCGAGTAAGAGCTGTCCTCCTCTGTTTCCGGAAATCTGGCCTCAAATTAAACAAAAAAAAGTGCAAAATTGGTGTCCCACAAATTGAATTCCGTGACTACTTAGTCAATGCAAAGGGAATCCGCCCCACTCCCGCCAAGGTCACTGCCATTAAGCAGGCACCTGTGCCCACCTGCTGTGCTGAGCTACAATCCTTTTTGGGGCTGTTGAATTTCTATAATGTGTTTTGCCCCACAAGGCCACAGTAGCTGAATCCCTCCATCAGTTGTTGTCAAAAAAAGCCCCCTGGGTTTGGACAAAATTGCACAACCGTGTTTTTCAAGCGGTAAAGAATCTGCTCTTGTCATCAGCTGTGTTAGTCCAGTATAGTTCAGAACTACCACTTATACTGACAGCTGATGCCTCCCCGTACGGAATAGGGGCTGTATTAAGCCATCGGTTTCCCAATGGGTTAGAGGCCCCCATAGCATTCTACTCGAGGACTTTGTCCTCCACAGAACGCAACTACTGTCAGCTTGACTGGGAGGCTCTAGCGGCCGTGGCCTCCATCAAGCGTTTTCATGAGTATCTATATGGCAGGGCATTTGAATTAATAATGGACCATAAGCCCCTTTTGGGTCTTTTGGATGGTCACCGTCAAACACCAATGATTCTATCTCCTCGCATGTCTCGGTGGGCTGTTTTCCTGGCCGCCTATAACTACACCTTAGTTCACCACCCAGGTAAACTAATTCCCCACGCAGATGCCCTAAGCCGTTGCCCATTACCAGCGCTAGTTATTGATCCTGCACCGGCCCTGCCAGTCCTTCTTGTAAATGAGTTGTCCTTACCAGTGACTGCTACTGATATAGTGGCTCACTCCCTCCATGACCAGGTCCTGTCCCAAGTCCTCCACTGGGTTAGTAAGGGTTGGCCATTAGGGCAGGTGCCTAGTCTTTTCACCCCATACCGAGCCCGCCAACATGAGTTGTCTGTTCACCTGGGATGTTTACTGTGGGGGAATAGGGTGGTTGTCCCCCCTCCCTCCGACCTGAGGTTCTGTCTTGTTTGCATGCGGGCCATCCCAGCATTGTGCGCATGAAAGAATTGGGTTGAAGTTATGTGTGGTGGCCCTCACTAGACCGAGACGTCACTGAGTGGGTCTCTGGGTGTCAGACTTGTCAGATGTCTAGGCTGGCAGCACCGTCTACCCTTCCCCAGGAATGGGAAACACCCAGGGGGCCCTGGTCTAGACTGCACCTCAATTTCGCCGGTCCCTATATGGGCCAGACCTTCTTGGTTGTCATGGATGCCCTGTCTAAATGGGTGGAGTTGGAACTAATGCCTTCCACTACCTCCGAGGCCACGGTCAGGGTTTTGCGACATCTTTTTGCCATCCATGGCATTCCGGATGTGATAGTGACCGACAACAGTCCACAGTTCACGTCCGCCACATTCCAGTCCTTTCTAGCAAGTTTGGGAATCCACCACGCACAAATTGCCCCTTACCACTCGGCTGGAAATGGATTGGCCCGTTTAACTTCTGGGGACTGGCATGAGAGAATAGCCATCTATTTGTCCACCCAACATACGACTCCTTGCCCTCTCACCCACAGAAGCTCCACGGAAGTATTAATGGGGTGGCATCTGAGAACTGTGTTAGATCGGTTACACCCAACCTATGGCCCAGAAGGTTACTGGGGTACCAGTTCGGGGCTCAGGGTGTTTAAGGAAGGAAACCTGGTATTTGCAAGGAACTTTGGGGGTGACCCACTTTGGCTACCAGGACGGGTGACAGCTATAACTGGCCCCTGTTCTTACAGGATACTGCTAACTGACGGTCGCTCGTGGTGCCGATACGTGGACCAACTGAGAGGACGACGGGAACCCCAACCGTGGATATCGGATGAGAGGGACTCGTGGACGGCTCCACAAGAGGTGCTGGCCCCCAGGCCAATTCCTGTTAACAACGCACCACCATCCACCCCGCTCAACCAACGACCATTACAGGACTTACCTGCTGCAGCCACTCCCATCGTCTGCCTGGATGAATTGCTGTCTACGCCACCTCTTGGGCCTGAGCCATTTTCTTTGGCAGCCGCACCTGCGCTCAGGCGTTCGTCTTGAGTGCGCAGGCGCCCTGAGTATCTTAAAGACTATGTGTGTTCCATCCAAGGGTGAAGGAGTGTTGTGTTTGGCAGCGGCCCGCAACGGGGACGCTGTCTAGGGATTGGTCAGGGGGCATGGCCGTAAGACAGGGGAGTTTTCTGCATCTCCTGATTAGTCAATTGACAGCTCGGGGTATAAAAGAGCTGCCAGCCCCTGACGAGAGGTTCTTGGTTCTGTCATAGTTACGATGTTTAAATAAAGAGTTTAGTTGAGGAATTTTCTCTCGCCTCGTTTATGCCAAGTCTGACGGATCTAACAGTGGGTACCCCTGGACTTTGATGTTGCCACTGGAATGTGCTTTATTTTGACTGAAATGCAAGTTCCTTGATGTAGCGGCGAGGCTCAGTTTTCCCATCCCCCAGCCTATGGCAACTCAAGAACAGGTCAGGAATGCTTCACGAGTTGACATTCGGCTCCCCTCACTTCCTAAAGGTGACCTGTACAAAGCAAAAACAGTTTGAGTACAAGTATAGATTTTAGGGGTGCAACCCCCCAAGGCTTTGTTGGATTGTCTTCATGAATTTAGCTATGAGGTGGTCAGCTTGGATGTTTCTGCTCATTACCCAACTGCCTCTGATAAGGGGTAGCCCTTCCACTTGATTAGGTATTGGAGCTGTCTCCTGTGCCATCTCGAGTTGAAGATGTGTTGCACCTCATAATGGGTTTGGCACTCTATGACCACTGTGTCCGGGGGCTCACAGGTTGACCCGGCCACAGGTTTTAAGAGACTGCTATCGAATACCGGGTGTATCTTCCCTACCAGTTGGGGCAATTTTAATTGCACCATGACCGGGTTGATAATCTTCACTATGGGGAATGGCCCCATGAACTTGTGTCCTAGCTTCTTGCTGGAGAGTTATAACCTCAAGTATTTTATGGAGAGGTAGACCTTTTCCCCCAGCTGGAATGGCCATTGTGGGGCTTGGTGTTTGCCTGTTTCTTATAGGTCTGCGCCGCTTTAACTAGTGCTTTCTCGACATTTTTCCATGCTGCTTTTAGCACTGACAGCCAGTCTGTCAAGCTGAATGAGGAGGGGGAATCCCTTGGGTATTCTGGCATTGGGATGAAGTCCGTGCTGCTCACTACTTTGAATGGAGTTAGTCCCATGCTACTGTGAACAGTATTATTGTATGCGACCTCAGTGAAAGGGAGGAGGCCTTCCCAACTGGACTGCTGATAGTTCATGTAACACCTCAGTTACTGATCTACCATGGCATTCAGATGTTCCCCCCCCCCCACCATTGGTAGCCAGATGAAAAGCTGAGCTAAGGCCCTGGGATGACCCAATGAACCACAGGAACTCCCTCCAGAACTTGGCCATGAACTGGACCCCTCTGTCTGAGATTATTCTTCGTGGCACTCCATGCAGGCGGTAGATATGCTTCAGGAATTGTTTGGCAAGCTGGTGGACTGAGGGTAGTCTGCTGCAGGGTATGAAGTGTGCCTGCTTGGAGAATAGGTCAATCACAGATCACAGTGTTCCCCCCACTCTTTTGCAACTCCACTATAAAGTCCATTGCGATTTCCTCCCATGGCCTCATTGGCTCTTCCACTGGTTGCAGCAGTCTGGGGGGGGGGGGGTGTTCCTAGTCACTTTTCATAGTGGCACAGATGGTGCAACTTTTCACATAACTGTCCATGTTTTTCTTCATGCCAGGCCACCAGAATTGCCTCCACGCTAAGTGTAAAGTCTTTAGGAACACAAAGTGGCCTGCCGATTTGACATTGTGGCTCCTCTGGAGGATTAAGGTGTGTAGGGACTCTGAGATGAAGAGTTGCATCCCTTTCCACGCTAGGTCTTCCCTTTTTGTCAAGATGTGTTAGTTGTCATGGAACCAGGGGTCGGTTTTGAGTTTTGTGGTTAGATCCCTTGCAGGTCGGTCTTGCCAGTTGCGGCATTGTCGTCTGGTTACTTGGTGAAATCCTCCACGGGTTGCCACCAGTTCGCTGCTTGCACATGTGTGCTGTGTGCCAAACAAGTGCTGTGTGTGTGAATGCACAGTACGCACTAAATGCTTGCTGCATGAACATCCACAGTGTGTGCCAAATGCACATTACATGTGTGCACATGTGCAGTGCATGCCAAAAGCATGCTTTGTGCATGCATGCACAGTGCGCACCAAACATACGCTTTGTGCACATACATGCACACTGTGCACCAAACACGTGTTTTGTGCAGAAAAAGGAGCCATTTGAAGGTAAGTAGAACAGTAAGGGGGGGGGACAGCTGTGCCACACGATTTAGATTTCCTGCTTTCTATCGAACATAAATCGCGTGGCACAGCTTATTGTCGGAAATACCAGTTCCGACAAACCGGTAGCTTTTTTTTACTACTGGTTTGCCCGAACCAGTATCTTATATTACTATCGGATTGCCCAAATCGGTGCGAACCAGTAGAATTTCACCCCTGCTTGGGCTGTTGTTTGGGTAGGGGGGATAATGGCATCTACTAACTCCTCCCATTCACATTTGTACTGGGGCATGTGGGAGAGAGTGTCAGCTAGGAAATTCCTCACCACTGGGATGTGCTTTAGCATGAAATTAGGTTAATCAAGCATCTAGTGCAGCCTGAGTCTATTAGGGCTTGAAAAGTACCCTGGGTCCCTGTTTTTGGAGCTGTGAGGCTTATTGGGAGGACAAAGGTGTGGATCAGTTCACTTACCATTGGGTCATTTTCACCTTCATCCTCACTGTCATACAGTTGGTTGTTGTTGGCTGGAGTCCCCCCCCACTTTGGCTAGGTGGGGAGGGACCTCTACAGCCTGGAGGGCTTTTTGGGACATGTCAGCGGCATGCCTGGGGCCTCTTTGCAATCACGCCTTGGGTGGTGGCTCTGGCTTGGATTTTGGACCTGGGGTCATGCATGCTGGTGCAATGTGGCCCATCCCTCTGGATCTGTAGCATTTCAACTGGCTTCGTGGGAGGGTTGGCCTTGGGGCCGGCTGTGCTGCCACAGCCTCCCATTGGCCAGGTGGCCTCCAGTCTGGTTGTCCTCTCTCCTTGGTATCCAGTTGCTTCCTCATATCATTGGCACACAATCCACTGTCAACTTTTATGTCTACTCAGAACCACTCAGAGTCTGTTTGGAATGTCCCGATAGGTGGTTACTTGGGCAATTTGCTTGTCCAGGTTCATTCTGAAAAAGTGAACTAATAGCCACTCCAGCAAAGGGGGTAGCTTTCCCACGACTCTCGTGAATTCATGGATAAATTCCTTAATGGGTTGCCCTCTTTGCTTTAGGTTTTGAAGCTCATCGTTTGCATAGTGATCCTCTTCCACCTCCTCAAATCTGGCTTCTAACTCTTGTAGGAAGTTGTCGGTGTCTTGAAGCTGGGGTGCTCTCCTCTTATGGAGGGTTGCTAGCCATTCCTTTGCTTCTCCCTCTAGCCCCCCGATGATGATATTCACCATGACTCTGTGCAATGGGTAAAGGTGTCCATAGCCTCTAGGTCAGCGGTTCTCAACCTGGGGGTCGTGACTACTTTGGGGGTCGAATGGCCATTTCACAGGGGTCACCAAAGCCCTTTCTTGCCCCCTCCAAGCCTTCACTCACCCTCACCCTTTGCCTCTGTTGGATTGCCATTCGCCGTTCGCTTACCCCGCCCACTCCCAACCTATTGCTGCCTCCGGAGTCCCAGTTGATGGCTAGAGGGGAAAAAAAACTTTAAATTCTTGCCGTGGGGTTTCAAAAAGCCACCCTACAGCTGATCAGTGTTAAAAGAAAACAAATGAATAGACCGGTGCCTGCAAAAATAGAAAAAAACAGCCCCTTTCAGCTTCAGCATAGATTAATTACCATAAATTGATTTGATCAGCCTCCGGACTCTCAGCTGATTTGCTCTCAACTGTTTTATGGAGGGTTCTGTTGCTAGCTAGCTGCAAAGAGGTAAATTCCTGGAGCAGATTTTTCCCCCCTAGCTATGCTGAAAAAGCGAAATTGAAAGTAAAGCAGGGTCTTTGCTGCAACGTGACAAAATGAGGCAGAGAGATTTCTTTTTCTTTTTCCTCACCAAAAAAGGTAGGTGCAAAACTGCAAACAACGGGAAATTTAGGGCAAAAGAGGAGGTTCAAGATTTTAAAACACAAAAGAAAAAAGCTCTATTTAACTAGGGAATTGTAATAATTGAGATACTATTAATTGTATATTATGTTGAAAGCAGAAATGATTAAGTTGTGGTTTGGAGGAATATATGGGGGAAATTATTTGGTTTATTATTATTGGTAAATATAATTAATTGATTTGTAAGAAATTGGATTGCATGGACATAATTGGAATATTTATGTTCATATTGATTAATATACAAAAAAGATAGTTATATAACTAATTGATTTATATTAAAATGTTGAATTTGTATTAAACAACTATATTACATAATTACATAATTAACCAATGTGAGGATGGATATAAAAATAGATGACAATGCGAAGGGGTATAATATAGAATAGAAGGGAAAAATTGAATTTGATTAAGATTAGAGATGAGGATGAAGAGTAATATTGGTTTTTTAAAAAAATAGATGAGGAATAAATATGGTAAAAAGGAAATATAGAAATTGTAAATTTAATTGAAATGACTAAACACTGTGTTGGAAGAAATATCCTTCTGGGTTCTGCTCCAAGTGGGGAAAAAGACACTGGAAACATGGAGTCTGCTTGGAAAGATGGTTTAATGGTGGACAGGATCACATGGCTTGAGTTCCTGAACAAAAAACAGTAAATCCTCGGGTTTTTATGCTCTCTCTGGCTTTGCATTTCTTGGGGCCCCAAAAGAGTATCCCGATTGGTTGTCAGACTCCCAGGGGGTGGGGGACTTAACTAGCCTTGCTGGCTGATGGTCACATGTGCTTCCCAGGTCACGTGTGGTGAGTTTCGGTGGCTAGATGGGGCCCATTGTGTTAGTTTCTGTTGCTATTGTGTTGCAAATGTCCTTTGACAAAGGATTGACTTTCTGCCTCTGGCCCATTAACAAAGGGTAGGGGGCAGGAAGGTGGGAGCTGCTTTGTCTGTAAAATATGCTTCTCCATTTCTCATCCAGGGAAATATAATATTCTGCCTATTTAATATTTCCCAAAATATTTCATTCTTCTAGGAAAGGGGTGGGTGCTAACCTCCTACAACTGTTTAAATTTGTGAACTGGCCAAATACTCTGTTCAAAGAAAATACATTGTATATTTGTATGTGTATTTCTAATTATTGCTATTTATTGCTATTTGTTCTCTTTTATTCTTTAAAGTTTAACAATTCATTCTTTATCTTTATATCTTTATATTTGTTTGGGGTTGGCTTTCTTCCCTTTCATCTTTTTTATTGTACAGCAATCTTTCTCCTCAAACCTACCACCTCTCTCTTTTCTTTCCTTCTTACTTTCTCTTCCCCCCTTCTTCTCCTTCCTACTTCCTCTTCCTTTCTCCTTCTCCTCCTCTTTTCCTCCCTCTCTTACCCTCACTCCTACTCTAATTTCCCTTCCCTTCCTTCATCCCTCTCTATTGCTGTATCCTTTTATGCATATGGACTACTCAGAGGGCTGAAAAAGTTATTTTTGACTGGTCCTCACACTTTTGACCAGTCCTCGAATTTACGACTGTCCTCACATTTTACATTTTTTGCCCTATCTTATCACCATGTTGAAGAGAAGCAGTTGTTAAATGAGTGACATGGTTGTTAAGAATGCTGCACAGGCATAAATGTGAGGATGGTCATAAGTGTGAGGACCAGTCAAAAGTGTGAGGACCTGTCAGAAATGAATTTTTTCAGCCCTCTGAGTAGTCCCTATACACATAGCCATGGCCACCCAGTCACATGACCAGCTAGCCACGCCCA
Source organism: Arizona elegans (assembly GCA_022577455.1). Lineage (NCBI taxonomy): Eukaryota > Metazoa > Chordata > Lepidosauria > Squamata > Colubridae > Arizona > Arizona elegans. The sequence continues at coordinate 52,159,156 of JAKOOJ010000006.1, read as the reverse complement.
CCTAGTCACATGACCTCCAAGCCACGCCCACAGAACCGGTAGTAAAAAAAATTAGAATCCACCCCTGGTTGGGGGTCACCGCAACATGAGGAACTGTATTAAAGGTTCGCGGCATTAGGAAAGTTGAGAACTACTGGCATAGACTGACTACAAACAACAGGATAACAAAATAGCAATAATGGTAAATTGGAATAGCTTCAAGGAAATAACATTTGCCTGCAAGCAAGAACTAGTAGGACCACAAAATAGACAAAGTAATAGAAACTGAAGAACCCAAAGTGTTCTGAGACTTTAGAATTCAAACAGACAAACATGTACACTTCACACATCCCATCCCATTTGTGTTGGAGGCACCATTTAAAGCACTTCCAGGTTGAAAGAATTAGCCGATTGCATCACCACTGCCTGCGGGATGCTCCTTTCATGTCCCCATCAAGGAGCTAGAGCGAGTGTGTTATGTATTGATACTTTTCAGCGGGAGTTTCAAACCTGCCTAAGTTTCTGATTGGCTGACAGTCCCTCCAGGATTGTATATAAGGAGGGCTGCAGCCTCTGAGTTTTTGCTGAAGTCTCACTGTATATTAAAGAGCTGTTGTCACTTGCTTGCTTGTGCCTCTCGTTATTCCTGAACCACTTCATTGGCGACGAAGGTGGGATTGAGGCCACAAGAGGTGAACCAGTGAGACCACGAGCTTCAGCTAGGCGACAAGGCGAACCACAGGAGGCATACCGAACATGTCTGCCTACATTCCGCCCAAGCCTTTTGAGCTGACCCACGAAAAATGGGTCTCGTACCTAACGAGGTTTGAATGCTCGCTCGAAGCCAGCGACATGCAAGGGCTCTCCGCTAATCAGAAGAGAGCCCTCTTCCTAAGACACTGCGGACCGGACGTGTAAGAGATGGCAGAGTCACTTTGTGAGCCAATGCCGGTCCAGACCGTTTCCTGGGACGCCCTGATGGCAACTCTCCGGGCTCACTACGCTCCCGTGCCCTCCAAGTTCGTACAACGATACCAACTCAGACAGCACGTACAGCGAGAGGGAGAACCGGTCAGCACTTATATGGCGAGCCTGCGAAAAGCCACAACTCATTGCGACTATAGGAACTTGGACAATGCGTTGCTTGAGCAACTAATCTGCGGTGTTCGGGACATTAGGCTACAACGGCGCCTGCTCGCCAAGCCTGATTTAATGCTTGCTGGAGCCCTAGACGAGGCCAGGGCTCATGAAGCTTCCACAAAAGCCGCAGAAACGCTGCAGTGTCCGCTGACCAGCAAAGACAGTCCCAAGTCTGCACCGGTGCACAGGGAAGACGCCGGATCCAGCTCGGAGTCCGAGTCAGATGAGGACGTCTTCTGAACTGAGCACCAGAGAAAAGACGCTGGCAGCCCCAGGCAAAACTGCCCCAGCTGTTGCGGGCACCATGATAGACTGTCCTGCAAATACAGAGAGGCTATTTGCAGGCGTTGCGAGAAAAAGGGGCACTTGGCGCGAGTCTGTAGAGCCATTCTGCCCAGAAAACACCAACCACGTGAGCACCGCAGCCAACCAGAATCAACCCGCCAGAAGCATCCATTGAGAGAAGGCGGCGCGAAGAAACGGCGCGAATTTGAACCGTGAGATGGCCGCAGCATACACATAGACCAGGCCAGCACGACAATCGAGGACAAAGTCAGCAAGGTGGTCGAAATCAACGGCAAGCCATGCTTGATGGAGATCGACACCGGAACAGCTCTCTCCATAATGTCATGGGCGACCCTGAAGACCATCCTGCTGTCGTTCCGAAAAGACCAGCTCTCCAAGCAAAGACTGCGCATCCTAGACTACCAGGGGAACCGGGTCCCCCTCAAAGGCGTGGGCACATTCCGAGTCACCTATGGAGACTACGAAAAAGACCTGCCACTGACCATCGTCACAAGGCAGCTGCCTAGCCTTCTAGGCATGGGGTGGTTCCGAGTCCTTGGCATGGGCTTCACTGGCGTCCACCGAATGTCTGAGCCGTCACTGAAGGACAGCCTCCTGAATGAGTTCCAGGACGTCTTCGGGGACATGTTGGGCAAGTATGTGGGGACCCCTATCTCACTAAACTTAGACCCCAACGTAGCCCAAATAAGACTTAAAGCCAGGCGGGTGCCTTTCGCATTGAAACCTAAGATCGATGCGGAACTGGACAAATTAATTAAACAAGGAGTGTTGGTCCCCGTCGACCATGCGAAATGGGAGACCCCCTTAGTGACCCCAGTAAAGTCTGATGGCTCAATCAGGATTTGCGCCGATTACAAGTGCACGATCAACAAGGCTTTGCAGCCGAGCGCCTATCCGGTGCCGATCGTGCATCATCTACTATACTCCCTGGGGCCCGGAAAATTTTTTCCCAAATTAGACCTAGCTCAGGCCTATCAACAATTACCAGTCGACGACGCCACGGCAGAGGTGCAAACAATTGTGACTCATAAGGGTGCATTCAAATGCACCAGGCTCCAGTTTGGGGTGAGCGTCGCACCCGGCCTATTTCAAAGCACCATGGAGCGTCTTTTGCAAGAGCTCCCAGGGGTGGTGCCTTATTTCGATGATGTTCTAGTCAGCGCTCAGGACAAACGTCAGCTACGGGATCGAGTGAGGAACGTCCTTTCCCGATTTAGAGAAGCGGGACTTAAATTAAAGAAAAATAAGTGCATGATCGCTGTTCCCTCTGTAGAATTTCTGGGGTACAGGGTGGATGGCACAGGCATCCACCCTACCGAAAGCAAGGTGAGAGCTATTAAGAGCGCACCAGCCCCCAAAACCAAAGCGGAGCTCCAAGCCTTCCTTGAACTGCTTAATTTCTATTCAATGTTCTTGAAAGACAAGGCTACCATCGCAGATCCCCTGCACAAACTATTGGGGAAGAATGTACCATGGGTTTGGGGGAAACCACCAGCAGCCGCTTTTGAGGCGGTAAAGAGACTTCTATCTGCAGACAGTTTCCTAATCCAATACAACTCAGCGCTACCGCTTGTATTGGTTTGTGATGCCTCCCCCGTAGGAGTTGGTGCCGTCCTAGGCCATAGACTGCCAAATGGCCTAGAGGCGCCCATTGCGTTTTACTCTCACACCCTGTCAAGCGCAGAGCGGAACTATAGTCAGTTGGACAGAGAGGCTCTGGCTGCAATTGCGGGGGTTAAAAATTTCACGAATACCTCTATGGCTGACAATTTGAACTTGTGACTGACCACCGGCCCTTGCTGGGACTTTTGGCCGGTGATAGGCCCACCCCCGCTGCTCTGTCCCCACGTTTGACCAGGTGGGCCATTTTCTTGTCGGCCTACTCGTACTAACTTGTCCATCGACCCGGACGGACTTTGGGCCATGCGGACACCCTCAGCCACTACCCCTTCCTGACCTACTTGCCAACCTCACGCCGGAAGCCCCCGTCCTTCTGCTGGACGCTATGACTTTGGGACCTATCTCCTCTTGCGAGGTGGCAAAAGCCTCTGCTAGAGACCCTGTTATTCGTACTGTAATGGGCTGGGTCCTCAAGGGGTGGCCGGTCAAGGTGGATGGTGGGGAGTACCAAGGTTATGTTAACAAATGTAATGAATTGTTTATGCAAGGAGGTTGCTTGTTGTGGGGTGACAGAGTGGTAGTACCTACGAAATTGAGAATGAGGGTATTAGAATTACTGCATGAAGGGCACCCAGGCATTGTCAGAATGAAGAGCTTAGCCCGCACTTATGTCTGGTGGCCCAACATGGACCAAGTCATCTCCGAGTGGGTGGGGAAGTGCAGACCCTGCCAGGAGTCTCAACCCGATCCCCCGGTAGCGCCCATCCGAGAGTGGGAGAAACCAAAAGGGCCATGGGGGAGGATCCACATTGATTTTGCCGGCCCCTTTCATGGGCAAACATTTTTAATTGTAGTCGATGCCTACTCAAAATGGCTCGAAATAATTCTAATGCCTTCAACCACAGCCGAAGCAGTCATCAAAGTCCTGAGGAAGCTATTTGCCACCCACGGCCTACCAGATACTCTGGTATCTGACAACGGCCCTCAATTCACAGCAACCCTGTTTGAGGGCTACTTGGCCGGACTAGGCATCCGCCATGCCCTGTTGGCCCCTTTCCATCCGGCTTCTAACGGATTGGCTGAACGTTTCATAAGAACGGCCAAAGAAGCATTGTCCAGGCTAGATAACGGGGACTGGCAGGCCAGGATAGACCAATTCTTAGCTGTCCAACATGCCACACCATGCACGGCCACAGGGAGAAGCCCAGCCGAACTACTCATGGGCAGGAAGCTTCGGTGCATGTTAGACAGGCTTCACCCAAATTATTCGCACAAAAATTTCAAGGGAGAGACCACTGGACTTAGACAGTTCCAGCTCGGGTCCCCGGTGTTTGCTCGCAATTATGCTAGCGGACCTCTATGGGTTGCAGGAACCATAGTGGGCATAACAGGCCCAAAGTCTTACACGGTAGAAGTAGGGGTAGACAGAGTCTGGAAGCGCCACATAGACCAACTTAGAAAAAGAATAGTCGGCGAAGCAAACATCAATTTAGACATCTCCGAACCTAACTATAACAACTTTCCCAAAACAGCTAACTCAAGCCCGGGTTCGCGAGAATACTTAGCTGACAAGCCCTGGTTCCAGCGCTGCCCCAGCGAGTCGCCACTCCCAACCGGGGATAACCACGCCCCAGACAAAATCCAGGAGGTTCCATTGGCGGAGCCAGGAGAGACAGAAAGTCCCTCTGACCAGCTCGACGCCCCACCAAACACTGAACTGCGCAGGTCAACTAGAACGAGAACTCGGCCAGGGCACCTGCAAGATTTTGTGTGTAATTATGTAAATATTTGAATGTTAGTGCCTTCTGGGAAGGGAGGGGTGTTATGTATTGATACTTTTCAGCGGGAGTTTCAAAACTGCCTAAATTTCTGATTGGCTGACAGTCCCTCCAGGATTGTATATAAGGAGGGCTGCAGCCTCTGAGTTTTTGCTGAAGTCTCACTGTATATTAAAGAGCTGTTGTCACTTGCTTGCTTGTGCCTCTAGTTATTCCCGAACCACTTCAGAGTGATGGGAACTCACCCCACTACGCAGCAGCACTCAGGTATCGAACATCGGCTTGCTAACCTCCAACCTATCATCCTAAACATGTGAGATGCTGTGTTCCATGAATAACAATTGTTGATAGGAAAGACAAAAAAAAAACAACTAGATAATGGAGTACCTGAAGTACCTGGAGACAAGAGACAACAGAATAGAAAAAGGAACTGGAGAAAATCACAAAATACAAAAACTTGCAAACAGAAGTAGAACAACTGCAAGCTATTTGAACTGATGTGATCAAGACTATTTAAAATTTAAACTTGACAATTTAAATTGTGAAATGATTTAAAGTATCCATTGTCCAAAGAGGCAGAAGAAACAGTAAATTACTTGGACAAGAAAATTACATAAACTGATTATAAACAATGACACCAAAATGATTCACTGGAACATCTGTAAAAATTATCATGCGGCAGTAATGAAAAATTGCTGAGTACATAGAATTGAAAAAGTAATTGAACAATAATATAATTATATATTATATAGTATATATAATAGATACAGTGGTGGGATTCAATTTTTTTAACAGCCAGTTCTGTGGGCGTGGCTTAGTTGGGGGTGTGGCTTGGTGGTCATGTGACAGGGTGGGCGTGGCTAGCTGGTCATGTGACCGGGTGTGCGTGGTTATGTGCATAGGGACTACTCAGAGGGCTGAAAAAAGTTATTTCTGACTGGTCCTCGCACTTTTGACCTGTCCTCGCACTTATGACCATCCTCACATTTATGCGCGTTGCGGCATTCTTAACAACCATGTCACTCATTTCACAACTGCTTCTCTTCATTATGGTGACAAGATAGGGCAAAAACATAAAACGTGAGGACAGTCGTAATTTCGAGGACTGGTCAAAAGTGCGAGGACCAGTCAAAAATAACTTTTTCAGCCCTCTGAGTAGTCCATGTGCACAAAAGGACTACCCAGAGGGCTGAAAAAAGTTATTTCTGACTGGTCCTCGCACTTTTGACCTGTCCTCGCACTTATGACCATCCTCACATTTATGCCCATTGCGGCATTCTTAACAACCATGTCACTCATTTCACAACTGCTTCTCTTCATTATGGTGACAAGATAGGGCAAAAACGTAAAACGTGAGGACAGTCGTAAGTTCGAGGACTGGTCAAAAGTGCGAGGACCAGTCAAAAATAACTTTTTCAGCCCTCTGAGTAGTCTATGTGCACAAAAGGACTACCCAGAGGGCTGAAAAAAGTTATTTCTGACAGGTCCTCGCACTTTTGACCTGTCCTCGCACTTATGACCATCCTCACATTTATGCCCATTGCGGCATTCTTAACAACCATGTCACTCATTTCACAACTGCTTCTCTTCATTATGGTGACAAGATAGGGCAAAAACGTAAAACGTGAGGACAGTCGTAAGTTCGAGGACTGGTCAAAAGTGCGAGGACCAGTCAAAAATAACTTTTTCAGCCCTCTGAGTAGTCTATGTGCACAAAAGGACTACCCAGAGGGCTGAAAAAAGTTATTTCTGACAGGTCCTCGCACTTTTGACCTGTCCTCGCACTTATGACCATCCTCACATTTATGCCCATTGCGGCATTCTTAACAACCATGTCACTCATTTCACAACTGCTTCTCTTCATTATGGTGACAAGATAGGGCAAAAACGTAAAATGTGAGGACAGCTGTAAGTGCGAGGACAGGTCAAAAGTGCGAGGACCAGTCAGAAATAACTTTTTCAGCCCTCTGAGTAGTCCATATGCATAAAGGATACAGCAATAGAGAGGGATGAAGGAAGGGAAGGAAATTAGAGTAGGAGTGAGGGTAAGAGAGGGAGGAGAAGAGGAGGAGAAGGAGAAAGGAAGAGGAAGTAGGGAGGAGAAGAAGAAGGGGGGAAGATAAAGTAAGGAGGAAAGAAAGGAGAGAGGTGGTAGGTTTGAGGAGAAAGATTGCTGTACAATAAAAAAGATGAAAGGGAAGAAAGCCAACCCCAAACAAATATAAAGATATTAAGATAAAGAATGAATTGTTAAACTTTAAAGAATAAAAAAGAACAAATATGAATAAATAACAATAGTTAGAAACACACATACAAACATACAATGTATTTTCTTTGAACAGAGTATTTGGCCGGTTCACAAATTTAAACAGTGTTTAGTCATTTCAATTAAATTTACAATTTCTATATTTCCTTTTTGCCATATTTATTCCTCATCTATTTTTTTTAAAAAAACAATATTACCCTTCATCCTCATCTCTAATCTTAATCAAATTCAATTTTTCCCTTCTATTCTATATTATACCCCTTCGCATTGTCATCTATTTTTATATCCATCCTCACATTGGTTAATTATGTAATGATGTAATACAGTTGTTTAAAGAAATTCAACATTTTAATATAGATCAATTAGTTATAAAACTATCTTTTTTGTATATTAATCAATTTGAACATGAATATTCCAATTATTTCCATGCAATCCTATTTCTTACAAATCAATTAATTATATTTACCAATAATAATAAACCAAATAATTTCCCCCGTATATTCCTCCAAACCACAACTTAACCATTTCTGCTTTCAACACAATATACAATTAATAGTATCTCAATTATTACAATTCCCTAGTTAAATAGAGCTTTTTTTCTTTTATGTTTTAAAATCTCGAACTCTCCTCTTTTGCCCTAAATTTCCCATTGTTTGCACCTACCTTTTTTGGTGAGGAGAAAGAAAAAGAAAAAGAAATCTCTCTCCCTGCCTCATTTTGTCACGTTGCAGCAGAGCCTGCTTTACTTTTAGTTTCCTTTTAGCTAGGGCAGTGTTTCCCAAACTTGACCCTTTGAAGATGTATGGACTTCAACTCCCAGAATTCCTCAACCAAGCATACTATTCCTCAACCAGGCATACTGGCTGGGGAATTCTGGGAGTTGAAGTCCATGCATCTTAAAATAGCCAAGTTTGGGAAACACTGAGCTAGGGGGAAAAAAAATCTGCTCCAGCACTCTTTGCAGCAAGCAAAGAGCTTGCAAAACAAGAGCTTGCAAACGAATCTGCAAAACAGCTGAGAGTGAATCAGCTGAGAGTTGGAAGCCGATCTAATCATGCTAATTAACCTATGCTGAAGCTGAAAGAGGCTGTTTTTTTTTTCTTGCTGTTTGCTTACAAGGAGGTAAATGCTGCGAGGCACAAGTCAAAGGGCCCCGTGGCAGCTGCGAGGCCAATAAAATTATAAAAAAACACGGAACCGTTTGTTAAATTGCTGGCTCACCCACCCCTCACCCAATGGTGCGGAGGGGCAGGGCAAGGGGCGGGGCGAGCCAGCAATTTAACAAAAGGTTCAGCCGAACCGCCTAGAACTGGCAGAATCCCACCACTGAATAGATATATATATAATAAATAATGCTTCGTTTAACTGTATCTCAATCCTGCAGAAAGTAGCCTGGAAACCTTCCTTATTCCATCTTCAGCAAAAATGTTTAAAATTAATTTTTTTATTAGAGTATAAATATTAAAAAAACATAACATGACATACACACAACAAACATTTATACAACATATAAACAAAAAGAAATTATGTTTCCTTCTTAAGCATTGTTTCAAAGTGACATTCTGCTTGTTATATATTTCTTCTCCTCTCCTTAGTCTAATGACATTTTCTATACCGGTAATATTTCCCCTCTAGATTTTTTGTTTATTTCTAATTTTTAACCCATTATACCATTTATTCCATATTTTGTAGTAGTCTGATTCTTCTCTTTCTTGTATTTCTTTGGTTAACCTGTCCATTTCAGTGCATTCTAGAATTTTTTCTACTAAATCTGTTTCATTTGGCATTTTTCTTGTTTCCAATTTTTGCATATATTATTCTTGCAGCTGTTAGTATGTGAATTGTGAGATATTTAATATCTTTAGGGTATGATTTATTAAAAATTCCTAGTAAAAACGTTTCTGGTTCTTTATCTATCTGTGTTTCTGTTATTTGTTCCAACCATTTTTTGATGTTAGACCAAAATTTCTTTGCTGCCGGGCATGTCCACCATAAATGATAGAAGGTTCCTTGTTTCTTCTTACACTTCCAGCAGATTGGGCTATTTTTGGGCTGTATTTTTGCCTGTCTGGTTGGAGACATGTGCCAACTATAAAACATTTTCAGTTGGTTTTCCTTGTACGCCACTGCTCTTGTTAATTTTATATTTACTTGCCAAAACTCTTCTCATTTTTCCAAATTTATTCTATGTTTGACGTTTTGAGCCCATTTAATCATCGTTTCCTTGACTGTCTCTTCTTCCATTTTATAGTGTAAAAGATATTTGTAGATTCTGCTAATTAATTTGTTTTCTGAATCTAATATAATTTTGTCTATTTCTTGTTTTTGTTTATGAATTTCATATATTTTTATGTGTTCTCTATATTTAGATTGTATTTGAGTATAAGTCCACCAATCTATTTCCTTATCTAAGTCTGTCTCCAATTGTTGTTTTGTCTTCAATTTACCTTGATAGTCAATTAAATCTTTATATTTAATTATTTTTGTCTTATCTGTTAGATTTGAGTAGAGGACACACTGCAGTTTGAATGGTGTTACTTCTCAGATTGCAAGAAAATTTTGCTTGTAAAAATGAGCTTCATTTCTAATCTTCATTGTTATGGAAGAGCAGCACTAGCCAATTCAGAATAGATGGTATAAATTTTTGCTCTCGTTTAGTTTGTCTACCTGACAGATGCATGCTAGTGGAATTAATTTGTAGGTTCAGGCTGGTGTGTCTGGTAGCTGTAAACCAAATTTTCATATAGAATGCATATCTTCCAAGAAAGGCACTATTGTTTTATTTTCATGACTTATAGCAATTATTTTATTCAAAAATGACTTAGTCATGAATGATTAGAGATGGTCATAGTATAACAGGAGGATGGTGTATGAGGAAAGAAATGAATGTTCATCTACTATGTTTCCTGCATTCATCTCACCAAAGCATAGGCTTCCTTGTATTTTTTCCATTTGAAATTTGCATTACCAGCTCTTCTAGCTGAAGATGCTGATATTTTTTCACTGTTATCTCAAACAGTAGATCATAGGAACTACTGAAACTGGGAAAAGATTCACATTTACAGCTACTCTTTATATGAGAACTGTAGTGTTTTAATTTCAGATTAAGTATCCCTGTCTCGATCTCCTGCAATATGTTCAGTGGTGAGATTCAGCCAGTTCGCACTGGTTCAGGAGAACCATTTGTTAACTTTCTGAGCAGTTTGGCAAACAGGTTGTTGGGAGAAATCTTTTTCTCACTTTACAGGGCTAATCCTGACAGGAAGGCGTGCCTCTGTGTTGTTTCTAGCCTAATCCTTATCTTTATTGCCCTGCTTAAGTATTTTCAGAAACTGCCTTTCCTATATTGTAATAGCTAATGGTTCTTGGCAGTACGCCCAGAGTAGCCGGAGCTTCTCTGGAGGTGTTTGTTTGTTTATTTGCTGGTACTTTGTTAGGGACTTGACTTTTTAAAAAGCTTTTTATACTGCTTGGGGTATACTTTTGGGGTGTACTTCCAAGAGGCAGGATGAAAGCTTGGTACTCTGATTTTTTTACTGCCTTTCTGGGGGCATGTGTTGTTGTTGGTGGTTGCGAAGTCGTGCCAGACTGATTTTTTTTTCTTCCCTTGTGTTTTAGTTAAAAAGAATTTAAAGTTTGTGATTTAATTATTCATAATGTGTTTGTATTATTTGCTCTCTCATGTCTTCTTCCTCTATCTGGGTAGGGGGCCCTTCAGTCAATTCATTGAGCACAGGAGTCTCTTGTCTATGGGGATTCTTCAGTCATTCAGATCATGGTTTTCCCAAAGGTGCTCCTTTCTTTCATCCATATTGGTTTGCCATAATTTGAGGCAACATATTTCTTTAATTGTTGGCTCCTACATAGTTTTAGTCTAGTCAATATTTTGTTCTCAGAGATTAGAATGGTCACAACCTGCTTGCTTTTCACAAAAAACTTTGCTTTAAACCCAGCCCTGGGTTCAGTATATGTTAAGGGGCTTGTTACTTGGCTTTACTATTAGTTGATTGATCATCACAGCTGCTGCTTGTACGTATTTATTTTGTGGATATTTTTATTATTTTAATGCTTTTTAAATTGTTTTGTTTCACAATTTAGAATTGTAAGCCTTTTGAAAACTCTCAAAGTAGTGTGGATTATAAACAATAGGAATTGCCCTTGAAACCGAACGCCTGATTTCATGAATTAATGAGTCATGGGGAAATTTGGAGAGCCATTCTGAATTATAAATACTATTTGATAGAATATTTTATGAGGCGAAAAAAGAAACATTACACAACACTTATAAATTTGAATAACCCAGAGGGAGAAAAACAGCAGACCTTGAGGATTACAAACACAATGTCAGGGTTCCAGGTAACACCCCCAATGAAAGAAGACTCCGAGGCTTGAAGTTCCTCAAAGTTCCATTTTATTAGAGATGTCATATTGGCACATCTGGGAAAACCCGAATCTGAAAGCTTCCAGGTTTTCCCCACCCAAAGGAAAGTCCAAGTCCCTGCCCAGTGATGGACATGTCCATCACATGGTCCAATCACAGCACTGTCCCAACTGGAGATGCCTCCCAGTCACACCCCTCCAGGTGCAGGGCAAGATGTCCTTGACTCTCTGAGAAAGAAATGTTATTGTGACTATATATCACCTCTGCTCCATACAATCCCCCCTCCCAGTTTTCCACAGCACTAAATGTGGCAGGCCTGAAGGCCCAATGCAAAAGATGGCTTCCAGGCCTGACACACAGTGGATTTGTAGGAACAGTTCAGGGACTGAGTAAATTCTTCTAACATTGGCTTTTTGATGTTTATGAACACTTGGGACATTGGGTCCTGGATGGATTACTGAATAACTTTTAGCCACTAAAATAAAATAAAATGTCACAACAAGGAAGAACAAATATATTTCAAATGGAAATACTATTAATTTATTATTTATTTATTAATCATTTATTTATTAATTTCTATGCCGCCCACTCTCCAAGGACTCTGGGCGGCTTACACCAAAGACAGTATACTAAATAGCATATTGCCCCCTAACAATCTGGGTCTTCATTTTACCCACCTTGGATGGATGGAAGGCTGAGTCAACCTTGAGCCGGTGAGATTTGATCCGCTGATCTGCTGAACTAGCAGTCAGCTGAAGTAGCTGCAGTACTGCACTCTAACCACTGCGCCACCTCGGCTCTTAATTAATGCTTCTAGATATCCAGGAAACTATAATAAGGAATCAGAGAGAGATGATGGAACTGATGCACAATACAGATGTAAGACCATGAAATCTCCAGCAAAAGATAATAGAAAATGAACAGAAACTTCAGACAATAGAGAAGTCAGAAGGAGCAGAAGGAAAGAATGGAGGAGAAAAATCAACAAATGACACAAATAGATAAAGATACAGAAGAGATAGTAAAAATAGAGCAGGCAGATTATTTCTCAAGAGGCCAAAATATAGAAGAGAGCAAAGAGAAAGATCTCTTAGAAGGGACAAAAGAGGTACTGATGGGTATTTTAAAGAGTAGACAATGAGAGGCAGATGTAGAGGCAGAGGAGATATTTCGACTAAACATGAATGATGTAGAGGGATACAAGATCCCAAGGGAGGAGCATGGGAGATTGATCAAAAAGTCAATGAGAGTTGCAATACTAAAAAGGGCAAGAGATGATGGATAGAACAGAATACACCTTAATATGGGATCTGTTTTATTAAAGATTAGAAAATAGAGCTAGAAACTAGAAATTGGGAAAATGTTATTATGCATACTGTTACATGATATAAGTTACTATAACTACTATGTATAAGTAAATGTTAGAAGCTGAAAGACTACTATCATGTATGCTTAAATAGTAAAGAGTAAGAGATGATGGATAGATACATAATACTTCTTAATATGGGAATTGTATTAGGGGTTAGAAATAAGAGGTAGAAAATAGAAATTGGGAAAACATTACTATGTATACTGCTATAAAATATAATACACTATAACTACAATCTATATGCAAATTTTAGAAGTTGAAAGATTACTACTATGTATACCTAAATAATATTATTGTTACCATGTTTCCCTGAAAATAAGACCCCGTCTTATATTTTTTTGAACCCTGAAATAAGCACTTGGCCTTATTGCCATGCGCTCAAAAGCCCAATTGGGCTAATTATCAGGGGTTGTCTTATTTTGGGGGAAACTAGTATTTTGTACTAGCTGAATACCCATGCTCCGCTATGAACTTATGTGATCGGACTTGATAAATCGACACTTACGGTTGTCAGGCTTGCCCCACAGAAGCGTCCCCTATCCTACCCCAGGGGTGAAACCAGTTCGGCCCGGTTTGCTCAAACTGGTAGTAAAAAAGGCTACTGGTTCACCAAATCAGTAGTAAAAAATGTTAAAAAAAAAAGTTCCGATGATCAGGTGAATGATGCGAAATCGTCATAACATTTAAAAAACTTTTTTTAGCATTTTTTTTTTACTACCGGTTCTCCAGCATTTTAAAAATGCTTTAAAAAGTAAAAAAAAAATTTCCGAAGATCGTGCGTCGCTCAGCTGATCATCGGAACTTTTTTTTTTTTTTTTTTTTTTTACTTTTTAGGCATTTTTTACTACCGGTTCTCCGGAATTTAAAAAAATGCTTCGATAATGCTTCTGTTTTGGCGTCGCGGCGAGACAGTCGGGGAAATAGTGGATTCTGATGAGCGCTGCGAAAACCCCGGCTGCCAAACTGCTGCCGATGGGTTGTCAGACTGGAACCATCCTGTAGGGACGGGGAAGAAAGAGAGGCGCCTTGGATGACCAAGAGGAACAGGCAAGTTCCTTGGAGGTCAGAGGGAACTCTCTGTGAGTCGGTAGCAGGGGGCGGCAGCCATGGTGGCTGCCATGAAGCTGGGACAAATGGGCTAAGTATAGAGCTGGAGAGAAAAAAGAAACAGAACAGAGTCTTTTTGAAGCCGGGTGAGTGACAGCCAACTCAGGCTTGAATAACAACAAGAGAAACATCTTACAACAATAAGACCCCTAATGTGTAATAGCGGCTAAGGAACATGGGGGCAAAGAAGATTTTGAAATGTAATTTGGAAGAGACAAAAACCTAATTGAAAATTGATTTCTGAACAAATGAATTGGAAATTTTAAATAATTAGATATGGTTAAAGGATTGGAAAGAAATAAAGAGATCCCCCCCTTTTTTTTAAATAGCAAGAAAAATAAAAGAATGGACAATAAGCTTTAAGAAGAAGAAAAAGGGATATATAAATAAAAGGGGAAAAAAGAAAAAAAGAAGTGAGAAGAGCTATTTAAATTTGGACTGGATTTTAAACATGATTTGATATTTTTAAATTGAAAAAGAAAAAAGAGAAGTCAAGTAAGATCATGTTGTAATGGAAACAAAATGGATACTTATTAAGCAATTGGAAATTGTGGATTGCAGAGAGACACCATCTGGAGTAAAAGGGAACATTGCAGCTTGGTTCTTTGTTTTGGAAAATTGTGAACTTCACCAGATAATAAACGTGAAAACTTGTGGAGGAGGATTTTCTTGTCTACAAGAGGCTTGACTTTTGGAGGAATAAAAAAAGAAATAGAAGGGAATACAATGGAACTTTTATAATTGGAGCAACTATTTGATTTGGAGAATGGAAATAAAAGAAATAACTATAATATTGCACAGAGGACAAAATTTGAGGATATAAAAATCGAAATGGAGTATACATGTGTGAACAAGAAGATGGAGAAACAAGACATAGAAGTGGAAAATAAAGAAAATAAAGATATTGTGATTAAAAATGAACAAATAATTGAACATGGGAATATTAATAATAAAAAGGAGGTCTCTAGAGATTATATTGAGATTAATAATAACACAATGATGATTATACTGAGATTAATAATGATATAATGATGATTATATGGAGATTAATACTGAATGATAAAAGAATAAAAGGTTGGAAAATATTAAGAAATTTAAAGAAGTCTAGGACCTGGATTTATAAAATGACTATATTGAGATCAACAAATATGAGAAGAATTATGTTACAGATATTTATCAATGAAACAGGGATTGAAGCTAAAATATATGGAAAATAGATTATAATAAAAGAAATATAGCAATGGATATAATGAACCAATTTTTTATTAAGATGTTAAAAGATACTATTTGAGGAAATTGTTGGTTATAATAACTGGGATTTTGGTTAAATACCTATAACAATTGTTATAATTTGAATATTTTTAATAATATAACTATAAAAGTAAAAGATGATTATGTTGGGAGTAACAGTGAGAAAAATAAAGATAATTATACTGGGATTAACAGTGGAATAAAGATGATTGCACTGGGATTAACAGTGAGAAAAATAAAGATGATTACACTGAGATTAACAGTGGAATAAAGTTGATTACACTGGGATTAACAGTGAGAAAAATAAAGATGACTATACTGGGATAACAGTGAATAAAGATGATTACACTGAGATTAGCAGTGAGAAAAATAGAGATGATTACGCTGGGATTAACAGTGGAATAAAGATGTATTTTGTACATTGGGATTAACAGTGGAAGATAAAAGAAAAGGTTAAATTAGAAAATTGATAGCTATAATAATTGGGATATTGTTTAAATATGTATAACAATTGTGATAATTTGAGCATTTATTACCAGTGAAAAAGAAAAGAAAACTGAAGCAATATATGATTATGATTTATAAACAAAAATTACTTAATTGGTGTTATATACAGTAAATGGTATGGTTTGATAGATAGAATTTAGGATAATTGGGAAATTGTGTTAAAAAGCATTATTTGAATTAAGAACTATGTTTAAATGTTAAATTGCTATTTTTCTAAAATTAAAAAGATAAGATTTAAATTTGATGAAATAATAATGGAATAAAGATTTAATGAGCATAATGATATATAAATATGTTTGAATTGTATTGTTAATAGTGAGGATTTAGGGTAAGAATTGTTGTATTATGAGTTATTAATTGAATTAAGAATTAAGGTGGGTTAATAGAAGGGTAATTGTTTTGATTAAATAAATATGTGTTAATTTTTTAAAGATGGTATTATTATTATTATTATTTATTATTATTTATTCGATTTCTATACCGCCCTACTCCCGAAGGACTCAGGGCGGTGCACAGCCAGACAATAAAACACATCCATACAAAATTTAAAAGTAGAATAAAATCAAATTAAATAATTTTGGCTCCGACAAATTTAAAACCCCGAACTGTTTAAAACCAATTTTAAAATTGAATGTATAAAATACTAAAAGATATTTAAAAATTGAAAATCTTTTATGAAAGAGGGAGAAAATTAGGCCAGGCCCGCCTGGTGAAATAATAAAGTCTTTAAAGCGCGGTGGAAGGTGCGCAGATCCGGGATCCTCCGTATCTCTGGGGGGAGCTCGTTCCAGATAGTAGGTGCCCCCACAGAGAAGGCTCTCCCCCTGGGGGCCGCCAGTCGGCATTGTTTGGCTGACGGCACCTGGAGGAGCCCCTCTCTATGGGAGCGTACTGGCTGGTGGGAGGCTATTGGTGGTAGTAGGCGGTCCCGCAAGTACCCAGGTCCTGAGCCATGGAGTGCTTTAAAGGTGGTAACCAAAACCTTGAAGCACCCCCGGAAGACCACCGGGAGCCAGTGCAGCTCGCGCAGGAGGGGTGTTACATGGGAACGCCATGTCGCTCCCATTACCACCTGCGTGGCCGCACTCTGCGCCAGTTGGAGCCTCCGGGTGCTCCTCAAGGGGAGCCCCATGTAGAGAGCATTACAATAGTCCAGGCGGGAGGTGACAAGGGTATGAGTGACCATGTGTAACGAGTCCCGATCCAGAAAGGGACGCAACTGGTGAATCAGGCGGTAACCTGATGAAAAATCCTCCCGGTCACGGCCATCAAGTGATCTTCTAAAGACAGCCATGAATCCAGGAGGACGCCCAAGTTGCGTGCCCTCTCCATGGGGGCCAATATTAGTTGAATATGTGATATAAGATTTAGAAATAAGTGCTATGGCAAAATAGTGTAGATAAAATTTTGTTAAAGATTTTGTTAAAAATTGAACAAAGTGATGACCGAATCAAAGCTCTGTTCTGAAAGGATGTAATTTGTATGTTTGGAAAAAAATAAAAAAACTTTTTGTAAAAAAAAAAATGCTCCGATGATCACAGCTATGGCGCACGATTGCTAGAGCCTTTTAAAAAACTTTTAAAAGCACTTTTTACAATTTATTTGGCCGAATAGGTTGTAAAAAAATGCTTTGAAAAGGTAAAAAAAAAGGCTCCAACGATCACAGCTGTGGTGCGCAATTGTCAGAGTCTTTTTTTAACTTTTAGAAGCATTTAAAAGCATTTATTTGAATAAGTTGTAAAAAAATGCTATTAAAAGGTAAAAAAAGCTCCGAAGTTCGCATGCCACAGCTGTGATCGTCAGAGCCTTTTTTTTTAACCTTTTAAAAGCATTTTTAAAAGGTAAAAAAACACCCCCCACTTGCTGTTCTAATTACCCCATGCCTCTTTTTAGTGTGCACTGCATGTACGGGCACCTCACATTTGGTGCATGGTGCGCACTGTGTATGCACATGCAGCATGTTTGGCATGCGGCACGCTTACACATGCTCAGCCAGCGAACCGGTAGTAAACCAGTTCAGATTTCACCACTGTCCTATCCCCTTCTGTCCCTCAGTCTTACCCCACAGAAGCCTCCCCTATCCTATCCCCTTCTCTTCCTCAGCCTTGCCCCACAGAAGCCTATCCTATCCTATCCCCTGCTTGCTGCTGTGAAAGTAAAACTGAAACTGAAACCCCTCTCCTCTGCTTGTGTTTTGCATTTGGAACAGATTTCTTTTCAGATGGGGAGGGGGAGTAGAACTCCTTAACATCAGAGTGTGTCAATAATATAGGAAATACTAATGCTCTGATGGTCATTTCGAAAAATCCTTTTTTAGTGAGCACCTAGAAGCCAAGAGGAACATCTGTGGCAAATTTGAAGTTTGTAGGCTTCACATTTCTGGAGATTTTGTGATGATGCATGAGGGGCATTTTGCTTTTATATAGAGAGATAAAGCAAATAGACCCAGACAATGTACTGTTCACTAAGCACTTATATATGTTGAAGAAAAAAACATAAATAAAATTACCAAAAAAAAGTACTCATTTGTCTAATGGCAGCCTCGATGCAGCAAAGGATATGTAACTCTTTGTTAAGCATAAAATTTAATAAGATACTTCATACGAGATGCAATTGAAAAGCTAACTATAATGTCAGTACTATTGCTTTTTTGTGTGGAGGCATTCTATAACAGATATACATTTTGGGTTTTTTTGTTTATTTCCTAAACCTTATCAGAAAGCCTGACAAATATTGTCTTTCAGATCTATTTTTATCTCATGTTTGGTGAGGCAGTACCTTCAATTTTGTATTCAGTACCTAGAATAAATCTCTTTATAGTTTGCTGATGCTAAATCTGGGGATTACATTTCATTAGATAAATGACTTTTATCATTTAAAAGATTTAGATTTGTCTGATTATTTGATTACTCAGTGAGTCTTTTTAATACACAATTTACTGAGTTATTAAATAAACAGTGAAGAAAAAAAGAGAACTCACATTTTCTTGTACAAGTTAGACCAAGTATAATTAAACATTGCAAAGTTGTACAAACATCTTCATATATTAATTCTGATCTTAAAAACTATTTATAGAAATAGAGCATCAACATTTAATTTGCCCTTATGTGTGTATATGCGTGCATGTGAACATGTATAATTAATGTTTTTTTTCCAAAATATGACAGTTAAGAGGTATGTGGCACTTAACATCAGCATGGTTCTCTTTGGAAGATCTCTGGAGGCTTGTAATGATACAAGTTGAATAGTATGTTTATTATAGCCAATCAACTTATACAGCTTAAAAATACAATCTATGAAGTGGAATTTGTCCTATGTCAGTCTGAGGGGTGGAATAATGTTTTTAAACTTTATAATTTCTTCAGTATTCCAAAGAAAGGCAATGCCAAAGAATGTTCAAACTATCGCACCATTGCATTCATTTCATATGCTAGTAAGGTTATGCTTAAAATCCTACAAGCTAGGCTCCAGCAGTATGTGGATCAAGAACTACCAGAAGTACAGGCAGGATTTCAAAGAGGTAGAGGAACTAGAGATCAAATTGCCAACAACCTATGCTGGATTATGGAGAAAGCTCTTATTTGTCTCTTGAGTAACCTATATGCAGGTCAAGAAGCAACAGTGGGAACTGAACACAGAACCCCTGATTGTTTCAAAATTGGGAAAGGAGTCCAGCAAGGCTGTATGCTGTCACCTATTTAACTTATATGTAGAGCACATCATGAGAAAGGCAGGATTAGATGAATCAAAAGTTGGAATTAAGATTGCCGGGAGAAATATCAACCACCTCAGATATGCAGATGATACCACTTAAATGGCAGAAAGTGAAGAGGCACTAAAGAGCCTCTTGATGTGGGTGAAGAGTGCAAAAGTTGGCTTGAAACTCAACATTAAGAAAACTAAGATCATGGCATCCGGCCCTCTCAATTCCTGGCAAATAGATGGGGAAGAAATGGAGGTGGTGACATATTTGATTTTCCTGGGCTCCAAGATCACCGCAGATGGGGACTGCAGCCAAGAAATTAAAAGACCCTTGCTCCTGGGGAGGAAAGTTATGGCAAATCTAGACAGCATACTAAAAAGCAGAGACATCACCCTGCCAACAAAGTGCGTATAGTCAAGGCTGTGGTTTTCCCAGTTGCAATGTATGGCTGTGAAAGTTGGACCATAAGAAAGGCTGAACACCAAAGAATTTAAGCCTTTGAATTATGGTGCTGGAGAAGACTCCTGCGAGTCCCTTGGACTGCAAGGCGATCCAACCGGTCAGTCCTAGAGGAGATCAACCCTGACTGCTCTCTAGAAGACTGGGTCTTGAAGATGAAACTCAAATACTTTGGCCACCTAATGAGAAGGAAGGACTCACTGGAGAAGTGCCTAATGCTGGGAAAGATTGAGGGCAAAAGAAGAAGGGGATGACAGAGAACGAGGTGGCTGGATGGAATCACTGAAGCAGTAGGCATAAGCTTAAATGGACTCCAGAGGATGGTGGAGGACAGGAAAGCTTGGAGGAATGTTGTCCATGGGGTTGCAATGGGTCGGACACGACTTCACAACTAACAACAACAACAACAACAACAAATCTCTTCAATAATGCTAACTATTCAGCTCTTATTTCAATAAGCAATTTAATTTTTAAATCAATCAATAAAATGAAGGTTCCCCCCAAGGGAAAAAAAACCCTTAATGTAAAAGTTGTCTAAAGACTGATAAGGGAGAAAAGTTTCAAAACAGGCAAATTATTCCAGCCCTTCCCAATATCTCTTTGCAGTCTGAAATCCTTATTCATAGGCAGTATTAACCATCATGAGGCTGCCGTTCAACTCAACTAAAGAGCAGTCAGGTAGGGGGATATTCAAGTATACTTTTCCTGATATTCTCAGAAAAGCCCACAATTAAAGTAGTGTCTGTGTGCGCACACACACACATACACACTTGGATGATCATTTCCCATGCAGTGTGATTTTATGAGCAATATCTATCTTTTACAAGAGGCATAGGAGATCTGATATCTAAAATCTATGATGATAAATAAATATGATTGTCTATGGAGATTCTCAGCCATCCAAGTCATGGTTGTCCCAAAGGTGCTTTTTTGAAAAAATAACCGGATTTTCTTTGTTTTGCTTAAAGACATTTCACTTCTCAATCCAAGAAACTTCTTCAGTTCTGAAGTAAAGAAGCTTCTTGAATGAGAAGCTAAACATCTTCAAGCAAAACAAAGAAAGTTCAGTTGTCCTTTGAAAAAACACCTTTGGGACATAAATATTACTTGATCCCATCATCACAATTTTTTTTAATGAGCGTCAGTTGATCTACAAATAAAAACAGTTTCAATTATGTGCAATCTTTCTGTAAATAAGGAAGATTAAATTCCTTCCAGAAGAAACTTTATATATTTGAAACTATACTAAAGCCCTAAACAAAATCTGAATCACATTTTTGTATTTACTCCTAGAATTGTATAGCTCCTAGAACAAATGTACCAATATTACTCTTTCATTTTGTTCTGCATGAGCCTTCATGAACACCAAGTTATTTTTAAGAATTAACTTGTTTTAACCTTTGAGCATCCATTATACAGTAATGTTCATCCCTCCTTTTTTTTAAAAAAAGGAACTCTTTTATTTTACATGATTAAGACTCAAAAATTCATTTCTGTAATCCTTTGCTCATCCAATAAATTATCATATAAAAAGATTTAACAAGATCAGAGGAATTACAAAGACATCAGATAAACAACATTTTACTGATGTCTTTAGTGGAGTGAAAATAGATTATCAAGAAACATATAATAGCTGTTGGAATGGAAAAACAGAATACAGTGGTAGCAGAGAGGAAATAGTTGACTATGGCTACAAAAGTCCTTTTAGAATGCTTGCACCATTTTCATCCTTCTTTATTTCAAACATTTCAAAGGTATCTTTCTTTTTAAAAAAGCTCAAGATGTCTAATTTAAGAGCAATCATGTAGAAAGAACATAAAATAATTAAATACAAAAACTCTTCATTGTCAGCCTGAAAGTGGCACTTTCTTGTGTCTAATCTTCTTGCCTAAGTATAAGACTTTACTTTTCTCTACATTGAATTTCATTTTGTTAGATAGGAGCCAGTGTTCAAGTCTGTCAAGGTCCATCTGGAGCTTGAACCTATAATTTAAGGGAGGGGTGTCAACCTCGCATCATCACAGCGGCATCACATGATGTATCAGGACTTTTCCACCCTTTACTAAACCAGCCATGGGCGTAGTTAGTGCATGACGCATTCAGCCCACAGGCTGCAAGTTTGATAGCCCTGAACTAAAGTGTTGGCTATTCCTACCATCTTAGAATCATCTGCAAATTTGATGAGTTCCCAGTGGTGGGATTCAAGTAATTTAACAAGTTCTCTGCCCTAACGATCAGCTGGGTAGATGTGACTGGGTGGGTGTGGCCAACTCGACATTACTCACGTCTAGGGGCTCTTTGCCTCGCCCAGCCTCTCGTGACAGTTGGAATGCTGCAATGGTTATAAATGTGAAAAATGGTCATAGGTCATTTCAGTGCCATTGTAACTTTGAACCAAATTTTATTTTTTTTATTTTGAATTTGTATACCGCCCTTCTCCCTGAGGACTCAGGGCGGTGAACAGCCAAGTAAAAACATCAAGTACAAATATTAAAATACAATTATATATATATATATATATATATATATATATATATATATATATATATATATATATATATATATATATATATATATATTTGGCCCCATTAATTAAAAACGATAAACAAAACACTTAAAAACACTTAAAAAATTAGGCCAGCCCGGCTAGCTGGAAAAGGAAGGTTTTAAGGGCACGGCAAAAGGCATTGAGGTCTTGGATTCTCCTTATCTCTGGGGGCAATTGATTCCAGAGGGTAGGTGCCCCCATAGAGAAGGCCCTCCCCCTGGGGGTCACCAGCCTGCACTGTTTGGCTGATGGCATCCCGAGGAGGCCCTCTCTGTGGGAGCGCACGGGTCGATGGGAGGTCGTCGGTGGCAGCAGGCGGTCTCGAAGATAGCTAGGCCCTATGCCATGGAGCGCTTTAAAGGTGATAACCAACACCTTGAAGCGCACCCAGAAGACCACCAGGAGCCAGTGCAGCTCACGCAGGAGCGGTGTTACATGGGAGCACCATGCTGCTCCCATCACTACCCGCGCTGCTGCATTCTGGACCAGTTGGAGCCTCCGGGTGCTCTTCAAGGGGAGCCCCATGTAGAGAGTGTTGCAGTAGTCAAAGCGAGAGGTGACGAGGGCATGAGTGACTGTGCACAGGGAATCCCGATCAAGAATGAACTGTTGTAAATCAAGGATTACCTGTACAAAAATACAAAAAGCTTCTTTGCTTGCAAAAAGCTGCCCTAAATACCATTCATTAGATTAGAAATGGGAGAATATACACTGAAGATCAATGATAGCCACACCCATTATGGAAACCTAAACCATTCAGCAATACCTGCAAATCAGAGTTACAGATCAGGCAGGGTGCCAGAGCACTTTGAGGAATTAAAATACTGTATTTTTCGGAGTATAAGATGCACCTTCCCCCCCCTAAAAGGGGGTGAAAATTTAGGTGCGTCTTATACACCAAATGTAGCCCTGCCCACCCACTGGCCCCACCCTTTGGCCTGTGCCTTGCAGCAGTTACCTCCTTGCAAGCAAACAGCAAGAAAAAAAACAGCTCCTTTCAGCTTCAGCATAGACTAATTAGCACAAGTTGATTAGATCGGCCTCCCAACTCTCAGCTGATTTGCTCTCAGCTGTTTTACGTAGGGCTCTGCTGCTTGCTGCAAAGGTTGTTGGAGCAGATTTTTTTCCCCTTGTGCTAATCAAACTATGGTGAAAACAAAACTGAAAGTAAAGCAGGCTGTTTGCTGTAAGGAGGCAAAATTGGGCAGAGACAGAGGGAGATTACTTTTTCTTTTTTTTCCTCACCAAAAAAGGTAGGTGCAAACAATGGGAAATTTAGGGCAAAAGGGTAGAGTTCAAGATTTTAAACACAAAAGAAAAAAAGGAGAAAGAAAAAGGCAAAAATAAAAATGGGAAAGGAGAAAAAGAAATGAAAGAGAAAAATGTTATACATATTTAGAATTGAAATATGAATAGTAGTAAGAAATAAATGGGAAATCATGATTGTAAAAATGAAATGAATAATAATTGGAATATTTGTGTTTGTATTTTTGAAATCTAGACAATGATAAGTTTTTATTTTTTTATTTTTTTTTAAATATAAATAAGTATATACTGTAACAATTGAAATACCTTAAATGGTATATGGTGGTGAAAGTAAAAAGGATTAAATTATAGCTTGGATAACAGCTAGAACTTTTTAAAATTTAATTAGGGAAATTGTAATTATTGAAATATTTTTAATTATATATTGTGATGAAAGTAGGAATGATTAAGTTGTGATTTGGAGGATTATATGGGCAAAACTATGTGGGTTATTGGGAGAGTTTAAGATGTGAAAATGAGTAACATAAGAGGGGGAAATTATTTGGTTTATTATTATTGGTAAATATAATTAGTTGATTTGTAAGAAATTGGATTGCATGGAAATAATTGGAATATTCATGTTCATATTGATTAATATACAAAAAAGATAGTTATATAACTAATTGATTTATATTAAAATGTTGAATTTGTATTAAACAATTGTAATATTACATAATTAACCAATGTGAGGATGGATATAAAAATAGATGACAATGGGAAGGGGTATAATATAGAATAGAAGGGAAAAATCAAATTTGATTAAGATTAGAGATGAGGATGAAGGGTAATATTTTTTTTAAAAAAAAAATAGATGAGGAATAAATATAGCAAAAAGGAAATATAGAAATTGTAAATTTAATTGAAATGACTATACAGTGTTTAAATTTGTGAACCAGCCAAATACTCTGTTCAAAGAAAATACATTGTATGTGTGTTTGTCTAAAAAATAAAAAAAAACTTTAAAAAAATAACAACCAAAAAAGGTAGGTGCGTCTTATACTTCAAAAAATACGGTAGTTAAATTGCAGTGATAACTATCGGCAGCCAACTCTTGCTCATAAAGTGAAATCCTTTAGCAGAGAGGACATTTAAGCTCTCCAGAATGGGCATTAGTCTTACCTTGAATGCCAGTTTTCATTGAAGCTGTGGCATCGTCTAGACATGGGTTGCTTCAGTCGGATCTGCTGTTGGCTGAGTCATAGTTTTTTGACCACGTCCCTTGCTCCTCCCTTTCAGGCTCAGTTTTGGTGAAGAAGGGCCACAAGAAAGATCTCCAACAGGAACCAACACCGTTAGAGATAAGAACCGGTCCAATACGGGAACTGGAAAATAAACTCCTTGGACATTAGAAAAAGCTGGGTACAGGCTCTAAGACAGAGGGAGGAGCTGGACGATTGCACTGCTTCAATGAAAACTGGCATTCAAGGTAAGACTAATGCCTATTTTCCATTGATGGCTGTGGCATCGTCCAGACATGGGACATACCAAAGTTTTGGCAGTCCTAAGGGTGGGATACCGAAGGGCCTGGAGAGACCCCGGCTTGATGTACCTGTTGTAATACCTCCTGCCAAATGACGCTTCAGCTGAAGTGTAAACATTTAATTTATAATGACGAATAAATGGTGAGGGAGTGCTCCTCAAGAGAGGCCTGAGTTGCCCAGACCGCTGAGGTAGCTGCACTCCATGTGGAATGAGCAGTGATGCAGCTGGGAACGGGAAGCACCTGGGCTTGATATGCCGAGGCGATGCAAGCTCTGATCCAGTGACCAATTGTTGTGGAGGACACCTTATACCCGAAAGAATTTGGTAAAAATGAAACAAATAAGGCCTCAGATTTTCTGAAAGGGGCAGTTCTTCTAATGTAAATCTTGAGAGTCCTCCGCACATCTGAAGTGTGCCACCTCTACTCCAAGTCATGAGAAGGCCTTGGACAAAAATTAGGAAGAACAACCTCCTGAGCCCTGTGAAAAAGGGAATTTACTTTAGGCATAAAGGAAGGATCTAGGCGTAAGACAACAGTGTCTGGCCTGAAAACACAGAGATCTTTCCTAACAGAAAGGGCTGCCAGTTCAGATAAGCGTTGAGCTGACGTTATGGCCACTAGGAAGGCTACTTTGAGAGTGAGGAAATGGAGGTGGACAGTTCGGAGAGGCTCAAAGGGAACCCCAGTTAATGCCTTAAGTACTTTGGGCAAGTCCCAACTGGGTTATCTATGAATTGAAGAGGGCTGTAAGAGACTGGCTCCTCTTAGAAATTTTTTAATAACTGGGTGATGAGTAAGTGGCACCCCAGTGGCATCAGACAAGGCCATAGATATGGCAGCCACATGTCTCCTAAGGGTGCTATGGGCCAGGCCGCAGTCTAAGCCATCCTGCAGGAATTCAAGAATCTGAGGAGTGGAGGCTGAAAAAGGGTTGACCTGGTGGGATTTACACCACCTATAAAAGGTTAGCCAGGTGGCATTGTAGAGCCTGACAGTGGACCTATGTCTGCTGGCTTGCATGGTGTGGATAACCCTATCAGAATACTTGTCCCATTTTAGAAGGACCCTTTCAAGTGCCAGGCAGTCAGTTGGAGCCACTGAGGTTCTGGGTGAATTAGGACTCCCTGGGTTAGGATGACCTGATCTAATAGAATCTTCCAAGGTTGTGATATGGAGAGACTGACCAGATCTTCAAACCATGGGTGACATGGCCAATGTGGAGCCACGAGGATAATCTCCGCCCTGTCAGTGATGACTTTCTGAATCAGGACCTGGATTAGGGGTAGTGGAGGAAAGGCATAGTGAAGTCCTGGTGGCCAGTTGAGTCGGAGAGCATTGACCCCTTCTGCCCCCAGTGTCAGGAACCTTGAGAAGAAGTGAGGAAGTTGATTGTTTAGGTTCGTCGCAAATAGGTCTATGTTCGGAGTCCCGAACCTGTTGCATATCTGTTGGAATATGTCTGGATGGATCTGCCATTTGCCGTTGTCCACCTGAGTCCTGCTGAGAAAATCCGCTTGG
Organism: Arizona elegans; assembly: GCA_022577455.1. NCBI lineage: Eukaryota > Metazoa > Chordata > Lepidosauria > Squamata > Colubridae > Arizona > Arizona elegans. Next base: position 52,132,436 of record JAKOOJ010000006.1, on the reverse strand, counting down.
GTGTTCTCCGTCCTTGCTATGTGGTCTGTCCAAATGGATAGGAGATGTTTCTTGGCCCACTTGCCAAGTCGAAGGGATTCCTCCATGAGTGGCCATGAATGAGTCCCCCCTTGATGACTGACATGTGCCTTTGTGGCAATGTTGTCTGTCAATATCAGGACATGCCTGTTTTGTACAGTCCATTGAAAATGTCTGAGGGCCAGGCGAATGGCCTTCAGCTCTAGCCAATTGATAGGGTTGGTTAGATCATTTTCTGACCAATGGGCTTGAACTACCTGCGATTCGAGATGGGCTCCCCAGACAGACAGACTGGCATCTGTAGTGAGAACAAGTCTGTCATGATCCATGAAGAGACATCCCTTGTCTAGAGAAGGTGATGTCCACCAATGTAGCGATCACCTGACAGAGAGGGGAACTCTGACCGTGGTCATGGTGTGAGCCTGATGCTTTTGTTGGAAGGGAAGCAAGAACCACTGTACCTGTCGAGCGTGAAGGTACACCCAGGGAATGATCTGAACACATGAGACCATCTTGCCCAGGAGTTTGGACGAAGTGGCCAAGGGAACTGACAGGTTCTTGTGAATTTGGGCCACCAATTCCCATATGTCGGACCTCAGTTTCAAGGACAGGTAGGCTGCTCCCTGCCTGGAATTGATGATGGTGCCAAGATGGACAATTCTGGTGACTGGAACCAATTGGCTTTTCTTGTAGTTGACCAGGAAACTGTGGTCATTCAAGGTCTGAATTGTGAGGTCCAGATCTTTTAAGGCTTGGTCATAAGAATGAGCCTGAATTAGAATGTCATTCAGGTATGCCTGGAGTCTGACTGGTTTCAGCTGTAGGTGGGCTGCCACGACTGCCAGGACCTTTGTGAAACATCTTGGGACCGAGGCCAGTCCAAAAGGCAGAGCCCTGTATTGCAGATGTTTGCCTGCATAGCTGAAGCACAGGTACTTCCAATGTACTGGCAGAATGGGAATGTGAAGATAAGCCTCCATGAGATATATAGAAACCGGAAAATAGTTGGGATGAATCCCTTCAAGGATAGAGGTTAGTGAGCACATTTTGAATCTGTGGTAGACTATGTATGAATTGAGGGACTTTAAATCTAGAATCGCTCTCCACCCCCCCCCAAACACTTTGGAATCATGAACAGGATGGAGTAATAGCCCTGTTTCCACTGACCTTGAGGGATCTCCTCTATAGTGTGAATTTGAAGGAGGTGTTGAACAGCTTGTTCCATCAGCTGTCATCTGGTCTTGTTGTGTGAAGGAGGGCACTGAAGGAAGTGGTTCAGAGGTTGGGAGAGAAATTCTAGAGGAAGGCCGAATTTTACTACTGAGAGGACCCAAAGATCTGGTGTTGAACTTTTCCACCTGCCTGCAAATAGGGATAGGCAGCCTCCAATTGGAGGAGTGGGCGGTGAGTCATTTACGACCGCGGGATTGGCGAGAGCCAGATCTGTGGAAGGACTGCTTAGACTGTGGGAAGGGTCTGGTCCTGTCCCGAAAGGACTGATGGTCCGATGGCCGGTTCGACCCCTGAAGGAAAACTTGAGGGGAGGAGCTTCCCTGGGAATAGGTTCGAAAGGATGGCCTCCTGTAGAATGGGGAGGACCTTCTGTCAGCATGTCTGGTCATTGAAGGCAAAATTTTTCGCTTGCCACGTGTTTCAATGAGAAGCAGCTCGAGTGACTCACCAAACAGTTTCTCTGCTAAATATGGAGCTGCAGTCAAACACCATTTTGCCTTAAGATCTGCTGGCCATTGGCGAAGCCAAAGCAGCCTGCTGCTGACACTGTAGAAGCTAGAGCTCTAGATGCATATTTGGCCAAATTCAAAGTAGCATCATCTGAAAATTGAGTGGCAGCAATAATCTTATTGATATCCTGATGAAGGTGAGCCTCACTAGGGGGTACCCTGGCCTGCAATTGGTGGAACCACAAAATAGTGGTTCTATTGAAAAACGAGGCTGAGGAGGCCACTTGAATTGCCCATGCTGCAGCTTGATTATTCTTTTTAAAGAGAATATCAAATTTCTTATCCTCCGGTCATAGACCTTCAGATGTATCCCCTGCCACATATAAAGAGGAAGAGGAAAGAGCTGCTACAGGACTATCCACTGGGGGAACCTGCAATAGTTGGGCAAACATAGGTGCTACAGCATAATATTTCTTATCTGTACCATGTGCAGATGATAGGGTTGCAGGGCTGGACCATTGCTTTTTAATAACATCTATGAACAGTTGTGATGTTGGAATAAAACACTGTTCAGGAGGAGGCTCAGAACAAAGGCCCCATGGTTGTCCCTGGTGAGCTTTCTGAGCTTCCTTGAGGTAATCATCCTCTTTTAATGCAGCAGTGATTCGTGCCTTATGCAATAAGGACTTGAATCTATTTGGCGGAAATAAACCTGTAAAAGCAGGAGTGTCTGGAATCACCCCTTCATCATCTGATAAAACAGAATGACATTCTTCATCAAAAACAAAAGCCTCACTTGCTCTGGAAGCTGCAGGAGAATGAGAGCCAGTAAGCTGGCTGAAAGAAAACCTCTGATAGGGGCTGAGCATTCTGAAATTATTGAACCAAAATGATGACCCTGTAAGGCAGTGGCCATGTGAGAGGCAATGGCTTGATCAATAAGGATTTTTAATCCTTCTGGTAAATTTTTAAATGGATCCTCTGGAGGTCTTTCTGGTAAAGGAGAGTCCCTTGCAGAAGCTGTTCTTGCAAAAATCCTCCCAGATTCAGGAGTTGCAGGAGTAATCAATTGGCATGCAAATGGATTTTGAATTGTGCCTTGTTCTTCATGAAGAAGAACTCCTCCCTCCCCTTCTGATGACCAAGCCTGGTTAACTGCAGGAATAGGGAGGGAAGAAGTGGTGGGAAGATCAGGAACTTCTTTTTCAGGCACATTTGCAACAGCTTTGGATATTTGCTTCTCTAATTATTTGTGCCTTCTTTCCAAATCCTTCCCCTCCACTTTAAAAATGTGCTTGCTTTTGCAAGTGGCTTTCTTTCCCGTGGCCTTTCTGGCTCCCTCCCCTTGGAAAGAGCAATCCACCATCTTGAATTTATACTCACTGTGACCAAGATGTCAGCTGGAGAAGAACTAGTTTCACTTTTGCCACTTGGAGGAATAAACGGTGGTGGCTATGTCAGAGAAGACCGATGTCAGCCAGCACACACGTAAGCAGGAAGAATTCTGCTGAAAAGTGATTGTCCAGCTGGCCCTAGAAGCAGTCACTATCTAGCACCCACAGCCACAATTCCAAGAACTGATGGCTGGAATATGCCACAGGGGGAGAGCAAGGAGTAACCTTGCAACCCTCCTTAATAGAAGAAACCTTGTTGGTGGTTAGAGGGGAGGAGAAAAAAGCTTCCAAACCTCTATTTTAAGCTCATTGGTGGCAAAACAGCAAAATATGCTGCTTAAAATGCCACGGCACTTCAAAGAGCCACCCTACAGCTGATCATCGGTATTTTGAGTCTCTGAGGGCGGTGGCGGCCGAAATGAGTGATCCTGGAGCTGCTGCCAGGAATCACTATTCAAATTGGTGGCACAGCATTCTGAGCCCCATGTGCTGCTTCGTTGGTGGTATAGGGCTCCAATCCCACCAAAAATATAAAAACGGCTGTGTGAAGGGAGCCGCCCAAAATGGCGGCCGCCAGTAATGAAGAAGAGGCCTGGTAGATGAGGACGCTCTGAAAACACTGGGTAGACGGGTAGGCTCAGTTAAATAAATAGCCTAGTAGACCGGTACTCTTGAAAAAATAAAAAGAGAAAAATAAAAGGTCAAAAAACTTAAAAGGAATTAAAGGAATCGAACAGACCTGAGCTGAGAGCCAGATCTGCAAGAGATGTTTCTCTCAGGCCGACTGACTCGAGACTGGGCCTAAAAGGGAGGAGCAAGGGGCGTGGTCAAAAAACTATGACTCAGCCAACAGCAGGTCTGATTGAAGCAACCCGTGTCTGGATGATGCCACAGCCATCAATGGAAAAAGTGGGTGGGCATATTTGGGCTACAAAATGCTGAGCTAAAGAAACAAATTAACAAAGTATATAGGGAACCCAGATTCAAGTATCTCAAGCTTGTCAGGATCACAATAAAATTAGTAGACCCACAGATATCTAAATAAACTTCAAGCCTGGTGCCATGTTACTAAGCCTTATTATCATGAGAGAAAACTAAAACGAATTGAAGGATACACACCTCTACCTCTTTTTTATCTTACTATCAATGAGCAATCATGTGCCTTGGCCACTCCAAAATAATGAAAGAGACTCCTATCCCAAAGTGCTTTTTCAAGAGGCAACTGGACTTTATGGAAACCAAGAAAGTCCAAAGTCCAGTTGCCCCTTGTAGAAAGTTAGCACCCCTCCCAGAAGAATGAAATATTTTGAGAAATATTAAAAAGGCAGAAAATTATATTTTTGCCTTCATGAGACAAACTAATTAAAATCAAATAACAAAATATACAAAACAAGCCTCTAAATTAAAAAATGCTGTAGAACAAACTGTATAAAAATCCATATACTCATCAAGCCAATTGGTCAGCTGCCCAGGACCTCAAACCCATGTGGTCCTGTTCACCAATAAACCATCTTTCCAATCAGCCTCCATGTTTCCAGTGTCTTTCTCTGAACCAGATGGATATTTCTTTCAACACTCTTGAAAAAAAGCACCTTTGGGACAACCATGATCTGAATGACTGAAGAATCCTCATAGACAAGACACTCCTGTGCTCAGTGAACTGGCTGAAGGGAGGCCCCCTCCCCAGATAGAAGAAGATATGAGACAGCAAATAATCCAAACACAATATGAATAATTAAATCACAAACAGTCTGAATTCTTTTTAACTAAAACAAAAGGGAAGAAAAAAAAAACCAGTGTGGCTCATTGCCAGAGTTTACAGCAGTTGCCCTTGTTAAATCAATTACCAGAACAAATAGACACAGGAACTAGCCAGTTTTCTCAACTGTGCTTCTTTTCAGGAAGAGAGATTAAAATTTTTCCTTCCAAACAAAGCTGAATAGGGAAAATTATCCCTTCAATAGACAGGATAAATGCAGTGGTGAAATCTAAAATTTGTTACTACCAGTTCTGTGGGTGTGGCTTGGGGGGGGTAATGTGACTGGGTGGGCATGGCCAACTTTTTTTTTTTACTTTTAAAACCATTTTTTTTACAACCTCTTAGGCTGAAGTGGCTGTAAAAAATGTTTTTGAAAGGCTCTGACGATTAGGCAATTTAGCTGGAACATCAGAGCCTTTTAAAAGCATTTTTTTACAACTTTTCAGCCAAAAAAATGCTTTTAAAAGCCTCTGATGATCCCAGCTGAGTTGCCTGATCATCAGAGGCTTTTTTTCTTTTAAAAAATAAGACAAGGAAAAGAAGATAGAAAAACATTTTAAACAGCAGAATTTAATTTAAAGAGTGAATGCTTTTGTGTATTGCAAGATGGCTACTTTGTTATGGAAATTGTGAATCAGAGAAACAGCTGCTGGCAGAAAGGGTGCGAAAAGAATTTATACAGCTCTACCAAGATAAGAGAACAAAGGAACAAAGACTGAAACGGTGCTGGCTCAAGTGAAAATTTGAAATGGACATTATTTAAGGGGGGGGGAATACTATATGGACTTGGAAATTTGAAATATGTGTAAAGGAAAAGAATAAATTTAAAAATCTCAGCCTTTTAAATTGAAAATATGGAGAATGGAGAGGAGGAATATGGGACATTGAGGGAGATGTTTCAAAATATAAGGGAAGCATTTGGGGGAAACAAAGAAGCAGAGGATTAGTTAGAATGCAAAAAAAGAGAAAGAGAACAGAAAAATGAGAAGCAGGAGAAACAAAGAGATAATATTGGAGAAGAAACAATTGAAAATAAAGATAAAGATGATTACACTGGGTTTAGCAGTGACAGAGTAAGAATGGATAAGGGAAAATACATCTCAAATAAAACAAGAAGAGAAATAACTGGGGAAAGATTGAGAAAGAAAATTAATGGAGTTAAAATTAAAGGAAAGAGGCTGAAGGGGAGATACAAGAAAAGGAAAAAGAAGAAGGTAGGAGAAGGGGAGAAAGGGAAGAAAATACCAAGAAATGGAGTTGTGGAGAGACTAAGGGAAAATGGTTAAGAGTCAGTGAAAATGTTAATTTATTAATAAAGAGAATGATGTTAGTGGTAGAAATTATATGTGAAAATGTTGTTAAATGAAATAGACCAGTAGGTGCAATGTGAAAGAAAGAATGTTTTTGGAGAAAGCATTAAATGGAGAGAAATAAGTAATATAAGCATTAATTGAAATTGAATGTGAAATTGAAATGTTAAAAAATGATTTAAGTGTTATATTTGCAAGAAGTAAAGAAGAAAAAACATATTGTTAAAAGCAAAGAAGATAAAGGATTGGAAGATTGTTTGAGTAAAAATTTAAAGGGAAAAAATGGAAAAATGGAATAAAATGAAATATACTGTTTATAATTTAAAAGATAATGATGCAGGAAACTCTTGTTACTGATTCAGGAGATAAGATCACGAAGGTTGGAGAACACAGGTTTATTTGCGCAAAGGTTCAGAGCATTAGCATGTCAAATTCTGAACCCCGGGTTATCCCCGAGGTCTGTCCTTTATACAGTTAGGCGTTGCACTTTGTTACACTTATCTAGCTGCATCAGCATAGCATAGCATAGCATACTTTATTGCAGTCATAGACCAAAAAAACCAAAACATCCAAGACACATAGTGGCACATGACTAGACTGAAGTACAAAACGGCAACAAAATCAGTGGTGGAAACCACTTCTTCAAACTCACAGTTCATGTATTTTAAATTTTTAGCTCTAATCTATATGGATTATAGTCGATTAAAATTGTACATAGGTAGAAAATACTATATTGCAATTTGCACAAAATCCACACATCGGCACTTTATACAACCCCACCAGGTAACTCAACCACTGGCGGTCAATAAAGCTAACCTCAGTCAATGGGTCCAGCCCATCCCTTCCCCCGGCTCTTTACATCCCAAGACTACAGCAAAAAAATTTGCTACCTTTAGTGTAATCTTAGAGTCAGTATCTTGGAGTAAGAAGCAAAGACTAAGATTTTCAGATAATCAAGGAAATCTTTGGCAAATGGGAGAGATAAGTTCTGACCTTACCTCCCGATAGTGGGGGCATATAAATACGATGTGAGCCAACGATTCTGGAGATCGGCTGTCACATGAACAGTGGGTGGATTTCACACACCCCGAGCACCTGCTATCTAGGACATTCGAGGGGATCACATTAAAACATGCCTTTAGAAAGGCCAACCTGTATTTAACAAAGGATAGCATAGAGAGATATTTGGGGGGGATGCATTCGGGGAGTAATACCGAGAGAAAATGGAGAAGATACTCCCGCACCAAGTGCCAGATTCTGTTGTCTTTCAATATCATCCAATCACTGAAATATCAGCGATTTGGCTGCATCTGGGCCAAGCATAAAGGCTTCAATGGGGGAATACCTATCTTCATAACTTTGGTGTGAATATTGCGGGCCCAAGGACTGTGGAAGTCATCCTGCCATAAGCACTGGCCTAAATAGTAGTCTGGAAGTCTGACCCACAGGTTCAGCCAGTAGCCAATAGCACACTTCCACAGAACAGTAGCAAGAGATGGTGTGCCCAGTTCCAAGTGGATTGCAGCATTACTCACACAGGGGGGAACGCCCATTAGGTGGCATAAGAACTGGCTTTGAACTGACTTGAGGAGGAAAATACCGTATTTTTCGGTGTATAAGACGCACCGGAGTATAAGACGCACCTTAATTTTGGGGGAGGAAAACAAGGAAAAAAGTATTTTACCTCTGCCTACCAGCATTTAAGGTGGTGCCGCCCTCCTCTTCCTCCTGCAAGTGAGAGGTGCAGGGACTACTCGCTTTCCCCCAAAGAGACCCCTAGCATGCTCTGGGGGGAGGGACAGAGCACAGCCTGAGGAACAACCCTCCCTCTTCGGGACAGTGTGGGGGAGGGAATCTGCCCAGCAGCTTTGGGGAACAAGGCAGGTGCCATGATTTGCAGCTGGTCATCCCTCTGGCAGCACTGACTTCACTCCCCAGCAATGTGAGGAGCCGCCGCCACCACTGCCTAACCCTCTCTGCGCCCAGGAGCCAAGCCGAGCTGAATGGGAGCCCCTAAAGGGAAACGTTCCTCCTTTCCAGCCATTGCTGCCCGGATTCCAAAATGAAAACCTCAAGAGTTGCGCTTCAGGTGGCGGCCAGTTCCCCTGCAATGTGCAGCGGGGAACTGGGAAGTGCTTTGGATTCGGGGAGGAGATTGTAGCACTGACACCTAAAAGTGTTTTTCTGCACATTGCAGAACCGCGCGCCCCCATCCTCCTTCTCAGCAGACTCAACTTCTCTTTCCTCCTGGCCAGATCTGCCACCTGAAACATGGTACACTTTTTTTTGTCTCTGCATCCCTGTCTGACCCCCTTATTAACAGAGATGGTGTTGGAAAGGTCCCCTTGGGGGTTAGGCACACTTTTGCCTTTGTTCCCTCATGCAGTTGGGAGATGAGCCAGATAAGTCTTTTGTCGATGCCCCAGGAAAGGAATTTCCCCACAGTTTATATCTGGGAATACTGTCAAAAGCAGCCTTTAAGTCTATAAAGGCACAGAGACGGCCTTTCCTAGGGGTAGAGTATTTTAAGGCTAGATGGTATAGGATCAGAGCATGGTCAATAGTAAAATGATCTGCTCTGAACCCCGCCTGCTCATGACCGAGCAGACCAGCCTCCTCAACCCAGCACTCCAGCCTAGAGAGTAGGAACCGGGCATAGAATTTCCCCAATACTGACAATAAACTGATGTTTCGAAAATTGTCTGGATTGGAGGGGGAACCTTTCTTATGAATTGGCATGATGATGGCATCCTTCCAGACCTTAGGGATAATGCCTGTTTGATTAATCACATTAAATACCTCAGTAAGGACAGTAATCCACCAGTCCTCATGGGCTTGAATGGCCTCAGCGGGGATAAAGTCAGGGCCGGGGGCTTTTCCCGATTTGAGTTGTTGGATTAGCTTCGAGATGGTGGAGAGGTTCACAGGGGACCATCTAGAGAGTTGTTCAGGGGGGAAATCTAACGCTGTAAAGGATGGCGAGTCTGCATCGTAAAAGACTTGGTGTAGGAAGAGTTCCCATGTGGGGGCAGATATAGAGTAAATAAACCTATTAGTTGGCCTTCTATTCAGCAAACTCCAAAAATCACGAGGATTACGGGATTGCGTGGCATCTAATAAGGTATTCCAACTTAGTCATTGCCAATTTTGTTTGGCTCTTACAAGAGCAGCATTATATGCCTTCTTAGCCATAAAGTAAGCGGGAGGGGCTCTCGACGAATCAGAATTTTTACAAAGGATATATATGGATCTCAATCGGTTCCTGGCTTGTTTGCACTGTGTATTAAACCAGGGGCCCCCCTTCCTCCGAAAAACTGCATCAGCTTAAAAACAGGTTACATAAAAAGGAGAAGTTATCTTTCTATACTTTCCATTTAGGGTATTATCTTACAACATCTGTTACTTGAGGTCTGTTACAAAATACTGTAGTACATAGGTCATTAAGCGTATGGTTACATTCAGCAAGTTTTCTGTATTTTCCTAAAGCTTGTGGCATAAGAGCAATATAACTTCTGCTAAAACTCTTAATACATCTCTTAGTACCTTTATCAATAATTTTAGGGTCTTTTTACCTCCTGCCTCATTTCCCCTTTGAAACTTCACCTAAATCTTATGATTACTGTGGAGTTTCATATAATGGCAAGGTATCGTCCATCGTGCTCAGTTTCTCATATTCCCACCAAGCCATCGCCTGAGCTGTCGCCTTTTTATTCACGAGCAGAGAGAGACTTAGAAATTGTATGAACAAAAATGGGGAGAATACATGGCAAAATTACACATCCCGCCACTATTAATCCAATTAGTGCCACAATAGCTTGTAGTCCCGGAAGTTTGGGAAACCAACCGGAGAAGGCATCTGCCAAGTTGAATCTCTTCCAGGTTTGGACTGGGACATAGGCTATTTTCACCATTTTATCAGTTATCTCTTTAATGACCTTGCCACTGTCATCGATTTCGATGCAACAATTGGTCAAATTAAACTTTCCACAGACCATTCCTTCCTTGGCTAAGAGGTAGTCTAAGGCTAAACGGTTCTGCATGATATAGGTTCGGGATTTCATGCTTTCAGCAGCTAATTTGGTGAGGCCTTTCACAGTTTCATTAGTAATTATTTCTACTACAGCCTGTAGCCTAATTAAACGGTTTAACAGGTAGATGGGGGTACGATATCCGTAGGTGCCATCCTCTGCCCAAGTGGCTGGTCCATACACTTCAATGATTCTCTCTGGTAGCCACTCATCATCTTTCCAATGGCCTATTTTAACTTTTTCTATCAATGAAGTGTCAATGGTCGCCCTCTTGGCTCGGACATTTCCTATTTCATCATACACTGGTACTCCCAACACCTGTCGCTGGAGGAGAGGCAGCAGGAAGAATCCAGGTCTTATGATTCCTAAAACACACGCACCACATCAATTAGCTGGAAGTTGACTATAGGTGTACTTTCCACAAATCCAATACATACCGTCAAGGGCTAACCAAGTATGAGAGGTGTTTTGGGGCTGGGAGATGTATGGGTTCAGGAGGCTAACATTCATTAAGGCCTTTGCTTCTGGCGTGGGCTGCTTTCCCTTCCCTGACCACCTTGTTCATTGAGGGCCTCATCATCAGTAGGGGGCACCCCTCCTTCCTCATTCCCCCCTTTAGCAAACAGAACTCTATATAGGTAAAGCGAGTTAATTATAATACTAATGAGTAAGAATACAACAACCACCCACATGGTTGGCATCAGGCCTTTCCGAATACAGGCCATTTCTCTCAACCTCTGGCTAGCTTCCATCCTCACCCCCCTTTCAGACAAAGTTGGCAAGGGAGTACAAGGGTCTCAAGACTATTGGCTATGTGACTGCAGCCTCTGTTGCCCGTGCGATGGGTGTCAGCCTCCAGAGTGACACCTGGAGGGGTTTCCTCCACTTCCTCTCCCATTCGTAGGGGGACAGCCTCCGGAGTGTCACCAGAAGGGGAGAGCTTACTGTTTGTTCGTCAAAGGGTTAGTTTCAGGGGTCAGATCGGGTTAGTTTCGACTTCCCATGGGGCGGGAGCTGCCAATTTAACTCAGGACCAATGGATCCACGGTTTGATCTCGGCTACTTTAACAGCAAGGGGAGAACACATAACAACAGTATACGGCCCTTTCCACTTGGGGCTTAAAACCTCCCTCTTCCAATCCTTGACCCAGACTTCTTCTCCAGGATGTATACTATGAGTAGGGGTGACCAAAACCTGAGGTCTACAGGTCAAAACATACTGTTGCAATCTCTGGACTACCGTATTAAGTGCTTGCAATTGTTTCACTTTAACAGTATCTGCTACTTGTGTAGTATTTTGGACGTTGGGGCGAATTAAGTTCGGGACCCTCCCATATAGTAATTCAAAAGGTGATAGGAATAGCCCTTTCTGAGGGGAACACCTTACTGTGAGCAGGGCCATGCTTAGGGCATTGGGCCACTTCAGGTGAGTTTTCTGACATATTTTAGCCAATTTTTCTTTAATGGTATGATCAGCCCTTTCCACGCAGCCTCCCAAAGGGGCGTGGAAACTACAGTGAAGCTTCCATGTTATTCCCAGCATTGTGGTTATATTCTGAGTAGCTTTATGAATGAATTCAGGACCATTGTCAGAAGAGATTCTGGATGGTAGTCCATACCAGGGAATTATAATTTGGAGCAATGCTCTGCTAACTTCAGTTGCCTTCTTTGCTCTCGTTGAGATGCACTCGGGCCATCCAGTGTAGGTGCATATTACTACTAGCATTGCGCGATATGGACCTGATTGGGGCATATCAGTGAAGTCAATCATCAGAGAATCAAATGGATAATTTCCTCTAGGTTGATGCCCTTGAGGTGGTTGGGGTCCTTGTCTGGGATTATTAGCTGCACAGATTTCACATCTCATACAGATATTTGCAGCAATGCTGTGTATTTTATTGATGTAGACTTCTCTTAGTAGGGCATTAGCCAAGACGGTCTTTCCCAGATGTAGTTGCCTATGGACCTGTTGCACTGCATCCCAGGCCATATGTCCCAGGATGAAAACACGTTGATCTGGAAGGATCCACCAACTATCTTCCTGGGTTGCCTCAAGTTTCTTGGCTTGGTGCAATTCCTCTCGGGAGTAGATGGGTTTCACTTGTTCATCCGGGACTCACAGAGTTAGACAGTTGGCCTATATGGTTAATGGCTTTTGCGCAGTTCGGCAAGCTTCCTGGTCGACCTTATTATTGCCTTGTTGGGTGTCGGAGACTGTTCTCTGATGCCCTCTACAATGCATGACGGCTACTTTCTTAGGTGCCCACACTGTCCAGCAAACGCAATATCTGAGGCCCAGACTTAATGTCCTTTCCCCCTGCCGTTATAAGCCCTCTCACCTTATATAAGGCCCCATGGACTTGCACAGTCAGGAAGGCATATTTTGAGTCTGTATATATGTTTACACATTTGCCCTTTGCGAGTTCCAAAGCTCAGGTTAATGCATGCAATTCCGCCAGCTGGGCACCTGTGCCTGGGGGAAGTGGCTCAGCTTCCCATACCTCTTCCAGAGTGATGACAGTATATCCTGCTTTCCTGATTCCCTCTTGTACAAAACTAGTACCATCTGTGTACAGAGTGAAGTCAGGATCGGAAAGTGGAACATCAGTCATGTCAGGGTGGCTGGCATATGTTTCCTCAATAGTCTGAATACAATCATATGTGGTTTGTAAGTCTGGGTCAGGCGGCAAGGTGGCTGGATTTAATGCGGTTGATTATATTAACTTGATCATAGGGTTATGTGTGATCAAACCCTGGTATTTTAGCATGTGTGGATTGGTCAGCCACAAATGTCCTTTTGTTTCCAAGACAGCCTTGAGGGCATGGGGGATATAAATATCCAACTCCTGCCCAAAAGTCAATTTACTAGCTTCCTGTGTTAACAATGCCGTTCCTGTGAGAGCTTTAAGGCAGGCAGACCAACCTCTTGCTACATTATCAAGCTGCTTAGATAGATAAGCAACAGGGCGATGCCATGTTCCCAGTTTCTGGGTAAGAACACCCACTGCCATGTTCTGCTTCGTATCTACAAACAGCTGAAATGGCTTGTCTAAGTCAGGCAGTCCTAAACTGGGAGCTTTCATGAAAACCCTTTTTAAAGTTGTGAAACTTTTCTCTTCCTCTTTTTCCCATCGCAGAGGTTCCTTATCACTTCATCTTGTAGAGGCTTTGCGATTAAGCTGAAATTGGGAATCCATATGCGACAGAAACCAGCAGCCCCCAAGAAAGCCCCTCAGGTCTTTCTTATTCCTAGGTGTCAGGAGCTGAGAGATGGCCTCCTTTCTCTCGTGGCCTAGAGTCCTTTTTCCTGGTTCAATGTCATATCCCAAAGATCTGACTTTCTTTAAGACTAGTTGTGCCTTTTTTCTGGATTGCTTGTACTATGGGCCGGGGATATGCCTGCTGCCTAATTCTTATTGATTTTTTCAATGGGATTTCTTCAATTACAATCAGGGGGTGGTAGCTGGCAAAGCCTGGGGGGGTTATCTTCTGCCCACAAATACGGCACTTCGAAATCTTCCCACCCGGCATTCCTTTCTGTTTCTTGTGCCAGCATCATTCTCCATGCCTCCTCTCGGGGTATCTCCATCTTCACTTTCCCATATTTCATCACCATTGTGCCATTCTCTTCAAACGAGATTTGTGCCCTTAGTTTACATAACAAATCCCTTCCCAACAAAGGGATGGGACAATCAGGCATATACACAAATTGGTGGGTTATAATCTTTCCTCCTGTATTGCAAGTCAGAGGTTCCAAAAATGGTCGCTGTATGATCTTCCGCATTGCTCCTTGTATGTTGATGGTATAGGGGGAGGCTTGGGTCAGGGGTCGGGTTAGGACTGAACAGGTGGCTCCAGTGTTCACAAGGAAGGGGATGGGTTTGCCTCCTATCGTCAGGCTGACCACAGGTTCTGGGAGGCGGGCTGAACCTGGTTGGTCTCAGTCCCATTCCTCCACTTCTGCCAGACCTATGAGGGGGGTTCCTGAAAATCCCTGTCCTCGTCCTCTCCCTCTCTGGATTCTCCCACGGCTGCCTCTGTAGTTCCTCACAAACCCACCTCACCTTCCTTCTTGTGGCTCCTCTTTATGCTTCTCCGGGCATTCACCCTTCCAGTGTCCTTCCTTCTTACATATCGCACCCTTCCAGTGTCCTTCCTTCTTATTGCACACTGGTTTCAGCCTAGACCTACTCCAAATCCCCTACTTCTGCTGCCTCCCCTTCCTCTTGGTGTTCCCATCATAGCAGCAGCCAGTAATTTGGCTTTCCTTTGCATTTTCTGGTCCTGCTTCCTCTCTTCCACCTTGTCACAATTGACAAAAGTTTTCCTGGCTACTGCCATCAGCTCACTCATGGGCTTTCCTAAGGCTCCCTCCAATCTTTGTAACTTTCTACATATATCAGAGGCACTCTGAGATATAAAGGTCATTGCGAGCATTCAAGCATTTTCGGGCTGTGTTGGATCTATAGGGGTGTACATTTGATAAGCCTCAAGCAGCCGGGTATAAAATGCCTCCAGACTCTCATTGGCTCCTTGCATCACCAAGGAGGGTTTAGACAGGCTTCCCTGCTGCTTGCAGTGCCCATACTACCAAATTCTGATAATTTTTAATAGTGTCCATCTGGTTATAGGGATCCCACTTTGAATTGATAGAGGGGGACTTGTGCTCTACATATCCTTCCAAGGTCCAACCATGGATGGGGGGTGTCGGGCTTCAAGATCTTGGCCACTGCATTTCTAATCTTTTCCCTCTCTTTTGGATTGAACAGCGTCCCCATCAACTGTTGGAGATCCATCCAGCTGGGGTTGTGGGTATCCACAATGGTTTTTACAAATTCGGCTATCTCAGTCGGCTTTTCACTAAAGGCCCATAGTGGAGTTTCCAATTGAGGAGATCTGAAGTGGTAAAAGGTATGTGTTGGAATAGGTGTACTGTAAAGATACCATCCTTCTCAGCCATCAGTTGATCAATCTGCCTCAGGGGGGCAATTAAAGATGATTGTTCTGTCTTTGCCCTGGTCCGCTCAGCTATTGGTCCCTCTTCTCATGATTCTCGCTCTTCTTCTCTGTCCCCTGCCACCGCTCCTACTATCACCTCTTCTAACCCTTCCTCGGCCTTTTGCTCCAGGCTGGGACTGGTCAGAGATCGTCCAGTTTGGATAGAGCGATCCGCTGCCTCTGGGTAATCTAGCATCGGGGCGATGGCATCCAGCCTCCACAACTCTCCTTTAGATGTTCCAAGATCACCCTCACCTGGGGAGGGCGGTATTCAGGATGTGCTGGATGCCTGCGGGATACTGGCTTCCCACAGAGCAACATATGGTGGTGGCTGGGGCAGTTCTTTGGGGCAACTATAGAAGACTGGGATGGCCTTTTTCCCTTTTCGGGGTGGCAGGGTGCGTGATACCAGGAGTCGGCACTGTGTTATTTTACATTTTTGGATCCAGGGTAGAGGTCTTTGGAGTAGATTAAGCCACATGTCAATGTAAGGGGCTTGATCTGGATGCCCTTCTGTGGGGTGGAACACTCTCTGATGTACCCTTAGAGCAATGGAGGGGTCAAAAGTTCCCCTATCTGGCCAACTCCATCTCACAGAAAATCCTCAACCTATTCCTGCTCCACTTAATACTATAGTCCTGAGTCACATAGGCTGTATTAAAATGCTTCAACATACATTCTAATGGAGGAAGGGGCACACTTCCACCACCTCCCATGATTCTCCCAGTGTACCAGACAAGATAAATAGGGAAAAGGGATATGAGAGAAAGGTAAGGGGTCCTTCCTCTTGGGTTAACACCAAGGTTTGTTTCACACTTTCACGTTCAACCCAGGGAGCTGGATGAGCATGGTCTTCAATGGGAACTGTGAACGCCACTCAGTTCCTACTGGCCCAAGGTGCTGGACACTCATAGTCACCATTGGGAACTGCAGTAGCCACTCACATCAATCACACTTGACAGTCCTCCCACCTTTACCTCTAGAGAGGGTGATCAGTCCTCTCCTCCATCCCTGATTACAGGGAGGGATTATTCCATACCCAATACTTGCCTTCAGGCGTGTCTATGTCCTCTGGCCAGCTGGAGAATGGCCTGGTCTCCCTTTCCTTCACAGGTGGTTCTTGGAGGTATCGACCACTGCTGCCGGAGTCCTGCGTCACTGGGAAGTCCCTCAGAACAAAATGTGTCCGATGGCACCTGGGAAGTTCTGTCTAACTCAACAAAGCCCCCCGGCAGAGGGGTGATCCTCCAGAGAGTCAGAAGACTCGTTGCCTCCTGGCTGGCTCACCAGAAATGATGCAGGAAACTCTTGTTACTGATTCAGGAGACAAGACCACGAAGGTTGGAGAACACAGTTTTATTTGCGCAAAGCTTCAGAGCATTAGCATATCAAATTCTGAACCCCAGGTTATCCCCGAGGTCTGTCCTTTATACAGTTAGGCGTTGCACTTCAATACACTTATCTAGCTGCATCAGCTTAAAGACGCCATACATAAAAAGAGAAGTTATCTTTCTATATTTTCCATTTAGGGTATTATCTTACAACATCTGTTACTCAAGGTCTGTTACAAAATACTGTACATAGGTCATTAAGCATATGGTTACATTCAGCAAGTTTTCTGCATTTTTCTAAAGCTTGCAGCATAACAGCAATATAACTTCTGCTAAAAATCTTAATACATCTCTTAGTACCTTTATCAATAATTTTAGGGTCTTTTTCCCTCCTGTCTGAATAAGAGGAATTTTGTGAAATATACTTGATAAATGAAAAAATATACTAAGTTGAATATCTTTAATAAATGAGAACTTGATAACAGCAGCAAGATTGTTGGTAGCACAACACTGGAAGAAGGACTTTTTGCCTACTATTGATGATTGGATATTGAAAGTAACTAATTTAGCTGAAATGGCTAAAATTTCAGCATATCTGAAGGATCACACACAAGAAAGGTATATACAGGACTGGAGAAGATGGATTGATTATATACAAAATAAGTATCAGACCAAAAAATATCAAATAGCTTATGAATGATTTCTTTTATTTGTATAAGAGCTATATAAGTGATATTAGAAGTATTATGTTTAAGAAATAAGATTTTATATATGGGGGGTTAAGAATTTTTTTTTTAGGGGGTGTTAGTTTGATGATTGGTTATGTAATTTAGTTTATTGTTAAAGGTCAATAGAAATACCTTGTGTTCTGCTCTGGAAAGTCAGGGAGGGGGAGGGGGGTTGGGAGGGAGGGGGGTTGTGGGGAAATTGTGTTTGTTTTAAAACTTTTTCAATAAAAAAAAAATAAAAAAAAGATAAAATAAATGAGGGCTTCCGGGACTTCTGTTGGCACCGCCGGCATCGCGGACAGTCTTTTCAGACCGCCAGCCCCGCGATTCTGTTGGAGCCATTCTGACAGTGCTAATCAGCTGTCAGACGGCTCGAAAACCTCTCCTTCGGGAGAAGAAGGAGAGGAGAGCCGGTGGGCAAGGGTAGAGCTCCCCAGGAGCCCCTGGAGCAATTCCAGGGGCTTGGAGGATGAGAGCTCCCCGTTCAGCCCACTGAAGCTCCGGATCCATGGCGACTCCATTTTAAACGGAGCTAGACGCCGGCGACCAACTCTGCTCTCAACAAGGAGATTAATTGATTCCAAAAGCAGGCAGAACCGAAGCAGGAGAATAAGCCTTTGCAAGTATGTTGCTTAACTCCTGGGATGCATTGTTTCCACTTGATTTTGCTGAGCTGAAGGGGGAATGGCATCTTCATTATGGCTGGACTGAAAGTGAAAGCTAAGTGCTTGTTAATAGAATTGTGCTTAGAGACCGGACTTAAGCTGCCGGGATTTGAGAGCTGGGTGTAGAAAAGACAATCTTGCTTGATAAACTACAAATAAATTTGAGAAAGTTGCTTAAGAAATGTTTTGGCTTTGAAAAGAAAAATTTTCTTAAAATAATATGGCTTCCAAGCAAGGAGTTTCTGAAAGTGGTGGAAGCTCTTTAATGGCGTCAGAAATGACACAGAGAACTGTTTTACAGAGCCAAGAGGATTTTTTCAGAGACTTTACAGAATTTATAAAGGAAGCCATGAATAATCAAATGGCAATTATTAATAACTTTACAGCAATCATAGAACGAAAATTTATAGAGCTGGTGGAGCAAATGAGGATGTTTTTGAAGGAAAGCACAGTGACAATGAAGGAGACATTTTGATTAAAACAGAGAAGCTGGATTTGGCTGATTCTCAAGGATCTTCAAATTCTTTTCCTGCCCTTGTGGAATTAACTGACAGAACTTTTCAAAAATATAATTTGGAGCAGAAAGAAGAAGAAACTAATCAGCCCCACGAGGTTTTGGGAGATTTGGCAGAGGCTTTCACACAATTAATTGAAACGCAACAACTGGACTTTTTTTTTGCAAACTCATTGAGTTAACTCTTTGTTCTATGGACTGACTGATTATATAAGCAAGAAGAGTCGAAATGGGGTTCCAAATCAGAGGAAATGATTCCAAGAAAGGGGCAAGTTTTAAAGATACATCAACCCCCAGTTGAAAATCAAAACCTCCTTAAAATAAAAGCAAGAGAGAGGAAGAAAGATTGGAAAAAATATAGAAAGAAAGGAAGAAGGGAAGATTAATTTTCTTCGGTTTAATAATTGATGTATTAATGACTAATTACAATGATTAAGTAAATGAATTAAGAATTCAATTAATGATTAATTAAGGTTTAAAAAATATTTGAATCTTGAGAATAAAAGTAGGAGGGAGAGTAAAATGATTAAGAAAATGAACTAAGAATTTCTTAGGCTTTGAATGATCTATTAATGTTTGTTAATGTTTTTTTTTTTTTTTAAAAAAAAAAAAACTCTTAGGCCTAAAGGATTATATGTTATTTTGAGTTTAAAGGGAGGTTGATGAATAATTTCTAGAAGGGGAGTTAAGGGGTCTAGGGAATTATAGTCTTGCATTAATTTAGCATATTTTAGCGTATGTTTGATAAAAACGTATACCCTGTTTTTCTTCTGGGAAGTCGGGGGAGGGGGTGGGAAGAGGGTGTGGAAGGGTGGGTTTATAAATGTTTAAATATACAAGTGAAAATATTATCTGTTTGATTATAAAAAAATAATAAAAACTTTTTATTCAAAAAAAAATAAAAAAATTAATGAGGGCTTCCTGTGACGTCACAGCAGCCGGAGGAGGCAAGGGACTCTTGCCCATTCTCCGTTCGTTGTACCCGGCGGCTTCATTGAAGCTTCTTTGAAGCCACCACTGAGCGGTAAAGCTTGGTGGAAAAGAGGGGAGCTTGCCAGCTCCGTGCGGAAAGTGCAGGCTGCACGAAGAGACTGAAGTACCTCCCCGATGTCGGCACAGTGAGAGGATGCCTGCTATGGTGCCCTAAGGCTGTGGCTATACTGCTTGAGGAAGTCTAATCATCCCAGCCAAACTAAAAGACTGACTCCCGATCGGTAATTTGAGACTGTGATTCGATTGGAAGCCGCAAGGTAGTGGAGTTTAAAATCTTTCCTACTCCCAGAGCCTAAACTGAGTGAGGTGGCAGTGAAGTTGGTTGGCAGTCTGAGAAGATTATCAACCTTGGATTATAACCGATTATTGCGATCTGATTTCATCCTGTTTTTACGACTGGTGAATTTTGAATTTTGACTTACTGTTTGGGAATGTGATTCTCCTCGGACCTTGAATGAAAGAGTGTTGAGCTTCCTTTGATTTTCCTGTCTTTGACTCAGCATTAACATTTTCTGTTTCGAAGAACGCCATTTGCATGAGCCGTCATTTTTGAATTTGCTTCCACTGCAAGAAGATCTGGAGAACAGGAGAAGATGGTGTTTGCTGCCATCTAGTGACCAAAATTGCTAACTGCACCTAGATTCATTACAGTTGGACCTTCCCCCCCCCCTTTTTCCCCCTTTTCCTTTTCTATTTCCTTTTAGATAGCCAGTAGGAATTAGATAGCCAGTAAGAATTAGTGAGTAAATTTACCCCTAGTGTGGTTTGGACATAGCGAAGCAAGAGTGAATTTTGATAACAGGCGGTGAAACCATTTGGTGTTGTATGATTGCCTGGAAAGACTTTTTAGGAATATCCAAAATGGCTACCATGACTACTACCTTGAAGAAGAAGGCAATCACGACCTCTTCAGCTCCATCTCCAGCCACCACCTCTGTGACACTATGAAGATCGTTTGAAGACGTGGCTACTCCGGGAAAAGCATCGACGCAAGATATTCTCCAGTCTATACAGGAGATGTTGATTAAAAATCAAAAACCTTGGAAGAGCTGAAGAGGAATGTTGAAATGTTGAGACAAGGCTGTTCCATGCAAAGTTTGAGGTGGTCCAAAATACTTTGATTAATCATGAGGAATGGATTCAAGCTTCCGAGATAAAGACTGAGAAGGTGACCTGTAGGATGGAGCGGCTCGAAATCCGGCAAGCCTTGGCTAATAAAAAAATCGAGGAAGAGATTATCTTCCTCGAAATGGATTGTTCTGGCTACTTCTTACGGTTTCAGAATGTCCCTGAAGAGAAAGGTGAGTGCCTGGATGTACTAATGGGAGAGATCGTTGCAGGAATTACTGGAAGAGATTTTGCAGAAGTTTCAAGAGATATTGACAATGTGTTCCAAGTATATACTAGTTATGCTCGGTGCAACAAACTCCCTAAAGAGATCCATGTTCAATTTACCAGAACAGCACTAAGGTATGAAGTGTTTCGGAAAACGAGGGACCAAGCTTTTACCTACAAAGATAACCGACTAACAGTATTGCCCCAGCTCCCGAGATGAGTACGAGACATTCAGAGGAAATATGAGTTTTTGACAACATGGCTGAGGAAACAAGGGATACATTATCACTGGCTTCTACTGGAAGGCCTGACATTTATCTGGCAAGAGCAGAGGTTGTGACTGGAAACCATACAGGAAGTGTAGGACTTCGCGGAGGCTTATATTAATTTTAGTGACCAAGAGAGTGCAGGTGGTAACCTAGGTAAGAGCCAAGAAGAGGTAACCCAAGAAACAACAGCCACAGAGCATATTGGGCATGACAAAGACACAGCCCAATCTGGAGAAGAAAGAGGAACAAATTTCCAAATTGAAATCAGATCCCAGAAACTCAAGAACTCAGGTAAGTAGAGGTATGGATGAGGTGCTCCACCTGTTCTCCGTTAACATTAATGGCCTGAACACTCCCACTAAGAGGAAAAAGTTCTGGGCTAAACTTCAAACACGTAATTATGCTTATTTATTATATGATAAGAAAGTGGACATGACATTCAAAAGTCATATACTTAGAAATACTTTGTTGTGTGTCTGGAAAAAGTAACAGTATAAGTTGAATTATAAAATACCTGTATGGGCAATTCCTAGACACGCGATAGAGAATATAAGCATAGAACAAAAACAAGAGGTTATTATTTATAAAGAACTTCTTTTTATGGAGAGGGGAAAATTACAATTGAAATAATTAAATATATTGAGAGAAGAAGGGAGAACCTTTACATGGTTTCAGTATGGGCAACTGCAAGCTAGATGGAAGGAAGATCAGAAATTTGGTATCATGCAAAATGAAGAAAACTTGGTAAAACAAATCAGAGACCAAGGGTGCTCGCATATTAAAAGGTTATATAATGTTTTGATAGAAATAGATTCGGAAACGGAACTGGTTAAAAATTGTATGATTAAATGGGCACAGAATATTCAGGAACCTATAATGTTGGAAACTTGTGAAAAAAATTGGGTCAGAAATGTTAAATTTACACAAGCACAAAACTTAAGAGAAAACTGTTACAAAATGTTTTACAGATGGCATTTAGACCCAAAAAAACTAGCGAGTATATACCCAGATATGCAAGCTCAATGTTGGAGATGTGAGTCGGAGGATGCAACGTATTTTCATATATGATGGGCTTGTAAAAAAGTTAAGGCATTTTGGATAAAAAGTTGGTGGATTATGCAAAATAATATGAAAAAAAGGTTAAAATTTACTCCACAATTGTTTTTGCTGGGCATAATTACAGATTGCACAGCTATAGAGATTAAATTGATTTTAAACTTGATAACAGCAGCTAGGCTTTTGGTAGCACAATATTGGAAGAAGAAATGTTTACCTACTATTGAAAATGGACATTAAAAGTGGCAAATTTTGCAGAGATGACGAAAATTTCGGCGTACTTCAAGAACTATACACAAGAAAGATATATACTGGAATGGAGAAGATGGATTGATTACATTCAAAATAAATATCAGACTAGGAAATACCAAATAGCTTATGATTGACTAGAATGTTAGAAATGTATCCGTATTGTACAAGTTAAGGAGTTAAGGTTTGGGGGTGGGGGGGGACTTATAGATTGTTAGTTTAGTTTAGCTTATGATTGATAAATGTTATATTCTGTATTTTGCTCTGGGAAGTTCGGGGGGAATGGGAGTGGTAGGGGGAGGGGGGAAGGGGGAGAAAAAAAAGATAACTACGATATTATATGTTTACAGGAGGCCCATATAAGGAAAGACCATTCTAAGATTTTAATTTATCCCAAACTGGGGAAGTTGTATGTATCCTTGGCCGACCAGAAGAAAAGGGGAGTTGTTGTTTACGATCGGAGAGGCCTGGTGAAACGTCAAGTATATGCAGATACAGAGGATAGGATACTGATGTTAGAGATTAGTATTGGCCAAAAAATAATATTGTTAGTAAATATATATGTCCCTAATGTTAACCAAATGGGTTTCTTTAAAGATTTGCATAAGAAAATTAATGAATTAAATTACGAGCATGTATGCATAGTAGGTGACTTCAACACGATTGCTGATACTTCAATTGATTATGATCCAGGAAGGGGTTCTCCTAAATATAAAAAAGGGCATAGGAATGTACTCCCCAAAACATGGGATAACCTAAGAACAGAAATAGGGTTAAGAGATGTCTGGCGAGACTTCCATCCTATGCAAAAGCATTTTACATATTTCTCCCCCAGGCATAGATTGTGGTCTAGGATAGATATGGTCTGGTCAACATCAGATTTGAAAGAAGGCATAAATTCGGTTGAAATAGGGACAATATATGGGCAGACCACCATCCCCTGGTAATAAAATAGAAGGGGTCCAATAGAAAAGCAAGATGGTCTATGAGGGCTGAGATCATGAAAGATGAGGGATTTATAAATATGATTTAAAAAGAATTAGATCATTTTTTTACCGAAAACAAGAGGGAAGATACTTCCCTCCAAAATATCTGGGATACTGCCAAAGCAGTAGTTAGGGGATTGGTAATAAAATATTCAGCTACCAAATGGAGAAAGGAGAAGGCCAAACGGATTGAGTTAATGGCTGAATTGGAGAAAGCTGAAGGAGAGCTGCGTTTAGATCTGCATAATAATTTGATTAAGGAGAAAATTGATTTGATTTGGCATGAGTTATCTATCCTAGATCAAAACAATTTTGCAAATAAAATTCGGAAATGTCGACAAAACCAATTTAAGCATGCTAATAAGCTGGGCCGGTGGTTGTCATACAGATTAAGAAAAGAGGCAGAATCTAGAAAGATTGAATTTTTACAGGACTCTGTGGGAAATTTGGTAGGTACTACAGAGCAAAAAGCAAAGGTGGCCCAAGATTTTTATACCTCCTTATATAGCCAAGAAATTCATCAGGAAGATAAACTCAAGAGTTATCTCCAGAACCTACAATTGGAGATGATTCCAGATTACCGTAAAGAAATTTTAAATGCAGAAATTACAGTTGGGGAAATAGCAGTAGCTATCAAGAAACAAGCCAATGGCAAGACTCCCGGACCGGATGGGATTCCTAGTGAATTTTATAAAGGAGTCTTTGACTCACTTAGTTTGTACATCAAAGATCAATTTAATGAGGTTTTATTACACTCTAGGATACCCCAGTCCTGGACGGAAGCCTACATTTCCCTAATCCCAAAACCCGATACAGATAAAACTCTGATCCAGAACTATAGGCCAATCTCGCTCCTGAATGTGGATTACAAGATTTTTGCAACAATACTAGTTGAGAAACTCCGGGTATTCCTGTCCCGATTTATCCACCAAGATCAGAATAGTTTCCTACCTCATAGGCACCTAAGAGATAACGTAAGGGTGGTATTGAATGCCTTAGAATACTATGAGACACACCCAGATAAACCAATGGTAATGATTTTTCTGGATGCCCAAAAGGCTTTTGACAGAGTCAGCTGGAATTTTATAATACAACAATTGGAAGTGATGGGTTTTGGCTCTCAATTTACAAGGGCAGTTCAAGCCATCTATTCTAAACAGTTGGCAAGGTTACTATTTAATGGATCACTATCAGATGAAATACAGATTTATAAAGGTACCAGACAAGGATGCCCTCTTTCACCACTGCTTTTTATTTTAACACTTGAACCACTTCTTAAAATGATCAGGCAAGATTCGGAAATTAAGGGCTTAAAAGTTAAAGGGGAAGAATATAAACTCCAAGCATTCACCGACGATTTGGTTTTCATATTAGAAGATCCCATTATTACGGGACCAAAATTACTTACTAAATTAGATGAATATGGGGAGGTAGCAGGATTAAAAATCAATAAGGATAAAACCAAAATGTTAACAAAAAGTTTGTCAGGTGCCCAAAAGGAACAGATCCAAAGTATTATGGGGATTAATTGTGTCAAAAAACTTAAATACTTAGGTATTTGGCTTACAAATAGATGTTCTTCTATCAAGGAGCTCAATTATTCCAAATTATTAATAGACACAGTGAATGAAGTGGAGAGATGGTGGCATTTTCAGATCTCATTTTTGGGTAGAATTGCCATGATAAAAGCCCATGTTTTACCGACATGGATCTTTTTATTTCAAACAGCTCCTGCAAGATTGGATAAAAACTTTTTTAGGAAATTAGATCAAATTCTAAGCAAATTTATTTGGCAGAGTAAAAAAACCCGTATAAAAAGAAAAATGCTGCAAGAGCACAAAACAAGGGGTGGCTTGGGGCTCCCTATGCGGGAGCTTTATTACCAAGCCTCATCCCTGGTTTGGATAAAAGATTGGGTGATCCTCTCAAGAAAGCACATTTTAGCAATTGAAGGATATGATTTGCAGCAGGGATGGCATTCCTTCTTGTGGTCTCAGAAAAACAAACAATCCAAATATTTTACAAATCATTATATTAGAGGAATTGTATTAAGGGTTTGGGAAATGGTGAAGAAGCAAGTTTACACACAGATTCCTAAGCGGGTGTCTCCCTTAGAGGCAGTGACCCTTCCGATTATGCACAATATAAAGAGGAACTGGATTTATGGTGACTTGTTGGATGAAGTCGGGAGACTTAGATCTAGAGCCGATCTCCAAACTAGAGGATTAGACATAGACTGGTGGTCCTATGTGAAAATTCAAACTAGATTCGCTAGGGATAAACAGGAATATGATATCTCCCTTCATTTACAAACGTTTGACAAGCTTCTCCTAGGTGGCCAAAGGAAATTTATTTCCAACGTTTACAATCTTCTTCTGTCCAATTTTATGGTGGATGAGATTGTAAAGGACATGATGATTGCCTGGGGGAGAAATATTGGAACAACAATTCAACTTGATGCATGGCAAAATGTATGGAACAAAACTATGAAACTGACCCTTTCTTCCCCATTCAAAGAAATTTTTTACAAAATGATCTATCATTGGTACCTCCCCACTGTCAGAATTGCTAAGATGTCCCCAGGATCCTCTGACAGATGTTGGAAATATGGGTCAGCCAAGGATACTTTCTTCCATCAGTGGTGGATCTGTTCATCAGCTTGTTGTAGAAATGAGGAGCTGAAGCACATTCCTGGGTCAGACAGATATCTTTATTTGTGCAAAGGTTCAGGGCTATGTTTGGTTATTGCAACCTGAACAGAGGATGATTATTATTCTATGACTTAAATAAGTTTTCAAGACAAAAGAGTTCTATGAGCCTTTCCGGCTTCCATATATAGTTACATTAAAAATACATTTCACTTACATTACACTTTACTAATTATCAAACCATTACCTACTATTTAATAAAATTATTTAGGCTACACATTTTCACTACTCCATCATTTACTCATGATTAAACCATTACAACTTTAACTAACCCATCACTTTATGTTTTACAACTGTCCTTTAAGTGCTGTAATGTTTAAATGCTGAAATTATGACTATACTTTAAACAATAAGTAACCTTTTGTATCCCATGTATATCCGTCCAGATGTTCACATTTGATTCTATTAAGAAGATGTATAGAATCAGTGGGTTTGACACAGGGCCATAGGTCAAGTAATTATGGGGACATCCATGAACTAATTGCTTAGTTTCATTCACCAGAACTCTACTCTTAACTTTCCTGCTGGATGACAGTTGAGCCTCATCAGAAGATATATTTTACTAATAATGAAGTCCAGCTGCCTTTAGCCAGCACGTATACTTAAGTGAATAGATGAGTTCATTCAAAGGTTACTCAGAGTTCATAGGATTTGATCTGACTTTATATACCTGACTTGGAATGATTATTTTCTGTTATTTACCTTATTTTCACCTCATTACCCCCCCAATGGAAGTTTTTCCATGCATAAACTTTCATTACTGCTTACACAACACTCTATGTCTTCTAATACTCAAAGCTAATATATAATATTCCACACAATAGGGCTTCTGGTTTCCCTGGCTTCGGCGACGACGGTGCCTTTTGAAGCACCGCCAGCCCAGCCACTTGTAGAGCCGCTTCGCGATCGAGAAGCGGCTTGAAAACTTCAAAATCCTCAGGATTCTTGGAGGAGAGGCAGCAGGGCACAGGTCGAGCCCCTGTAACCCCCCAGGGAATTGTTTCTGGGGAGGAAACAGGCGCGGCTCCCTCCCAACCTGCTGAGACTCCGGACGGCGTGGGACGATTCTGCTTTTGCAGAACAAGCCGGCTGCAGGAAACTTCAAAAGAGAAAGGAAATAACCTAAACAAGCAGCGGAAATCTACTTGAACCCTGAAACTCGGAACTGCAAGTATTAGCACTTTGTTGATTTCTTAATTTGAAGGAAAAAAAATGCGAATGAGTGAAAGTGACTTGAAAAAATATGGCGCTCAGCATTAGAGTGAACGAACCAGCGAGTGTGGATTGGTGAAGTCATCTTGCTTTGTTACAAAGTTTTTAAGTTGCTATAAAGTTGCTTCGGTTGCAACAACAGAAACAAGAGAAAAATCTCTCCCTTTTTAATACTTGACTTTGCATCACCACAGTTTTGATTTGATTAAATCTGGGGGACTTTTTTAGAAGTCTTTGTGGAGGTGGGAGAGGAAAAGGAACTTCCCTCTTCAGAAAAACCAGCTTACATGGCAGGATGGCCTCAAAGAAGCAGGAAGGCAAGCCACCGGGGGGGGATCCCCCACACGTAAACATGAAATGCAGATTCCTCCTGCTCAACAGTTACAAACTCAGAAAAAAGATTTTGATAAGGGAGATTTAAAAGAATTTATTTCAAAAATTTTGGATGATAAATTTCAAAAAGCCCAACAGGAAATAGATGATAAATTTCAAAAGTCTCAACAGGAAATTATGCAGGAAATGAAACAGAATCAAAATAAGGTGACCAAAAAAATATCAGATGTGGCGTCTGGCCTGGCAGAATTTATTATTAAAGTTGATTCAAAAGTGGATGAATTTAAATCAGAAGTCAATGTTAAGATGAAAGATAATGATCACAAATTTTTTGATGTTGATGATAAAATGCAGAGAGTTGAAAATGAAATTGTTATGATGCAATTCAGGGCAATGGAATTCGCTATACGGCTTCGAGGAATTAGAGAAGAGGACAGACAGGATTTGAGACAGGTCTGTGCTGAGGCCTTGGCTGTGATTCTAAAAATTAATCCTGATATGTTTTTTTACAAAATAGACAAAATTTACAGAGTGAATTCCTGGGTGGCCAGACAAAGACAATTGCCTAGAGATGTGGTCATATATTTTAGAGCAATAAGAAATGATATCCTGCAAAAATCTTTTCATACCTCTGTGCAAGTGGGGGGTTCGCAAATTACAGTCTACAAAGAGTTACCACCTAAAATGTTGAAATCCAGAAAAGACTTTGGCTTTCTTGTTAAAGAATTGCAAAACTATCAGATACCATTTCGGTGGGATGCTCCAACTGGTATAATTCTGAGATATAAGGGAGAAAGATATCGTTTGAATACTGTGGAGAAGGCGGAGCAATTTTACACTAACATCTTTAAAGAAAGAACACCATCTCCACGTACATCTACAGTTTTGGAGATTAAGGAGAGTGATAAGAAGCAACTTCAACAAGAACCGCAAGAACAGTCTAAGCAGGAATCAGAGGAATTGAAGGGCGCTGAAGGAGGTTTTTTGGATGAGCCTTTGTTGGAATCTTCTCCAATTCTGGAACCAGTCTGGATGGCTGAAGTTAAGGATCAGCGTATAACCCGAGCAAAATCCAAGCAACTTAAAGAAAAACAACAACAGGAAAGACAAGATAAAAAGGGAGCTAAGAGTACTACACAAGAGACTGGAGACATGGGGAATGCAGGATCGAAGATTCCGGAAGACATCCGGTTATTCTGCTCTTTGCTCCAGAAAGATAATGATGATGATTAAATGCTTATCTTGGAATATGAATGGGTTGAACTCAGCACAGAAAAGGAAGAAATTATTTGCATATTTGAAACAATTTAATAATGATATAATTTGTTTACAAGGAACGCATATTACAGTTCAAGATCAAAACTATTTGAAAAATTCCAAATTAGGAACACACTTTATATCTTCAACTAACCAAAAAAAGAATGGTGTGGTTATTTATGTAAATAAAAAATTAACAGCCAAAGTTATAGAAGCAGATCAAGATGGTAGGTTTGTAGCAATTGAACTACTTACAGCAAATGGCCAAATTCTTTTGATTGGAATTTATACTCCCAATCAACAACAGGACCACTTTTACAAAATGCTACATACTAAAATACTACAATGGGATTATAGATCTATTTTAATTATGGGAGACTGGAATGGAGTAATTGATTCTAAATTAGATAAAAAGACTTTGGCGAAGTCAAGGATTAGACTACCACAGACTTTTTTTGATATGAAAGAAGACTTGGAAATAAAAGATATTTGGAGAATACACAATCCAAAAGAACTGGATTATACTTTTTTTTCTGATAGACATAGATCCTTCTCTAGGATTGATTTCATTTTGTTGTCAGATGATCTACTTGTCAGGACAAAAAGAACAAAGATTTTGCCAAGAACTTTGACTGACCATAGTCCAGTGTGGATAGAAATTGAGACATGCAAGACTGAGAGACGCTCTTGGAGATTAAATGAAAACTTGTTCAGATATGAAAAAAATATAATAGAACTTAAAAAGTACTTGAAAGAGTTTTTTGAAATGAATCTGAATAAAGGCACTCCAATGGAAATTGTGTGGGATGCAAGCAAGCTTATATGAGAGGGGTGCTTATTTATATGAACTCTAAACACAGATTGATTCGACAAAAGAAAAGACTTGAATTGGAAGCAGAAATAAAGAATAAAGAACAGTTACTTATTAAAAATCCAACAGATGAAAGAATACGTGGTGTTATAAAACTTTTGAAAGATCAATTCCAAATGCTTATGGCGGAACAAGTTGCAACAAATTTACAATATGCGAAGCACAATACATTCTGCAATGCCAATAAACCGGGCAGGTGGTTGGCCTACACACTGAGGAAAAAACAGAGTATACGGACTATTGATAGTATCGATATTGGAGGGAAAGAAATTTTTCAACAGAAATTAATTAAAGAAGCTTTTCTCGACTACTACACTAAATTATATGCTAAAGATGAGGTGCAGAATGGACTTATAGAAAAATACTTAGATAATAAAAGAGTTATAAAAATTACTGACCAACAAAAGGAAAGAATGAATTATCCTATAACAGAGGAGGAGATAATAGCAGCAATCAAACAACTAAAAACAGCTAAAGCTCCTGGAACGGATGGTCTGACTGCAGTGTACTATAAAACTTTGCAAGCAGAAATGGTGGAACAACTCAGAGACTTATTTTGTAATATACAACAAGGGGGAAAAATACCCCCATCATGGACAACAGCTTATATTTCTTTGATACCAAAAGAGCAAGCAGGTCCTAAAAAACCGGAGAATTATAGACCAATATCTCTTCTGAATACGGATTATAAAATTTATGCAAAAGTATTAGCCAACAGGTTGATGCCAGTAATTCAAAAGGTGATTCATGATGATCAAGCGGGATTGATCGAGGGTAGATACATGAAGGACAATGTAAGGCAAGTAATAGATTTATTGGAATATCTTGAGAAGAATAAACAGATCCCTGCAGTGCTGGTTTTCTTGGATGCAGAGAAGGCCTTTGATAAAGTGGATTGGAACTTTCTATTAAAGACTTTAAAAAAGATGGACTTTGGGGACCAATTTATACAGGCGGTTTCAGCAATTTATCAAGAGCAAAAGGCACAGATTATTATCAATGGAAGTTTGACAACAGAGTTTAAAATCGAAAAAGGAACAAGACAGGGATGTCCACTGTCCCCACTTCTATTTATCTTAACATTAGAAGTCTTGTTAAATACAATACGGGACTCTAATATCTTGAAAGGTATAATGATAAGGCAAGAGGATTATAGAATAAAGGCATTTGCAGATGATCTGGTTGTTACCCTAATACATACAATGGAATCAATAATCCAGATGAAGGACATTATACAAGACTATGGTAAAGTTTCAGGTTTTAGACTGAACCAGAAAAAAACAAAGATGATAGTCAAAAATATGACTCAAGATCGTAAACACGAGCTTGAAAGAAGGGCAGGCTTTGAAATAGTATCAAAGGTTAAATATTTAGGAGTTCAAGTTGCAGATTCAAATATAAAATTATTTCAAAATAATGATGAGGTGTTGTGGCGAGAGGTACAAAAGGATATGGAGACTTGGAAAAAACTGCAGCTGTCGTTACTTGGAAAAATAGCAGCAGTTAAGATGAATGTTTTGCCTAGATTTCTCTTTTTGTTTCAAATGATTCCGGTGCTTAAAAGTGATGAACAATTGAGAGAATGGCAAAGAGGAGTGAATAAGTTTGTCTGGAACGAGAAAAAGCCGAGAGTCAAACTGAAAATTATGCAAGATGTTCCAGAAAGGGGAGGCCTTAAACTTCCAAACCTACAATTGTATTATGAAGCAGCAGCTTTGACGCAAGCAAGTGACTGGTTTGGAAGGATAAAGACTGGAATATTGAATATAGAAAGTCATGATCTTGAATTTGGTTGGCATGCATATTTATTCTATGATAACAAAGTGGATAAAGTATTTAAAAGCCATATACTTAGAGACTCTTTGATGAGAGTTTGGAAGAAGCACTGATTCAAATGGGATTATAAAATACCACTATGGCTGGATCTTGGTCATACTTTGTGGAATACAAATATAATGTCACTCGGGGGGTTTTTATACAAAGAGGTTCTTTTTACAGATGCGGGCAGATGGCAGCTGAAGACATTACAGACATTGTTGGCTGAAGGGATTAACTTAACTTGGTTACAATATAATCAATTGCAATTGAGATGGAAAGAGGACCAAAAAACTGGTATTATGATGCATGAGGAAGAATTGGTTAGACATATAAAGAGAAAGGTCCAATGCATATTAAAAGACTTTATAATGTTTTGTTAGAAAGGGATTCAGAAACTGAATTAGTTAAAGATTGTATGATTAAGTGGGCACAAAATTTTGAGGAACCAGTGATGTTGGAAACATGGGAAAAAATTTGGGTTCAGAATGTTAAATTTACACAGTCGCAGAATTTGAGGGAAAATTTTTATAAAATGTTTTATAGATGGCATTTAGACCCCAAAAAATTGTCCTGTATGTACCCTAATGTTCAGCCTAAATGTTGGAGATGTGATTGTTTAGATGCTACATATTATCATGTTTGGTGGACCTGTAGGAAAGTCAAGGCTTTTTGGATAAAAATTTGGTGGGTCATGCAGAATGTTTTGAAGAAAAAAATTCAATTTTCTCCACAATTGTTTTTATTGGGTATAGTTAAGGGTTTTACATTGGGTGAAACAAAATTGATATTGTACATGATAACAGCAGCAAGATTGTTGATAGGTAAATACTGGAAAAATGAAGCATTGCCCACGATCGAGGAATGGACTTTGAAGATGGCCAGTTTTGCAGAGATGGCGAAGATTTCAGCATACTTAAAAGATTGTTCACAAGAGACTTATGAATGGGAATGGAAAAAGTGGATAGATTATGTTCAGAACAAATATCAAACTAGGAAGTATCAAATAGCTTTTATTTGAAAATGTTATATTAAGATAGAAATATTTTAATGTAATGAAGATGAAAATTTACTTGAAAATGTTATATTAAGATAGAAATATTTTAATGTAATGAAGATGAAAACTTATAAGGGGGAGGGAGGGGTTCAAGTTTTATATAAGTTTTATACAAAGGAGGGTTTTTCCTTTTATTTGATATGAGCATATTGTGTGGAAGTCCGGGGGGGAGGGTTGGGTTAGGGTGGGTTAGGGAGGTTGGGAAGTTTGGGGTGGGTTGAGGGGGGGAGGGGTGAAAATGTAATTGTAAAACTTTTGCAATAAAAAAAAAATATTCCACACAATACACAACATATGATTAATCTAGGCAAGATAGTACTCTCTCCATTCTTTCCCAGACCCCATTTCGACATATGTGTCTGTATCATGAACTTTTTCTTCAATAAAACCCTCTGTTAACACGAACACCTTCTCCTTTTGTATCTCTTTCACTGCTCTGATAGATAGCTGTCTCAGCACAGGGATTGCACAAGGAATAAAAGCTAGGCCCGCCACAGCACAAATCAACAAAAATAACATTTGTTTAATCCACCCAGATCCAGGCACCCAAGAAAACCACATGTCCGGTGTTTGTAATCTTTGACCTATCTTGGATGCCCTATCTTGCAATTCCTTGGCAATTCCTCTGACCACACCTGATTTATTCATGTAGAAGCAACAATCTTCTCCCAGAAATATACACACACCTCCTATCTCTGCGGTTAGGAGGTCTAAGGCACGTCGATTTTGTAAGACCACTGCAGCCAATGAATCTATCTGATCTTGGACCTTGACCAAAGTCCCAGCTATTTGATTCAGGCTTTCTTGAAATTCTTCTGATAATTGCTGAAACTGTACTACTGAGTGTGTTAAACCACCTATTCCTGTTCCCACTGCAGTTCCTATCCCCATGATTACTAATAGTGGGACTAGGATTGGTACCCGTTTTTGAACATGTCCCATGAGAGGAACAGGGATGGTATGTTCTCCAACCTGACAACACCTATTTTAGGAAAAAGGTGTACTAGTGTGCATGTTCCAGTCCAATTTGTTGGTAAACATAAATACGCATCTTTTCCACAGAAAAAGAAAACTCCCTTTTCCTCTACACACGTGCCTATGTTCATGGAGAAAGCATGGGTTTGATTGTTCTTTTCATTAGTCCAGACTCCCAAAGTCCCTGCTACAAACATTCCGTCCAGGGGCTGTAATGGGACTTCTAGTGAAGGGTCCCTTTGCTTATCTCTGATGATTGGGCCTTCTAGAAGATATTGGGAGGTATTATTCCCAGGGGGAAAGAGGATACATAGGCCAGTGCTGGATCTAATGGAGAGCCAGATAGGGAAATGAGGGGGTTGGAATGGACTGCGGCACCTTTCCAGGGATGCATTCCCGGATCCCTTCCATCCTCCCCATCTTGTGACTGTGGCAGTAGGTGGTAGTGAGAAAGTGATCTTATGATGAGATATGTGCGGAAGGAAAAAGATCTTTGGTTAGTTTTACATCCACAAGGTCTGTTTTAGGACCAAAGGAAATTTCTGATGGATATTGTTCTTCTGTGAGGGATCATACAGGCCTACCAGGTTTCTGATATCTCTTTACACACAGTGAAGGTGTTCCTATGAGTTCCACACCAGTGGCTATTGGGCCAGCAATAGGGAGGCGGCTTTTTCCCAGCCGTTGGAATGCCTTATAAAAATCTCCTTGTATCGGAGATACTGGTGCTTTATTCCTACTATCTTTTTCAAGGACTATTGTAGCCTTTGTCCTTGCCCAGAGTTGTGGTTTGACAGGAACTGCATGATAAGATGAGGGGCTGGCAGATAAACACAACCAGCATTTTTCACCGAGGTTAGGGTCATACTGATTAACAAGGTCTTGACCCAATTCCAGTATCCTTGATATGTAGTTTTCTCTTCTTAGTTGTTGCATGGGCCCATTCTCCTTTTCTATTCCCCCAGGTACTGGGATTGTTAAACTCTTGACCTCAGGTTTAGGAGTGGGTTTAGGTCTAAGGCTCCCTCCCCACCTTATGATACCACGCTGTTGGCGGGAGCAGACTTTACCCAAAGTGTCTCCATTCAGTGTTCTGATGCTGTTGGTTCCCCTGGGATTCTTGACATCTTTAATTCCTTCTATAGGGACAAGGGGAATTTCTTGAACATCCACACAACATGGGGAACTACTGTTCAAGCTAGCATCACTCACTAGACCCTTGGCTAATAGTACCCACAACCCCAAATAAATCATAGTGACTTTATTCCCACACCCACAGGGCCTTAAGAGCGCAAGACCCGAAGTTTACAAGTTCACCAGGTCAGGAAGAGCTGTAGAAGTATATGTAACTTGGGTGAGGTCAATATCAGTTGGATCCCTAGGTTTCCCACAGAACAGGTCCTTATATATATAAAACAATACTCCCAGAAGTACTAAACCAGTGGTGGCCCAGAATCCCCACACCCAATTTTCTCAAGCCATGAGTGTGTTTTTAATAAGTGCTTGCTGGATACTATCTCTGTTAATGGGTTTTACATTACAATTTACAATTGTAGAATGTTGTCTTTCTCTGTTTCAAGCTTCGGCCGTGCACAGGGAACCAGCTTCTGGGGTGGTTCAACAAGGCTGACGATCACCACCGTGCGTTGAGTGTCCGTTGCCGGTAGGACTCAGCAGGGTGTATTCTTCTTGAACCTCAACACCAAAGGCTGGTCAGTTGTTGTCACCTGGTATGTGACTGGATCACTTTGGTCTGCGGGCTTCAGTCTCGTCCAATGGATCCAGGACCGTCCTTCCAAGATCTTAACTGCAAGAGGTGAACACATCACAACAATATATGGCCCTTTCCATCTAGTTTTTAAAGGCTCTTTTCCAATGTTTTATCCATACTCTATCACCTGATTTGTAGTTGTGACCTGCAATTGTAATTGGGGGGGGGGGGTTCTACATTCCTGCATATAATGCCTCAGTTTGTTGACATGATTGTTGTGCTGTTGTAACTGCAAAAGTAATTTCCTTGCTTCTATCCCCCCCCCCCTTTTTGAACTAAATCTGGCCAGCCTTGAAAGTGGTGCTTGAACAAGGCAGGGGGTCTCCCATACAGAAGTTCGAAAGGAGACAGCTGGTATTTGGTTCAAGGGGCTGTTCTAAAAATATACAAGGCCATGGGGAAAACTTGAAGCCATGGCAAGTGGGTTTCTAAGCACAGTTTTGTAATGATTGCTTTCAATGAGCGATTAGCCCTTTCACTCTTCCTACCTGATTGAGGCCGAAACGAACAGTGATACCTCCATTTCAGGCCTGCCACTTCAGCCAAGTGGCGATTTATACGTTGCACAAATTCTGGGCCATTGTCAGAGCTGATGGTAGATGGACATCCAAATCTAGGGATTATTTCCTTTAAAAGAAAGTGTGCTACTTGTATAGCTAACTTATTTCGACTGGGGAAGGCCTCCATCCATCCAGAGTAAGTGTCAATGAAAATGAGCAACGATTTATAACCATAACATTTGGGCATATCAGTAAAATCCACCATTAAATAGTCCATGAGTAAGTAGGAGATTGGCTGCTGTCCTCGTGGTAAACACGGTCCTTGCTTAGCATTTACTTGTGCGCACGTAAGACATTGGGAAGTTGCTTTGGCAACCAGACTCTGCAAGTTAGGTATGTAGAATGTTGCTTGCAACTGTTGGGCTAAAGCAGTTTTGGCACTATGTGAGGTTTGGTGTGCCTCTGATACTAAAGGCCAGGCGAGTGAAACTGGTACCACTAGGCAGTTGTCTGGAAGAGTATACCATCCCTTCACCAGATTGGCTTTCAAATCTCCTTCGGCTTTCTCCT
This sequence comes from Arizona elegans, assembly GCA_022577455.1. Classification (NCBI taxonomy): domain Eukaryota; kingdom Metazoa; phylum Chordata; class Lepidosauria; order Squamata; family Colubridae; genus Arizona; species Arizona elegans. The sequence continues at coordinate 52,096,052 of JAKOOJ010000006.1, read as the reverse complement.
TCTCTACCTGAGTATAGGTGGGATAAGATCTTTCAATGTAGGATTCAACTTCTTGTGCCATATAGAGATAATAATCATTCCTATCCAGAGGCAGGTGTGCTGCCAATTTGGCCTCTCTATCAGCAAATCGATTGCCTTGTGCAATGAGTGTGTCCGCCTTCTGATGACCCGGACAATGGATGACAGCTAAGGATTTGGGAAGTTGTGCAGCAGAAATCAGCCTTTTAATTAAAGGGGCATGTTGAATTGATTTGCCTGTAGAGTCAGTGAAGCCTCTTTCCTTGTAAATAGCCGCATGTGCTTGAATAGTCAAAAAGGCATATTTACTGTTCGTGTACACATTAATAGTCTTTTCTGTGGCTAATTCTAATGCCCGGATGAGTCCCCACAATTCAGCTGCTTGGGCACTGGTACCCACTGGAAGAGGGGCACTTTCAATAACTGCGTGTGGGCTAACTATAGCATATCCTGCATAACGAGCTCCTTTTTCCATAAAGCTTGAGCCATCAGTGAACCATGTAAGCTGGGCATTTGGAAGAGGGGTGTCAGTCAAGTCTGGTCTACAGGAATACTGATGATCTAACCCATGTAGGCAGTCATGCAGTGGGAGGGATGCATCAGGGACAGGCATAAGGGTAGCCGGATTAATGGTGGCACATTGGTGAAGATTTATCTGGGGTTTTTCTAACAGCGGAGCCTGATATTTATGCAATCTCTGGTTACTTATCCACAAGTGTCCTTTGTTTTCTAGGATAGTTTGCAATGCATGGGATGTGTAGACTGCTACTTCTGAGGTAAAAGTTAGTTTGTTTGTGTCTCTCATAAGTTCTGCCACAGCGGCCAAAATTTTAAGACAGTGTGGCCAGCCTTGAGCCGGGCTGTCCAACTGTTTGGATAAGTAAGCCACTGGCCATTGCCATGATCCTTGCTGTTGAGTTAATATTCCTATTGCCACATTCTGACGGACATCCACATAAAGACGAAAGGGTTTGGAAAGGTCTGGCAACCCTAAAGCTGGAGAGGATGTAAGTGCTTCCTTTAAATGACTTAATGCATTGGTTTGTTCTTTGCCCCATTCAAACGGGTCTGTTTCTGCTCCCCGGGTTGAAGCGTACAGGGGTTTGGCAAGTAAGGCAAAATTGGGAATCCATAAGTGACAAAAGCCCATGACTCCCAAAATGCCTCACAGTTCTTTTCGATTTTTCAGCGGGGGCAGTTGCAAGATTGTCTGTTTCCTAGGTAATCCTAAATTTCTCTGACCTTGAGATAGAGTGTATCCTAAATATGTAACCTCTTTCTTTACTAATTGAGCCTTTTTCCTTGAAGCTCTGTATCCACAGTCTTTCAGTAATTCAAGGAGGGTTTGGGTATTTTTGAAACAGTTATCCTGAGTGGTTCCTGTTACTAACACATCATCTACATACTGAAGGAGACAGTCCCCTTCCTGAACAGTTGGAAGTATTGCAAGTCCTGAGCCAAGGCGTGCCCAAAAAGGGTAGGAGAATTCTTAAAACCTTGGGGTAATCTTGTCCAGGTATACTGACAATGTCTCCGCAATTTAGAGTCTTTCCATTCAAACGCAAACAAGTCTTGGCTATCAGGATGTAAGGGTATAGTGAAGAAAGCGTCTTTCAGGTCTATGACAGAAAACCAAGCAGCTGAAGGAGGGATGGTCTCCAGCAAAATGTAGGGATTCGGGACTATTACGTGTAGCGTGACCACGGCATTATTAATTGGTCAAAAATCCTGGGCTGGTCTCCACCCCCCATCCGGTTTTTTTATGGGCCAAATTGCTGTATTCCATGGGGATTGAGTTTCTCTGAGTATCCCGGCGGCTAAGTATTTGTCAATTAAAACTTGAATGGCTTCTGCCGCTTCTTGAGGAACATAATACTGAGGTACTCTGATGGGCTTGTATCCCAATTTCAGTTTAACTTCTACTGGGGAGGCAAATTTTGCTAGTCCTCTGCCCACAGGGTAGGAACATTAAATTCTTTCCATATACTTTCCTGAGTTGAATCTTGCATTAACATTAATCGCCAAGTTTCTTCCACTGGATGTGACACTGTCAAGTACTGTCCATTTTCATTGAAGGACATGGTGGCTCTCAATTTAAAAAGTAGATCTCTACCTAATAGCGGAACTGGGCATTCAGGCATATACAAGAATTGGTGTTCTATTAGGCCGTTCCCAACCTTGCATTTAACCGGTTTCAGGAGGTTGTGTGTGGCTGGTGTGCCTGACACTCCTTGGACTCTGACTTTCTCCTTTGATAAAGGGGCCACTTGTTTATTAATTACTGATCGACTGGCTCTGGTATCGATCATCATGCGGACTTGATGTCCTCCCACCCATAAATCCATCATGGGCTCTGGGGGTGGGTCCGTGGGGCCCTGGCCTCTTCAGTCATCCCATTCCATTTCAGCCAGGCCGATTACTTCCTCATTCCGGTGTGATTGGCTGGGTGGAATGAATTGCCTGTCAGCCCCCCTCCTTCCTCTGAAATCTCCTCTATTTCCTCTCATGTTTTGTCCTCTAAAACACCTCTCTGACTTCCTCTCATCATCTGTGACCCACGCCCGTAGGATTCTTCTCTGGATTCCCTTCTTCTACGGGGACATTCTCTCTGCCAATGCCCATCTTCTTTACAAATTGCACATTGATTGGGCCCCAAAATGACCCCCCCCCTGAGTGCCAGAGCTAACATTTCTGTCTTCTTTCTCTCTTTAGCAGCTTGTCGTTTTTCCTCTTCTTTCTCTCTGTTCAGATATACTTTTCTAGCAACTTCTAAGAGTTCACTGGTATTCTTGCCCAAAGCTCCTTCCAACCGCTGTAATTTTTTTCTAATGTCTGGAGCACTCTGGCTTATAAAGTGCTCATTTAACATGAATCTATTTGCTGGATCTTCTATGTTTATTCCCATACTTATTTTATAGGATTCTACTAATCTGGTTAAAAAGCCTTCAGGACTTTCATCTTTTTCTCTTTTTTTTTTTATTGAAAAAGGTTTTCAAATACAAATCCCCCCCGTTTTTCCCCCTCCTCCCTAACCCCCCTCCCCCTCCCCTCCCTCTGTGGCTTCTTCAAAATAAAACCCAAATTCATAACAGATATATAATACTTTGCCATCCCCTTGCTCCATCCCCCATACGCTGACCCTTTCTTTCTAATAATATTATTATATCCCCCTTATACTATACATTTCAAAATAACATTCTACTATAACATTATATAATAACTCCTAATTTAGCATAATAATATTATTATATCTCCCAGTTTAGCAACTTCTGCTCATAATCTACCCTTTTTCACCCCCCCCCATACATATATTTCTTAAATCAAATCTTTTATGTATATTAATATAACATTTCAAAGCAACCTTCCTCTATAAGACTATATAATAAGTCCTAATTTAACATTGATTCAGCTCATGGTCTGCCCATTTCCTCCACCCCCATAGATATATCTCTTAACTCAAATCTTTTACATATATTTATATCTAAACACAATATCCCTTTTCTTAAACTAAACAATCAATAAGCTAACCTGTCTCCACCCACTTTCCTACAGGACTACCATACTTAATAATTCTTAATATCTTTATTCTTCTGCCCACACCACTAAAAAGTATTCCCTTATGTAAATAAAATCCTCTTAAAATGACTTTAAGCTTGTAATCCATATGATATCTTCTGTAATGTCTTTCAGCTGGATTGTTAACTCCATCACCCATGTTAGGATAACATCACATCCTAATTCCAACAGTATGTTTGGTATCTTCAATTACCATCTGCCCCCATCAATAGCAAATATCTTCTAAAAAAAAAAAAAACAACCACCCGAGTTACTTTATATTTGTATTCCATGTAGTGTCTATAGTAGTGTCTTTCACCTAAATTATTAATTCCAACCACCGTAATAGGGTAACGACCAGATCATCTGCGTGCCCCAATCCCATAACTCTCTTGCCTTGTAGCTCAGCATAAATGTAGTACATTTATCAAAGAATCCAAAAAAAGATAGTTCCAGTCCATTCAGTTTAAGGCCCTTTTCACATCCCAAAAGCACAGCACTGCAGAGATCTGTCACTCTCCTCAAGATAATGTAAACCAATACTTTGCCTCAGCTATCTTTTCATATATTCAATCATCTCTTAGATAACTGGCATTACACTGTTGTTTAGTTTAAAAGTTTTTGTTTTTGTGAGACCTGCTTCTTCTTTTCTTGACTTTTTGTGGGTTAGATCTCCATCCTGATTTCCTTTCTATAAATTGTATATCATCTGTTTGGTTTTCATGCTTATCTATAACTTGATCTTGTTGGTTTTGCTTTTGTGGCTTAAATCTCCCTTCTGGTTCTATGAGTTGTATATCAACTGATTGATTTCCATGCTGGTCTGTAACTTGATAAGTCATCACCTTAGAATCCAGAGCCGCCTCTCTTGTATTTATAAATAGTCCAGCTGAGACCTCTGAAGGAGAATCCAGAAGCGGCTCATCTACAAAAACCTCTGTAACTTGTTGTTTTTCCATTACTTCCACCTCCTTCTGCTTATCCTGAATTTCTATCTCTTGTTGATTTTGCTTTTTGAGAACCTTGTAGTAAAATTCTTCCGCTTTTTCAACAGTATTTAGTTGATATCTTTCTCCTTGATATCTCAATATTATGCCAACTGGAAAGTCCCACCTGAATGAGATGTTTTGTTTCTTTAGTTCAGTCACCAAAAATCCAAATTTCTTTTTATCTTTTAACATCTTGGGCGGCAACTCTTTATATATACAGATCTTGCTTCCATACAATTGTAGAGTAGAATTAAAGGATTTCTGCACAATATCATTTCTTATTTCTTTATCTGTGAAGTAAATCACCACATCTCTAGGCAATTGCCTTTGCTTTGCAATCCAAGAATTTACTCTATAGGCCTTGTCAATCTTACAAGATACCTCCTCAGGATGAACCTTTAAAATCCCGGCCAGAACTTGAGCAGATATTTTTCTTAAATCATCTCTATTATTTTCCTGTAACCCTCTCATTCTAACCGCAAATTCCGTGAGCCTGTATTGCATCATGGTAACTTCTTTTTCAATCCCTTGCTTTATATCTTCTGCATTGTAAGTCTCGTGACCAGCTTCCTTTTTAGACTTTACTTCTAAACTATTGTCTTGAATATTTATCAAATCATTTTCAATTCTTTGTATTTTATTGTCCAAATTATAAATCTTATCATCAACTTCCTCCATTTTAGACTCTAATAACTTGATATTTGTATCCATCTTTATAACTATTTCTGAAAAAGCATTAGTCACTGTTACAATCTTTCGTTGCAAATTATCATACTTTAGTTGTATCAATTCTTTAATTTCCTGCCTAAATTTTTCAAAATTCTGGTTCACAGTCTCGTGATATCTTGCCATTTCCTCCAGGACAAATTCTTTTAAATTAAAGCCATTCTTCTGAGTCTGTAAGCTCGAGACTTGTTCACATAATTGTAAATGGGGGAACACCCCCCCCCGCTGCTTGTTTGTCAGGCTTTATTAATTTTAACGCCATCCTGCCACACAGACAAACTCTTTTTAAAGAAAGAAAACTTCTCCCCAAACAAGATCAATATCAAATCTCCAAGAAAAAAGAAACTTAAAATAGATATTTTTCTTCTAGATTCTAGCCAGCGCTGTTTATTCCTCTACTTTGTAGCTTGTTACGGAAGGACTTTCGCTTTCGGCTTTCTTCTTCTTCTCAAGCCTCAGCAGTCGCCATTTTAAACTTTTTTTCCTTCACTTAAAAACGCTTGTAAAATCGTTAAAAATACTTGCGATTTAGGGTCCCAAGTCCAAATCTCGTCCTCTTTAATTAAACCATCTGTTGATTTTTGTTAAAAGGCTTGGTCACATCGCCTGGCTCTGCAAAAGGCAGAGGTATCCCGAAGCCCGGAGCAGCGGTGAAGGAAATAGGGAGCCTCATCCTGCTTCGTCCCCAAGAGTAAAAGAAAAACTTTGGGGACTTCGCAGAGGGCTCTACCTGCCCTCGCCTGCTCTATCTCACATTTCCTTATGGAAATGGAGTTTTTCGAGCCGCCTTTCAGCTGTGAAGGCGGCTCTTTACGGGCGACGGGGCTGGCGGTCCCAAGGGACCATCTGACAGTGACAGAAGCCAAACCGGAAGCCTGGACTTTCATCTTTTTCTTGAAGTACTGTTGTGGTCTTAGCGTAATTAACAGGACCTTTTGCAGCTTCTCTTAAACTGTTTACGCATAAGAGGCGGTAGTCATTTAATTGAGTTAAATGCTGAACATTGTTCGCGTCCCACTGGGGGTCGGTCTCAGCCTTTGCTCTAGCCTTATCAGCTGCTTGATTTACATCAGGAAACATTTCATTTCATTTCATTTCATTTATTTAAATTTCTATACCGCCCTTCTCCAATATAGGACTCAGGGCGGTGCACAGCCAAAGTAAAAACCAGACATAGAAAATCTAAAAACTGATTAAAATAATTAAATAATTTGGCCATAATTAAAAAAACAATTCCCGTTTAAAATAGTTTAAAAAAATTTGGCTCAAGCCAGCCCAGCTAGTTGGAATAAATGGGTTTTCAGGGCCCGACGAAAAATCCAGAGGTCTGTTATTGTACGTAACTCTGGGGGGAGGTTGTTCCAGAGGGTGGGCGCCGCCACAGAGAAGGCTCTCCCCCTGGGGGTCGCCAGCCGACATTGTCTGGCGGACGGCACCCTGAGGAGGCCCACTCTGTGCGAGCGTACTGGCCGGTGGGAGGCTATTGGTGGCAGAAGGCGGTCTCGTAAGTACCCCAGCCCTAAGCCATGGAGGGCTTTAAAGGTGGTCACCAACACCTTGAAGCGCACCCAGAAGACAACCGGGAGCCAGTGCAGCTCGCGCAGGAGGGGTGTCACATGGGAGCGCCTCGTCGTCCCCATAATCCCCCGCGCGGCCGCGTTCTGGACCAGCTGGAGCCTCCGGGTGCACCCCAGGGGGAGCCCCATGTAGAGAGCGTTACAGTAGTCCAGGCGGGAGGTGACGAGTGCTTGAGTGACTGTGCGTAGGGAGTCCCGATCTAGAAAGGGGCGTAACTGGCATATCAGGCGAACCTGATAAAAAGCCCCCCTGGCCACGGCCATCAAATGATCTTCTAAAGACAGCCGTGCGTCCAGGAGGACGCCCAAGTTACGAGCCCTCTCCGTGGGGGCGAGTGATTCACCCCCAATAGCCAGCGATGGCATCAGCTGGCTATATCGGGACGCCGGAAGCCACAGCCACTCGGTCTTGGAGGGGTTGAGTCGGAGCCTGTTTCTCCCCATCCAGACCCGCACGGCCTCCAGGCACTGGGACATCACTTCAAGGGCATCATTGGGGTGGCCTGGGGTGGAGATGTACAGCTGGGTGTCATCAGTGTACTGATGGAACTCCACCCCAAAGCCACCTTTTCTTTAGCAATCTTGAATTTTTCCCTATCTTCCATGGAGAGTAAGGTATTTAACAGTTGTTGAATATCTCCCCAGGTGGGTTATGGGTTTGCATTATGGTGTTGAAAAGATCTATGATTTCATGAGGTTTTCTGCTAAATGAGCCATATTGCTGCTTCCAGTTAAGGAGGTCTGTAGTTGTGAAGGGCTGGTATTGAAATAAGGAACGGATGGCAGGTTGCCCTTGGCCATTCATTTCATGAGTTAACATATCCCTTAAAGGGGCCAGCGTTTCTGCTTTCTTAAGGCTAGTTTGACTTCGAGTTCGGCAGCTAACAGGTTGAGATTCTCCGTCTGTCTCTTCCCCTTCACTTTTGACTTCTCTTTTGACTTGCAAATGACGCTTCTGAGGTTGAATAGTTCTTGGTGTTGCTTTTGCTGGCAGTGGTGGGGAAAGGTTTTGCCTTGGGGGTATAGGATGAGGGGGAGCGTAGGGGAGAGGGCGACTAACTTCTTCTTCTTCCTCCTGACTGAAAACTTTGTTTTTAGATATCTTTCTGTTGGTTTTATTTTTCTCTTTCATCAAACACACTTTCACACACTCCTGCTGACATTTCTTAAGCCATGGGGGGGGGCTGCCTTTTGAGCAATCTGCCACTGATCTATGTATGGAAACTGGTCCCAATGGCCCTCCCGAGTAATGACCCAATGTGCCTTGGATATCACTATTGGATCCAATGACCCTTCTTCTGACCACCCTATGCCAAGGGCATTATATGCAGTATATTTATATATGTTCGGGGTTGCCTTTCTTCCATTTCATCTTTTTTGTTGTACAGCAATCTTTCTTCTCAATCCTGCCATCTTCCACTCTTCTTTCCTTCTTACTTTCTTTTTCCCTCCTCTCCTACTCCTCTCTACTTCCCCTTCCTTTCTCCTTCTCCTCCTTTCTTCCTCCCTGTCTGACCCTCTCTCCTACTCTAATTTCCCCTCTCTTCCCCTCTCTTCCTTCCTCCCCTCCCCTCTCTCCCATCCCTCTCTCTTCTCCCCTTCTCTTCCATCTCTCTACTCCTCTTTCATCTCCTAAGTAAGAAAGAAAGAAGAGTGGAAGATGGCAGGATTGAGAAGAAAGATTGCTGTACAACAAAAAAGATGAAATGGAAGAAAGGCAACCCCGAACATATATAAATATACTAAGATAAAGAATGAATGGTTAAAAAATAAAAGAGAATAAATATGAATAAGCAGGAAAATTAGAATTTGAGGGCGAATGAAGATGTTGTTTATATAAGCAAAGAAATATTGAGATACGATTAAAAAAAGGGAAAACAGAAAATTGTGGCAAAAATTGTAATTGAATACAATGTATTTGACTTTGATAAATTGTATAAGATGAGATATGGCCCATACTCTGTTCAAAAAAGATGTGAGTGAATGTGTGTGTGTGGGGGGGGATCAATAAAACTTGTTTTTTTAAAAAAAAAATTCTACAACCTCTTTGGCTATTTAGGAATTTGGCTATCAGAAAAATGTACCACGATAAAGAGGGATAATTATGATACACTTACATTACAAATATAAAAAGATTTGGACCATTGGACTAAATTACCAATATCATTAATTAGTAGAATTTCGACAATCAAAATGAACGTATTACCCAAGTTACTTTATCTATTTCTAACTGTACCAATAAAATTAGAGAAAAAATTCTTTGAACAATTAAATAAAATGACATCAACATTTATATGGTCAGGGAAAAAACTGTGTATCAAATTCAAATTACTGCAAGGTAGCAGGGAAAAAGAAGGTTTCAGTTTACCAGAATGGGAACTTTACTACCAAGCAGCATCCCTAACATGGCTTAAAGATTGGATACAACTCAAAAATAAATGAATACTAATGATAGAAGGCCATGATCTCCAACTTGGTTGGCATGGCTTTCTTTGGGATGGGAAAAATAAATCACATACCTACTTTCAAAGACACATGTTAAGAGATGCCCTACTGAAAGTTTGAGAAAAGATTTTAAAAAATCACTATACGAAAGTCCCAATTTGGTTGTCTACAATGGAAGCAATGATACACGCAAATACCACAGATTTAGACAAAATGGTGAGATATATAGAATTACTAGATACAAAAGGAGAATTAAAATCAGTACAAGACCTGAAAAAACAAGGAATAAATCTGGAATGGTGGCCAGATTTACAAATCAAAACTAGATTTAAAAAAGATAAGGAACAAGTTGGCATAAACAGGGAACAATTGGAACTAGATAAAATATTAGGACTGGGGAGAAAAATGATTACAAATATTTATAATTACCTATTAAGATATAAATTGGAAGAAGAAACAGTTTAAAAAAATATGATAAGTTGGGCTAGGAATTTTGGACACACTATAGAATTGGAAAAATGGGAAAAATTATGGGGGGAAAATTATAAATTTACTATGGCAGTAACATATAGAGAAAACAGCTATAAAATGTTTTATAGATGGCATTTAGCACCAGCGAGAGTGGCAAAAATGTATTCCAACCTATCACCTAAATGTTGGAGAAAGAGCCATAAATTAGGAACATACTACCACAGGTGGTGGATGTGCCCCAGTGTTAAAAAATGTTGGTATAAAATCAGAAAGTGGTTAGAAGAGGTTACATTCCAAAAAATTGATTTCAAACCACAGTTGTTTCTTCTAGGAATGATTGATAAGAAAATGGAGAAAAGTTTGTACTATATAACTTTGCATATACTAACGGTGGCCAGAATTGCTCTGGCGCAAATGTGGAAATAGATCAATACACCATCTGAAGAAATAGTAATTAAAAAGATCCTCGAATGTACTGAAATGGATAAAATGACAATGGAGATTAAAGAAAGAGATGATTCGGACTACTATAAAGTGTGGAATAGATTCTATACGTGGCTAGAAAATAGAAATCAAAACAAGAAATAAGAATGTAAATCAAAATTTGACCAATTGGAATCTAAGAGTATTGAATACTGGTAAGAATAAAATATTGACTACATTAATAAATACGATGTAAGTATATATAACAATTTAGTTAATAAGAATGTTCAATATTGTTATACAAGAATAAGAGAATGATTAGGATGATTAAATTTAAATGTAAAGTTAATTGTCGATGCAGAAAGTTGTAAAATATTGTATAATGTTGTTATTTTTGTTTTATATTTTATTGTTTGGGGTATGTGTATGTTTTTTTCTTTTCTTTTTTTTTTGGTCTTTTTCTATTATGTTTTTGGTTTTAAAAACGTAAAATATTCAATAAAAACTATTTTAAAAAATCAGCAAAGACCAGTTTTAGACCAAAAACTCAGAAAGGGTATATAAACTCACATTTGAATGTCAATCTTTCTAGCTAGTCAAGAAGTCTTGCTGAATGTGACATTCATCTTAGTTCCTTGTCATTAAAAACTTCTTTCTGGCAGCTATGCTTCATTATTCAATTATTTCTTCAAATGGCTGATTCTTGCATCCCGGCTGGAAGAATCCCAACAGGAGAGTATTTCCTCCCAACATGACAAAGCACCCTTTCATACCCAGGAGAAACAACCCTTTCATACCCAGGAGAAGCAATCCTTAGATCCATTTGCATCACTTAAAGATACCAGCTGGTCTCACCTCACAAGATATCAACCAGGTTTAAAGAAAGATCACTTGCCCCCAGAAAGGCAGTTTAAAAAAATCAGATGGTGCTCACTTTGGCAGCACATATACTAAAATTGGAACGATACAGCAAAGATTAGCATGGCCCCTGCGCAAGGATGATACACAAATTCGTGAAGCGTTCCATATTTTTAAAAAATAAATTTAAAAAATCAGACAGAGTGCCAAGCTTGCATCCAGCCTTTTGGAAGTACACCCCAAAAGGACACCCCAAGCAGTGTAAAAAGCTTTTTAAAAAGTCAAGTCCCTAACAAAGTACCAGCAAACAAACAAACAAACACCTCCAGAGAAGCTCCGGCTAGTTTGGGAGTACTGCCAAAAACCATTAGCTATTACAATGTAGGAGAGGCAGTTTCTGAAAATACTTAAGCAGGCAATAAAGATAAGGATTAGGCTAGAAACAACACAGAGACACGCCTTCCTGTCAGAATTAGTCCTGTAAAGTGAGAAAAAGATTTCTTCGAACAACCTGTTCACCAAACTGCTCAGAAAGTTAACAAACGGTTCTCCCGAATCAGTGTGAACTAGCTGAATCCCCCCCCCCACTGTAAGTTCCTCTTCTATTCCATCATCTAAATAATTTATGAAGATATTGTAGAGTACTGGGCCTAAGACGAAAACTTGTGGTACCCCACTGCTTACTTCCCTCCATGTACAGGCAGTACCATTAAGCACTACTCATTGAGTACAGTTTGTCAGCCAGCTACAAATCCATCTGATGACGATGCTATCTATCCTGCTTTTTTTCTAGCTTTAAACTAACAGCATGACAAAACTGAAGTAAGTTCAATTCCCCTTCATTCTCTCATTTATATCGCAATGCACCATTCACAGACACATGGATATTCTCCATCATACACACTTTAAAAAAGACTCTAATTAGATTCAGTGGGGGATTAAATGAAATTAATGGGAAAAGATTTTTAAGTAGCAGCCTGAAAAAGTTAGTTCTCCTTTTTCCAGCTGCAGCCCCCTCATTAGTCATCACTGCAGCATTTTTATTTTAATGAAAATTATTTCATTTATCCCCGGCACCAGGCATCATTATCAGGCAGTAGGGTTTTTCCAGGCTTACTGGTCCCCCAGGTGGGTAATTTTCTGAAAGGTATCAGCATGTGGGAGAGGATGAGTAACACCCTCCAATATTATGATTTTGTGATTCCGTAAAATAATAATTCATTTTAAAAAAGACTCCCATACACCTGCTTTTACAACACAATATGAGGAATAGAGGGACAAAATGGAAAATATAGTTTGCTTTGAGGAAGAGGCTGAATTATGTAAACATAATTATATTAAATTGTGATATTGAAGTGGCAGTTGTATCACAACAGAGAAATTAAGCTAAGTGAGTAGGAAGAGGGCTACATATTTGTTGTGAGTATCTTAAGAATGATGTGGCCAGTGGTGAAATCTAAAATTTGTTACTACCGGTTCTGTGGGGGTGGCTTGGTGGGGGGAAGGTAATGTGACTGGGTGGGTGTGGCCAATTTTTTTAAACTTTTAAAACCATCTTTTCTACAACCTCTTCGGTGAAAATGCTTTCAAAAGGCTCTGATGATCCCAGCTGAGTTGCCTGATTGGCAAAGACTTTTTTTCTTTTAAATGCCTCTGATGATCAGGCAACTCAACTTGGATCGTCAGAGGCATTTAAAAGATTGTATCCCTGAAATAAGGCAAAAAGATTATGAAAAGCTGTAAAAAAAGATTCCCATCAGAGGTGAGTCCTGGTAGAAAGGACCAACACCAAAATTTGTGCAAGAAGTTACCTGCAGCAAGAAAAACAAAACTCCAGAACAGTTTACTGCAAACAGTAACAAAACTAAAAGCAAGAGGCATTTTATAGGGGATGTTTGAATCATAGTTACACAGTTTTTGTTGCAGGGCATATAGGCAGGTTGTATGTTTATGTTTATTTATTTATTGAATACACTTGCATATTGCTAAACCTGCCAGAGATTCTCAATGATTTAGCATAATGGAACAATGGAAATGTCCACTGGATTTCTCATCCTTAAATGTCCCCATTAAGATTCAATAAACTGACATACTGTACCAAAATGCAGACTTTCTTAATAATGATAACATCGTTAAAAAAAATTGATGGAGAAATCATTACTTACCCAGTTAATTAGATTCAAACTAAAAATAAGGGTAATAACTGATGCTACTACATATGAACCAATTAACTCTCAGATTCTATCTGGAAGAGCTCCATCTTTACCGTGAAATGCTGTAAAAATAGAGCTAATGTAATTTCCAAGGCAACACTATTCCAATAATAACAATAACAGAAAAGCAATGCTTTTTGACTTCCCTCACTTCATAGAAATGGGAGACAACCAACAGCTTCTTCTGCAATAAGTGTACTGTCTGGAGAAGAAAATCCTGCTTGCTATGAAGTAATACAATGATTTAAAAGTCAAAACCAGTATTTTGAATTGCACCTGGAAAACTAGTGATAAACAGAGAAAGATCAGCAGCACCAGCGTTACACACTTCTGGTTAGTCATACCCTGCTGAAAGTGGTTGCCTCATTCTGTGGTAATAAAGGTTCCTAGTGATTTTCAAAAATGCCACCTTGCAGAGATCATTGCTCTACAAGGAATGGCTAGGCATCAATTATGGCTTGTAAGAGCATAATTATGAACAAATACAGGTGAAGAGAGCTTTGCTAACATTTTGCTGATGGTTAAACAAATGGGAGTCAACTGCTTCCTCTATCTCTTACTTCATTTCCAATAAAAGAGAGAGTTTTTCATTGCAAAACAGCCTACTCTGTTCCTGTGATCAAACTGTAGGCTGTTCATACATAAGCTGCATTCTCTGTATAATACAGCCTACGGAACATCTGTGAAAAAATTTGTTTACATTTATTGATGTAGCATCAGAGAATTATACACAGCAGCTCCAAAAAGTATTTCTGTTTGTAGCATACAGATGTGTGTTCCACAGAACTGTGTGATTAGTTTACCCACTTGATTGCTAAGTATAATTGGAATACTTTGCAGGATTGGGGCAGTTCTCCATCACTTTGTTTTCCAAAATTTCATCTTTATATAGCCTCAGTTACAAATAATTTTGCTCCAGAAATCCCCTTTACTCTGCTTCTCTTTCACAAGTATGGTGGTGTTAGAAGCAATAAGAAATTTAGTTCTATTGGCAAAACACACATCTCAGAAAACTGTCATTTTTAATGAATACCTATTCTCATTTAAGCAAGTACAGTATAATAAAGCACATAATTGCAGTAGCAGTATTTCAGCTTTCACTTGTTTGAGTTTATAGAGAAATAACATTTCAGATTATCTACTCTGTATCTGAAATGTCATAAAAGCGAGAAGGAAATGGATATAATCAGGGAGGAAATAATATTAAGTTTTTAATAGGAATATCAGCATCTTAAAATCCCTATTTTCTCCCCCCCCCCCAATATAATGTTCAAATTCAATTTAAAATACTTCACAGAACTTCACAAGCTGGACCCAAAATGAAATCTGAAAGACCCAGCAAGAAGACAGGTAACAAGTGTAAAAGGCAAGGAAACCAATGGAAAAAGTCTGTCTATGCTATTTTGTTTTTTGCTATTTTAGTTCTCTGTGACATCAGGTTTGAGGACAAATGTTTTAACAGTTTCTTTTCATTTTGTCTTTTTGTCATTTTGTCTCAACTGTTTCCAAGAAACCTGGGAACAACATGCAAGGTAAACATGACCTGCTCTGAGGGTTTAATATACACATTTCCAGACCAGCAAGCAAAGTGTCACTGGTGGACTTTCACCTGGTTTTGCTCATGCATTTTCATTCACAATCTACTGAGAAAAAAAAATCATTTTCACTTTTTCTTTGGTTGGCCTAAAATTACTTTTTGCTTTCACTATATCTGCAGTTTGAAGTAGGAAAAGAAAATAAGTCACCTTTTCTTGAATCTTGATTATATAAATCATGATTTATCTTGGTAATGAATTTACAATGAAATTTAATTTGGTTTCAAACTATCTTGTGTTGCCTATTTCTCAAATGACATATGCTTATTGAGAGCAGAGCAGAATTGTACTTCCTTGTTATGTTAACATGCCCATCTGCTACAAATTTCCTGGCAGCAATTGTGGCAGGTAAATATGTTGTCTCATAATATATTTGTAGAAAAGCTGGACCACTATCAGGGGACAGGATTGCCATATTTCGTATGCAGCAGGACAAGGACTTTACTTTACAGGAAATGGAATGTTAAAGTATTCAAATTACATTGCTTTTTGGATGAATAAGATAAAAATTACAGGAAGCATGCCAAATCTTCTAGAAATCCTTGCAGATTTTTTCAGATGACTGAATTTCATTGAAACTCCACTTCTGAAGTTCTCAGTGACACTAATTTATTAATAAAAACTATGTTCTTGAGAAAAATGCTTCCTCAATTCATGAGAATACATGCCAGTTCAAGCAATTACATCTGCTGCATGAGTGCTTTGGGTGCTGTTCCTAGCTGTCAGTGCATGCATGTGTATGCATAGCCATCACTCTACCCTGGAAAAAAATGTTGAGTGAAATGTGAACCAAAGTAGTTATAGAATATTTTAAATGGGAGATCATGGAGATTAGGTCTCTCTCTGTCCAGCCTCAGGAGAGTTGAAATTTACTTTGAAGTATCCTTTTCAAGGTTACACTCTGAGTTTGCATTCAGACTGTGTCAAGCTTCCAAATGTACTCATGCTGCTTTCACTTTTACTGCTTGTCAGCTTGCCAATGAACTATGGGGGGAGGGAAGGGGGAATTGGAATGTGGATTTTAAACAGCAAGCAGTCAGGCCATGAGAACCAAGGTTTGCCAGACTTTCAAGACATCTCACAATGACAGTTATGCAGCAAATGATTCATCATGATCAAACTGGTTTTATAAATGGTAGACAAATGAAAAGTAATGTAAGGCAAATTGTTAACTTACTAGAGTATTTGGGGAGGAACAGCCAGGTCCCCCCAGTGCTAGTATTTTTGGATGCTGAGAAAGCCTTTGATAGATTGAATTGGCATTTTCTATTGAAACTAACAGAAAGGATGCAACTTGGAGAATATTTTATACAATCTATTAAGGCAATATATAAGAAACAAACAGCACAAATAATAATTAATGGTGGTTTAACAGATATTTTAATATAGAAAAAGGAACAAGGCAAGGTTGTCCCTTGTCTCCATTGTTGTTTATCTTGATGCTGGAAATTTTACTGAGTAAAATACATGGGACAGATACAATAAAGGGAATTAAAATCAGACAGCATGAGTATAAATTACGAGCATTTGGGATGACCTGGTTGTTACCTTAGCCCAACCAGCACAATCAATTACAGCCTTGAAGGATATAATTAACCCATATGGACAAGTATCTGGTTTTAAAATAAATACAACTAAAATAAAGATAATAGCTAAAAATATGACTAGAAGCCAAAAAGAGATAGAAAAGGTAACAGGATTTGAGATAGTAAAGAAGGTTAAATATTTAGGGGTTTATATTATGACCACAAATATGAAACTATATCAGCACAATTATGAACCATTGTGGCAAAAAATACAGAAAGAGATGGAAAAGTGGAAAAAATTACAATTGTCTTTGCTGGGAAAGATAGCGGCAGTAAAAATGAATGTCTTACCAAGGTTTTTATTTTTTATTTTTCAAATGATACCTATACTTAAAAAATATGAAAATTTGAAGGAATGGCAAAAGGGCATAAATAAGTTTGTGTGGGTAGGGAAGAAACTGAGAGTAAAACAAAAGATAATGCAAGATACACGAGAAACAGGAGGTCTTAAAATGCCCAATTTAAGATTGTATTACGAAGCCTCTGCCCTCTCAGCAGTTACTGATTGGATAAATTTAACGGAGGAAAGGATATTAAATATTGAAGGATATGGTCTGGTCTACGGCTGGCATGCTTATTTATTGTATGATAAGAAAGTAGATAAGACTTTTAAAAGTCATATATTAAGGAATGCTTTATTGCGTGTCTGGAAGAAGTATCAGTTACCAATATGGACAGTACCCAGACACGCGATAGAGAATATAAACGTGGAGCAAAAACAAAATAAGATTACATATAAGGAACTCCTTTATAAAGAAGGAGTTAGACTACAACTAAAATCTATGGAACAATTAAGAGAAGGAGGAATAATTAGAACTTGGTTTCAGTATGGACAGCTGCAGGCCAGATGGGGAGAAGATCAGAAAATTGATATTTTGCAACAGGATGAGAACTTGATAAAACAAAAGTCAAACGCATGTAAAAAGGTTGTATAATGTATTAGTGGAAATAGATTCAGAAACAGAGTTAGTCAAGGATTGTATGATAAAATGGGCACAAAATATAGGAGAACCAATAATGATGGAAACATGGGAAAAGATATGGGTTAGAAATGTAAGATTTACACAAGCCCAAAATTTAAGAGAGAACTTTTATAAAATGTTTTATAGATGGCATTTAGATCCAAAAAACCTAGCCTGTATGTATCCAAATGTACAACCTAAATGTTGGCGATGTGAGTGTGAAGATGCTATGTATTTTCATATATGGTGGACATGTAAAAAAAAATAAGGCTTTTTGGATAAAAATATGGTGGATTGTTCAAAATATTTTAAAGAAAAAGATCAAATTTACACCACAGTTTTTTTTTTTTTTTGTTGGGAATAGTTACGGATTGTACTGTGACAGAGACTAAGTTGGTCTTAAATTTAAACAGCAGCCAGGCTACTGGTGGCACAGTATTGGAAGAAAGAAGATCCATCTACTATTGAGGAATGGACACTAAAAGTCGCGCATTTGGCAGAGATGGCGAAAATTTAATCATATCTTAAAGATCACTCAAACGAAAGATATATATCGGAATGGAGAAGATGGATTGACTATATTCAAAACAAGTATCAGACTAAGACGTTTCATATAGCTTATGAAGAAACGTTTTTAATTTTTAGTTTATGTTTATAGTGTTTTGAATTATAAGGAGTTAAAGACCTAGGGAGAATTTGAAGCCAACAAATTGTTAGCTTATTTTAGTTTTATGTTTGTGAATGCTATACCCTGTGTTTGTTCTGGGAAGTCTAGGGAGGGGGTGGGGGGAAGGGGGAGGGGGAAAGGGTGGGTGGGTGGGCAAGGGGTGTGGGATGGGGTAAGGGTGGAGGGGTGGGAGGGGGGAGAAAATGTTTGTATCTTTTATAAAACTTTTTAATTAAAAAAAAGACATCTCACAACAATATTGTGACAATTAATTGGACAATGTGACCTGCACTAAGGAGGGAAGGAGGGAGGATTCTATACTTTAATTATACTGAAGTGGGTGGGAATTAGCCAGAGCTGGTTTTGCTTTCATGCTGTGCTGAAATGATATACTCAATAAAATTTAGTATAAGAGATCAGAACATCTTGTCAGTGCTTGCTGGGTTGGGTTCATCAATCGGAACCTTGACACTCTGATGGGAACTTTCAGAACAAGTTTGGGGAACTAGAATTTGAGAAGACAGAGGCTGGGTATAATAATGCTTTGTCTCAAAAGAATATCATGTTGTATCATCCCAGATAGAGAGTGTAGTTTCTGGTTGGATGTTAACAAAAACTTCACAACAGTATGAAGGATTGAATCCTAAATTGAATTTAATATTGGTACTATATATATATACTGTTTTTCTTTTTCAATTCTAATATCTAAATAACAGACTGTCAAGAATTTAATTATACTTTGTAAATATTGTATTGAAATAACATAATGTATCAAAATTTATAATAACACAATATTTTATTTTTATTTAATTATTTGTATACTGCATTTATTATTTTTACAAATAACTCTAGGCAGTGAATATATCCAATCCATCTTCCACCTTTTAGTTTCCCCACAACAACAATCCTCTAAGGTGAGTTGGGCTGAGAGAGAGTGACTGGTTCAAGGCCTCCCTGCTGACTTTCATGGCTAAGGCAGAACTAGAACTCTTGGTTTCCTGCTTTCTAGCCTGGTGCCTTAACCACTAGACCAAATTGGCAGTATTATATAAAATATTTTTTAAAAAACCCCAATAAGAATGGCTCTTTGGGCAATTAATTATCTAGGAAATATGAATTCTTCTTTGGTTTCCAAAATGCCGTAGTTTAGATTCTTGCATTTAAACTGGATTTGCTGCCTCAAAAACATAGCTCGATGTAATAACAGCTGCAAGAGTTGTTTAAGTCAAAATTGTAAAGCAGAGAAAATACCGTTGGAAGAAGAAGTAATAAAAAAAAATTTAGAGTGTGCAGAAATGAATAGATTAACGTTGATGATTAAGGATAGTGAAGAGTTAGAATATTTTAAGATATGGGATCATTTTTATTGTTGGTTGGAAAAGAGATATAAATGATTAATTGCATAATTATGTATAAAAACTTGTGGATTAGAATATGGATATAGTAATGAATTGTTATAGTGGTTTGGATGAAGATCAAGATAGAAGAAACTTTTGGAAGAAGAAGAACAAAGAGAATTGAAGAGGATAACATTGAGATGTCACAGGGGAAGGAGGACTGATATACTAAATGTTTGTTTGTCTTAAAAAATAAAAAATATATATTTAAAAAAACATAGCTCAAGTAAACCATCAGGGGATGCCATTGTGTTTACTGTACCACACTGGTAATCCCAAAATTAGATATAGATTTGAAATTATTGTTGACATTTTTATTTTAAGGATTACTGGCAATTTCGTAGGAAATCGATTTTTGCGCAGAAAGAGATTGTATCTTAAGAAAAACACACTGTAGAGAACAGTAATCTATTCCTGCATGATTAATATGACACATAAAAAACAGGAGGTTTGATGACACTGTTGTGGCCATCATCTTGACCTTTCTGTCCATCTTTGGACTGTTCTGATCAAGGCAGGATACATTGCCAAAGTTGAAGCAAATGGTTCTAGAAGGAACAAACCTTGCTGACTCACTTAGCAAATGTATGGTTTTTCATTTCTAGAAATCTAGTTATGACATGGTGTGAGGGTGTTAAGTGAAATGAATTTATTGGTGTCAGCTCATTCCTTATGATCTGTCCCCGTCCACACACACACACAAACACAGCCAGCCGAGGGTTAAGGAAGCACTTGGCACACACCCAGGTCTTTATCTCCAACTTGGCAGCGATATACACACCATCTGCCAAGTGCTTTATTTCCACAGAAACAGAAAGATAATATACTCAGCGTACAAGAGTCCAACAAAAATAAATATTCCTCTCAGCGGTTTCGGACGAGGCTTTAGTGACTATCCAAGGTTTATTTTTGTTCGTCACAGGGATCACTGGCCACCACCCTCTATTATATAGTCTCTGGGGTGTGGTCCAGTGACTCAGTTCTAATTCCTAGCACGCCTCCTGAGCTGCTGCAATCGTTTATCACGCCTTCGGAGGCGTGCGTCCAGGAATGATGTCTCTCCTTCACTCTCATCCGAGACACCTGTCTCCCTGCTAATCTCCTCTCCCTCGGCCGGCACCTGAGACAGTGCCAGAGGGGAGGGGCCTGGAGAGGGAGGCCTGGCTGACTCCTCTTCCTCATGCTCGGAGCTTTCTTCCTTCGATGGGATAGGCTCAGAGGGCGGGGCCACAACATCTTGATGGTTCACAAAACCAATGAAGATAATTTATTATGACAAAAATCTCTTGGACTTCCGGTTGGCACCGCGGCGAGCAGACGGGAAAATAGTGAGGCTCTTTGGAGTCCCGCGAAAACCCCGTCTTTTAAGTCACCGCTGGCAGGTCTGTGGACCTACCTTGTCCTGGAAGGACAGGGGATTAGAGAGAGACCCCTTGGATGGCTGAGAAGAATGGGCAGGTTCCTCGGGGCCAGAGAATTGCCCTCTGCGTCGGTGGTGGTGGGAGAGGCAGCCATGGTGGCTGCCCCAAAGCTTCAGCAGCCGGGACAAGCAAAGTGCAGGAGGGGAAACAGGAGCAAGATGTTTGAATGCCAGTTGAGTAGGAGTAGCCCAGACAAGAACAGTCTTCAAACATTTAAATACTAATAATGCCCTGGCTCTAACAGCAGCTAAGAACTATTTGGGCAAAGAATTTAAACAATTAACAAGGAGAAGACCCATTAAAGGACAATAGCACCAAGTGACTGCTTCTGGAATTTAATGTCCCTTTGGATGGATTTAAAATTTGATATTTTCTTGGTCTTTAATGAGAATGGATTAGCTTGGAAGGGGAAGAAGGAGAAGAGGAAACAAGCAGAATGTTTTTTTAAAGCTATGAGAATAACAAGCGGAGGAAGTTAAAATGGCTGAGAGAGTGAAAGTGCAAATTGCAACTGTGGAAAGTTTGCTGTTTAAAGAAGAAACTTTGTCTCTTCCTTTCAGAATTGGATTATTTTGAGGAAAAATTAAGGAGGCTTGATTTTAGATATACTTAAACTGTCTTTGGACTACTTATGGACAGTTGGAAAGAAGAAATTAATTGGAACAATTAAAATGGCTGATTAATGGTATTCTAACATAAGGGAAGGATGGAGCCCCACAAGAAGACATGATGATACCATATATGGAATACAAAAGAACTAAATCTGAAGACTTCCGGTTGGTGACCCGTGGCAATGTGGTGCTGAGAGAGTGACCGCTACTCAGTGCCAGTGCCAGTTACCGTGTTTTGGGGACTCTTTTCGGGTGCGGAGCCTGGAGAGCCTCGCAGACGTTAGAGAGAGCCAGGGAAGCAATAAAGCGACTTCCAAATGCTTATCACAAGACCGGGCGGCTCTGTCAATCCAATGCGTGTGAGTCGGCCATTCAATGGTGGACCTGAGGCTGTGGTAGCCAGCAACGAAACAGAGGCAAGGAAGATTGGAGGGGGCAGTGTCGGCAGTGTTGAAATCGGATTAGTATACCTTTCCCTGCATATGTGAAGTTGTCATCGGAAAAGGGTGCTAGCGGAGTTGAGCGTGAAGGGCTCAGAGCGGTAAGGAGTGGTGACTGGAATTGGAGAACGGACTGAAAAGTTATAGAGCTCAACGAGTGGCAGGGAGAATTAAGATCAATCAAATTACTTGCGTAAAGGAGATCAGTTGGCACAGCAGGTAATAAGTAATAAGTAATAAGAACTCAGATTCCAAAAAAAAAAAAAGGACTTCGCCTTTGTTGTTTAAAACCAGAGAACTATCGGAGTGAAATCGGACGGAAACTGCTTTGTATCAAAGAACAGAAAGTGCAGCCATTACAAAGACCTAACAGGGTGATAATTGAAGAGGCTGTCTCACAGACAATCTAGCAGTGGAAAATACCAGAGAGTGCTGATTTTGACCTATGGACATAGAAAAAAAGGGAGCTTTGGAAAATATCGGAGACTGAGCAATTAAAAAACTTTGTGCAAAATTCTTACAACTCTACTTTGCAATGGTTTGGAAGAAAGATTTGGATATACAAAGAGCTCCCGCCTAAGATGTTATTGGAAAGAAAGAAATTTGGTTTTCTGGTGACTGAACTTAGAAAAAGAAATATTCTATTCAGTTGGGATGCTCCAGTTGGTATTATATTGAGACATCAAGGAGAAAGATATCAATTAAATACTGTTGAAAAAGTGGAAGAATTTTATCAAAAAAATTTGAAAATGAATTCAACATCTTTATGCACATTACAGGATAAGCAGAAGGAATTGGAAATAAAGGGAAAATATCGAATTATAGAGGCTTCTGTAGACAAATTGCCTTCAGATTCTTTAGATATCCCAGCTGGATTATCTACAAATAAAAGAGAAGTGGCATTGGACTCTAACGTGATTATGATTCAGCAAGTCATAGACAAGCATGGAAATCAATTAGCTGATATACAATTGACAGAAAAGAAATATGAGTTACAAAAGCAAAACCAACAAGATCAAGACATAAAGCAGAATGAAAATTGCTCAGTCGAAATACAACTTGCAGAAAGGAAATTAGGATGGAGAACAAACCCACAAAAGGAAAAGAAAAAAAGGAATAGGTCTCACAAAAATAAAAATTTCTAAATTAAGCAACAGTGAAGCCAGTTTTTTTTTTAAAAAAAGTGAATAAATATATGAAAAGACAGCTGAGGTGAAGTATTGGTTAACATTATCCTGAGGAGAGTGACAGACCTCTGCAATGCCGTAATTTTGGGATGTGAAAAGAGCCTTAACTTGGTTGGATGGGAATTATCTATTTTGGATTTCGTTTTATTGATAAATGTATTATATTTATGTCGAGCTATAAGGCAAAAGAGTTATGCTGGGGCATGCAGAAGATTT
Organism: Arizona elegans; assembly: GCA_022577455.1. NCBI lineage: Eukaryota > Metazoa > Chordata > Lepidosauria > Squamata > Colubridae > Arizona > Arizona elegans. The sequence goes on along the minus strand of JAKOOJ010000006.1, from coordinate 52,072,695 downwards.
GGTTGTTACCCATTATGATGATGGGAATTAATAATCCTGAAGAAAACCACAATTACAGATATTGTATGGAATATAATTATAATGTCACTTGGGTGGTTGTTTTCCTTTTTTATATATATATGAGGAGATTTATTACTGATGGGGGCAGAAGATAACTGAGGAATTTGAACAATCTGTTGCAACTAGGATGCTATGTTGCCCTAATATGGATGATGTACTCAACAATCTAGTGGAAAGACATCAAAGAAGATATTATATGGATTATAAACTTAAAGTTATTGATTTTTTCTATATAACGGAATTTTTTTTTCAGTAGGGTGGGTAGTAGATTAAAGATATTAAGAATTGTTGTGTATGGTAATTTTGTAGGAAAGTGGGTGGAGATAGGTTAGCTTACTGATTGTTTAGTTTAAGAAAAGGGATGCTTAAGTGATATATTTATGGGAGTGGAGCAAATGGATGGAGCTGAATAAATGCTAAATTAGGATTTATGGGGAAGGCTGCTTTGAAATGTTATATTAATATACATAAAAGATTAAATGTTAAAGCAGGATTTATTATATAGTTTAAAAATGGAAGGTTGTTATGAAATGTTGTATTAATATATAGATATAAGATATAAGTATGGGGGAGGAGAAAAAGGGCAGATTACTGTTAAATTGGGAGTTATAATAATATTATTATGTTAAATTAGAAGTTAATATGTAATGCTATAGTAAAATGATATTTTGAAATGTATGGTTAAAGGGGGAAGAAATAATACTAATAATATTATTAGTAAGTAAGGGTCAGTATTTAGAGGACGGAGTAATGGGAGGGTAAAATATTATATAATCTGTTATGAATTAGGTTTTTATTGTGAGGAAGTCACAGGTGGGATGGGTGGTGAAGGGGGGTTAGGGAGGAGGGGGGAGAAAAATGTGGGGAAAAAATTTGTATTTGAAAACTTTTTCAATAAAAAAAACTTTACATATTTTAAAAGGGGACAAAAGGAAAAAAAATCAGGAGAAGATCATCTGATTCATATAGGAATTTCGATATTTTTGGATACTTTTTGATAATTATACTCCCCAATACTTTCGATAATTTATATACTTATATTAACTGTCAACTTGCAAAATAATTAATTTTTGATATCTTTCTATATATAGTATACATATCTATATAGTTTTCTATACTTATATATAACAGTACTTATTTCTATTTATACTAGTTACAACAGTATATATTTATATAGTATATAGCATTTATAGTATTATCAGTATTTACATATATTAATTTTTGATATCTTTCTACATATATTATACATTTTTATATAGTTTTCTATACTTATATATAACAGTATTTCTATTTATAATATTTATAATAGTATATATTTACATAGTATATAGCATTTATAGTATTATCAGTATTTACATATATTAACTTATGCATATATATCTATATTTATATAATATTTATAGTTTGAAACTGGTTTAAAGAAATAAGTGGGACATAGAGAATAAGTAAGTGTGATTTACTCTGGTAGCAGTGTTCCATTTCATGTTATTTACGGTATCAGGAGAGGCTAGATAAATATTGTGTTTTGGGAGAATCGGAATTAACTACCTCTAAACACATTCAAATTAATATTAGAAAATAGAGAATAATAGACAAGAAGAGGTAGCAATTAATGAATGATAATTTGGAGAAATATTGAGAAAATAATTAGAGAGCAAAAAATAGTCCTGAAAGAAATGACAAGCCTGTCATCAATGATTCTGAAAACAGGGAAGAAGATACCTTCCAATCCCACTATAACTATGACCTCCCCAGCAACCCAGAAATCAACGGAAGGGTTGTCTAAAATAGAAAAATCTGCAGCAACACCGACTGTGCAAACGTTGCAATCAACATTGACTTTAATTCAAGAAACATGATGATCATGCAAGAAAAAATGTCCAATAATCATACGATATTAAAAACAGACATTCAAGCTCCTGCGTGAGCTGCACTGGCTCCCAGTGGTCTTCTGGGTGCACTTCAAGGTGTTGGTTATCACCTTTAAAGCACTCCATGGCATAGGACCTAGTTATCTTCGAGACCATCTGCTGCTACTGATGGCCTCCCATTGACCTGTGCGCTCCCATAGAGAGGGCCTTCTCGGGGTGCCATCAGCCAAACAATGTAGGCTGGTGACCCCCAGGGGGAGGGCCTTCTCTGTGGGGGCACCTACCCTCTGGAATCAGCTGCCCCCAGAGATAAGGAGAATCCAAGACCTCCGTGCCTTCCGCCGTGCCCTTAAAACTTTCTTTTTCCAGCAAGCCGGGCTGGCCTAACACTTTTTAAATGTTTTAATTGGTTTGTTACTGTTTTTAATTATGGGGCCAAATTTATATATATCTTTTAATGGTATTTTAATATTTGTACTCTATGTGTACTCTGTGTACTCTGAGTCCTTAGGGAGAAGGGCGGTATACAAATTCAATAATAAATAAATAAAGTACTGGACCAGAAGATGAGCAAGATCCAAGTCTCGATACATAACAATGAACAAAGGATACTGAAGGCGGAATCCGGAATAGAGCAAAACAAGAAGAAATTAGATACGGTGGACCAGAAGGTTATGATGCAAAGTAGGGAGCTAGAAGATTCAATAATTCAACTGGAAATGGATAGGACCTCCTTTTATTTACATTTCCAGAATATTGTAGAAGACAAAGAGGAGGACCTGGGACAGATAATGACAGAACTAATCTCAGAAGTACTTCAACAAGACAAGCTAAAGATAATTAAAGAATTGGACGATGTCTATAGTGAGCCAGGCTAAGATTCGATATTGGGATAAAACTCAAATATTAGAAATCCAAATCTTTGGTCAAGACAGAAGTGCCTTTTCCGTGCCAAGGTGCTGAGATGACAAACAGTATTTGACGTTTGTCAAATACAAAACTAATTACAAAATTAGTGAAACAAAACGCAGACATAATTTGCCTACAGGAGGTGCACATAAAAAAAGAAGAGGGCAAATGCTTAGAGTACAAAAAATTTGGAAAAACATTTACCTCATTAGCAGAGAAAAAAAGAGGGGGTGGCAATTTATGTCAAAAAAGGAATTGAAGCAGAGCAAAAATATAATGACACAAAGGGAAGAACTCTAATGATTGAGCTTAAGAGAGGGAATTCCAAAATACTATTAGTAGGTCTATATGTTCCAAATAAAAATCAGGGAGAATACTTCAAAAAACTTCATGAACAATTAGGAAAAATTGAATATAACAAAATTTGCATAATAGGCAACTTTAATGGAATAGTAGACCCAGATAAGGATTATAAAAGCAATAAAAGTAATAAAAACAAAAGGGCAAAATTACCGAGAACCTTTTTTGACTTAGTGGAAGAATTAAATTTAATTGATATATGGCGGACCCTACACCCAAATAACAGACAGTATACATTTTATTCTAATCCTCAAAAGTCATGGTCTAGAATCAATATGGCATGGGTCACCAGGAATCTTGGATTAGAAATAGGAACGAGAGAAATCAGCCCAAATATATGGGCAGACCACAACCCCTTAGAAGTAAAGTAGAAGAGCACACAGAGGAAGAAACAACAGAGATGGAGGTTTAATGTGAAATTGTTGAGAGATAAAGAATGTGTAGACAAACTTAAAGAAGAATTAAAGTTCTTCTTCAGAGAAAATGAAAATCAAGAAACCCCTCGTGCAATTGTATGGGATGCAATGAAGGCCTACCTGAGAGGGGTTGTGATATCATATAGCGCACATAAAAATAAAGAAGAAAGAAAAGTCTTGGATGATTATTTAAATCACTTAGGAGAAACGGAAAGGAAACTCCAAGAAAACCCAGGTGATAAAATAGCAAAAGAAAGTTGGCTGATGTGGAGGCACAAATTGAATATCATAAATCAAGAAGACCTGGCACAAAAAATAAAAAGAACAAAACAATACTATTTTGAGAATGCCAACAAGTTGGGTAGGTGGCTGGCTTATAAATTAAAAAAGGAAAATGAAAAAGGGACAATCCATATATTAGAAGACTCTAAGGGTAATTTGTTGAACAAGGAAGAGGATAAATTAGAGATAGCTAGGGAATACTATGAAGCTCTTTATAAAGAAGAGGAGATCCCAGAAGAAAAAATAGTGAATTATTTGGCAAGTGAAGAGCTTCCACGGATAACAGAGGAAGAAAGGAAAATGCTCAACGGAAAGATAACGGTTGAAGAATTAAAAACAGCGCTCTCCAGACTCAAAAACAACAAATCACCAGGCCCGGATGGATTCCCAGGAGAAGTATATAAAAATCTAGAAGAAATATTACAACCAAAATTAGTGGAAATTTACAATGAGGGGCCTGATGATGGGCTCTAAAATCCCAGATTCGTGGAGGGAAGCCCATGTCACACTACTGCCGAAAGAGGGTGCCGACTTAAAACAAATTCAAAACTATAGACCAATTTCTCTCCTAAACTCCAACTATAAATTATTTATGAGTATAATGGCAGAAAGAACAAAAAAAAATTGAACACTTGGATACATAAGGATCAAAATGGATTTCTCCCAGGGAGGCAGATTAGGGACAATCTGAGAATTGTGTTGGACATTTTAGAATATTATGAAGAACACCCAGGAAAGCAGATGGCCTTAGTCTTTGTAGATGCCCAGAAGGCATTTGACAATTTAATTTGGAATTTCATGATTAAACAAGTCAAGATAATGGGATTTGGAGCAAATTTTGAAAAGATGATAAAAACTATTTATGACAACCAAAGGGTGAGCATCTTATTAAATGGAGACAGGACCAAAACATTCCAGATCAGGAAGGGGGTACGACAAGGTTGCCCCCTATCACCACTATTATTTATTTTGGCCTTAGAAGTTCTGTTATGGAAAATCAGGAATAATGGGGAAATTAAAGGATTAACAATCAGGAAAGAGATATATAAAATGCAAGCATTTGCAGATGATGTGGCCTTGATTTTGGAAAACCCATTAGAATCCGGACAAAAATTTTTAGAGGAGTTGGGTAAATATGGAGAAGTAGTAGGATTTAAATTGAATAAAACTAAAACCAAAATACTAACCAAGAATGTGACTCAGGTCCAGAAGAAAGAGATAGAAGAAAAATTGGGATTACAGGTTGTTAAAAAAATAAAGTATCTAGGAATCTGGATAACTTCAAGGTGTTCATCTCTAAAGGAAGACAACTATATCCCCTTAACTAAGAAAATAAAACAAGATTTGGATAGATGGAAGAAAAAATAGAATTGTCACTTCTAGGCAAAATAGATTCAATCAAGATGAACATCCTCCCAAAACTATTGTATTTGTATCAAACGATACCTGTAAATCTGGATAAGAAATTCTTTTTAGATCTTAACAAAAACATTAGGAAATTTATATGGGGTGGGAATAGACCAAGGATTTCACTTAAAATCTTACAAGGAAAAAGGGATTTAGGGGGATTTGGACTCCTGGATTTGGAAAGATATTACAGGGCAGCCAAGCTAGTATGGATAAGGGAGTGGGCCACTCTGGAAAATGAAAGGATCCTAACATTGGAAGGCCACGACCTACAGAAAGGGTGGCATGCATATTTATGGGACACAGAGAAGAAAAAGAAAACATATTTTCATAGGCATAAAATTAGAGATACTTTAATACAAACATGGACTGCAATTAAACAGTGATATTATAAAAAAGTTCCAAAGTGGCTCTCCATGATGGAGGCCCTGATTTATCCTAATAGATGGGGAATGAAGAAAATGTGTAGATACAAAGACATACTAGATGAAGGAGGAAATCTTAAGTCTAACGATGCCTTGAGAGATCAAGATATCAATTTAGACTGTTGGACTTATCTACAAATAAAGTCTAGATACCAGAAAGACAAGGAAGAATGTGGCTTAGAACTAGGATCTAGTGGATTCGATAAGGTTTTGATGGGAACAGAAAAAAAGATTTTGGCTAAACTATATAATTACCTATTAGATGATGATAGAACAGAGGATACAATTAAAAACCAAATGGGAGCATGGGAGAAGAATATTGGATGCAGTATAAATTTTAATGAGTGGGAAGAGGCATGGAATAGGAATTATAAATTGACCAGAGCAGTGACTTATAAGGAAAACCAGTATAAAATGCTACACAGGTGGAACTTAGCCCCTGCTAGGCTAGCAAAGATGTATCCAAATATTCACCCAAACTGTTGGAAATGTGGTCATGGGCAGGGCACCTTCTTTCACATGTGGTGGACATGCCCTGATGCAAAAAGGTATTGGAGCAAGATTTGGAGATGGTTACAAGAAATAATTGGAGAAGATATTGAATTGACACCTGAAATATTTCTCCTGGGAATAGTAAAGAGAAATTATGGAAAGAAAAAGACTTATTTAATTATACATATCACCACTGCTGCTAGACTGGCATATGCACAATACTGGAAAGAGAAAGATCTGCCAACAGAAGAACATATAATTAGGAAAATACTGGAGCATGCAGAGATGAGCAAACTAACACATGAAATAAATGAGGATGAAAACTCAGATTACTATTCTGTTTGGGGAAGGTGGTATGAATGGATGAATGATAAAATTAAAAAAGGAGGAAAAGATGTGCCTAATAAAAGGAATAAGTAGCTTAAGAAATACCAGGTGCATATCTTGTGTATATGTATATATGTATAAACACTGCACTTCTCATGTAAATAGAAATGATATTTAATGTATTTCACAAACTTAATAAAACATTTAAAAAAAAACAAAAGAACTAAATTCTTTAGTCTTTATACCTTTATTGATATTGGAACTGAAAAGAAAAAAATAGAAAGAAAGTTTGGACAGATTGGAGAAAGAAAACCGGAATATACTGGGTAGCAAGATGAGAAAAGTACCACAGTTTGATTAAAATGGATGTGAATACTTTCTATGTAATTGATGTCTAAACAATGTAAGGAGGAGAGTTCCTCCTGCTTCTTTCTCTCTCTTTTCTACTTTTTCTTTCCTTTTTTAAATATCCTCTTATTATATTCCGCTCTTTTTCCCCCCTTTTTTCCTTTCTCTTTTTGAATCTTTCTTTTTGATTTTTTCTGCTATACTTTTATTCCTTTTTTCTTCTCCCTTTCTCTTTCCTACTTTTACTTTTCATTACTATTATTAAGAGAAGTAATTTTCAAAGTGAGGAAAATTTGATTATAGAAAAACTACAAGAAATATGAAGATTATGAATGAATTTTTGATTATTAATAAGAATTGTTGATAGATTCAACGACTACAGAAAATTGTTTCTTTAAAATGGTTTAAATTATTGTTCTTTATAGAAAATAAGAAAACGTGAATGAAGCTTTGAATATTAGCAAGAATTGTTTATAGACTTTATGACTATTTTAAAGTGAGAAATGTCATTATAGAAAAACTACAAAAAATGTGGATATTTTTAAAGAATTTCTTTAAAAAAATATTAATAAGCGTTTCAATGGTTACAGAACATGGATTTGAAAGTGGTTTAAAATGTTTTTCTACAGTAAATAAGAGAATGGAAATGAATTTTTGAATATTAATAAGACTTGTTTATAGATTTTATAACTATGATAAATGGGTTTTAAAAATGGTTTAAAATGTTGTTTTACATAGAAAAACAAGAAACAAATAAGAAATGGGAGAAATTTAAAGAAAATTAATAGTTCAGGAGAGAGTAGGAGAGAAGATATATACTAAAATGCATTATTAGTTTAAATTGGCAAAAAAGTATGATTTTTTTACATACAGATGATTAAAGCTAAATTGTGAATTAGTCAAATATAAGGTTAGGAGCAGAGGAAAGCATTTCTGGAGAACAGTTGATTAGGCTGTGAACCAGCTAAAAATAAACCTAGGAGGAGCAGAGGAGGCAATGCTGGAGAGCAGTGAGAGCCAAACTGCGAACCAGTCAAATATAGGGTAAGGAGTGGAGGAAAGCATTCCTGGAAGACAGCTAATTAAGCTGTGAACCAGCCAAAAATAAATTTAGGAGGAGTGGAGGAGACAATACTGGAGAGCAGTTAAAGCTAAACTGTGAACCGGTGAAATATAGGTTAGGAGTGGAGGGAAGCATCCCTGGAAAACAGCTGAAAAGCTGTTATCCAGCCAAAAATAAACCTAGGAGGAGTGAAGGAGAAAATGTTGGAAAGCAGTTAAAACTAAACTGTGATCCAGCCAACAAATAAGGTTAGGAGTGGAGGAAAGCATCCCTGGAAACCAGCTAATTAATCTGCAATCCATCTAAAAATAAACCTAGGAGGAGTGAAGGAGATATTTTTGAAGAACAGTTACTGATTTTGAAACATTCTTAAGAGAGGAATAAAATACTTGATTATTAGATGTGAGTTAAAAGAAACATTGACTTGATTTGGGTCTTTGAAGTAAGGAAAATATATGAAATACTGATTGTTAAAATGATAAATGAATATTATAAAGAGCTGTTTAGATTTGAAGTTTAAGATTTAGGGTGATTACATAACAAAATATTAAATGTTAGAATAAGATGTTAGATTGAATGATAAAAATTGGGTTTAGATTTTTTCTTTTTTTTTTCCCTTTAAGATGTTAACTGATGAAATTTGGAATTTATTTTATACCGGATCAAACCCTTGCTCTAAAAAGATGCTGTTTTATGTTTTATGTTTAAAAATAAATAAATAAAAATTTCAAAAAAATCTCTTCTTTTGAGAAAAGAGTATACAAGACCTTGTGCTATCTTGGTTCACTTCCTTACTCTGCGGCCGCTCTCAGGCAGTGTTGATAGGAGGGGAGAGATCCAGCCTCACCCACTGCTTTACAGGGTTCTGCAGGATTTGGTACTCTCTCCGCTCCTGTTCAACATTTATATGAAGCCACTGGGTGAGATCATCTGTCACCATGGACTGAGGTATCACCAATATGCTGATGATACTCAGCTGTAAGTCTCGGCTTGTGGTGAGTTAAGTGATATCGTGTCCTCCCTCTCACCGTGCCTAGAGACTATTAGGGGCTGGATGGGGAGCAATGGGTTGAAACAACTATTGCAAGACCAAGTGGCTCTGGGTTTGAGGTTCATTGGCTCAGGAAGAATTGCCACTTTTGATCTTGGATGGGGTGGCACTGCCCCAAACAGATCCTATGCATAATCTAGGGGTTTGACTCCTGCTCAAAGAGCAGGTGGTGGTCGTGGCCAAGAGGACCATTGCGCAACTGCAGGTTGTGTGCCAGTTATGCCCTTTCCTGGACCAACAGTCCCTACTCACAGTCACTCAGGCCCTAGTCACTTACCGTCTTGACTATTTCAATGAGCTCTACATGGGGCTGTCCTTGAAGAGCATCTGGAAGCTCCAGTTGGTGCAAAATGCAGTGGCCCGCATGGTTTTGTGCAGACCCCAGTGTGCACATGTATCACCTCTCCTGTGGGAGCTGCATTAGCTGCCAATTTGCTTCCAGGTGCAATTCAAGGTAGGTGCTGGTTGTCACCTTTAAAGCCCTTCATGGCTTGAGACCAGGTTATCTGAGGGACCGTCTCTTGCCAGTCACACCTACACACATCAGAGCAGAGAGGCAGGGAATGTTGCATGCCCCATCCCCAAGGGAGATACACCTGGTGGGACCAGAAAAAGGGCCTTTTCCATGGTGGCTCCCTCTCTCTGGAACATCATTCCCCCAGAGATTAGAATGGTCCCCACTCTAATACTCTTCTGGAAGGCGCTGAAGACCTGGTTCTGCCAGCAGGCCTGGGGAACCCAGAGTGGGATGGAGCCCATTAAATGGCTCATGTGATCTACTGTTGCTGGGGCGGGGGATGGGAGGTGGGGGTGATTTTGTTATATTGTACTATATTAATTTATTTGATTCTTTTTGTTAGTTTTTATTGTTTTAAATGTGGTTTTATATTCTGTAAGCTGCCATGGGCAAATAGATGGCAATATAAATTCAATCAAATAAATACATACATACATACATACATACATACATACATACATACATACATACATACATAAAGACAGATGGATTTGTTCTTAGCTGCTGTTGTTGTTTTTTTCAATTTTTTTTTTAAACACAGAAATAAACATACAATATATCTTTTCAGAACAGAGCATTGATCCGGTCATAAATTTGTTCAACTTTTTGCTCATCTTTAACAAAAAAAAATATATTCTATTTTTGCCATAATACTTATCACAAATCTCAGCTATTACCATCTTATTAAAAACTAACTCATATTAACTTGATCAAAGCAATTACCCTTCTAGTAATCCACCTTAAATCTTAATTCAATTAATACCTCATAATACATTTCACAATTCTTACCCTAAATACTCACTATTTACAATACAATTCAAACATGTTCATATTTCTAAACCTTATTTCCATTTCTAAAACTTCCTTACATTTTGTTATTACTTCATATAATATTAATTAAATCTTTATTTAATTATTACTTCCTCAAATTTAAGTCTTATCTCTAATCTTGAAAATATACCAAAAGTTCTTAGTTCAAATAACACAACATAATACAATTCATAATTATTTCCCTACATTCTGACTATTTAACAATACCATTATCTAAAAACCCTTTACATGAGAGGACTTCCGGTGGCACTGTAGGCGTTGATGGTCGCTCCCTTCGGAGTGCTAGCCCCGCGATCACGTTAAAGCCGCTAAAACAGCGAAAATCAGCTGCCGAGCGGCTTGGAAACTTTCCCCTCAGGAAAAGGGAGGAAAGAGAGCAGCTGGGTGTGAGTAGAGCTCCCCAAGAGCCCCAGGAGTAATTCTGGGGCTTGAAGGGTGAGAGCTCCCTGGAAGCCCGACAGAGTTCTGGATCCGAGACGCTTCTGCTTTAAGCAGAACAAGACGCCGTGACCACTCCTGCAACAATCTTTCAAAATACTGGATACAAAAGCAGGCAGAGCAAAGGCAGGAGTGATCATAATTGCAAGTACCAAACTTTAACTCTGAATGTGTATTATATACATCGTTCTGGATTATTAAGGGAAGAAAGAGAAAGGAAATGGCGCCGGAGCTTTAATGGGGTGTGGAAGTGAAAGTTAAGAGCAAAGTATCATCCAGCGCTGACAGCCCCTGTTTAAAAGTATTGGATTTTACTTTAAAAGAATGAAGATTTAAAATTGACTTTAGATGAATCAAAAAATTTACTGAGGACTGGAAATGAACTTGATTTAGTGGACTTATTGTTTTGGCTGTTGCAAAAGTTTAAAATTAAAACTGAAAATTAGAAAATGGCTTCAAGGCAAATAAAAACTGTTGCGGCTAAAAGTGCTGGGGGATCACCAGCCCAACTATCTAAATTGCAATCTTTGTCAGCTCCAATGGAACCACAAATATTAACCTGGAAGCTTTACAGGAAGCTTTAAAGACACAAGCCTCTGTTTTAGAGGAAAAAATTACTTCTGTCTTTGAAGAAAAAATGTGGGATGTGGCTGAAGAGATGGCAGAAATTAAAAAGATAATTCAAATTCGAAATAAGGAAATCAGAGAAGATATTGTTTTGGCATTTCAGGGTCTGGCAAGCCATATTGAAGGGCTAGATGAAAGAGTGGAAGAAATTAATCAATCCAATGTGGATTTGGAAAATAAAATGGGTGAGGTCCAGACAAAGATGGAGAGGGCAGACTTAGAAGTGACAATGATACAATATAGGGTGATGGAGTTTGCCCTGAGAGTAAGAGGCCTGAGAGAAAATAATCAAAAGAATTTGCGAGAGATCTTTGCAGAAGCCTTTGCACAGATGATTGGAGAACAAAAGGCAGATCTTGAATGGCAAATTGACAAAATTTATTGTGTTAACTCATGGGTTGCCAGACAGAAACATTTACCAAGAGATATTGTAATCTACTTTACAACAAGGAAGATACGAAATGAAATTTTACAAGCTTCCTACAAAAATAAACTTCAAGTGGCAGGGCAGGAGGTTTTAATATTGAAAGAAATTCCTCCCAAAATGCTGAGAACCAGAAAGGACTATGCTTTTTTCGTGGAAGAACTTAGAAATCGCCAGATACAGTACAGATGGGAGGTTCCAGTTGGATTAGTGGTGAATTACTCAAGAGAAAAATATCATCTCAATACAGTTTGGAAGGCAAGAGACTTTTACACAAATGTATTAAAGGTTGGATGCCCACCCTCCCCAGAAGCTAGAAGAAGAAAGGAAGCAGAGGAGGCAAGAAAGGGAGAGAAAGAAGAAATGCAGGCACAGGCCCAAGGAGGGGTTTTGATTATTCAAGAAGACTTAATACAACTCTTGGGCACTGTTCAAGCTCCGGTGTTATTGGAAAAAATAGAGGAACCAAAGGATCAGAGACAGACCCGAGCAGCAACTAAGCACAGAGAAGAATTAAAGGTGCAGCAAGTTCAGACGAAAACTCAAGAAATCACAAAAACAGAAGCAGTGGGAGGAGCAAGGCTGAAGAGGAAAATGCAGGAAGATTTTCAGATGATGCTCCAAAAGCTTCATGGTGCCAAGAATGGCAACTAGATTTTTAACTTGGAATATCAATGGTTTAAATTCACCACAAAAGAGGAGGAAAATATTTCATTATTTGAAACAGTACAAAAATGAAGTAATTTGTTTGCAAGAGACACATATTAGAATGAAAGATCAAAAACATTTGATAAACGCAAGATTGGGAACACATTTTGTAGCATCTGCACCAGAAAAGAAAAATGGCATAGTTATATACTTAAAAAAAGATTTAGTAGCTAGACTAATTGAAGCAGATGATCAAGGAAGATATATAGCAATTGAAATTTTAATAGAGGGGGGAAAATACTTTTAATTGGAGTATATGCACCTAACCAACAACAAGAAAAATTTTACAAGCTTTTACATACCAAACTAATACAATGGGATTACAAATCGTGTATATTATTGGGTGATTGGAATGGAATTTTGGATACTAAAAAAGACAAAAAAGGACCTTCGCAAAATATTCAAATGCGTGCTAGATTGCCTAAATCTTTCTTTGATATGATGGAAGATATGGAGTTGAGAGATATCTGGTGAGAACGGAATGTTGAAGAAAAAGACTACTTTTTTTTCTGATAGACACCAATCCCTTTCTAGGATTGACTTTATATTAATTACTAATGATTTTCTTTCTAGGGTGAAGAAGAGGAAGATATGTCCAAGAACATTAACAGATCATAGCCCGGTTTGGATGGAACTGGAACATGAAAAGGGACCCAGGAGGTCCTGGAGGTTAAATGAAAATTTGTTTGGATATGAGGAAAATGTGAAAGAATGTAAAAAATTTTTGAAAGAATATTTTGTTATGAATATGCATAAAGGTACATCTATGGAAGTGGTATGGGATGCAAGGAAAGCTATATGAGAGGTATTTTAATATATTTGAATAATAAACACAGACGTAGACAGGAAAAAACGGATTGATTTAGAAGAGGAAATAAAAAAGAGAGAGCAAGTATTAACATTGAACACAGCAGATAAGAAAACAAAAGAAGCAATTAATTTAATGTGAGGGCAATTTAATATGTTGATGGCAGATCAGGCTGCAACTAGTCTGCAATATGCTAAACATAATACTTTCTGTAATGCTAATAAACCAGGTAGATGGTTAGCATATTTGTTAAGGAAAAAACAAAAGCTACGTACTATAGAGAAAATAGAATATAAAGGTAAAGAGGTGTATCAGCAAAACATGATTTAAAAAGCATTTTTAGAATTTTACACGAGGTTGTACGTTAGTGATAAAATTCAAGGTATGGATATAGATAGATATCTACAGAAGGAGAATATTTCTATAGTTACAGAAGAGCAAAGGGAAGGTTTGAATCAACCGATAACCTCGGAAGAAATTATCTTAGCAATTAAACAGTTGAAGGTGGGTAAAGCTCCTGGGACAGATGGATTGACAGCTCTTTATTATAAAAATTTGCAGTTAGAAATGGTGGAACCACTTAAGGAATTATTTATTAAAATACAATCTGGAGGAGATGTATCCTCATCTTGGAGAACAACATTTATTTCTTTGATTCCAAAAGAGGATCAAGACCATAGTCAGCCAAAGAACTATAGGCTTATATCACTTTTAAATACAGATTACAAGATTTTTGCTAAAATATTAGCAAATAGGTTAATGCTACTTATGCAACAAACGATTCATAATGATCAAACTGGTTTTATAAATGGGAGACAAATGAAAAGTAACGTAAGGCAAATAGTTAACATATTGGAATATTTGGGGAAGAACAACCAAGTCCCTGCGGCGCTTATATTTTTGGATGCAGAGAAGGTATTTGATCGATTGAATTGGAATTTTTTATTGAAAATAATAGAAAAGATGCAGTTTGGAGAGTATTTTACACAATCTATTAAGGCAATATACCAGAAACAAACAGCACAAATAATAATTAATGGTAGTTTAACAGAAACTTTTAATATTGAAAAAGGAACAAGGCAAGGATGTCCTTTGTCCCCATTACTGTTTATTTTGACTTTGGAATTTTTGCTGAATAAAATACGTGGTTCAGATAAAATAAAGGAAATTAAAATTAGGCATTATAATTATAGATTACGAGCATTTGCAGATGACTTGGTTGTTACTTTAACCCAACCAGTGCAATCTGTTATAGGTTTAATGGATATAATTAATCAATATGGACAAGTATCTGGATTTAAAATAAACGTAAGGAAAACAAAAATAATAACTAGAAATATGACTATAAATCAAAAAGAAGAAATAGAAAGAGTAACAGAGTTTACTATTTGAAATAGTAAAGAAGGTTAAATATTTAGGGGTTTATATTGTGACTTCAAATGTAAAATTATACAAGTATAATTACAAACCATTGTGGCAAAATATACAGAAAGAGATGGAAAACTGGAAAAAACTACAATTGTCTTTGTTGGGAAGAATAGCAACAGTAAAAATGAATGTTTTACCAAAGTTTTTATTTCTTTTTCAAATGATACCAATACTTAAAAAAGATGCAAATTTGAAGAAATGGCAGAAGGGTATCAGTAACTTTGTTTGGGCAGGAAAGAGACCGAGAATAAAGCAGAAAATAATGCAAGATATACGTGAGAGAGGAGGTCTCAAAATGCCCAATTTAAGATTATATTATGAGGCAGCTGCCCTTTCAGCAATTAATGATTGGACTAACTCAACAGAAGATAGAATATTGAATATAGAGGGATATGATTTGGTATATGGCTGGCATGCATATTTATTATATGATAAAAAGGTGGATAAGAATTTTAAAAGTCATATATTAAGGAATGTGTTATTACGTGTCTGAAAAAAGTATCAATATAAACTAAACAATAAAATACCTATATGGGCAATACCCAGACATGCGATAGAGAATATAAGTGTAGAACAAAAACAAGATGTGGTTACTTACAAAGAGCTTCTTATTATGGAAAGAGGCACATTGCAGTTAAAATCTTTGAATGTATTAAAAGAAGAAAGGATAATTCAAATTTGGTTTCAGTATGGACAGCTGCAAGCTAGATGGAAAGAGGATCAGAAAATTGGTATCTTGCAAAATGGGGAAAACTTGGTAAAACAAATTAGAGGCTAAGGTCAAATGCACATAAAAAGATTGTATAATGTACTGATAGAGATAGATTCAGAAACAGAGTTAGTCAAAGACTGTATGATAAAATGGGCACAAAATATTGAGGAACCAATAATGATGGAAACGTGGGAAAAAATATGGGTTAGAAATGTAAAATTTACGCAAGCCCAAAACTTGAGAGAAAATTTTTTATAAAATGTTTTATAGATGTTATCTAGATCCTAAAAAGTTAGCTTGTATGTATCCAGGTTTACAATCCAAGTGTTGGAGATGTAAGTGTAATGATGCCACGTATTATCACATATGGTGGACATGTAAAAAAATCAAGGCATTTTGGATAAAAATATGGTGGATTATGCAAAATATTCTTTAAAAGAAGATAAAGTTTACCCACAGTTGTTTTTATTGGGTATAATTACGGATTGTACGGTTATAGAGACTAATTTGATTTTGAATTTAATAACCACAGCCAGACTTTTGGTGGCGCAGTACTGGAAGAAGGAAGATCTACCTACTATTGAAGAATGGACACTAAAAGTAGTGAATTTAGTGGAGATGGCTAAAATTTCAGCATATTTGAAGGATCACTCAAATGAAAGATATATATTGGAATGGAGAAGATGGATTGACTATATTCAAAATAAATATGGGACTAAAAAGTTTCAAATAGCTTATGAATAAAAAAAAGATATTTAAGGGAATTCTTCTATTTAGTCATGTAAAGGGGAGTTAAAGTGCAAGAGGGAGATAGGAGTTTATAGATAATTTGCATATGTTAGCTTATGTTTGTTAAATGCTATACCCTGTATTTTGCTCTGGGAAGTCCAGCGGGGGAGGGGTGGGTTGGGAGGGGGGAGGAGGGGTGGGAAAATTGTTTGTAAAATTTTTTTTAAAACTTTTCAATAATAATAATTTAAAAAAACCCTTTACATGAGTCTTATTTAGTAAATCATAATCCTATATCATTTCTCCTGGTTTACTGAGGAGCTCCAGGGGATGAAGTGGCGTAGACGAGGCCTAGAGAGCTGTTGGAGAGCCAGTCGTTCCGAATCTAACCAATTTCAGTTAAGGTCGGCCACACGGGCCCACCTGGTGGAGTTGGCGGCGGCAAAGCGCCGCTACTTCACCGATGTCATCGCGTCCACAGAGAATCGTCCGGCTGCCCTGTTCAGGGTGTCCCGCTCCCTCTTAAATCAGAGGTTGAGGGAAGACCCTTTACAGGGATGAGCCAAGGAGTTTGGTCAGCACCTGTTGGACAAAATTGCTCAGATTTGGGACGGCCTGGACTCTGACTGGACAGAGTCAGACGGGGGTGAGACAGCGGATCTTGTGCTTTGGGAAGAGTTTGACTCTGTTACCCCAGAGGAAGTTGACAGGATCATGGGGAAGCTGAGTGCGGCCACATGTGTAAGTGCGGCCACATGTTGGACCCGTGTCCCTCCTGGCTGGTTTATTCAGCCGAGGAGGTGACACGAGGCTGGATCCAGGCGGTGATAGCGGCTTCTTTGAAGGACGGTAACTTCCCAACCACCTTGAAGGAGGCGGTGGTGAGGCCCCTCCTCAAGAAGCCAGCCTTGGATCCAGTTGTCATTTTCGTCCAATCTCCAACCTCCGCTTTTTAGCGAAGGTTGTCGAGAATGTGGTGGCACATCAGCTCCCGCTGGTCCTGGAGGAAACGGATTACCTTGACCCGGACCAATCGGGTTTCAGGCCTGGGTACAGCATGGAGACAGCATTGGTTGCTCTGATGGATGATCTCTGGAGGGCCCGGGACAGAGGTTCTATTGGATCTTTCGGCGGCATTTGATACCGTTGACCACGGTATCCTGCTGTATCGCCTTGAGGGGTTGGGAATGGGGGGCACTGTTTTACGGTGGTTCTCCTCCTACCTCTTGGGTCAAATGCAAGCAGTGTTGACAGGGGGCAGAGATCGACCTTGAGGCCCCTCACTTGTGGGGTGACCAAGGGGTCAGTCCTCTCACCTGCCCCTGAGTATGCTGATGATACTCAGCTCTTTATTTCCACCGCGAACCAACCCAGCGATGCCCTCAACATGATGGCCTGGTGCCTGGAAGTGGTACAGGTCTGGATGGGTAGAAACAGACTGCAACTCAACCCAGCCAAGACCGAGTGGCTGTGGGTACCGGCATCTCGGTTCGGGGAGAGGTGCCATCGCTGACTATAGGGGGTGAAGTTTTGCCCCCTGTAGACAGGGTGTGCAACTTGGGCGTCCTCCCGGATTCATGGTTGAGCTTAGAAGATCATATAATGACTGTGACCAGGGTGGCATTTACCCAGATACGTCTGGTGTGCCAGTTGCATCCCTACTTGGACCGAGATGCCCTATGCACAGTTACTCATGTGCTGGTCACCTCACGGATTGACTACTGCAATGCTCACTACATGGGGCTGCCCTTGAGGACCACTCGGAGGCTTCAGCTGGTGCAAAATGCAGCCGTGCGGGTTGTGATGGGAGAATCTCGATACTCCCATGTTACACCTCTCCTGAGTGGCTTGCATTGGTTACCGGTTGCCCTCCGGGTGAGATTCAAGGAGCTGGTGATGACCTATAAAGCCATACATGGCTTAGGCCCAGGATATTTGGCGGACCACCTACAGCCAGCAATGATATCCCATTGCCTGGTTCGCGCCCATATAGAGGGCCTGTTCAGGGTGCCATTGGCTAGACAGTGCCAGCTGGCAGCCCCCATTGGTAAAGCCTACTCGGTGGGTGCACCAACCCTCTGGAATGAACTTCCCTTGGAGCTCTGATTAGCGCCTGACCTTAGCACCTTCCGTCGTGAATTAAAAACTTGGCTTTTTAAATCACTTGACCTGGTCTGATGGGGGGTTTTAAGGGTTAAATTTTATTTTTTTTAGATTTTAGATTTTATTTTGTATTGTGGCTTGTGTATTTATTATTGTGAGCTGCCCTGAGTCCATTGGGAGATAGGGCGGCATATAAGGCGAATAAAATAAAATAAAATAAATAAATAAATAAATTTCAATTTTCTTTTCTTTTTGCTTAAATGAATGTATTATTAAAAATATTCAAATTATTACAATTGTTATAGATATTTAAACAATATCCCAATTATTATAGCCATCAATTTTCTTGAATAATATCATCCAACATCTCAATAAAAATTAATTCATTATGTCCATTGATATATTTCCATCTATATTTCAATTCTAAGTATCTGTAACATATTCTTCTCTTTCTTTTTTTTTTAAAGAAATTTTTATTGATTTTCCAAAACAAAAAAAGAAAATATACAATCAATCTCTGCTATCGGAGGTACAGTGTATTTACAGTAAAGTGAAACAAATATTGGTAAACATAAGGCTTCAGTCTTAACTATACATGAACTATACAATATGACTATACTACATGTGCCAGGTCAAATTTCAAAAGTCATGTTTTCGTCTTATTTTTAAGCCAATGGTACCAAATACCCCATACTTCATAGTATCTTGAGTTTTCCTCATTTTTTAGCTCACTTGTCAGTTTCGCCATTTCTGCGCACTCTAAGATCTTATTTATTAGAGTATCTTCTGAGGGTAAAAGTTTGTTTTTTCACCATTTTGCGAAGGCTAATCTAGCCGCAGTTATAATCTGAATTATCAATTGGGTTTTGTTGTTGTTTAAGGCCTCTTCAGTTATGCCTAGGAGGAAAAGTTCCGGGAGTAGGGCTACCTCCTGTCCTGTTATTTCACAGAGCCAGTGTTGAATTTTGGACCAATACTTTCTAGACTCAGGGCAAGTCCACCATAGATGATAGAAGGTGCTGACCGATTTTCCACATTTCCAACATGTGGGAGAGAGATTTGGGAACATCTTAGCTAGCTTCGCTGGGGCTAGATACCACCTATGAAGCAATTTGTAATGTTTTCCCTAAACGTTGTCGATTTAGTTATTTTATAATTTCTATTCCAAGCTATCTCCCAATCATTGAAATTTAATCTATATCCTAAGTTTTTTTCCCAGATGTTTAATTGTCTTTTTGCTATAGACTCTGCCTTATCTTCATCTAGTAAAAAGTGATAAATTTTTGTTAACATTTTTTTTTCTGGTCCCCAAATTATTTTGTCAAAATTTCCATGTTTCGCTGCTATTCCAAATTTGTCTCTGTCTTTTTGAAATCTTGAATTGATCCGAATATAATTCCACCAGTCCAAGCTAAAGCCCTGCTCCCTCAATAGCTCCAGGGATTTTAGTTTCCCTTCTTCATCGAGGATGTCTTTATATGTACCCCATTTTTGATCATCTCTCCTGATTGGAGCCGCCAGCGATTCTATAATAGAGAGCCAAATGGGTACCTTAGTATAGATCTTCTGTCTAATTTCGGTCCATGTACAGATGAGGGTCTCCCTGATTTTATGCTTGTGAAAATAGGATTTTTTCTTATTCTTTATATCCCAGAGATGAGAGTGCCATCCTTCTAGGAGGTCATGGCCTTCCAAAGTCCTATCCTGTAACTTGATCCACTCCTTGATCCAAATTAATTTTGCGGCCTTTTGATATAGTTCCCAGTCAGGGAGCCCAAAGCCTCCCAGATTCCTTTTCCCTTGGAGTATCTTAAAAGAAATCCTTGATTTCTTACCCTCCCACAAAAAGTTCCTGATGTGTTTGTTCAGGTCCAAAAAGAATTTCTTGTCTAGTGTTAGCGGAATATTTTAGAATAGAAACAGAATTTTTGGTAGGATGTTCATTTTGATCGCTGCAATTTTACCAATCAGAGACAATTTGAGCTTTTTCCACCTTTCAAGGTCTTGGTGTGTTTTCTGTAAAAAGGGAGTGTAATTATCCTCTTTTAGTGAGGAAAATCTCGCGGTAATCCATATTCCCAGATACTTTATTTTCCTAACTATCTGGAGGCCTAATGATTTTTCCAATTCTTCCTTTTGTAAATCTGTCATGTTTTTCACTATAATTTTGGTTTTATTCTTATTAAGTTTTAGGCCCGCCACCTCTCCATACTCCTGGATTTCCTGCATTAATTTTACACCAGATTCTAGTGGGTCTTCCATTATGAGGGCTACGTCATCCGCGAAAGCTTGGGTTTTGAAGGTTTCATTCCTAATCTTTAATCCCTTAAGCTCTTTGTTGGTTCTTATCTTTCTGAGTAGCACCTCTAGTGCCAGGATATATAGTAGGGGAGATAAAGGACATCCCTGTCTCACTCCTTTTTGGATCTGGAACAACTGGGTTCTATCTCCATTCACTAGAATGTTTGCCCTCTGGTTTTTATATATGTTCTCAATCATCTTCCTAAAGTTGGTGCCAAATCCCGTTAGATCAATTTGATTTATCATAAAGGTCCAATTCAAATTGTCGAATGCCTTTTGGGCATCGACAAACATTAAGGCCAGCTGTTTTTTGGGATGTTGTTCGTAATATTCAAAGGTGTTTAAAACTGTTCTCAAATTGTCCCTGATCTGTCTCCCTGGGAGAAAGCCATTTTGGCCTTTATAAATCCAGCGATTTAATATTTTTTTGAACCTCTCCGCAATTATATTCATGAACAGTTTATAATCTGCATTCAACAATGAGATAGGTCTATAGTTGGATATCTGTTTCGGGTCGGCACCTTCTTTCAGTATAAGCGTCAAATACGCTTCCCTCCATGAATCTGGGATTGTGATACCCGCCAGGGCCTCGTTTAATATTTCTAGCAGCTCTAATTTTAAGGTGTCATCAAATTTTTGATATAATTCCCCGGGGAGACCATCTGGGCCTGGAGTTTTATTCTTCTTTATTTTAGAAAGGGCCGTTTTTAATTCCTCTATGGTAATTTTTTCATTTAACAGTTCCTTTTCTTCTTCAGAAATTAGCGGTAGTTTAGCTTCACACAAATACTGTTCTACCTTGCTTGACGCTATTCCTGCATTTTTGTATAAATCTTCATAAAATTTTCTTATACTCTCTAATTTGTCCTCTTCCTTCGTCAGCAAGTTGCCCTTAGAGTCTTCTAATACTAGTATTTGGTTTTTTTCCTTCTCTTTTTTTAGTTTATACACCAGCCATCTCCCCGATTTGTTAGCGTTCTCAAAACAATAGTGTTTGGATCTTTTTATTTTCTGTGCCATTTCCTCCTGGTCCAATAGGTTCAATCTATGTCTTGTCATCGACCACTGTTGTTTGGACGCCTCATCTCCTGGGCATTGCTGGAGTTTATCTTCGGCTTGCAATAGCTTATTGGTGAGCTCTTCTGTGATCTTTCTTTTTTCCTTGTTTTTGAAGGCAGTATATGATATGGCTATCCCTCTCACGTAGGCCTTCATAGCGTCCCACACGATTTCTTTAGCTGTCTCTCGATTTCCATTTTCTATGAAGAAGCGTTTGACTTCTTCGTTCAATTTCCGGATAAACTCTTCTTCGTATAACAACTTAGTCCTTAAACTCCATCTCTGTTGTGTTTTCTTTATATTGTGGTGCCAGCTAATCTCGAGGAATTTATGGTCTGCCCAAGCATTTGTGCACATGTTAACATTTTTAATTTCAAGGCCCAGTTTTCTGGTAGTCCAAACCATATCTATTCTGGACCAGGAGTTATGTGGCATTGAATAGAAAGTGAATTGTCTGTCATGGGGGTGTAGAGTGCGCCACAAATCGATTAGGTTAATCTCATCTACTAAATCAAAAAAAGTCTTTGGTAGGGGAGATCTTTTGTTCTTTTTAGTTATATCAGATTTATAATCATATTTAGGGTCTATAATTCCATTGAAATCCCCAACCATACAAATTTCATTGTTTGCCCATTTTGCTAGCTGTTCATGTAATTTCCGATAAAATTTCCCTTGTTTTTTATTCGGGGCGTAAACCCCCACCACTAACACCTTAGAATTGCCTCTCGTTGTCTCTACTATCAGTATTCTCCCTTTTTCATCTTTATATTTACATTCTGCCTCTATTCCTTTCTTAACATAGATAGCCACCCCCCTTTTTCTTTTCTCCGCTAATGAGAAGAATACTTTACCGAATTTGGTATAATTTAAATAGTTGGCTTCGTCCTTTTTTATATGGACCTCTTGGATACAAATTATATCAGGCTTTTGTTTCGTCAGATTCGACAGTATTATCCTCCTTTTTTTTGTAATCATTTAGACTGTTCGCATTGAGCGATAGGATCTTAGTATCGTTCATTGCTGTAGCTGTCCTCTAGTAACTGGTTTTTATTTGCCTTTTAGTGTTACTGCTCTCACTGGCCTAGATTTTTTCCCTTTTTCTTCTGTGTCTTCCTTTTTCTTCTCCTCTTCTATGTCTTCTCTAGTGATTTGTTCTTGCGATGTCTCTTCTTCCGTATTTTGTATTTCGTTTTCCTCCTTACTGGTTTGTTCCTCTTCACCTCCCCTTAGTTGTTCTAGGAAATCTTGGGCTTCACTTACACAATCAATTCTGATTTTCCTCCCTTGCCATGATATTAGCAATCCTTCTGGGAGGAGCCACCTAAATATTATGCTTCTCCTGTTTAATTGGTTTGTCAAAAACCTATAGTTTTTCCTCCTCTCCCTCACTCTCCTTGGAATTTGTTTTAAGATGTTCACTTCTTTTCCCCCGTATGTGATTTTTTCCTCCCTAGCTATGTTATACAGAATGTCTCTCACTTTTTTCCTAGCGAAGCGAATATGGACTTCTCTAGGGAGCCTGTTCCTTCTCACATAGTTGGTTTGAACTCTGTAGACCTCGTTGATCTCTCGGATTATATCTTGCTTGTCCTGTTGGAGCGTCTCTGCAATCAACTCGGCCATCCTATCTCCTAGGTCCTCTTCTTTGTCTTCCGCTATGTTCTGGAAACGCAAATAAAACGAGGCCTTGTCCATCTCGAGTTGAATTAAAGCGTCTTCTGTATCTTTATTCTGCGCCCACAGGGTTTGATCGACCATGTCCAGTTTCTTCTCGTTTTTTTCTATTCTTTGTTCCGCTTTTTGGATTCTGTTCTCGTTGCTGGCAATCGTAGTTTGGATCTCGTTCATTTTAGCATCTAGTCCATGTATATCGAGTTTCAGTTCGGAGTGGCTATTTAAAAGCTTTTCTTGCATCGCAAGCATTGTTTCTTGTATCGTTAGTAGCGACGATTGTAATGTTTGCAACGTTGGAATTGCTGGAGGTTTGTCAGTTTTCTGTGAACCTTCTACTACTTTCTGGATAGCTGGCGATGACATTGCAATCGTGGGAATGGATGGCCCCCTTTTTGTTAGTTTTTGCGATTGTGGATGTCAAACTTGCCATTTCTTTCAGGAGTGCTTTTTGGTCTCTAATTATATTCTCAATCTTACACCATATAATCATCCAATGTGACTTGCCACCTTGTATTCGAAGAGACTATCTTAAATCCCTTCCTCCTTAATTAATTCCCACTAATTTCTTAATATGATTCAGCTAGAGCTTGGTTTATAGATTAGTATGATATGGGAATTCTAGGCAGTAAGTCCAGATAAGGTTCTTATAGAACTAAATAGAATCTTAATATAATTATTAATTATAAATATGTTAATACGTTAATAGGTTAGACAGTTGAAGGATTAAATTAATCAATAAGTTAATTAAACAGTAATCAATAAATTAATAACTTGATAAATTCTCTTAATAGTTTCTAAGTATCTAAATTGAACCCTTACTATAGTATACGATATTACTATCAAATAAATAAATATATAAAAGGCTATTACCAACCAGAATAAATATTTAAGATTTAAGCTATTTGATATTTGAGATTCAATAAATTCAAAAAGTAGAATAAATATACCTAGATAAATATATGTATACTGTATCAATTCAATTAATGCAAATCTAAAACCTTATATAAAACTATATCCAATCACTATTTAATAAGATCAATACTTAAATACTCAAGTTTATATATTCAGTATTTCCTAACCTAAAGCAAATCTAGTTGAAGGTAAAATATATATATATAAATAGATATTTTTCTTATAACTTATCGAAGGCAAAGGCAAAGTTCTGAGTATTGAAATTTCAACTACTCGAGGGATCAGGGGAGAGAAAAGAAATAGAAGAATATCTATGAGGGATATAGTGAACTCCCAGCGTTAGGTCTTCGCTTCTTAGCTCTACTAAGTTCCGGCGCTTCTCAGTGGTAAGGCTCACCGCTAGAGCGTCTCTTTGTCAATCCTCTGCTGCTTCAATCTTGTGGCTCAATGGATGCACTTCCTGTTTCCCCAGAGCTCTCTAAAGCTTTCAAAAGCAGGTCACAAATTTCTCCTTCTTCTTTTTCACTTTGATCGTAAAAAACAACCCAACCGCCCCGATTGACTTTTTCAAATCTTTTCCCTTCTCACTACACCGTCTGGAGCTCTTTATAAAGGTCTTTATCCTCCCTCCGTGGATCTCAACCGCTCGTCAGGTTGTCGGGTCTTCGTAGATGTAGTCTCCTTACACCCTCGCTGTCGCCGCCTGATTTCAGGTTGAGCACTCCTCTCCCGACTCCGCTGACCTCCTCTTTCAGTGCAAAATCGCTCCAAGGTAAAAAATGAGGCTTTAGATCAAGCACCGCACCTCCAATCTCCTTTTAAGCTTCCCGTCTCTTGCCGGCTATTACAGCTTCAGGCCCGCCATTAGCGGCCGGCTCACCGCGTTGGATTGACAGAGCTGCCGGGTTCAGCGAGAAGTGGTCGCACCCCACTTTCCCACTTGCCTGGCTTCCCCTCTTGTCCGCGGGACTCTCCAGGTCCTACGCCCCTTAAGGGATCCCCAAAACACGATGAAAAGAGGTGTGAAGGAGCAGCGAGCACTCACTCCACACCCTGTCGCTGCAAGTCACCAGCCGGAAGTCCCTCTTCTCTCCTTTCTATCTTCGTTTCTCTCTCCCCCATTTTACTCTATCTATCCCATTGTTTCCCCTCTCTTTCTTTTCCTCTTATTTTACCATTATTAATCTCAGTATAATCATTAAATTAAAGTCCTAGACTCTTGTATTTAACTCTATATTCCTTAATATTTTTCAATCTTTTTCTTTTATCATTCCACTGTTAATCCCAGTATAATCATCTTTATTTTTACTGTTAATCCCAGCATAATCATCTTATTTTTACTGTTAATCACAGCATAATCATCTTTATTTTTACTGTTAATCCCAGCATAATCATTTTATTTTTACTGTTAATCCCAGCATAATCATTTTATTTTTATTGATAATCCCAGCATAATCATCTTTATTTTTTTTTTCATTGTGAATCCCAATGTAATCTCTAGGAAGCTCCTTTTTATTATTACTATTCACATATTCAGTAATTTCTTCATATTTAATCATATTGTCTTTATCTTCTTTATTTTCAATCTCTGTGTCTTGCTTCTCTGTCTTCATTTTCCTGTCTGCTTATGTGTGCTCCATTTCAGCTTTTATGTTCTCTAATTTTAGTCATCCATACAACATTATAATTATTTCTCTTATTTCCATTTTCCATGGCAAGTACATCAATTTAATCATTTCTCTAATTTCCTGCACCATTTTATTTTTTTTAAGTTAGTATTGTTCCGATTATAAAAGTTCCATTGTGTTCCCCCCTGCCCCCCCTCAAAGTCAAGCCACTTGCAGACAAAGAAATCCTTCCCCAAAAGTTCTCATGGCTCTTATCTGTAAAGTTCACACTTTTTCAAAACAAAGACCAAGTTGCAATTTTTCCTTTTTACTCCTGAAGGTGTCTCTCCAGCTTCCAAAACCTCTATTCCATTCATCCCTCCTGCTCAATGCTTAATCCGGTTGCCCCAGCTTCATAGCAGCTGCAATGGCTGCCATCCCCCGCCGCTGAGTCATAGAGAGATTCCTCTGACCTTCGAGGAACTTGCTTGTTCCTCTTGGTCTTCCAAGGAGCCTCTCTTTCTTCCCCATCCTTACAGGATGGTTCTGGTCTGAAGACCCATCGGCAGCGGTTCGTCAGTCCAGGTTTTCGCGGGGCTCATCAGAGCCCGCTATTTCCCCTACTATCTCGCCGTGATGCCAAACCGGAAGTCTTCTTAGCCGTTGTTGAACAGAGAGAGAGAGATATGGAGAAATGAGTAGGAAAAGCGCATATGAAGAAAAGAACAACAGTTTTGTTGCCCCTCACCTCTTCATGAACCCAACATGGAAATGTTACTGTGCAGCTTGTTCAAGACACTACTGAAAAACAGTTGCATTTTATATATTTTATATGCCTCATTTTATAAAGGTATGAAGTGTAATGCCATGTGAATTGATGATAAACATGTGAACTGATGAAAACAAAATTATCAAAGGATAATGGAGACAACAGACCATTTGTGTGCTTGTACCATGAAAAAATAATAACCTAATGAACTTTTTCTCATTTGTTGAGACGAAATCCAGCTGAAAACCTCTCTGTGTCCTAAGATCATTCAAGGCCCCTGGACTCTCTGGTTTAGTTCATGGATGTTCTGCTTTCACTTTAATTCAGGACTTCAATGGGGAAGATTTAATTGCAGCTGCAGGACACATAAGTATTTCATTAAGATAGTGCAAAGCTATTATTATATTGACTTTTTATGAACATCTGAGATTTCTGGAGTCTTAGACAGAGAAAGAGCTTTCTCTTCTTTAAGGGTTCCTAACATGTACATCTCCATGGACCTGAGACAAACTCTGAATCATTCTATGCCTTCTGAATCCAGATCATCTAATTACATCCAGAGTCTAATTTATCTGTTCTAATAGTTGATGGCTTTTGTAGGAACAAAATGAACTGGTTCATTATGCATCTTTCATAAGATTTACGTAATCATGTTAATTAAGATCTGAAAAAGAAGACTTCCGGTTTGCTGTTTGTCCCCGCTGGACGCTCCTTCGGGATCGTCATACCCACTGCCTGTAAAGAGCCGCCTTTATAGCGGAATGGCGGCTTGAAAAAACTCCGTTTCCATGAGGAAACGGAGATAGAGCAGGCTGGGGTGGGTTGAGTCCTCTGCCTAATCCCAAAAGTTTTTTTTTTACTTTTGGGACGGAGCGGAAGAGACTCCCCGTATCCCCAGCCGATGCTCTGGGCTCTGGGAGATCTCTGCTACACGCAGAGCTAGGTGGCAAAAGCAAGCCTGTTAATTTGTTAAACTAATTAAAGAAGACGTGAGCTGGACCGCTGACCCTGAAGCACAAGTATTTTTTTTTTCTTATTTTAGAAAAGTTACTGAAGTTGTTTAAGAAGTGAAAGGAAAAAAGATTTTTAAAATGGCGATTGCTGAGGCTTGAAGAGAGGCTGAAAAGGGAAAGTCCTTCCGTTTTCTATTACAAAGTAGCGGAATGAATACTTCTGGCTGTAATTGAGGCAAAACCTCACTCTCACTCTTGTTTTTTTTTTCTTTTTTTTTCCTGGGGATCTGATATTGATCTTGGTTGGAAACAAGCCTTTTTTTTTTCTCTCTTTTCCACTAAATCTCGTCTGTGTGGGAAATGGCACTGGGATTTATACAGTTAGACAAACAGGCAGTGGGGGGAAATTCCCCCATTAACAAATTACATCAACAAGTTCTAACTCTCCAGTGTCAGAAACCTGACTTTAATATAATAGAATTTCTTCTTGAAGAGATTGTAAGAAGGGATGAGATTGTGAACCAGCAACTCGAAAAATTTAAGCAGGAAATTAAAGAAATTGGTGAATTGGTGAAATCAAAGTTTGACTTTTTGAATCAAAAGATTTTAAAAACAGCTAATGGTTTATCAGACTTTCTGATTCAGTTGGATGCAAAGACTAAACTATTAGAGTCTAAAATGAAAGAAACTGAGGAGAATTTGGATGACAAGATTCAAAAAATTAAAAAGGATTTGGTAAACATTCAGGATAATAGCTCAGAAGACAAACCTAAAATGGAGGTTGACCAAAAGACTGGTAATGGAGAAAATGTGCAACAGAGGATTGAAAGAGAAGTTTTAATGATTCAATATAATTTTACAGAATATGCAATTAGACTGAGAGGTCTGCAGGAAAATAATAGAGATGACTTAAGGAAAATATCTTCTGAAATTCTGGCTGGGATTTTAAAGGTTCAACCTGATGAAGTGTTTTGCAGGATTGATAGAATTTATAGAATAAACTCCTGGTTGGCAAAGCAAAGGCAACTGCCTAGAGATGTGGTGATTTATTTTACAGATAAAGAAATTAGGAATAATATTGTGCAGAACTCTTTTAATTCTACTTTGCAATTTCATGGAAGAAAGATTTGGATTTTTAAGGAGCTCCCGACTAAGATGCTAATGGAGAGGAAGAAATTTGGCTTTTTAGTGACTGAGTTAAAAAAAAGAAATATCCTATTTAGGTGGGATGTCCCAGTTGGTTTAATATTGAGACACCAAGGAGTAAGATATCAACTGAACACTGTTGAAAAAGCGGAAGAATTTTATCAAAAATTTTTAAAAATGAACTTAACATCTTTAGGCACAATACAGGATAAGCAAAAGGAGTTGGAAACAAAAGGAAAATATCAAATTACAGAGGCTGTGGTGGATAAATTGTCTTTGGACTCCCTGGATACCCCAGCTGGACTGTCTATAAATGTGAGAGCAGTGTCATCCGACTCCAATGTGATGAACCATCAAGTTACAGACAAGTGCGTAAATCAACCAGTTGATATACAAGTGATGGAGAAAAAAGATGAGATGACAAAACAAAACCAACAAGATCAACTCATAAAGCAGAATGAAAATCGATCAGCTGACACACAACTGGTAGGAAGGAAACGAGGATGGAAATTCAACCCGCAAAAGAAAAAGAAAAGAAATAGATCTCATAGAAACAGCAGTTTCTAAACCAAGCAACAGTGAAGCCAGGGACTTTAAAAAATGAATGAATATGTGAAAAGATAGTGGAGGCGAACAATTGTTTAATACTATCTTGAGGATTGTGGCAGATCTCTGCAATGCCGTGATTTTGGGATGTGAAAAGAGCTTTATCTTGTTGGATTTGAATCATCTACTTTGGATTTCTTTTACTGGTAAATATATTATAATTATTTTGAGTTATAAGGCAAGAGAGTCACGCTGGGGCATGCAGAAGATCTGGATGTTACCCATTAGGATGATGGGAATCAACAATCCTGATGAATACCACAACTATAACTATATGGATATAATTATAATGTCACTCGGGTGGTTGTTTTTACTTTTATATATATATGAGAATATCTACTACTGATGGGGGCAGAAGATAATTGAAGATTTTGAACAAACTGTTGCACCAGCATGTTATTTTACCCTATTATGGGTGATGGATTTAACAATCCAGTGGAAAGACACCAAAGAAGATATTATATGGATTATAAATTTAAAGTTACTGTCTTTTTTCTTTTTACAAAATGGAATGCATATATAGATATGTGTATACTTTAGTAAAGTGGGCAGTGGATTATATTTAGAATTGTATTGCATGATTTTGTAGGAATTTGGGTTGAAATAGGTTAGTTTACTGATTGATTAGTTTAAGAAAAAGGATCTTTAAGTCATATATTTAGGGGAGTGGAGGAATTGGATAGAACTGAATAAATGTTAAATTTGGATGTAGGGAGAAGGCCGCTTTAAAATGTTATATTAATATATATAAAAGACTAAATGTTAAATTGTTGTAATAATACACTACAAGTTTAGGGGAGGAGAAAAAGGGCAGATTATCGTAAAAATGGGAGTTATAAGAATATTATGCTAAGGGTCAGTATTTTGAGGAGGGAGTAAGGGAAAGGAAAGATATTATGTAATTAGTTATGAAATAGCCTTTTGTTGTGAAGAAGTCACAGGGGGGGATGGGTGGTGAGGGGGGGTTAGAGAAGAGGGGGGGGAAAGGGGGAAAAACTTGTATTTGAAAACTTTTTCAATAAAAAAAAAGATCTGAAAAAGAATGAAGGTTCTGTAACACTAAGCTTGCTCAACTGCAGTTGTTTCTCATAGCAGAACCTTCAGACCAGGAGCAGTAATGAAGCTCTGAGATGCAGCTTTATTCCATGAATCAGACCCAAGCAACTATCCCTACTATTCAGTGGTGAAATTCAAAAATTTGCCCAAACCAGTAGTAAAATAATTCTTTTTAAAAAAGTTTTTAAAAAGTTCTGACAATCAGCTGTGCTGTGCGATCATCTGAACTTTTTTTTTACTACTGGTTCAGGCGAACCAGTAGCATTTTTACTACCAGTTCGTGTGAACTGGCCCAAACTAGTAGCATTTCACCCCTGCTACTATTGCATCTTAGAAAATTTGTTTAATTCTCCATATTCATTCATTCATTCATTCATTCATTCATTCTACTTAATTGATTTTATTTCTATTGCATCTTTTCCTTCAAAGTACCCTGTATGATAAAGTACCCTGTATGATAAAGTCCCTTTATTTTTATTTCTTCAAAAACAATTTTGTCAGTTTGACTGAGCTGAGAGAGAGTTACAGACAAAAAGTCAGATTCCACGGTTGATAATGAATTTAAACATTATTGGCATGAAATTGGCAGGAAGAAATAATCCATAATTCACTTAGTGTTTTTGATTCCTTGGGTCTGAGCGTAATTGGGAACTTAGTCTTAGTCTTGAAAATTAACAGGAGAATTTACTTATAATAAAATTTCCTTACCAGTCTGGAAAGTTGGACATATTTTTAGCCTTTGTTGTTTTAATGATTTCCATGGTCACAGATACATTGAAAATTTGGGGACTCCATTGTATTTTTTTCTTTTTTTAAAAAAAAAATATATTTTCCATTTTTCCAATTTACATAACAATAAGCATTTTTTAACAGTACTGTGTCATGTGTCTCTTACAGTTATCTACATTTATTTCTATACATTTTTGTTTCTCTGTTCTATCCACTTATACCACTTATCCCAAACCTCATAAAATTCTGTTTCTTCCTTGCCTTTTCTTTCTAGTGTGACCTTATACATCTTGGCACATTCTAATATCTTATGTCTAATCCTCTCATTGGTTGGTATATTTTCAAGTTTCCAACATTGGGCATAAACAATTCATGCTGCTGTTACTATACATAAAATGATAAATTGGAGTTGCTTCTTTATCCTTTGATTAATTATTCCTAATAAAAATAATTCAGGTTTAAATTCAATTTGTTCTCCTGTTATCTTTTGTAACCATCTCCTTATCTGTTCCCTTTGCTTTGGGGCATTGCCACCACATGTGATAAAATGTTCCATTCTTATATTTATACTTCCAGTAGTCCAGTTTCATATTTGTGTACATTTTAGCCAATCTTGCCGGTGTTAAATGCCACCCATAAAACATTTTTTACTGATTTTCTTTATATGCGGTCAACAATGTTAATTTTACAGTTTTTGTTCCATAATTTTAAATTTGGGATTTTGGGATTTTAAATTTGGGGGTTTTATAATTGAGCCAATTATTTAATAATTTTAATTATTTTTAAATGTTGCCTGTCTTTGTGCTTTTAATCAGGCTATACACCGCCCTGAGTCCTTCAGGAGAAGGGCGTTATAGAAATAAAATAATAATAATAATAATAATAATAATAATAATAATAATAATAATAATAATATTCCTCTAAATTTATATTACAGCCTATATTTTGTGTAATTGGGCTGTGTAATTGAAACAATGAGTGGGAGGGGCAGGTATAACAGGCGCAGGGGGCCACATCATGTGCTGGGGGTGCGCACACGCTGTTTACGAGCAATTATGCACCCTGGCCCCCAATGTGCGACTCGTGTCCTGGGTTGTGCAGAATCTCAGGCCCAGGGTCCGCAGCTGTTGTTGTGTAATTCCAGGTCGGTTGTTAATAAAGCCCCCTCATTTGTGATCTTATTTTAGAGGGGGGTGCGGACCTGGCAGGTATTAGGGAGACCTGGTTGGGCCAAGGGGGGGTTCCCCTCATTGAAATGTGCCCACCAGGTTTCCGTGCATTTCATCAGCCAAGGGCCCAGGGGAGGGGTGGGGGAGGGGTGGTGATTATTAGGGAGAGTCTTTGTCTGAGGGAGACCACTGTTCCTCAGATAGCCGGATATGAGTCCCTCTTTGTGAAGTGGGGCCGTGGGGTGCAGATGGGTTTGCTGACTGCATACCTGGCTCCCTGCCACGTGGCAGCGACCCTGCCCGAGCTACTCAATGTCATGAGTCCAGGGGAGGAGACAAGGGCAGGTCTTGAGAATATTATCTGGGAGGAGTTTGATCCTGTGGCTCCCGAGGATGTGGACAGGGTTCTGGGTAAGATTAGTGCCGCCACGTGTTTATTGGACCCGTGTCCCTCCTGGTTGGTACTGGCCTCCCGGGAAGTTACATGAGGCTGGCTCCAGGGGATTATAACTGCTTCTCTGAGCGAGGGTGCCTTTCCTGCCACCTTGAAAGAGGCAGTAGTGAGGCCACTCCTCAAGAAGCCTTCCCTGGACCCGGCTGAATTAGCCAACTACTGTCCGGTCTCCAACCTTCATTTTATGGTGAAGGTTGTTGAAAGCGTGGTAGCACGACAGCTTCCCCAACACCTGGATGAAGCTATCTATCTGGACCCATCCCAGTCAGGCTTCAGACAGGGGTACAGCACAGAAATGGCATTGGTAGTGTTGGTGGATGATCTCTGGAGGGC
This sequence comes from Arizona elegans, assembly GCA_022577455.1. Lineage (NCBI taxonomy): Eukaryota > Metazoa > Chordata > Lepidosauria > Squamata > Colubridae > Arizona > Arizona elegans. Next base: position 52,039,591 of record JAKOOJ010000006.1, on the reverse strand, counting down.
TCGGGACAGGGGTTGCTCCTCTGTCCCAGTCCTATTAGATCTCTTAGCGGCTTTTGATACCATCGACCATGGTATCATGCTGCAGCGGTTGAGGGGGTTAGGAATAGGGGGCACCGTTTTGTGGTGGTTCTCCTCCTTCCTCTTTGACCGCTCACAGTTTGTGTTGGCAGGGGGGCAGAGGTCAACCTCGAGGCATCTCGCATGGGGAGTGCCACAAGGGTCGGTCCTCTTGCCCCTTCTGTTCAACATTTATGTGAAGCCGCTGGGTGAGATCATCCGTGGTTTTGGGGTGAAGTGTCATCTGTACGCTGATGATACTCAGCTGTACATCTCCACCCCAGACCACCCCAACGATGCCCTTGATGTGATGTCTCGCTGCCTGGAGGCCGTGCGGGTCTGGATGGGGAGGAACAGGCTCAGACTCAACCCCTCCAAGACTGAGTGGCTGTGGCTTCCAGTGTCCCGATATAGTCAGCAGGTGCCATCGCTGACTATTGGGGGTGAATCCTTGCCCCCACGGAGAGGGCTCGCAATCTGGGTGTCCTCCTGGACACACGGCTGTCTTTAGAAGAGCATATGACAGCCGTGGCCAGGGGGGCCTTTTATCAGGTTCGCCTGATTCACCAGTTGCAGCCCTTTTTGGACCGGGATGCCTTGCGCACGGTCACTCACGCCCTTGTCACCTCCCGGCTGGACTATTGTAATGCTCTCTACATGGGGCTCCCCTTGAAGAGCACTCGGAGGCTCCAGCTGGTCCAGAATGCGGCCGCGCGGGTGGTTATGGGCGCAACTCATTGTGTCCACGTGACACCCCTCCTGCGCGAGCTGCACTGGCTCCCAGTGGTCTTCCGGGTGCGATTCAAGGTGTTGGTTACCACTTTTAAAGTGCTCCATGGCACAGGACCCGGGTACCTTCGAGACTGACTTCTGCCACCAATAGCCTCCCACTGGCCAGTTTGCTCCCACAGAGAGGGTCTCCTCAGGGTACCATCGGCCAAGTTATGTCAGCTGGCGACACCCAGGGGGAGGGCCTTCTCTGTGGGAGCCCCAGCCCTGTGGTACGAACTGCCCCCAGAAATACGTAAGATCTCCGACCTCCGGGTGTTTCGTTGTGCATTCAAGACCCTGTTGTTCCGCCAGGCTGGTCTATCAACATAACAATTTTAAATTGGGTTTTAAATTTCTGGGGTTTTAAATTTGAGCCGAATTCATTTGATAATTTTAAACTATTTTAACTGATGTTGTCTTGTGTTTTAATAGGCTGTACACTGCCCTGAGTCCTTCGGGAGAAGGGCAGTATAGAAATAAAATTATTCTTATTCTTCTTATTCTTTTTTTTTTTTTTTATTGAAAAAGTTTTAAAACAAACACAATTTCCCCACAACCCTCCCTCCCAACCCCCTCCCCCTCCCCGACTTCCCAGAGCAGAACACAAAGTATTTCTATTAACCTTTAACAATGAACTAAATTGCATAACCATTCATCAAACTAACACCCCCTAAAAAAAAATTCTTAACCCCCCATATATAAAATCTTATTTCTTAAACATAATACTTCTAATATCACTTATATAGCGCTTATACAAATAAAAGAAATCATTCATAAGCTATTTGATATTTTTTGGTCTGATACTTATTTTGTATATAATCAATCCATCTTCTCCAGTCCTGTATATACCTTTCTTGTGTGTGATCCTTCAGATATGCTGAAATTTTAGCCATTTCAGCTAAATTAGTTACTTTCAATATCCAATCATCAATAGTAGGCAAATAGTCCTTCTTCCAGTGTTGTGCTACCAACAATCTTGCTGCTGTTATCAAGTTCAAAATCAATTTAGTCTCTGCAACTGTACAGTCCGTAGTTATACCCATTAAGAACAACTGTGGAGTAAATTTCAGTCTCTTTTTAAAAATATTCTGCATCACCCACCAAATCTTTATCCAAAATGCTTTGATTTTTCTACAAGTCCACCATATATGATAATAAGTTGCATCATCACAATCACATCTCCAACATTTAGCTTGCACATTAGGATACATACATGATAATTTTTTGGGATCTAAATGCCATCTATAGAACATTTTATAAAAATTTTCTCTTAAATTTTGTGCTTGTGTAAATTTCACATTTCTAATCCAAATCTTTTCCCAAGTCTCCATCATTACTGGCTCTTGAAAATTTTGTGCCCATTTAATCATACAATCTTTAACCAATTCCGTCTCAGAATCTATTTCCAATAAAGCATTATACAACCTTTTAATATGCATTTGTTTTTGATCTCTAATTTGTTTATTCTTCTTATTCTTGTGCCCATGCTATCATTGGACCTTTCACTATTTCTTCTTCTATTTCTATCTCTAATAGATATAGAGATAGATATATGCTTTTGTTATAAATTTTTCTTCCTTGCCTGTCAATATTCTATCCAATTGTTGTGGAACCCTTGAATTCCTTATTCTTCCATATCTTTTCTATATCTCAACTGTGTCTGTAGATATGGGCTGGCTTGAGTTAAATTTTAAATTGATTTTAAATTGGGTTGTTTTAATTTACGGCCAAATATTTAATTATTTTTTTTTATTGCAAAAGTTTTACAGTTACATTTTCACCCCTTTCCCCCCCCCACAACCCCCCCAATCTTCCCAACCTCCCTAACCCACCCTAACCCTCCCCTCCCCCCAGACTTCCTAGTATACTCATGTCAGATAAAAGGAAAAAACCCTCCTTTGTATATAAAACTTGAACCCTTCCCTCCCCCTTACAAATTTTCATCTTCCTTACATTAACATTAACCTATTTCTATCTTAGTATAACATTTTCAAATAAATTTTCATCCTGATTACCTTAAAGATATTTCTATCTTGATATAGCATTTTCTAACAAATTTTCACCCTCAACCTTAAAAATATTTCTGTCTTAATATAACATTTTCTAACAAATTTTCACCCTCAACCTTAAAATATTTCTATCTTGATATAACATTTTCAAATAAAAGCTATTTGATACTTCCTAGTTTGGTATTTATGCTGAACATAATTTATCCACTTCTTCCATTCCCATTCATAAATCTCTTGAGAACAATCTTTTAAATATGCTGAAATCTTCGCCATCTCTGCAAAACTGGCCATCTTCAAAGTCCATTCCTCAATCGTAGGCAGCGCTTCATTTTTCCAGTATTTACCTATCAACAATCTTGCTGCAGTTATCATATACAATATCAATTTTGTTTCACCCAATGTAAAACCCTTAACTATACCCAATAAAAACAGTTGTGGAGAAAATTGAATTTTTTTCTTCAAAACATTCTGCATGACCCACCAAATTTTTATCCAAAAAGCCTTAACTTTCTTACAGGTCCACCAAACATGATAATATGTAGCGTCTAGGCAATCACATCTCCAACATTTAGGCTGCACATTAGGGTACATACACGACAATTTTTTGGGGTCTAAATGCCATCTATAAAACATTTTATAGAAATTTTCCCTCAGATTCTGCGACTGTGTAAATTTAACATTCTGAACCCAAATTTTTTCCCATGTTTCCAACATCACTGGTTCCTCAAAATTTTGTGCCCACTTAATCATGCAGTCTTTAACTAATTCAGTTTCTGAATCCCTTTCTAACAAAACATTATAAAGTCTTTTAATATGCATTGGGCCTTTCTCTTTTATATGTCTAACTAATTCTTCCTCATACATCATAATACCAGTTTTTTGGTCCTCTTTCCATCTCAATTGCAATTGATTATATTGTAACCAGGTTAAATTGATCCCTTCAGCCAACAATGTCTGTAATGTCTTCAGCTGCCATCTGCCCGCATCTGTAAAAAGAACCTCTTTATATAAAACCCCCCCGAGTGACATTATATTTGTATTCCACAAGGTATGACCAAGATCCAGCCATAGCGGTATTTTATAATTCCATTTGTTTCGGTGCTTCTTCCAAACTCTCAACAAAGAATCTCTAAGTATATGGCTTTTAAATACTTTATCCACTTTACTGTCATAAAATAAGTAAGCGTGCCATCCAAATTCCAAATCGAAACTTTCTGCGTTTAATATTCCAGTCTTTTTTCCTCCAAACCAATCACTTACTAAAGTCAAAGCTGTTGCATCATAATATAATTGTAGGTTTGGAAGTTTGAGACCTCCCCTTTCTGGAACGTCTTGCATAATTTTCATTTTTACTCTTGGCTTTTTCTCGTTCCAGACAAACTTGTTCACACCAATTTGCCATACTTTTAATTGTTTATCATTTCTGAGCACCGGGATCATTTGAAACAAAAAAAGAAATCTTGGCAAAATGTTCATCTTAACTGCTGCTATTCTTCCAAGTAAAGACAGCTGCAGTTTTTTCCAAATCTCCATATCTTTTTGCACCTCTCGCCACAACACCTCATAGTTATTTTGAAACAATTTCATATTTGATTCTGCAACCTGAACTCGTAGGTATTTTACCTTTGGTACAATCTCAAAACCTGCCCTCCTTTCTAACTCCAGTTTACGATCTTGTGTCATATTTTTAACTACCATCTTAGTTTTTTTCTGATTCAATCTGAAACCTGAAACTTTACCATAGTCTTGTATAATGTCCTTCATCTGGATTATCGATTCCATTGGCTGTGCTAGGGTAACAACCAGATCGTCTGCAAATGCCTTTATTCTGTAATCCTCTTGCCTTATCATTATACCTTTCAAAGTGTTAGAGTCCCTTATTGTATTTAACAAGACTTCTAGTGTTAGAATAAACAACAATGGGGACAGTGGACATCCCTGTCTTGTTCCTTTTTCGATTTTAAACTCTGTTGTCAAGCTTCCATTGATAATGATCTGTGCCTTTTGCTCTTGGTAAATTGCTGAAACCACCTGTATAAATTGGTCCCCAAAGTCCATCTTTTTTAAAGTTTTTAATAGAAAATTCCAATCCACTCTATCAAAGGCCTTCTCCACATCCAAAAAAACCAGCACTGCAGGGATCTGTTTATTCTTCTCAAGATATTCCAGGCTTTCAGGCTTTCTGATTCGGGTGGAGGCAAAGACTGAATTATTAGAGACTAAAATGAAGGAAATCGAGGAGAATTTGGATGACATGACTCAAAAAATTAAAAAGGATTTGATAAACATTCAGGATAATAGCTTGGAAGACAAATCTAAAATGGAGACTGACCAAAAGATTGGTAATGAGGAAAATGTACAACAGAGGATTGAAAGAGAAGTTTTAATGACTCAATATAATTTTACAGAATTTGCAATTAGACTGAGAGGTCTGCAGGAAAATAATAGAGATGATTTAAGGAAAGTATCTTCTGAAATTCTGGCTGGGATCTTAAAGGCTCAACCTGATGAAGTGTATTGCAGGATTGATAGAACTTATAGAATAAACTCCTGGTGGGCAAAGCAAAGGCAATTGCCTAGAGATGTGGTGATCTATTTTACAGATAAAGAAATTAGGAATAATATTGTGCAGAACTCTTTTAATTCCAATTTGCAATTTCATGGAAGAAAGATTTGGATTTTCAAGGAGCTCCCGCCCAAGATGTTAATGGAGAGGAAGAAATTTGGCTTTTTAGTGACTGAATTAAAAAAAAGAAATATCCTATTCAGGTGGGACATCCCAGTTGGTTTAATATTGAGATATCAAGGCGTAAGATATCAATTGCACACTGTTGAAAAAGCGGAAGATTTTTATCAAAAAATTCTAAAAATGAATTTAACACCTTTAGGCATAATACAGGATAAGCAAAAGGAGTTGGAAATAAAAGGAAAACATCAAATTACAGAGGCTGTGATGGATAAATTGTCTTTGGACTCCTTGGAGGCCCCAGCTGGACTGTTTATAAATAAGAGAGCAGTGTCATCCGAACCCAAGGTGATGAATCATCAAGTCACAGACAAGTGCGCAAATCAATCAGTTGATATACAAGTGATGGAGAAGAAAGATGAGATGATAAAATTAACCCAACAAGAACAATCCACAAAGCAGAATGAAAATCAACCAGCAGATATACAATTGGTAGGCAAGAAAAGAGGATGGAAATTCAACCCGAAAAAGAAAAAGAAAAGAAACAGATCTTATAGAAACAGCAATTTCTAAACTAAGCAACAGTGAAGCCAGGCGCTTTAAAAAATGAATGAATATTAGAAAAGATAGTGGCGGCGAACAATTGTTTGATACTATCCTGAGGATTGTGGCAGATCTCTGCAAGGCCATGATTTTGGGATGTGGAAAGAGCCTCACTTTGTTGGATTTGAATCATCTAATTTTTTCTTATTTACCTTTTTTTTCTCTTGGAAATATATTATAACTACTTTGAGTTATAAGGCAGGAGAGTTTTGCCGGGGCATGCAGAAGATCTGGATGTTACTCAGTAGGATGATGGGAATTAACAATCCTGATGAATACCACAACTATAACCATACGGATATATTCATAATTATAATGTCACTCGGGTGGTTGTTTTTACTTTTATACAGGTGTGAGGATATCTACTACTGATGGGGGCAGAAGATGACTGAAGATTTTGAACAAACTGTTGCACCAGCATGTTATTTTACCCTATTATGGGTGATGGATTTAACAATCTAGTGGAAAGACATCAAAGAAGATATTATATGGATCATAAACTTAAAGTTATTGTCTTTTCTCTTTTTACATAATGAAATGCATATATAGATATGTGTATATCTTAGTAATGTGGGCAGTTGATTATATTTAGAATTGTACTGTATGATTTTGTAGGAATTGAAGGGTTGAAATAGGTTAGTTTACTGATTGTTATAAAATGGGATGCATATATAGATATGTGTATATTTTAGTAAAGTGGGTAGTGGATTATATTTAGAATTGTATTGTCTGATTTCAAGTCATATATTTAGAGGAGTGGAGGAAGTGGACAGAATTGAATAAATTTGGTTGCAGGGAGAAGGCCGATTTAAAATGTTATATTAATATATATAAAAGATTAAAGGTTAATTTGTAATAATACTCAATAAGTTTAGGGGAGGAGAAAAAGGGCAGATTACCGTAAAAATGGGAGTTATAAGATTAACAAGTTAAGGGTCAGTATTCCGAGAAGGGATTAAGGGAAAGGGAAGATATTATGTATGTAACTAGTTATGAAATAGCCTATTGTTGTGAAGAAGTCACAGGGGGGGTTGGGTGGAAAGGGTGGGTTAGGGAAGAGGGGGGGGGGAAAGGGGGAAAAACTTGTATTTGAAAACTTTTTCAATAAAAAAAAAAAAGATATTCCAGTAAGTTTATTACTTGCCTTACATTGTCCTTCATGTACCTACCCTCAATAAATCCCGCTTGGTCATCATGAATCACCTTTTGAATTACTGGCATCAGTCTGTTGGCTAATACTTTTGCATAAATTTTATAATCCGTATTCAAAAGAGATATTGGTCTGTAATTCTCCGGTTTTTTGGGACCTGCTTGCTCTTTTGGTATCAAAGAGATATAAGCTGTAGTCCATGATGGGGGTACTTTTCCCCCTTGTTGTATATTACAAAATAAGTCTCTGAGTTGTTCCACCATTTCTGCCTGCAAAGTTTTATAGTACACTGCTGTCAGACCATCCGTTCCAGGAGCTTTGGCTGTTTTTAATTGTTTTATTGCTGCTATTATCTCCTCCTCTGTTATAGGATAATCCATTCTTTCCTTTTGTTGCTCAGTAATTTTTGTAACTCTTTTGTTGTCTAAGTATTTTTCTATAAGTCCATTCTGCACCTCCTCTCTGGCATATAGTTTAGTGTAATATTGAAGAAAAGCTTCTTTTATTAAATTCTGTTGAAAAACTTCTTTCCCCCCAATATCAACACTATCAATAGTCCGTGTGCTCTGTTTCTTCCTTAATGTGTAAGCCAACCACCTGCCTGGTTTATTAGCATTGCAGAATGTATTATGCTTCGCATATTGTAAATTTGTTGCAACTTGTTCCGCTATAAGCATTTGGAATTGGTCTTTCAAAAGTTTTATAACACTAAGTATTCTTTCATCTGTTGGATTTTTAATAAGTAACTGTTCTTTGTTCTTTATTTCTGCTTCCAATTCAAGTCTTTTCTTTTGTCGAATCAACCTATGTTTAGAGTTCATATATATAAGCACCCCTCTCATATAAGCTTTGCTTGCGTCCCACACAATTTCCATTGGGGTGCCTTTATTCAAATTCATTTCAAAAAACTCTTTCAAATACTTTTTAAGTTCTATTATATTTTTCTCATATCTGAACAAGTTTTCATTTAATCTCCAAGAGCGTCTCTCATTCTTGCATGTCTCAATTTCTATCCACACTGGGCTATGATCAGTCAAAGTTCTTGGCAGAATCTTTGTTCTTTTTGTCCTAACAAGTAGATCATCAGACAACAAGATAAAATCAATCCTGGAAAAGGATCTATGTCTGTCAGAGAAGAAAGTATAGTCCAGTTCTTTTGGATTATGTATTCTCCAAATATCTTTTAATTCCAGGTCTTCTTTCATATCAAAAAAAGTCTGTGGTAATCTAATTCTTGACTTTGCAAAAGTCTTTTTGTCTAATTTAGAGTCAATTACTCCATTCCAATCTCCCATAATTAAAATAGATCTGTAATCCCATTGGAGTATTTTAGTATGCAGCATTTTATAAAAATAGTCCTGTTGTTGGTTAGGAGCATAAATTCCTATCAAAAGAATTTGATTATTAGCAGAAAGTAATTCAATTGCTACAAACCTACCATCTTGATCAGCTTCTATAAGTTTAGCTGTTAGTTTTTTATTTACATAAATAACCACACCATTCTTTTTTTGGTTAGTTGAAGATATAAAATGTGTTCCTAATTTGGAATTTTTCAAATAGTTTTGATCTTGAGCTGTAATATGCGTTTCTTGTAAGCAAATTATATCATTATTATGTTGTTTTAAATATGTAAATACTTTCTTCCTTTTTTGTGTTACATTCAACCCATTCACGTTCCAAGATAAACATTTAATCATCATCATTCTCTTTCTGGAGCGAAGCGCAGAACCTTAGGATTTCATCCGAAATCTTCTGTCCTGCATTCCCCACAGCCCCAGCTTCATCTTGTCTTTCCTGCTGTAACTTTTGTTTAAGTTCCTTGGCTTTTGCTCGGGTTATACGCTGGTCCTTAACTTCAGCCGCCCAAGCCAGCTCCAAGATTGGAGAAGGTTCCAGCAAGGGCTCATCCAGAAAACCTCCTTCAGCGCCCTTCAACTCCTCTGATTCCTGCTTAGATTGTTGTTGCAATTCTTGAGGTTGCTTCTTATCACTCTCTTTAATCTCCAAAACTGTAGATGTGCGTGGGGATGGTGTTCTTTCTTTAAAGATGTCAGTATAAAATTGCTCCGCCTTCTCCACAGTATTCAAACGGTGTTTCTCTCCCTTATATCTCAAAATTATGCCAGTTGGAGCGTCCCAACGAAATGGGATTTGATTATTCTGCAGTTCTTTAACAAGAAAACCATATTCTTTTCTGGATTTCAACATCTTAGGTGGGAGCTCCTTGTAGACTGTAACCTTGGATCCGCTCACTTGCACAGAAGTGAGAAAGGATTTTTGCAGGATATCATTTCTTATTGCTCTGTCTGTAAAATATATGACCACATCTCTGGGCAATTGTCTTTGTCTGGCCACCCACGAGTTAACTCTGTAGATTTTATCTATTTTGCAAAAGACCATCTCAGGATCAGTTTTTAAAATCACAGCTAGGGCTTCAGCACAAATCTGTCTCAAATCTTGTCTCTCCTCTTCTCTAATTCCTCGAAGCCGTATAGCAAATTCCATTGCCCGGAATTGCATCATAACAATGTCATTCTCAACTCTCTGCATCTTGTCATCAACATCAAAAAAATTATGATCATTATTTTTCATCTTAGCATTAACTTCTAATTTAAATTCATCCACTTTTGACTCAACTTTCATAATAAATCCTGCCAGGCCAGACGCCACATCCATTATTTTTTTGGTCACCATCTTTTGGTTCTGCTTCATTTCCTGCATAATTTCCTGTTGTGACTTTTGGATTTTTTCATCTATTTTATTTATTTTATCATCCATGTCTTGAAATTTCTCATCCAAAATATTTGAAATGAATTCTTTTAAATCTCCCATGTCCAGATCTTTTTTTTGAGCTTGTGACTGCGTGTCCTGTTTACGTGGGGGGGATCCCCCCCTGTTTTGCCTTCCTGCTTCTTTGAAGCCATCCTGCCACGTAAGCTGGCTTTTCTAAAAAGGGAGGTTCCGCCTCTTCTGCCACCTCCACAATACCTTCTAAGAAAGTCCCCCAGATTTACTCAGGGCAAAATTATAATGCAGCAAAAACAAGTAAAAGGGAGAGATTTTCCTCTTATTTCTGTTACAGCCGGAGCAACTTTGTAGCAACTTTTTAACTTTATAGAAGACAAGATAACTTCACCAATCCACACCCACTGATTCATTTGCTGAGCGCCATATTTTTTCAGTCACTTTCACTCATTCCGAAACTTTCACTTCAGCATAAAAAATCAGCAAAGGGCTAATACTTGCAGTTCAGAGTTTCAGGGTTCAAGTGGATTTCAAGTGTTTATTTGGCTTATTTCCTCGCTCTTTAAAGGTTTCCTGAAGTCGGCTTGTTCTGCGAAGGCAGAAGACGTCCCACGCCGCCCGGAGTCTCAGCAGGTTGTAAGGGAGCCGCGCCTGTTTCCTCCCCAGAAACAATTCCCTGGGGGGGTTGCAGGGGCTCTACCTGTACCCTGCTGCCTCTTCTTCATAAATCCTAGGGATTTTGAAGATTCCAAGCCGCTTCATGATCGGGAAGTGGCTCTACAAGCGGCGGGGGTGGCAGTGCTAAAAGAAGGCACCGCCGCCACCGAAGACGAGGAAACCGGGAATAATTATTTTAATACTGTTTTTAAATTTTGTATGCTCTGTTTTTACCTTGGCTGTGCACCGCCCTGAGTCCTATTTGGAGAAGGGCGGTATAGAAATTTAATTAATAATAATAATAATAATAATAATAATAATAATAATAATAATGCCACCAGTCTATAATTATACCCTGTTCTTTTAATTCTTCATTTGATTTAAGCTTCCCCTCGCTATCTAATAGTTCTTTATATCTTATCATCTTTTTTTTAAATCTAATATGTTCGGATAAACCGTTGCCTCCATTGATGAAACCCAGTTTGGCAATTTCATATAATATTTCCTTTTAACCTTTCCCCATGTCCATATCAATGCTTCTCTTATTTGATGTTGGTAAAAATATGAGTGTGCCTTATTACGTTTATCCCATAGTAAGGCATGCCAACCTGCCTGTAAAGGGCCCATTAAAGCCCTTTTATTGTCTAAGTTTATCCAGTCTGTGATCCATAATAGCAGCTTGATAATAAAGTTTCCATTGGGAGTCCAAAGCCACCTCTGCTTCTACTATCTTGTAACATTTTCATATTTATCCGTGCTTTCTTACCCAGCCAAATAATTTTTTTAATTATTTTATTTAATTCCTCAAAGAATCTCCTTTACAATTTTATAGGGACTATCTGGAATAGATATAATAGTTTTGGCAATATGTTCATTTTAATCACTGCTATCCTTCCTAGTAGTGATAACTGTAATTTTCCCCAAATCTCTAAATCTTTTTTCATTTGTTGTATCAGTTTTTTATAATTATCATATTTTATTGAAGAACACATTACAGTGAGCAAAATTCCTAAATATTTAATCTTTTTTTCAATTTGCAATCCCAAATCTTTTTCTAATTCTTTCTTTTCTTTTTCAGTTAATTTTTTTACTAACATTTTAGTCTTTTCTCTATTAATTTTCAGTCCTGCCACTGTCCCAAATTTTTCTATTTCATTCATTAAGGTGTTTCCTGTCTCTAGCGGCTCTTCTATGAAGAACACTAGGTCATCAGCAAATGCCTGTGTCCAGGGGTGAAATGCTCCTGGTTCGGACCGGATTGCCTGATCCGGTAGCGAGGGAGGTAGGTGGTTCAGAGAACCGGTAGCAAAAATCTCTGCCCCCCCCCCCAGGCCCAGCTGAGCCGTGCAATCATCAGAAGCTTTTTTTTTTAATTTTTAAAAGCATTTTTTCTACAACCTCTTTGGCCCAAAAAATGCTTTTAAAAGTAAAAAAAAGCCTCTGATGATCGTGCAGCTCAGCTGGGATCGTCAGAGGCTTTTAAAAGCATTTTTTCTCTTCTCTGAAGAAGTTGTAGAAAAAATGCTTTTAAAAGGCTCTGATGATCCAAGCTGAGTTGCCTGATTGACAGAGGCTTTTTTTCTTTTAAAAACATTTTTTCTACAATCTCTTAGGCCAAAAAGGTTGTAAAAGAAATGCTTTTAAAAGCCTCTGATGATCCCAACTGAGTTGCCTGATTGGCAGAGGCTTTTAAAAGAAAAGAAGCCTCTGCCGATCAGGCAACTCAGCTGGGATCATCAAAGCCTTTTGAAAGCATTTTTTTACAACCTCTTCGCCGAAGAGGTTGTAGAAAAAATGCTTTTAAAAGGCTCTGATGATCCAAGCTGAGTTGCCTGATTGACAGAGGCTTTTTTTCTTTTAAAAACATTTTTTCTACAATCTCTTAGGCCAAAAAGGTTGTAAAAGAAATGCTTTTAAAAGCCTCTGATGATCCCAACTGAGTTGCCTGATTGGCAGAGGCTTTTAAAAGAAAAGAAGCCTCTGCCGATCAGGCAACTCAGCTGGGATCATCAAAGCCTTTTGAAAGCATTTTTTTACAACCTCTTCACCGAAGAGGTTGTAGAAAAAATGATTTTAAAAGTAAAAAAAAAAATTGGCCACATCCACCCAGTTACATTACCCCCACCACCAAGCCACACCCACAGAACCAGTAGTAACAAATTTTAGATTTCACCACTGTCTGTGTCTTATATTCTTCTTTTTTTTTACCTTTAACCTTTTAACTATTGTATTTAATTTGGGTTAGCAGCATTTCTAATGTCAAGATGAAAAGCAGAAGTGACATTGGGCATCCCTGTCTTACTCCTTTGTTTATTTCGAATTTCTCTGTGTTATCCCCATTAATTATAACTCTAGCTTTTTGTGTCGTGTATATCGCCTTTATTGTTTTCTCAAACTTCCATCCAAATCTCATATCTTTGATCTGTTTGAACAAAAACTGCCAGTTAAGATTATTGAATGCTTTCTGTGCATCTAAAAATATTAGTGCCACCTGTTTTTCAGGATGTGCTTCATAGTACTCTAAGACATTTAACATCGTTCTTATATTGTTCCTAGTTTGCCTTGTAGGTAGAAAACCATTTTGGTCCAAATGTATTATTTCATTTAATATTAATTTCAATCTTTCCACAATTATAGTAGTAAAAATTTTGTAATCTGTGTTCAACAGTGAGATTGGCCTGTAATTTTTTTATTTGTTTGGGATCTGTACCTTCTTTTAGAATAAGGGATATATAAGCTTCAGTCCAGGAGTCTGGTAATTTGGCCTTCTCCAATATATCATTATACACTTCCAGTAATATCATTTCAAAATCCTCATACAAACTCTTCTATACCACCCCTGGAAGTCCATCTGGCCCCGGAGTTTTATTACTTTTTTGTTTTTGCACTGTTCTTCTTAATTCTGTGGCTGTTATCTCTTTATTTAATATTTCCCTCTGCTCTTCTTTTAGTTCCGGCAAACCATTAACCTTTAAGTATTGTTTTATGTTCTCCTCATCTATTTCTTCCTTTTTATATAGCACCTCAAAGTAATTATGGATTATTTTTTTCTTTTTTTCCATTTTGTAATGTAACTCTCCGTTTTCATCCTGTAATTCCTGAATCAATCTTTTTTCCCTATCCTTTTTTAATTTATAGGCTAGCCACCTCCCAGGCTTGTTTGCATGTTCAAAAGAAAAAGTTTGTTTTGCCGCTTTCAATTCCCTTGCCCTTTCCTCTGGCTCCACTATATTTAGTTTATGTTTAGCCAGAACCATTTTCCCTTTAATTTTTTCATCCTGGGGCACCCTTTGTAATTTAGATTCTATTTTTTTTTAATCTCCTCCTGAAGTGTATTTTGCATTTGCTTTTTCTCCTTTTTTTTTTTTTTTTGGGCTGTATAAGCTATCGCTATACCCCTTAGGTACACTTTAGCCGTATCCCATATAATTTGTAATGATGTTGTTTGTTTTGTATTTTCTTTAAAAAATAATGCCATTTCTTTTTAAATCTTTAAAATAAATTCTTTTTCCTTTAAAATTTGGAGATTCCAAATTCCACCTTCTCCTAACTTTTTTCTGTCCTTTCCAAATTATTTTTAAGGGGTTGTGGTCAGCCCAAGTATTTGGCATTATTTCTATTGTTTCTATTTCCTTTCCTACATCTACATTCATCCATGCCATATCTAATTGGGACCGGGATTTATGGGGGTTCGAGAAAAAAGTGTATTCCCCCTTTTTTTTATTCAATTCCCTCCACTGATCGAATAAATTGAGTTCATGTACCATATCAAAGAATGGCCCTGGTAGTATTTTTCTTTTTTTTTTTTATTTTTCATACTGCTAACATAGTCCTTTTTTTCGTTCACCACCGCATTGTAGTCTCCTACCATGCAAATATTTCCCTGTTCCATTTCTATACATTTTTCGTGTAATTTGCTGTAAAATTCTTTTTGATTCTCATTTGGGGCATAAATTGTCACCAACAACCATGATTTCTGCCCAATTTGTAGTTCTATCATTAAAACTCTTCCATCTATATCTTGATATTTTAATTTAGCCTTTATTCCCTCCCTGATATATACTGCTATTCCCTTCTGTTTTTGTTCCGCTAATGCTGTGTATAGTGTTCCTAATTTTGGGAATTCCAAACATTTTCTATGCTGCTTTTTTATATGTACCTCTTGTAGGCACACTATATCTATACCTTGTTTTGCTGATTTTGTTAGTATTTATTTTCTTTTAGCAGGGGCATTTAATCTGTTAACATTAATCAATATTAGCCTAATTTCTTCTTCCGTTGTTCTACTTATATATTGATTTCTGTCTTCTATTGATTCTAACATCTCTTTGTGGTCGTGTTCTCAAACCCGCTCCTTCTCCTTCCCTTTGTCCCTTTTCTTCCTTGCTTTCTATCTCCAGTTCTATTTCTTTTAGCTCCTGTTGCTGGTCTTCCTGACTTCTAGATTCTAATTCCTCTTTGCTATTTCTTCCACCCCCATCAGATGATCATAGAGTTCTTGTGCCTTGCCTAGATTGTCTATCTTGATCTTTCTCTCCTGCCATGATACCAACATCACTTCTGGGATTAACCATCTAAATAATATATTTCTTTTAATCAGCCATGCAGCGAGAAACCTGTAGTCTCTTCTCTGCTCTCTTACTTTCTTTGGGACTTGTTTTAGTGTTTGTATTTCTTTATCCTTATAAATCATTGGGTCATCTCTCGTAATCTTATAAATTATGTCTCTGACTTTCTTTCTCGCAAATCTTATATGAACTTCTCATATTGAGAAGAAATATTCTCAGTCTATTGAGCCTAGCATAGTTTGTGTGAATTCAGTATGAGTCGTCAATCTCCAATAATATTTCTTGCCTATCCCTTTGTAACGCTCCCACTATCAGCCCTGCCATAATAGTGCCCAAGTCTTCTTCCTTTTCTTCTATTACATTCTGGAATCTTAGATAGAATGCAGCTCTCTCCATTTCCAGATGGATAATTGATTCTTCGAGTTCCTTGTTCATTGCCATCAATTTTTTGTCTACTATGTCCACTTTTTTCCCCATTTGTTCCGACCACACTTCCACTGTCTTTATTTTTTCTTCATTTTTCTCAATTGTTTGTTGTATCATCTCTATCCTATTGTCCAATTTATTCATATCTCCTTTCAATTCAATATGATTTTTAGACATTGTTTCCTGCATCTTCATCGTTTCCTGAATGGGCAATAATGTTGTCTGCATAGTTTGCATGTTTGATATTACACTCTGTTTTTCTGTCCCCAGCATTCTTTCTATTGTTCTTGGATCTGATGGGGATGAGGGTGTCAGTGATGGGCTTGATGTTGTTTTTTTTCCCCTGTTCTCAATGTTGTCATTATAGTGCTTGTCATATTACTCAAGTTTACAGTACTCTTTTAATTAATTCTCAACTTAATTCAAATCTACTCAATTCCCTTTATAACCAATCTTGGCAGTACTTTGAATACAATGCTGTTTGTTCTCTTAATTCACTCTTCTTTATATCCTTATACCTTAATCCCCTTTTAATACCCTAACTTAATCCTCTTATCCTTTAATTATTCATTACCACTATATATTTATAGGAGGACTAATAAGGCATGGGGAAAAGAAAGAAGTGCCATGGCACCAGCCCGGGAGCTCTCCCACCAATGAAGAATGCAAAACAACCAAAAATTGATGAGCACTTTGCTGACAAGAGATTTGTAAGTAAAAATATCCCCCCCTCTATTTCCAACAATCTGGAGAGGTTAGAACAGGACCAGCAAAGAGATTTGACAAACAGCAGATACTAGACTTTCCTGATCTGGGGGGGAGGGGAGCAAAATGACAGCCAGCTGTTTTCACAAACAATGAGTCCAGCTACAGCCTGTATGGAGACTGAGATAAAATCTAAAAAGTTTAAAAATAAACTAATCCAGAGTGTGGAGAGCTTACCTTGGGAAAATGCAACAGAGTTTATGGCAAAGCAATGCCTTCTTACAGCACAAATGGTTGTTTCAATATTTGAGCAACTAATAACCATCCAACATGATGTAGAGACACTGAAAAAAGATATACAGTCAGGTCCAGAAATATTGGAACATCGACACAATTCTAACAACTTTGGCTCTATACATCACCACAATGGAGTTGGAATGAAACAAACACAATGTGTGTTAACTGCAGACTGTCAGTTTTAATTTGAGGGTATGTATATCCAACTCAGGTGAACGGTGTAGGACTTACAGCAGTTTGTATATGTGCCTCCCATTTGTTAAGGGACCAAAAGTAATGGGACAATTGGCTTCTCAGCTGTTCCATGGCCAGGTGTGTGATATTCCCTCATTACCCCAATTACAATGTGCAGATAAAAGGCCCAGAGTTCATTTCAAGTGTGCTATTTGCATTTGGAATCTGTTGCTGTCAACTCTCAAGATGAGATCCAAAGAGCTGTCACTATCAGTGAAGCAAGCCATCATTAGGCTGAAGAAACAAAACAAACCCAACAGAGAGATAGCAAGAACATTAGGCATGGCCAAAACAACTGTTTGAAACATTCTCAAAAAGAAGGAATGCACCGGTGAGCTCAGCAACACCAAAAGACCTGGGAGACCACGGAAAACAAGTGTGGTGGATGACCGAAGAATTCTTTCCCTGGTGAAGAAAACACCCTTCACAACAGTTGGCCAGATCAAGAACACTCTCCAGGAGATAGGTGTATGTGTGTCGAAGTCAATAATCAAGAGAAGACTTCACCAGAGTGAATACAGAGGGTTCACCACAAGATGTAAACCATTGGTGAGCCTCAAAAACAGGAAGGCCAGATTAGAGTTTGCCAAACAACATCTAACAAAGCCTTCACAGTTCTGGAACAAGATCCTATGGACAGATGAGACCAAGATCAACTTGTACCAGAGTGACGGGAAGAGAAGAGTATGGAGAAGGAAAGGAACTGCTCATGATCCTAAGCATACCACCTCATCAGTGAAGCATGGTGGTGGTAGTGTCATGGCGTGGGTATGTATGGCTGCCAATGGAACTGGTTCTCTTATATTTATTGATGATGTGACTGCTGACAAAAGCAGCAGGATGAATTCTGAAGTGTTTCGGGCAATATTATCTGCTCACATTCAGCCAAATGCTGCAGAACTCATTGGACGGCGCTTCACAGTGTAGATGGACAATGACCCAAAGCATACTGCAAAAGCAACCAAAGAGTTTTTGAAGGGACAGAAGTGGAATGTTATGCAATGGCCAAGTCAATCACCTGACCTGAATCCCATTGAGCATGCATTTCACTTGCTGAAGACAAAACTGAAGGGAAAATGCCCCAAGAACAAGCAGGAACTGAAGACAGTTGCGGTAGAGGCCTGGCAGAGCATCACCAGGGATGAAACCCAGCGTCTGGTGATGTCTATGCATTCCAGACTTCAGGCTGTAATTGACTGCAAAGGATTTGCAACCAAGTATTAAGAAGGGAAAGTTTGATTTATGATTATTATTCTGTCCCATTACTTTTGGTCCCTTAACAAGTGGGAGGCACATATGCAAACTGCTGTAAGTCCTACACCGTTCACCTGAGTTGGATGTACATACCCTCAAATTAAAGCTGACAGACTGCAGTCTGCAGTCCCTCAGGCATCAAGAGGAGGAGGTATTAATAGAGGTATTAATAAAGAAGTTTCATTGGAAGGCAGTAAAGCATCTCCCCTACAATTACAGCAATCACATCGCTCAGTACAAATACATCAGGTTGCACTTAGAATCCATATGAAGAGAATTAATCATAGACTCTGGATTACCAAGAGTGCTATACTAAATTCCCTAAGCCAGCTTCTTCACTGACACTGGGGGCAGATTGATCTCCGTGCTGTGGAGTGGCTTCCTGAGGCCCCAGATTGGAAGTGAATACTTCTGTCTTTCAAACAGCTGATCATACCACTGATGCTATTCAAGATGAAGGCACATCTAGCCTCCTTTCAAATCTTTCCCATCAGAGTTTTCTGTGAGGAAAGGGTTAAACCCTTAATTGTTAACATGTGAGCACCCAAAGCTGATGTCTCTTCCGCATTCTCAACCTTGGAAAAGAGAGAGGAAGAAAGTGGGAAGCTTTGTCTAGCGAAGATGTACTTAACAGCACAGGAACTGTCTCATTAATGCTTTTGGCGCTCTCCCAAGGAAAGAACAAGATTACATACTATTCAAGTTAGAAAATTTAAAGAAATCCTTATTGGACATAATCAACACAGCTGAACCGCTTATTGATCTGGTTTCCCCTATAATTAAGCCTCTTACTTCTCCCCCAGGGTCAAGGATTTGCATGAAAATGAGATCATGGAAAACAGAAGCCAAGACACACAGGGGCAGTTAGAGGCCCCAGTAGAGAAGGAGATGTTAGCATCCTTATGTGATTATTCTATGATACCTTTAGTATCACATCAAGAAATTGAGAGAGGACCCACGTCAGTGTCATCAGCTCAAAGCCGAATGAAGCATGACTGAATAACCCCCTGCTCTATACCTAGAGAAGAAGCATCGGAATGGCAAGTCTTGTTAGCTGGTGCTAAATCCTCTTACTCTGAACAATTTAACCAGGAGTCGACACAGAATTTAGATGGAGCACCTCTCCTTTTAGAGAAGGCCAATTTTGTGTGTGACAACACTTCAAGTCATTGCAGCAACCATACAACTTTCCTTTGTATAAATCAGATTTCCTGATGAGCTGCAAAAGAGGATCCCCTCTCCATCATAACCTGAAATATAGTGGGTTGGACCAACTTTTTTTTGACTATATATCACAATTTGACATTCTCTTTTTACAGGAAACCTGGACCTCCATAGAGATACAGTTAGATAGTTATTGGGTTAACTCTGTCCCAGCTATCCCAAGTAAGGTGGGTGGGGGGAGCTAAAGGGGGTATTGTGACATTAGTGAATACATCCTTCCAATTTAAATGTGTATCACTGCCACCTTTGCAGTCATGGGTTGTGACTTCCTTATTCTTATTTAAATAGGTGGAGATTTTGCTTTTCAATATCTACATTCCCCCAATCAATAAGAATAATTTGATCAACAAGATTTGGGACGGCATAGAAGATTTTATCCTGGGCTGCTTAGATAAATACCCTACAGCAGCAATAATTATTGTGGGGGACTTAAACGCTAGGATGGGCCCAAACGATCAAGCATTATTTAATCAATTTAAGATCCATTATGATGAGAATGTACCAGGAGAACCCCTGCATCCCAGACAATTTAAAGACACTAAGGCAAATCAGGCAGGACTGTGTGTAAAACAGATGACTGTACGCTTGTACCTTTGTATATTGAACAGTTCCACTTGGGGTGACTACCCAGCAGACTATATTTATCGAGAAGCAGGAAGAAAATCTACAGTTGATTACTGGATAATATCATACGACCTCCTGAAGTTCTTGCAGAAGATAGAAGTCATGTCTGGAAAGCGATCACAATTCACTTATCCTTACTCTTACATTACACCAGAAATTACTAAGGGTTGGCTCAATCTACCTACCCAGATTAGAGAGCCAAAATACCCAGGTAAAAATTAAATGGACCAAGAAAAATGCAAAGGAAGTTACTAAATGGTTGTTATTCCAGAAACCATAGAATTACATACATCTTTACTAAGAAATAAGTTTGAAGGACCATAGTTAGAGGAGTTTGAAACTTTAATTTCAAATTTGAAATCGGTTCTCACTAAGAGAATACTAGCTCACTCCAAAAAGCCAGTTTTAAAGAACAAAAAATGGTTTGATAGAGATTGCATGCAATAAAAAAGGATATATAATAAGCAGTACAGAAGAAGTAAAAATGATCCTTCTGAGGATCACACTCACTTCTTAAAACAGTTGAAAGCACAATATAAAACCCTCCTAAAAGAAAAGAAAAGTACGGCTTTGAAGGAGTCTTGTCAGAGATTAATTACATCAGTCAGGACAAAAAATACATCCCTTTTTTGGTACATCACCAGAGGATTGGGGAAATCCCCACTACCCCCAACCAATCAGGTACCAATTCAGGCCTGGGAGGAATATTTTAGAGAGTTATATACAGACTATGTAAGTAAGGAGAGCCAAATTAATTTGGACCAAACTGCTTACTGGCCCCCTGTCACACGAGAAGAGGTATCCCAGCTGATCAAATCCCTTAAGGCTAATAAGGCACCTGGTGCCAGAAATAATCAAAAAGAACACCAGTTGGTGGGCCCCACTTTTAGCATCGCTGTTTACATTTATAGATAAAACGGGCCGTATGCCAAGAGACTGGGGATTAGCAATTATTATAGCAATCTATAAAAAGGGTAATAGAAATGATCCAGGAAATTATAGACCTATTAGTCTTCTGAGTGTTATTAGTAAATTGTATGCTAAACACCTAAACTATAAATTCCAGGATTGGCTAATTTCAGGGAGGATAATCAAGGATGAACAAGCCGGTTTTAGAGAAGGAAGATCTATGGTGGATCATATCCTGATACTTCACCATCTGGTGCAAAAATATATGTACAAAAAAAAAAAATCCTCTCTCTATGTGGCCTTCCTTCATTTTAAGCAGGTTTTTGATTCAATATCCAGGCACACCCTATGGGAGAAATTAAAATGCACTACAATGATAAACGCTTCCTTTTCCTCATACAAAAATTGTATGCCAATTCCACCTTGAAAGTGAGGTGTAATCTTTAAGGGACTTTAACTGGCCCAGTAAGGGTTCAAAAAGGGGTGTGGCAGAGCTGCATCCTGTCCCCCTCCCTTTTTAACTTCTATATTAACCCCCTGATTGATCTCTTACAGAACCCTGATCTACATCTTCTTAACATAGCACAACGCAAAATTCTGATTCTCCTATAAGTCGACGATGCTGCTATTATTTCACAAACGCCCATAGTACTGAAGAGAGCAATTAGGGCAACACTTGGCTTCTGTAGACAGAACAAGTTGGTCCTTAACTTTGATAAATCAAAAATTTTAGTTTTTGCTAAAAGACCCAGACAATACTCCTGGAAAATTGAAGGACACAAATTGGAACAGGTTAAGACATTTAGATATCTTGGGGTGGTCTTCCACTCGCAAGGGACATGGAAGGCACACCTGGAGCAGACATTGCAAGCAGCCAGTAGGTCCTCAAATGCAATTGAACACTTCTTTTATACAGGCGGAGGTCAATTAATACCTGCTGCCTTAAAACTTTTTGAGGCCAAAACATTGGCGCAAATTAATTATGGGGCACAAACAGGAATCCTTGCAAAGAGAAACTTGCTAGAAACTATACTAATCAAATTCCTGAGAGCCATCTTAGCTGCACCCAAAGGAACTCTAAATGCCCAGTTAAGAATTGAGACAGGTATGCTTCAAATTCAGGTAAGAGCCTGGAAGATGATGATCATTTATTGGCTAAAAATTCATTTCTTTCCAGAGGGACTGTCCCCGCTAGTGTTGACTGACAACTTCCCCTCCCCTTGGAAACAGGCGATAGATCACAAGCTGGGCTCTTATGGGCTCTCATCGGTATTCTTAATGTCCCTCGGCTTTGACAAAGAAAAGCAAGTGGTAATTGATAGAATGAAGGACATGGAATTCCAAGAAGAACTAAATAGGTTGCCTCTCCACAGTAGGGACAAAATCAAGCAGGGTGTGTGGGAATCAGTAGGTTATCTAAATGATCTGATCTTCCCAAAACAAAGAATAGCTTTCTTCAGAGCCAGATTTAATATTCTCCCCTCAGCACTTCTCCAGATACAAGAGAACACCAATAGCAGAAAGGGTATGCATATGTGGAAAAGGAGAAGTTGAAGATATCTCACATGTTTTATTGTATTTTTATTGTGAGTTATACAGAGTATGTAGGTCAATATACATTCTCCCCTTATTAGAGAGATTGCCAGGGAGGACAGACAACTTTTATATAGGCTTTCTCCTCCAAGACTCAAATCCGGCTACCATGTGTGCAGTGGCAAAATTCTGTCACTGCAATGTCCACAAGAAAAAAATTGGTTACTGAATTATAATGTCAACTAGTGCCAATTTTTTTAAAAAATAAATATTTTTTAATTTTTTCAAACATAAATATAAAATATATCTTTCAAGAACGAAGTCTTGATCCGGTCATAGATAGGTACAACCACTTACATTTCTTTAACAAGCTCCATTCACAATTTCCCATTACATCTTTTAAAATCAGAACATAAAAATTTTTAACATAAATGCTAGCATCTTAATCTAAACCATTCTATTATATCACCACAAATTTAATTTCCAGATAAACTTAATTTATTTTTATAGCCATTTATAAATCCAAATTATATCTGGTTCTTTCCCAAGCTCCCTTCAGTACGTCTTTTAACATCAATATCAAAATATTAATCTTAAAAAATATTCTAACCTCTTAATCTAATTATTTACCTTATAATTTTATCACCACAAATCTTATTTTCAAATTAAGTACAACTCTATTTTTATTTCAATTTATAGGACAAAATTCTATCCATATTTCTTAATCTCTAGGCCCATTTCATCAAATCTTTAAATCTTAAACTTTATCAATTTACCTTTAATTTTTTCATGCTTATCATCTATTACACATTTCATTTTACACAGATTTATCCCAAAATCCATATCCTCCTCCATATCTCCTACTATTATTTGGCTGATTTCCAGCATAATCTCCTCCATACCTCCAACTATTGTAAATAGTTTTCTTAGAATAAATTTTCTTAGATTTATCTCATATTAATATATACTCTTATGTTTTCATAAAAATATCATTTTTAACCACCTATACATCAATCCTCTATTTTATTTTTATTTTATTTTATTTTATTTTGAATTTGTATACCGCCCTTCTCCCTGAGGACTCAGGGCGGTGAACAGCCAAGTAAAAACATCAAGTACAAATATTAAAATACAGTTAAAAATATACATATATAAATTTGGCCCCGTTAATTAAAAACAATAAACAAAACACTTAAAAACACTTTAAAAAAAATTAGGCCAGCCCGGCTTGCTGGAAAAGGAAGGTTTTAAGGGCACGGCGGAAGGCACTGAGGTCTTGGATTCTCCTTATCTCTGGAGGCAGTTGGTTCCAGAGGGTAGGTGCCCCCACAGAGAAGGCCCTCCCCCTGGGGGTCACCAGCCTACACTGTTTGGCTGATGGCACCCCGAGGAGGCCCTCTCTGTGGGAGCACATGGGTCGATGGGAGGTCGTCGGTGGCAGCAGGCAGTCTCAAAGATAGCTAGGCCCTATGCCATGGAGCGCTTTAAAGGTGATAACCAACACCTTGAAGCGCACCCGGAAGACCACTGGGAGCCAGTGCAGCTCACGCAGGAGCGGTGTTACATGGGAGCGCCAAGCTGCTCCCATCACTACCCACGCTGCTGCGTTCTGGACCAGTTGGAGCCTCCAGGTGCGCTTCAAGGGGAGCCCCATGTAGAGAGCATTGCAGTAGTCAAGGCGAGAGGTGACGAGGGCATGAGTGACTGTGCACAGGGAATCCCGATCAAGAAAGGGCCGCAACTGGCGAATCAGGCGAACCTGACAAAAGGTTCCCCTGGTTACAGCCATCAGATGTTCCTCCAAGGACAGCTGCGTATCCAGGAGGACTCCCAGATTGCGAGCCCTCTCAGTGGGGGCCAATGATTCACCCCCAATAGTCAGTGATGGAGTCAACTGACTATATCGGGATGCCGGGAGCCACAGCCACTCAGTCTTGGAAGGGTTGAGCCTGAGCTTGTTCTTCCCCATCCAGATCCGCACAGCCTCCAGGCACTGGGACATCACTTCAAGGGCATCGTTGGGGTGGCCTGGGGTGGAGATGTACAGCTAGGTGTCATCAGCGTACTGGTGGTATCTCACCCCAAAGCCACGGTGAACTCGCCCAGTGGCTTCACATAAATGTTGAACAGGAGGGGCGAGAGGACTGACCCCTGAGGCACTCCACATATAAGAGGCCTGGAGGTCGACTTCTGTCCCCCTGCCAACACGAGCTGTGACCAGTTGGAGAGAAAGGAGGAGAACCACTGTAATACGGTGCCCCCCATCCCCAACTCTTCCAACCGGTGCAGCATGATACCATGGTCGATGGTATCAAAAGCCGCTGAGAGGTCTAACAGGACCAGAACAGAGGAGCAACCCCTGTCCCGAGCCCTCCAGAGATCATCAACCAACGCGACCAATGCCGTTTCCGTGCTGTGCCCAGGCCTGAAACCCGACTGGAACGGATCTAGATAGGATGTTTCCTCCAGGAATTGTGGAAACCGTCACGCGACCACACTCTCAACAACCTTCGCCAGGAAGCGAAGGTTGGAGACAGGACGATAGTTGGCCAATATTGCCGGATCCAGGGACAGCTTCTTGAGGAGAGGCCTCACCACCGCCTCTTTCAAGGTGGTGGGGAAGTGACCCTCACTCAACGAAGCATTGATAACACCCTGGAGCCAGCCTCGTGTAACCTCCCGGGAGGCCAGTACCAACCAGGAGGGACACGGGTCCAGTAAACATGTGGCCGCACTAAGTCTCCCCAAAATCCTGTCCACATCATCGGGAGTCACAGCATCAAACTCCTCCCAGGTAACATTCTCAAGACTATTCCTCATCACCCTGCCCTGATCTACCCAGTCAGAGTCCAAATCCCCCCGGATCTGAGCGATTTTGTCATACAGGTATTGTCCGAAATCCTCCGCCCTGCCTTACAAGGGATCCTCCCGTGCTCCCGGATGGAGCAGGGAGCGGGTTACCCTGAACAGGGCAACCAGACGATTCCCTGATGACGCAATAGAGGCGGAAAAGTAATTAAATTTTGCCGTCTTTATCGCCACTAGGTAGGTCTTAATATGCGACCTTACCAGTGTTCGGTCAGATTCAGCGAGACTGGCCCTCCAACCGCTCTCCAGGCATCTTTTCCGGCGTTTCATCTCCCTCAGCTCCTCGGTAAACCAAGGAGCCGCGAGGGATCGACACCGGGTCAGAGGCCGCAAAGGCACGACTCGATCCAAGGCCCCACCAGCCACCCGATCTCAGGCAGCTACCAGGTCCTCGGCCGAGTCGTGTGCCAGATCTTCAGGAATTGGCCCAAGCTCCGTCTGGAACCTATCAGGATCCATCAGGCACCTGGGGCGGATCCATCTAATTGGGTCCACCTCCCTGTGGCGGGGTGTAGCGGTTCGAAGGTCCAGACGAAGGAGTGAGTGATCTGACCATGACAAGGGTTTCATGTCTATATCCCCTATAATAAGACCACTCAACCACTGGCCAGAGACAAAAATCAGGTCCAGCATGTGTCCCCCCCTGTGAGTGGGGCCATGAACTAACTGGGTCAGGTCCATGGCCGTCATGGAAGCCATGAACTCCCGAGCCACCTCCGACGTTTCACCAACGGACGGCAGGTTGAAATCACCCATGACCATAAGCCTGGGTGTATCAACTGCCACCGTGGCTATCACGTCGAGTAGCTCGGGCAGGGCCATTGCCACACGGCAGGGAGCCAGGTACATAAGCAGCAAGCCCATCTGAACCCGATGACCCCATCTCACAAAGAGGGACTCACATCCGGCAATCTGTGGCACAGTGGTCTCCCTCGAACCAAGACCTTCGTTAATAATAACTGCCACCCCCCCGCCCCTCCCCTGGGCCCTCGGCTGATGGAATGCTCTGAAGCCTGGTGGGCACATCTCAACCAGAGGGACCCCTCCCTCCGGGCCCAACCAGGTCTCCGTAATACCCACCAGGTCCGCTCCCCCTTCTTGGATAAGATCGCAAATGAGGGGGGCCTTATTTACCACGGACCTGGCATTGCACAGCATCAGCCGGAGGCCCAGGTCCTGAGTATCTGAGCCACCTAGTATCCGAGGGGAGCCTTGGGGACCGGGGCGTGCAACCGCTCTCAAGTAGCGAGTGCGCACCCCCGGCACAAGATAAGGTCCTCTGCTCCCGCCATATCTGCCCCTCCCATCCACCGTGCTATTTTAATTACCTTCTTTTATTTTCCATCTTTATTACTTCAGAAGCCCTCCTATTTTTATCTAAAAATCATTTATATATTTAGTTTTTAAGCATTACATTTTAATTTTATCTGCTTTATTTCTTCATTTCCCTATCTGTCCATAAATATTCCACTTCAAAATCCATATTTCCATATTAGAAACTCTATATATCACTTTAATTCTTTTGTAACATCTGCTCCATATAAAATCCATCAGCTTCCTTTCTTTTGTTCCTGCGCCACATCTTTTGTTGCTAAGCCAGTTAGTTTCAATTTTAATAAATCCAGTGTATTACTTCTTTCTTTGTAAAATTACCCAAAGACAGAATAGGAATCTCCAAAATCCAAAAGTTTATAGTTAATTTCAAAATAAACCAAGGTAGATAGAAATTCAAATTATTTCTTTTCCAAACAGAAGGAGGATCTCTACAATCCACATTCCGCTTAGTCACAGCAATCTCCATTTTATAGCTATTATGTAACCATCCTTTTGTCTCTCTTTAACTTTCCAAAGGTGTTAAATCCCGAAATAACACTTATCAATTCCATTCCAATTAAAAAAAAACAAAATCCAATTTACTAATTTGTTAAAAGCCAATTCTTCCAACTCAGTTTATACTAAAACAAAATCTTTAATGGGTCTTTGTTTCCAATTGTTGCTTTACCAAAACCTCAAGCCTCCAAGATCTTCAGCCGCTATTTAAAATTTGGGGTCTTATTTGTAAAAATCCATGCTGTTACATTGTTTCTTGCCTGGGTTGGTGTCACTCACCCGGCTTTGAAGCACATCGTCTTTTCTTCTTTCCTCCTGCATGAATCTTTTCCCGGTTTGCTGAGGCTTTGTGGCAGCTGCCATGGCTGCCTCCCCCCACTGCCAACTCAGAGGATTCCCTCTGGCCTCCGAGGAACTTGCCTGTTCCTCTCAGCCGCCCGAGGCGCTCTTCTTCCCTCATCCCTACCCAGAATTCCGGTTTGGTACCACGGCATTACCATCAGGGAAATAGTGGGCTCTGATGAGCCCCGCGAAAACCCCGACTGACAAACCACCAACCGATGGGTCTTCGGACTGAACTGGTACCAATTTTTTTGAGATATCTATAACAATACATTTACTCACATACTTATTGGCTCTACACACATGTAAATTAGGTTTGAGATCATGTATTTTCATAACAGAGATGTTACTATTCATGATTAATGTCAGTATTATTTTTAATTTATTGTATGTCTATTGCTGGTCGATGACTGTAATAAACTTTTATTCTATTATATTCTGTTCTGTTCACTATATATATATATATATATATATATATATATATATATATATATATGTGTGTGTGTGTGTGTGTGTGTGTGTGTGTGTGTGTATGTGTGTATGTATGTATATGTATTATCTTCTCAATACTCAAATTAATTAATATATATAAAAAACTATCAGTCAGTTAATTGTAAATAAAATATACTTATAACTCTAAATCAATTATTAATATAACTCTTATCTGTATATTAAGTAACTATATATAGCCTATACATTTAATCCCTTTAATGTTTCCTTATTTAGCTAGCAGCCTATTAATTTCACACTTTCGCACCTTCCGCCATGCGCTTAAAACGTTTTTATTCCATCAAGCTGGCCTGGCCTAAATCTTCTCCTTTTTGAAATTTTTAAATTTTAAATTTAAATTTTAAACACGAATTTGAATTTGTCTAATTATGGGATATTTTCAAAATTTAGCCAGACTGTTTAATCTGTTTTAACCTATTTTAAATTTTGTATTTTCTGTGTTTTTATCTTTTGGCTGTTCACTGCCCTGAGTCCTTCGGGAGAAGGGCGGTATAGAAATCTAATAAAACATAAAACATAAACTTTCTCTCCGAACCGCCGTTTCTTCGTTTTTCTTTCTCTTCTATATCCATTGTCCCTCCTTTCTCTTCCACTCCTG
Organism: Arizona elegans; assembly: GCA_022577455.1. Lineage (NCBI taxonomy): Eukaryota > Metazoa > Chordata > Lepidosauria > Squamata > Colubridae > Arizona > Arizona elegans. Next base: position 52,010,991 of record JAKOOJ010000006.1, on the reverse strand, counting down.
GACCTCTCTTCTCCTTCTCCAACACAGTTCATTTTCTTTTTTTCCTCCTAGTCGGCTCACAGTCTCTCTAAGGAGGCAGTTTCCTTCTCCAATCTTCCTCCGTCTGCCGTCAATCTACTCCTGTCACTCTTGCCACCGTGTTTCATCCTCTCTCTGTCTCTTTTACTTTCTCCGACCTTCTGTTGCCTACCGGTCCTTGACCTTCTGTTGCCTACCGGTCCTTCCACATCACCATTTGTATTCTCTCTGTTCCTCCAATATATCGCTTCTTCCTTCTATCTCTTCACTCACACCTGTCTCTCTCTTCACTGCATCCCGGTCTCTCTCCACCTTCTCCACTTTCTCCAACCTTTTGCTATGTACTGCTCCTTCTCTGTCTCAATTTGCTTTCACTTCTCTTTCTGCTCTCCTGAATCACCAATTTTTCTCCGCCTTCTAGCTATCTGTTGCCCATCATCTCATCTTGCTCACTCCTCCGTCTCTTGTCTTCGTTGTACCACCTCCCTTTTCTCTTTCCTCTATTTTCACTCTTTCTTCATTCTGGGTTTCAAATTACACATTCCAATCCTCTCCCAGCCACTTTCTTGCTACTCCTCTCCTCCTAAAACTCTTGCCACAAAGTTCTTTGTCTCCCTTCTCTCAATCTTTAGTTATTTTAATTTGCTGGCTAACAGCTCTTCCCACTGGGTTGCCGCTTGCTTTGAGGATTCCCTTGCAAATTGAGCTTCCTTCTTTCACCAAAAATCATGGATTTACTCTTTCATTAGGCTCTTCTCTTCTATTACAGTTTTGGGATTTTTTACTCACTTCAATGAGACAGTCTGTTAGATATATCCTTGCTTCTGCATTGTCTGTGACTAGTCAAGCCCTCGGGTCTGCCATCTCACAATAGCAGACTCTTTCACGCCAGGTTTAAGGGGTTTCCTTTCATTGCAGCAGGTCATCGCCTTTCACCTCACTACCCCCCAGGCTTCCTCTTTATTTCACATGCCTCTCCAGGCTCTCTGCACCCCGAAGGGTACCCAATCATGAAAAAATCAGAGTTAAAGAACGGAGACCATCCTCTTTCCTGTGCACTGCCACAACATCGCCACTGGAAGCCTCCATTGTATTTTTTTTTAACCAGGTGAATAGTGAGAGATAAAAAACACTTATGGTACAAATTCAATTGATGAAGCCAGAGTAGTGAAGTAGTATACTGATGATGATACCAAGTTGGCTAATGAAAGGTCAGCAAGCAGACAACCAAGCTCAGAGAATGCCAAAGACTTCACTGTTCAAGCCTGGACTACATATATTCTCTTCTATTAGTAGTGATGTATATCTCTACTTAGTAGTTCTTACTGTAAACTAAAAGCATCAACAAACTAATTTGTCCTTCTATGGAAAGAACTAAGCTTACATGCAATGTTCAATATGGTTTTGCAATATTCTAGGATCAAAGAAGTTCACAATCCATCAGGAGTACAAAAAATCTAAATCTACTTGTTTGCTCATTTATACATTGTATTTAAAAGACTATAAAATACTAAATAACTCTGGGTGACAAACAAGAACAACATGATGTATAAAATCTAATTTAAAAAGCATGATGGTTACTTTGGAGGGAACACTCATAACACAGCTTCCATTCATTCTAGCCTAAACTAAGCCTTTAGATTTTGCTTGAAAAATAGCAGGGATAGGATCCATTTAAATATCTGGGAAATGCTGTTCCAGAGATTAAGTGTGGTGACAGAGAAGGCACACTTCTGAGATTCCATCATTATTAGACATGGGTTCATTGTGAATTAGAATCCAAAATATATTCCTTTCTCCTACTTTTATCACAAAGGAGAATGAAAGATAATTTGTTTTCTAATTGAAATATTTAGGAAAGAGGGATATTATGTCACCTTCTTTGATGCAAGCAGAATAAGGAATTTGTTCCAATTTCAAAAGTTTTCCTCCTGTATTTTTTTAATTTTTTTTTATTTGATTTATATGCCGCCCTTCTCCGGAGACTCAGGGCGGCTTACAATGCGCTAAGCAATAGCCTTCATTCTTTTATATATTTATACAAAGTCAGCTTATTGCCCCCACAACTGGGTCCTCAATTTACCTACCTTAGAAAGGATGGAAGGCTGAGTCAACCTTGAGCCTTGGCGAGATTCGAACCTGCAGTAATTGCAGGCAGCTGTTCTTAATAACAGGGTGCTTTAGACCACTGTACTACCAAGGCTAAAATTTAAATTTTAGGTCAGCACACATCACTTTGCTTTGAACATCTGGTTAGGAAATGCAAATATAGTTCAGAGTGAAAGGCAGATTATGTCCAAAAGAAAGATGGGTAGTTTATGTGCAACAGTGGTAAGAAGTTCAATCGATTAGGAGAAGCCAATTTACCAAAAGTCCTTTTTCTGAAAAATTGAAATTAAGATCAGTGTTATATAGCTACACTTGTAAAAACCATTTAACTTCGATCCACAACCATGTTTTTACACAACAGCTTGCTTAAAGACATATTTATTTAACTCTCTCCTACAAAATTGTTCTTCTGCAGCACATATGACTGGAAGCACCCCCCCCCCCCCCCCCGTATATAATCAGTGGCAATGAATTCTGTTTCTGCTGCCTGTTTGGGGTCAAAGGACCAAAGTTCAACTTAGTTTAAGTAGAAAAGGATTAAAGTAGCTTCTTACAAAAAAGAACAAAGGAAAGATATTAATTAAAATCTATATTCCAACCAGTGTAAAATACAATAACAATTATATCCCACATCAAAATTAAATCTAATTGCAGCATAATTATGTATAAACACTATTGGCTGTCATAATTGCTCTAATTTTTAAGGCAAGAGTCATAATAAATGGGAAAGTAACACAAAATTTTAAGATTTAGAAGGGTACAAGGCAAGGATGTCCATTATTGCCACTATTATTCATATTAACCTTAGAGGTATTAACAAGAATAATTCAGAAAGACAAACAAATTAAAGGACTGGAAATTAAGAAAGAAATGTACAAACTATAAGCCTTTGCAGATGATCTTGTATTTATTATAGGAGAGCCATTACAATCTGGTCGGCAGCTTATGAAAGTACTGGGCGAATATGGGAAAGTAGCTGGGTTGAAGGTAAATAAGGAAAAAACCAAAATGATAGTCAAAAACATGACTAAAACACAGAAAAAGGAACTGACAGAGAGAATAAGTCTCCAAATAGCGAAAAAAGTAAAATATTTCAAAATACTACTAACGGCAAGATGTATAACAATTAAAAAGGACAATTACAATAAACTAAATGATCAAATTAAGGTGGATTTGGAAAGATGGGGAAAGCTGCAACTCTCCCTTATGGGGAGAATTGCAACAGTAAAAATGAATATCTTGCCAAAAATATTGTGTTTATTTCAGAACATACCCATAAAATTAGATAAAGAATACTTTAGAAATCTGGATAAAATAATGTCTAAGTTTATTTGGCAGGGGAAAAGGCCCAGAATCAAACTAAAATTATTACAAGAAGCCAAAGAAAGAGGAGGATTTGGATTACCAGGTTGGGAAAGATATTATCAAGCAACTGCACTCACATCAGTGAAAGAATGGATAAATTTAAAGAATAGGAGGTTATTAACATTGGAAGGGTAGGATATGCAAATAGGATGGCATGCATTCTTGTGGGATAGAAGACAAAAAATACATCGCTACAAAGGCATCAAATCAGACAAGCTGTTCTTGAAGTTTGGACAAAAATAAAACAACAGAATTATTTGGAAATTCCTGTCTGGCTCTCTATATTAGAGGTGCTAGTATATCCAAATTTTGTCAACCTGGGAAAAGTAGTCAGATATAAGGAGATTTTAAATGAAGGAGGGGAATTAAAATCTAGAAAAGAATTACAAGATAAAGAGGTAGAATTAGAATGGTGGGCATACCTACAGATTAAATCACGCTATATAAACAATAAAAAGGAATGGGGTATTAAAAAAGAATTGATGGTGTTAGATAAAAACTTATTGGGAATGGACAAAAAGGCAATAAGGAAAATTTATCCATATCTATTGGAACATAAAATGGTGGAAGAACAAGTGAAGGAAACCATGGTAAAGTGGTCTCAAAATTTTGGTTATAATATTAATATAGATGACTGGTAGGATCTATGGGAGAGAAACAGGAAACTAAGGATGGTCACTGCGTACAAAGAAAATTTGTATAAAATGTTTTACAGGTAGCACCTCCCACCCACAAGATTACCGAAAATGAATAAGAACTTATCACCACAATCTTGGAAATGCAATTTAGTGTCAGGATTTTTCTACCACATGTGGTGGTTATCAGAGGTGGGTTCTACTTACCTTTACTACCGGTTTGCAATAGGAGCATGCATGTGCGCTTTTGCACATGTATGTGTGCTTCTGCACATGCGCAGAAGCTTCTGCGCATGCACAGTTTGTCAATTATAATGTCCAGGTGGATGGGCAGAGCCTCCCGCCATTTTTATTTCCGGTTCTGAAGAACCGGACAGAACCAGGAGCAACCCACCACTGGTGGTTATGTAAAAAAGCCAGAGAGTTCTGGCACCAAATTAAGGCATGGCTGGAGGAGATATTAGAACAAAACATAGATCTAAAACCAGAATTATTCCTAATAGGAATCATAAAAGGGAATTATAGCAAAGAATCAATATACTTAATACTTCATGTGACAACAGCAGCAAGGTTGGTTTATGCACAATACTGGAAAAAAGGAAGAAATTCCCCCAGAAGAAGAAATAACAAGGAAGAGTTTGATGTGTGCAGAAATGGACAGGCTGACACTATAACTCAAAAACAAGAATGAGACAGAATACTATAAAATCTGGAATAAAGTGTATTATTGGTTGGAAAGGAGAAAAGGAGTTGGAACAAAAAAGATTTAGGGCTTGTAGAATTAGTACTGAATAGTATTAATAAATGTAAATAGTAAACAAATAGTAAATAGATAGTAAATGAAGACAAGGGTTATGTATATAAGAACAAAGTAGCAATGTATTGTAGGATGGGAACACCACCAAGGCAGTGCCAGATCAGTATAAACGTATAAAACTCCATAGTAATTAGAATGCAGGATCAGCTCAGAAGAATAAAACTATGCATACGTTTAGAAAAACGACCTTCCCAAAATTGAAACACAGGAACATCAGGGCTATTAGGAAACAAAAGAGAACTCACGAAGACAGTACAAAGACCAGGATATGCCAGGAAAGAAACTATTGAAATAGGGATAACAAATAAAAGGGATAATCAGCTCAGGGCAAAGAACAAGGATTTAATCAGTAGTCCGAACGATCTGATAAGAGCATGAGGGCTTAATCAATAATGACATGATTAGCTTAGAGTGAAAGACAGAGCAATAAAACATAGGAAGGACACATGCCCAGATAATTCTTGAACTGAAACTTTACCCAGCATTAAGTAAATAAAGGAAACTAGAATAAGAAAACACAAGACAATCAGCGAGCATGCACACAAAAGAACAAAAGAAAACAAAGAACTTCCATTGTAAAATAGAATATAAAAATGTATGCTTACCTCATATTGATGTTGGCCCACCCAGGAACGCTGATCCTCGCCATGGCTAGATTGAACTTCCTGCAAAATAAAGAAACCTCGCTTTCATGCAGCTCGCTTCCATCTCAATTTCTTTTGCTATGTGGATAATGCTCCACTACGTGAGCGACACTCTCCCAGCCAGGAAATTCGATCCTGAAGGAGAAGCCTTGGAAAAATCCAATAATATTGGCAACCACGAAGGGACTCCCAGCCAATCCAGCCACCAGACGGGGCCCGGAGATCCAACCCAGCCAGCACGGACTATTTTGTCCACAGGAAAAATCCACGGACCCTGCCTGGGTGGCATCAGGTAGTAAAGGGAGTTTTTGAGCATTGTGCTCAACAGCTGCTTGAAAGTAGGTGAGTACCGCTTAAATTTTAATAGAGAAATGTGCAAGTGTGTGTGTGGGGGGGGGGTTTCACCTGAATGACAGTCTGATTCCACCTCTTTGAGCGACCTCTAGCCACAACTCTGCCTACTGCTAGCTCCACCGAGCCGTGACCAATAGGATAGAGAAAGCAAGGGGGGGGGGTCACCGAATGTGGGACTTTGTGTTCAAAGGGAACAGAAGCTGAGTGGGTATTGAGTGAAAGTAAAAGGGTAATATAAGGAAAAGAAAGTCTCTGGTGTCTTTAAAGAGAGCAACTCTGAGACTTCCGGTTTGGCTCCGCGAGCCTCGAAGACGCTCTTTTACGAGCGCCCAATCCCCGGTTCCGTAAAAGCCCCAGAACAGCCGAAAAACAGCTGTCTGGAGGCTTGGAACCCTCTCCCCGGGCAAAGGGGAGAGAGAAGAGTCAACAGGCGGAGGTAGAGCCCCCCAAGTGCGCCAGGAGAAATCCTGGGGCGCAAAGGTGTGGGCTCCCTATTGAAGCCTGTCAAGCTGCTCCGGACCAGGGACGACTCCGCTAAAGCGGAGCTAGAAGCTGCGACCAAAATCTGCTTAAAACAACTGGGGGGACTTTTAACATCTTTACTTTGATTGCAGACAGAGCAAATCAGGAGGAAAAAAGGAAGAAATTGCAAGTAATACTTTAACTCCGTTTTAAAATGCAGAAAATAGTGTCTGAGAGTGGGAGGAGGAAGCTACAAGGGAAAGTGCTTGTTAATGCTTGTTAACATTTGCAACAGTGATACAGCTACTGTATTACACTTTAAGAGAAAGTTTTAAAGTGGAAGCGGCCAGGAAAAGAATTTGGTATTGAGGAAAAGAATTTGGTACTAAGTTTAACTAAAAGCTTGCTTTTATACTGTGTGGAAAATAGTTGGAATTGTTGTCCTGATAGCTGGATGAATATAAAGTGGCTGAAATATGGCTGACATCAGGGCTGGTGAATCAGTAAATTCTCAAGCTGTGACTGTTCAGGTTTTTCAAGAACTTCTAGATTCCTTTAATTCTGCTCTTTTGGATACAATTGAAAGAGCTTTTTCAAAAAATAGCCTGAAAAATCATAAGCAGCTGTTGGAGGGATCAGCAAATTCTCAAGCTGTGACTGTTCAGGTTTTTCAAGAATCTCTAGACTCCTTTAATTCTGCTCTCTTGGATACAATCGAAAGAGCTTTTTCAAAAAACAGCTTGGGAAAACATAAGCAGTTGTTTGAGGGGCAGCAGGAAATTACTCAGAAGAGTTTGTTTTTGGAAAAGCAAGAGGCTGTCAGGATTGGAAGGCAGGTTGGCACAGTTGAAACAAAGGTTTTGGCGGACGTTTCCATTCAATTGATAGAAAAGCAACAAATAGATTCTTTATTGCAAGCTGATAATCTTTATGGCAACAGATTTTGGCTATATGGACAAAGGAATGGACTGAATGATTATATAAGCAAGAAGAGTCGAAATGGGGATTTTAAACCAGAAAAACGTGACCTCAAGAAGAGAGCGAGTATTTCGGAAACATCAACCTCAAATCAACATTTTAAAATTTTCAAAAATAAAACTGGGGGGACTGTGAAAGAATTCATTAAAAAAAAGGATTGGAAAAAATATAGAAAGAGAAGAACAGAAGTTTAAGAAAGATATCTTCCTGCAGATTTTGAAATTTGCATTTGGCAAATATGTGTTTTAATGGTATTAAGAGATTTTTAAAATGTTTAACATAAGATTATATTATTTTAAAAGATATATGAGATAAATTGTGTAGGCTTTCAGGATAAAGATATCCTCCTGTAGATTTTGCAATTTATGTTTGGTGAATAAGTGTTTTAATGGTATTAAGAGATTTTTAGAATGTTTAACATAAGATTATATTATTTTAAAAGATATATGAGATAAAATGTGTAAGATTTCAAGATGCCCATTTTTTCTGAAGGGAAGAGGCTTAATGTTAAATTCAGAATTTCATTGGGGAGTAATGTTCAAAAAGAATGATGTTTGAGGGTATGGAAATGGAATTTATTCATGATTTTTACTGTTTGTAATACTGTTAAAGTATTGGATTATTCATTAAGAAAAAGTTTTTTTTATAATCAGGAAGAATTTAACTTAATTGGTTGTGAGAATTCATAAAAGGGAGGTTGATGAATTGGAGCAAGGGGAGTTAAAGAAAGTGTGGGAGTTTTGAACTTTATAATTAGTTAGTCTATTTTAGCATATGTTTGTTAGATGCTATACCCTGTTTTTGCTCTGGGAAGTCGGGGGTGGGTGGGGAGGGTGGGATAAGGGTTGGGAAAGGGAAAAAGTGGTGAATAGAGAAATGCTTTAGCAGAAGGAAGTATTTACGATTAGAATACAGGAGTTGCTCAGATACTAAAGGAGGAGAATATTTCACAGCAAAGAAGTTAGAAAGGAGAGAGGAGGAGAGGGTAGGAAGAGGAGAGGGAGGGAGAGGAATGGAAGAAAGGAGAGCAGGAAGGGAAGGGGACAGGAGTAGGAGTGAAGGTGAGAAGGGAGAAAAGAAGAGAGAAGTGGGGGAAAGGAAAAGGAAGTAGGATGAGGTAGGGGAGGAGGTAGGAGAAAGTAGGAGAGAAGAGGAGGGAGGGAAAGGAAAGAAAGGAGGAGAAGAAGAAGGTTTGTTGTGGAATGAGGGAAGAAAGAGAAAAAGAGCAACTCCGAAAAAATTTTTAAATGTTTTAATTTAATTTAATTTAATTTAATTTAATTTAATTTAATTTAATTTAATTTAATTTAATTTAATTTAATTTAATTTAATTTAATTTAATTTAATTTAATTTAATTTAATTTAATTTAATTTAATTTAATTTAATTTAATTTAATTTAATTTAATTTAATTTAATTTAATTTAATTTAATTTAATTTAATTTAATTTAATTTAATTTAATTTAATTTAATTTAATTTAATTTAATTTAATTTCCAATTTATATACCGCCCTTCTCCCTGAGGACTCAGGGCGGTGTACAGCCAAGATAAAAAACATAGAATACAAATATTAAAACATTTAAAAATATATATAAATTTGGGCCGAAAGTTAAGAATCACAAACTAATTAAAAAATTTAAAAATTTCTTCTAAGCCAACCCGGCTTGCTGGAAAAGATGGGTTTTCAGGGAACGACGGAAGGCATTGAGGTCATGGATTCTCCTTATCTCCGGGGGCAACTGATTCCAGAGGGTGGGAGCCCCCACAGAGAAGGCCCTCCCCCTGGGGGCCACCAGCCTACATTGTTTGGCTGATGGCACCCTGAGGAGGCCCTCTCTGTGGGAGTGCACGGGTCGATGGGAGGTCATTGGTAGCAGCAGGCGGTCTCAGAGATAGCTAGGCCCTATGCCATGGAGCGCTTTAAAGGTGATAACCAACACCTTGAAGCGCACCCGGAAGACCACCGGGAGCCAGTGCAGCTCGCGGAGGAGCGGTGTTACATGGGAGCGCCATGTTGCTCCCATCACTACCCGCGCTGCTGCATTCTGGACCAGCTGGAGCCTCCGGGTACTCTTCAAGGGGAGCCCCATGTAGAGAGCGTTGCAGTAGTCAAGGCGAGAGGTGACGAGGGCGTGAGTGACTGTGCACAAGGAATCCCGATCAAGAAAGGGCCGCAACTGGCGAATCAGGCGAACCTGATAAAAGGTCCCCCTGGTAACAGCCGTCAGATGTTCCTCCAAGGACAGCTGCCTATCCAGGGGGACTCCCAGATTGCGAGCCCCTTCAGTGGGGGCCAAAGACTCGCCCCCAATAGTCAGCGATGGAGTCAACTGACTATATCGGGATGCCGGGAGCCACAGCCACTCAGTCTTGGAAGGGTTGAGCTTGAGCCTGTTCCTCCCCATCCAGATCCGCACAGCCTCCAGGCACTGGGACATCACTTCAAGGGCATCGTTGGGGTGGCCTGGGGTGGAGATGTACAGCTGGGTGTCATCAGCGTACTGGTGGTATCTCACCCCAAAGCCACGGATGATCTCGCCTAGCGGCTTCACATAAATGTTGAACAGAAGGGGCGAGAGGACCGATCCCTGTGGCACTCCACAGATGAGAGGCCTCGAGGTCGACCTCTGCCCCCCTGCCAACACAAACTGCGACCGGTCGGAGAGAAAGGAGGAGAACCACCGCAACACAGTGCCTCCCACCCCCAACTCTTCCAGCCGGTGCAGCATGATACCATGGTCGATGGTATCAAAAGCCGCTGAGAGATCTAACAGGACCAGAACAGAGGAATAACCCCTGTCCCGAGCCCTCCAGAGATCATCCACCAACGCGACCAATGCCGTTTCCGTGCTGTGCCCAGACCTGAAACCCGACTGGAACGGATCTAGATAGGATGTTTCCTCCAGGAATTGCGGAAACTGTTGCGCGACCACACTCTCAACAACCTTCGCAATGAAGCGAAGGTTGGAGACAGGACGATAGTTGGCCAATATTGCTGGATCCAGGGACGGCTTCTTGAGGAGAGGCCTCACCACCGCCTCTTTCAGGGCAGCGGGGAAGCGACCCTCACTCAAAGAAGCATTAATGACGCCCTGGAGCCAGCCTCATATAACCTCCCGGGAAGCCAGTACCAACCAGGAGGGACACGGGTCCAGTAAACATGTGGCCGCACTAAGTCTCCCCAAAATCCTGTCCACATCATCGGGAGTCACAGCATCAAACTCCTCCCAGATAACATTCTCAAGACTGTTCCTCGTCACCCTGCCCTGATCTACCCAGTCAGAGTCCAGATCCCCCCGGATCTGAGCGATTTTGTCATACAGGTATTGTCCGAAATCCTCCGCCCTGCCTTCTAAGGGATCCTCCCGCACTCCCAGATGGAGCAGGGCGCGGGTCACCCTAAACAGGGCGGCCAGACGATTCCCTGATGACGCAATAGAGGCGGAAAAGTAGTTAGACTTTGCCGTCTTTATCGCCACTAGGTAGGCCTTAATATGCGACCTTACCAGTGTTCGATCAGATTCAGCGAGACTGGCCCTCCAACCACTCTCCAGGCGTCTTTTCCGGCGCTTCATTTCCCTCAGCTCCTCAGTAAACCAAGGAGCCGCTTTCTTTAAGGGAAATATGTATATGTAGGATTTATTATGTATACGAAAATGTATATTTTCTATTATGTGGGGAGGGGGAAAGGGTGGGGGGAGAAAATTGTTTGTATTTCTTATAAAACGTTTCAATAAAAAAAATAAAAAAATAAAAAGAGAGCAACTCTGAGTATATGTGTATAGACAGGGGAGGTGCTAGTACTCGCTGGAGGGGCAGCCAGGCCCTCTCGGATCTCTTTTTTTGATCCAAAAACCTAGACGAATTCCCTAACTAGGAAGGTGGCCCCGTACTTCGTGAGAGAATCGAAGTCCTTTCCAGAATCTTTTTTTTCCTGAAAACTGGATGAGGATAGATAGCCCAGCTAAGCCAAAGTGAACCTTACATTTCAAGGATCATGGGAAGCTGTAGCTCGAGGGCAAAGGAAAATCCCCTGGAAGAGTTGATTGTGGCCTGGGATGCCAGGCTGACCCCAGTCTTAGCTGGCATGAGTAAAAGGAAAGCCAGGAAATTGTGTAGAAAATGGGCACTGATAAAAGATGGTACCGGGACACAAATTTGGTGTTGAGCCCCGGATGGGTCTCACCATTGTTGGGGAGGAAAATGAGAAGGGGCCGAGCGGCTGTAAACTCTGGCGACGTGCTCCCACCTGTTTGGAGGGATCTTGCCGCTCAAGCACAAAAGAAACGAACGCTTTCATTGGAGCTCGGTGGAGCATAAAGCTTGCGAATGGCGCCTCCTTGTGACGTAACAGAAAGCGTGCCCTATCATCGAGCAAGCTAGTGGGAAGGGGTGTGTGGTGTTAACTGTTTGATTGCCAAATGGTAAATTGTTTGTTACTAAGTGTATAAAGAATGCTACACAGCGGCTGCATGTAGCACTAACTTTAATCATCGATGCTGGCTTGTGCCTTACTCCTGCCTGTGTTGCTGTGCTTAACCTGATTAAAGATGCTGCAAACCACTTCGTTTCCTTCTGGTTGTTGTTTGCTTCCAGAGCGGTTGGGTGGACAAGCCGAGATTTGGCCTGACAGCGGTACTTTTGATATAAAAATACTAAAAGCACTTAGACCAAAATTAAAGCCCAACCACATACCCTATTAGTACTGTTGGGCTGAATTAGCTAGGAGTAGGGAATCACTAACAGAACAAAACCCAACCAACAATAAAGATAAAAAGAAAGGGAAAATTATGGCACCTCTGCTAAGTAAACCAGTACCCAGGAGACAGAGGGGCCAACTTGAGTATATCCTCACACACACACACTCTTCTCGGCCTCTGACTTAGTAATTTGGAAGTAAGATGCCCCTGCCTGTTATTCCCCGAACAGTTATAAAAGCAATAATAGATAGTCATAACCCATCATGGGGAGACATGAACCAACTACTGCATGTCTTCCTAACGGAGGATGAATTACTAAAATTATTTGAGAAGACTGACCAAATTGCAAAATGACCACTTATATTGGCCCCGGGCCAAGCTGCCCAGGCATGAGTCATTTGGCCACTAGAGCAGCCTGATTGGGACTATAATGATGATAACCACTGGGACACATACACCAGGGCAAAAGAAAATTTAATGGAAGCTTTGGAGAAGATTGGAAAGAAACCCTTAAATCGGTCAGAATTCCAACGGGTTATCCACAGAGACCAAGAGATTCCAGATGCCTTCTGGGTTCAACTTTCAGAGGCAGCTACAACTTATGCCCATCTAGATCTTAGCTGCCAGAAGGACCAGAGGATATTAGCCTCTGCCTTCGTTGACCAATCCACTCAATATATTAAAGATCATTTTCACAGAATAGTGTCCAACTGGTTATCCTTAGACATATTGGAGTTGTGTCGAATCACCAACTTCATTTATGACCAGAGGGACAAACTAAAGGAGGAGGAAAAGGAGAAAAAAGAAACTGAGAAAGAAAGAGAAAGAGACAGGAGGAGGAAGATAGAAAGACAGGAAGAACTGCAAATATTCATGGCCATGCATAACTATGCAAAGCCCCCACAAAGGCGATCAAATGCTACTAAATGCCTATGCTGGAGATGCGACAAGTTGTCAGCACTGCTTTAAATATGGAGGATCAGGACACTCCAGCCAGTACTGTAGTCAACACCCCCACCCCCACCAGTTTCAGAAACCACCCAGGAACAATAGGCAGAGAAATGGTTTCTTTTACTCTGCCAAACAGGGGAATAACTATCATAGAAATACACCCTCAGCACCATTTCCTAGGAACTGTCCCTCCCGTAACAATGAACGGGATGATTCGGACACTCATAATTGGAGACCGGAAACAGACCCACATGACTTATGACTAGGGAAAGAGGATAGTGAGTTTACAGCCTGTCACTGCATTATTTTATTTGCCAGCTGAACTCATCATTTCTGGATTGTCAGACTCTCCGTAGCTTGCCAACTTCTTATCAGTAAGCTACGTGTTTCCGTATCCACCCACATTCCTTCACTTGCTTCACACACTCTTTCCTTTGTTCTCTTTCCAGCAAGGTCCGGCTGAGATAGCCGGCAAGAATTACTTTTCAAAAATGTAGCAATTAACTTTTCTTAGTTAGTGAGGTGTTTTATTTTCTTTATAACAAATAAATGAGTTTTATTAGAAACTTTTCTTCGCGTTTTCTTTATCAGAATATTGCAACTTGGAATAAGCCACGATCCATCTCCTCTAAACCAGGGTCATTAGTCCTGGAGCCAAACATGGGATTAATTGATGCCCTGACATCTGGTAGCACTCGGATGGTTGATTTATGGCTTTTTTCCTTGTTTTGTTATTTCTGATAAGAGTGCATAGGCAATTAGTTTTTAGCTACTGAGGTACGCTAATTATTTTTGCTGAGATGCCGAAACAGAAGAAAAAAGGAAAAATGAAGCACAGAGTTTTATCCTCTTTGGAAGAAGAACAGGAGATAGTAACGCCCTCAAGATTCCAGCCTCTTGCTACGGCTACGCAATTGGAAGGTGCCATGGGTGAAGAAGATCTGAAAATGCTTTCGGAAACACATCAAAGGACAGATATCAGAACAGCTGCTTTTGAAGATAATAAACTGCGACTGAGGTCGGTAGCTTTTTCTTCTCAATTTGCATGCTATGAATCTATTCTACCAGAGCCCACAGATTACGATGTGCTTGGTGCTAGGCCAAGAAAGTTTCCACAAACGGCAAAGCTTTTTCACCCCCACGCAGAGAGAGAAGTAATTCATTATTCTTCTCAAAGCCCTGAGCTCACCCAGCGTGAGATGGCCATCAAATCCTATCGTGAGCGTGTAAAATATTATGAAAATGAACTGTCTCAATTTAAAAGAGATTTGTTTATGCTTGAACAAGAAAAGGCAGAGTCCCGTGACTTAAGACTTTCAAAAGAGGCCATCTTGTCTTCTTCCTCGGAGCCAAAGACACTCCCCCTGGTGGATTTTGTGTCAGGCCAATCAGACCAGAGAGCACTGCATACGTCACATGAAAGTCTCCCTGATCAAGTTACATATAAACCTGCCACGCAATCATTCCTTGTAACTGGGCTGCCCGAAGCTAAAGGTGCAGCACCATCTGCTGGTGAAAGTAATTTACTACAGGAAGCTGAAAGAGAAAGGAGCTTAGATGAACATTTTAAATTACTACAGCAGACCCTGGCAAACCTGTCTCTAACTCACTCAGAGATTCAAGCTGAAATGCCACAAGTGTCTCCACAGGCTCAAACTCCAACACCCCCTGGTGGTGATGGTGCCTTTTTAGATGGAACACAGGCACGCTTTATGAAGCAAAGGCAAATGACTGCATCTCCAGCAGGTCATGCCAATATTGCAGCTCAAGCACAAATGGCAACTGGAATACAGCAGATTCCAGTGCATCAGCCACAGCAGCTACAAATGCCTGCATATGTGCCCCAGCCACAAGTGCAAATAGGGCCACCTCCTGGCCCACCTCCAATGGCACAACCAAGACCATTTTTAGGTCCACAACAGGCACAGCAAATACCACAGGCATTTCTGCCAGCACAGCCAGCATATCAAATGCGGGCTCCTTACCAGGCATTTTCTCTCTCTCCACTAACTGGTGAGTCAAAACTAAAAATGTCAGGACACAATTACAAAGCCTGGGTCAGTGAGATTACACTATTGCTTCTTAGAGAAGGCACGCACTGTATGGTATTTAACCCTCCTGCACAACCATGGGATTTTGCAATACGAGATTTAGAGTTAAGAGCTCGCACAACATTATTGATGTCCATGGATACTGAACTGCAGGTCACTTTTCCACCAAATACAACAGCCCGACAAATTTGGGCTGAATTGGAAAATTGCTACAGGCCTATCTCAATTGAATCTTCATGTTTACTCATGTCTGAACTCCACAGTTCGAGATTGAAACCTGGTGAACAAATTGGAGGACATTTGACCAAACTGAAAGGTCTCAGAACAGAATTGAGAGAAAGAGGCCATAACATTGAAGATATTCAAATGATCAGCATCATTATTAACTCTTTGAACTATGAATGGAAAGATGCTGTTACAAAAATTAACCAAGTCCCAATTGCTCAACGCACAGTGGACAATGTCTGTAGACTTTTAATTGAAGAAGAGGCATTCATGTTGGTCACGCCACATTTGAGAGGACCACCCACATCAAGAGCTCCAGCTAGGCACCCCTTCCGAGGAAGGACCTACGCTCCAAGGATGCCAAGATGCAACACCTGCAACCGTGTGGGACATGCCACCCGGGATTGTCCCCAACGAGTTCCAGCTCCCGTCACGTACCAGCCCAGAGGAACAGATTCCAGAGGCAGAGGCAGAGGCGGAAGACAAGGTTGTCATGGTCCCCGGCGTGATCCACAAACTCCACTCGCCACATTGGCTTTAACCAATGATCCACAACCTCAACCAGAGTACAACAGACGACTCCTGTGGACTTTGGACAGTGGTGCAGCATTGCATGTTACCTACAGAAAGGAACTTTTCACAGAGATGCACGAACCTGAACCTGAACTACGTGAACTTTATTCTTTTTCCAATCATCCTTGTCAGGTCAAAGGAAAAGGAACTGTTTATGTTGAAGAGTTCAATGCATTCATTCCTGATGTTTATTACATACCAACAGCAACCAGTAATTTGCTTAGCCAGAGTCACTTGTCTAGAGCATTAAAATTCCAGGTTCACCACCTTGAAAAAGCAAGTTACATAGTTAAAGATGGAGATATTGTTGCTGAAACCATATTAATTGGTGGTGTTTATTACTTAAAGCCAAAGCCTAAACCGCAAACACAGGCAAGTATACAAACTCCAAAAAGGGAAGGCACAGGCCCAGAGAGAGATGCTCCAGTGAGAGATCCTGTTGCTATTCCTAAGGCTCCTAAAGCCAACAAAAATAGAATTGGTAAACAGGTTGCTCAGAGCAAGCCTGAGGTTCCGCATAAAAATGTTAATGTTGAGAATTCACTAACTGGTAAACCTTTGCATTCCAGGTGTATCCACAAATGGCATAGAAGATTGGGGCATGCCAGTTTCCGTGTTCTTAGGAAGATGCCGGAGTTCGCAAAAGGTTTGGATCTAAAGGGGTGTAAGGTGTTTCTGGATTGTGCTGTATGCAAAAAGGCCAAATCCAAAGCAGCAGCCATTCCCAAACGCGCTGCACGCCTGTCAACACGCATTTTTGATTTGGTTCACATTGACATAGTTGGTCCATTCCTGCCATCATTTGGTGGTAGAAAATATTTTCTAACAATTGTTGATAATTACTCTAGATATGGATATGTATATCCTATGAAAGAAAAATCAGAGACTTTTCGGATCTTTAAAGACTTTGGAACCCTTGTTTCTACCCAACACCAAGTTCGCATCGCCAGAATCCAGAGTGATCGTGGTGCCGAATTCATGTCTCAGCGTTTCCAGGACTGGATGCGTAAGAATGGAATTGTTCATCAGACGTCGGCCCCTGACACATCGGCTCACAATGGAGAGGTACTGCAAACCATGATGTGTTGTCTCCTAGAAGACACCAACCTTGGTAAGATATACTGGGGTGAAGCTATCAAGTATGCAAATTACATTGTAAACTGTACTTGGAGCAGTGTAACAAATCAGACTCCTTTCTTCATGTTGTATGGCTACAAGCCCGATCTTAAAAATATTCATGTTTTTGGTTCATACGCTATGGTGAACATTCCCTTAGCTCAAAGAAGAAAAGGAGGTCCAACAGCAAAGAGACTGAGATTTATGGGTATTGATGATAATTCAAAGTGGAGCAAATTTATTGACTCTAAACATGCAATTGTGATTTCCCAATCTGCTAATTTTGAGGAAGATATTGACTGGTCCAGGATTCATTCCAATGATCCCAGAGTTTATTTTCCTAGAGATGATACCGCTGATGCTACGCAGATTGATGATCAAGATTCCACTGATTCTTCTCAACCCGATGTTCCGTCTTCGCAAGCCGCGGATGCTGACGCTAGCGACGAAAGTGAGGACGAGGATGAAGAAGAAGAAGATTGGACAGTTGTTCCGAGACGTTCCAAGAGGGCCACAAAAGGAATCCCTCCACAACGATATTCTTAGCAACTGACAAAAGCACCCTTGCCTTTGATTTGCAATGTTACACTTCCACCTGATAATTTCACACAAATCAAGTAGCTCCCTGATTCAGAGCAAGACAAATGGTATGAAGCAATGCAGGTTGAAATGGACAGTCTGAAGAAACTTAAAGTATTTACACCTGCAAAACCTCCAGCAAACAAAAAGGTCATTGGCACTCGATAGGTCTACAGAATCAAAAAGAAACCAAATGGTGAGTCATTGTACAAAGCCAGACTTGTAGCTCAGGGTTTTGCTCAACGTTATCCTGAGGACTACACAAATACTTACTCACCGACAGTCAGAACTGAGAGTGTAAAAATTGCTTTAGCAACTGCAACTATCCTTGGTTTAGAAGTTTTCCAGTTTGATGTTGACACGGCTTATCTACATGCAGACCTAGATGAAGAGATCTACGTGAGAAGTCCTCCAGGATTCCAACAGCAAGAAGGGGATACCTGGTTCCTAAATAAAAGTCTTTATGGTCTGAAACAATCTGGTTTAATGTGGTACTTATGTCTTACTGACAAACTAAATTCAATGGGCTTTATTAAGTCTGAAACTGATGAGTGCGTGTTCACAAAAAGATCTAACAATGCATATGAGATAGTTCTTGTTTATGTTGATGATATTGTTTATATTGGTCCAAATAAGCAAATGAGTGAAATTTTTGCCAAAGCTTTGCAGAGATACTTCACATTGAAATCATTAGGTCACATTAGCACTTATTTAGGTGTTCAGATTGAAAAAACACAGAAGGGGTTTAGTCTTTCACAAGAAGATAAAATTGAACAAATTTTGCATCATTGCAACATGAAGGATGCTAACACAACAAAGACACCCATGCAAACAGATTTTCACAACTTGACACAAGAAGCAAGTCCTGAGTTCGAAGATCAAACACTTTATCGTTCAGTCATTGGGTCACTATTGTACATTAGTAGTTGGACCAGATCCGACATTGCACTTAGTGTTAATCTCTTATCACGACATGTAGGTAAGGCAAAACAGTTTCATTGGACATGTATTAAGAAATTATTGAGATACCTAAAATACACCAAACATTTGAAGTTATTGTTAGAACCAACACATACTGATTATGCAGAATTATGTTGTTATGCAGATTCTGATTGGGCAAGTGATAAGAAATCACGTAAAAGTACTTCAGGTTATATGATGTTCTTAAATGGATGTCCTGTTTATTGGCAAGTACGTAAACAGAATTTTGTTTCTTGTTCATCTACTGAAGCTGAATATGCTTGTGTTTCAGATGCATGTAATTCTCTAACTTGGTTTGATGCTTTAGTCACAGATATCTGGACACACCCGATCCGACCGATCACCGTGATGGAAGACAATGAATTGGTGGTTTATATTTCTGAATCTCATTTCACAGGTTCTAGGTCCAGACACATTGACATCCGTTATCAAAACATAAAACATTTAGTGAAAAAAGGTTTTGTCAAAATGCAATATGTATCTACACATGATCAAATTGCTGATATGCTCAACAAACCACTTCCAGCAGCTCAACACGAGTATCTGCGTATGAAGATGTGCCTTATTTGATGATGTACTGATATTCGCTCAACTGGCAAAGAAGGGGAATGTCACTGCGTTATTTTATTTGCCAGCTGAACTCATCATTTCTGGACTGTCAGACTCTCCGTAGCTTGCCAACTTCTTATCAGTAAGCTACGTGTTTCCGTATCCAACCACATTCCTTCACTTGCTTCACACACTCTTTCCTTTGTTTTCTTTCCAGCAAGGTCCGGCTGAGATAGCCGGCAAGAATTACTTTTCAAAAATGTAGCAATTAACTTTTCTTAGTTAGTGAGGTGTTTTATTTTCTTTATAACAAATAAATGAGTTTTATTAGAAACTTTTCTTCGCGTTTTCTTTATCAGAATATTGCAACTTGGAATAAGCCACGATCCATCTCCTCTAAACCAGGGTCATTAGTCCCGGAGCCAAACATGGGATTAATTGATGCCCTGACACAGCCACCTTTCAAGGACTTGTGATTCCCTTACAGAATGGCCCAGAAAGTGAACCCATGATTTCCCTCCTCATAGCCGGCACGAAATATGAATGCATAGTTGAAACCGGAGCAATGGCTTCTCTAATTACTAAGCCACCCCACAAAAATTCTGTGCTACTAGAAGCCCAAGAAAACATAATGGGGATAGGGGGGAAACCATTCCAGTTAAATTTATAAAAGAGATAGAAGTTGAAATAGGACCCTTCTCACTGACCCATTCATTTACTATCTGTCCACAGTCTCCAATCTCCCTTCTTGGGAGAGACCTCCTGTGCAAAACTGGGGTGACCATTAAGTGTGGAACAGGACGTCTAGCGCTGGATGTCCTGAAAAAAAGAACTTTTCTGTTAGCAATACATGATTCACCGCTTCATGTGGATCTGAAGGATCTTCCACCAGCTTTGTGGGGTTCGGATTCAACAGAGTTAGGACTCCTAAAAGGAGCCACCCCAATTAAAATAAGAGTAAAATCAGGAAACCCCCCTTGTATCCCTTAATACAGAATACAAGGAGAGGCAATTGAGTTGATACGCAAACTGATAAAGGCTTATTTAGAACAAGGCATCCTACGGAAATGCACATCCCCATGTAATACTCCAATTTTCCCAGTAAAAAAATCCCAAGTAGATAGAGAGGGGAATCCCATTTATAGATTTGTTCATGATCTAAGGCTCATTAACATTCATGTGATCCCTTGAGCCTCCATAGTGCTTAATCCGGCTACGATTATTACAGAGGTGCCAGCTACAGTCACCCATTTCATGGTCATTGATCTGTGTGCTGCCTTCTTTAGTATCCCAGTGGACCAGACTTTGCAATACTTTTTTGCCTTTACCTGGGAAGAGCAGCAATATAGATGGACCTGCCTGCCACAGAGTTATACAGAATCCCCCACCTTATTCTCACAGATCTTAAAGGCAGATTTATCTTCCATCATGCTGCCTGAACTATCGACCCTAATCCAATATGTGGATGATCTCCTGCTAGCATCCAGCAGCAAGCAGGCATGCAAAAGGGACACCCTTCACCTACTCGAATTTTTGGCAGAATGAGGACATAAAGCCTCCCCCACAAATTACAATATCTGAAAGAGGAAGTGATATACCTAGGCTACGTTATTGGCCCTGGGGTAAGAAAACTGGCTCCAAGCCAGGAGGAAACTATATTAGCAATGATAAGCCCTCATACAAAAAGGCAAGTAAGCGCCCTTCTCGGTGTCCTGGGATTCTGTCGTCCCTGGATCCCATCCTTTGGGGAACTGGCAAAACCCTTAATACAATTAACAAAGAAGGACATGCCAGATCCCATAATATGGACCAAGTCCCTAGAAGCAACCCTTTAAAAAATAAAAAAAACCTTAGCATTGGCTCCCACACTAGGTCTTCCTGATTACAAAAAACCTTTTACCCTATTCATTCACGAACAATTAGGCATCACATCTGGAGTCCTGACCCAGCACTTTGGTCAAGGACATAGACCAGTGGTGTATTACTCAGTAAAAATTAGATCCGGTAGCCCAAGGAACTCTCCCCTGCTTAAGAGCAGTAGCGGCAACTGTTGAATTAGTAAAGAGGACTAGAGACCTGGTTCTCGGACAACCTCTGACACTAAAGGTGCCTCACAAGGTTTTTGCCATTCTTCTGAAGTCCCAAACCCAAGCCTTCACACAACAACGCCTAGCACAATATGAGGCTGAATTGTTCACATTAGACCACATAACACTTGAAAGATGTAGCAAATTGAATCCAGCCACTCTACTCCCCACAGAACAAACAGATGACTGCCTCCATGATTGCCTCCACCTAATACAGGACACAGAACTCCCACGTCCAGATTTAACCGACACCCCTTTGCTAAATCCACATCTTGAAGTTTTTACCGATGGCTCCTCATTTATTCATCAGGGTAAAAGGGTCGCTGGAGTGGTGGTAGTCACCCTCCATGAGATAGTTTGGGCAAGACCACTTTCCCCATCACATAGCGCTCAAGCGGCAGAACTCATCGCTTTAACAAGAGCTTACGAAGCTGCTAGTGACCGGTCTACTAATATATATATACCGATTCCAAATACACTTTTGGAGTATGCCATGCTATGGGAGCTCTGTGGAAACAATGGGGTTTTTTTAACGTCTGCTGGTCACCATATTGCCCATGCCAACCTTGTTTCACAACTGCTAACAGCCATACAATTACCTACAAAGATAGCTGTCATCCACTGTAAGGCACATCAAATGGATGACTCTTTGATTACAAAAGGGAACCAATACGCTGATGCTACAGTAAAATGGGTGGCCACAGAACCCCACCCAGAGGAAATCTTTGCCCCAGCCTTAAGAGCAGACCCTGACACTCCCTATGAGGATTTTCTTGAGGAAGGAGAAGCCCAAATATGGGACAAGAAATTAGGTGCTACATTCACAAATGGATTTTGGAGTCCCCGATGGCAGACCAATAGCCCCAAGTCGCCTCATATGATTAATCTGTCAGAGGCTACATACAAAAGGCCATTGTGGGACTCAGGCAATAGCAGATGCAGCAAGGAGAGTATGGCATGCCCCCAGAATATATTCAGAGGCAGCCAGGGTAGCCAGCACATGTCAGATATGCCAAGCCAATAATAACACATCCAGGAAGAGCCTTCACGAGGGAGGTAGACCATGGGCACAAAGACCTTTCGAACGAGTACAAATAGACTATATCCAATTGCTTAAAGCTAATGGATATCAATATGCCCTAGTATGTAGAGACCAGTTAACACATTGGCCATGCCTCAGCCCTCGAAACTGCCAGACACCTGATCAAAGATATCGTCCCTAGGTTCAGAGTACCAAGTGTCTTGGATATGGACAGAGGTAAATATTTTATAGCCCAAATCCTTACCTACATATACCAAGCTACCAAGCACTAGGTATTACCCAGAACCTCCATTGCCCCTATTCGCCCACTTCCTTGGGCGGGGTTGAAAGAGCTAACAGGGAGATAAAAACAGTACTGGACAAGCTCTGTCAGGAAACATACCTCTCTTGGCCACAAGTCTTGCCCATTGCCTTATTCCATATAAGAACAAGGCCAAGAAGGGATATGGGAATCTCCCCTTTTGAGATTCTTTTCGGGCGCCCACCTGACACACTACAAGGCCTCGATCCACAGTCCCTCAGCCTAGAAAAGGGGGATATGGTTCTCTCTTCATACCTTTCAGCCCTGCATAGGAGACTACAGGACCTGTGGACGCAGAGTGCTCTAACCCAGGCGCTGCCCCTGGAAGAAAACCTGCACCCATTCAAGCCAGGTGATTGAGTGTGGATAAAATTCTTCACAAGGAATTCACCACTGCAACCCAAGTAGATGGGACCTTACCAAGTTCTACTAGCAACCCAGACAGCCATCAGAGTGGCAGAGAAGGACAGCTGGATACACTGGACACATGCCAAACCAGCAGTGGTGGACAACAGCCCAGCAATCCCTCCAATCAAGCTGAAGAAAAACCCAGACACAGAACAATGGACATTGCAAGCATTTTTTGAACACAATGAACTTGAACAGTAATATCTATTTATTAGCACCATTTTGATTATCTTTTTATATATATTTACATTTTTCCTCTTTTTTTTAAATTAATAAGGTGGGGGGAGGGATCAGATTGCACAATGGAAAAGGGGAAATCTATTATTAGCATGTTATGTAACCTATATTGTATATTACTGATTGTAACCCAAACAACAGCGTTCCTAGAACCAAATTTCATCCCAGAAAAGGGAAACATCTGGGAATACCTAGCAAGAGAAATACTTAACACCACAGAATTCTGTTTAGCAGGAGGAAAATCAGTGAAAGACATCCTAAAAACATGTTTAATGGGAGCAGCAATGGGACCCCAAGCAATACTCAATGACACTAGGCTTAGACACCTTCTTATTACACCATCATATTCAACCATTTACGAGTGGGGCAACATCTCCAGGGAAAAAGAGCAGGACATGTATACCCTCCATGTAGCTGCCATTTCCACCTCACCTTGGTGTTTTAAAATCCAGGGATGTAGCAAGATGAGAGACGGAAATTGCATTAATTTAAATAATACAGAACTAAAATGCAATAATACAGAGCAGATTCCCTTCTCTTATAGTTACCTAAGGCTGCCTCATGGTTGGTTCATCTTGTGTGGCCTACAAGCCTACTCTTACCTACCAGCCAACTCCAGAGGGGGGCCCTGCACCCTAGGGAAGCTAACCATGTTAATGCCATCACTACAGAGATGACACAGGAGGGCTTTTCATTTCCTAGAGGCAGACTGTGATCCTCAAGTGAGCCTACTCACCAAAGCAGAATATGTTTCATTGGCTATTTCACTAGTGGGAGTGCCAGGACTAGCAGTTTGAAATTCTAGAAACCTGAATAGCCTGGCATGCACCCTAGCAAAAGGTCTAAATTCGACTTCCCATGCATTGGATGCCCTAAACAGAGAATTGAGACAAGTCAGGGAGGCCACCCTTGAGAATTGTGCAGCAATTGATTACTTACTATTAAAACATAACCATGGTTGCAAAGAATTTAAAGGATTGTGCTGTTTTGACTTGGAACAAAGCTCAAAAATTGTAGACACAGAAATCGAGCACCTGGAAGAACTGGCACAGAACATTGGCCATAGCCAGTCATCTCTAGACTTCTCTTGGCTCTTTTCTTGGTTACCAGACTTCTCTTGGCTCAAAATTGTCCTAACAGATATAGTCACTATCTATGTACTGGGAGGCCTCATGTGTTGTCTCTGTCACTGTATCCCTCCCTGCCTCAGCTGCATAAGGACTTGTAAACCAAACCATCCCCAACTAGAGGTAGGAAACCATCAAGCAGCCCTCATGATGGTTCAGATTGACCACGAGTATCAAATTTACTCAGATCTGGATCCAGCTAAAAAAGAGGAAAATATAGGTGTCTCTATATAACACATACACAAAAATAATAATAATTATGTATTGTAGGATGGGAACACCACCAAGGCAGTGCCAGATCAGTATAAACGTATAAAACTCCATAGTAATTAGAATGCAGGATCAGCTCAGAAGAATAAAACTATGCATACGTTTAGAAAAACGACCTTCCCAATTTCTTTCGCTATGCGGATAACACTCCACCACGTGAGCGATGCTCTCCTAGCCGGGAAATTCGAGCCCAAAGGAAAAGCCTTGAAAAAATCCAACAGTATGTTAAATATTAATTATATTTGTTGTTATGGAAAGAATATGTATGGGTATGTTAAGGCCAGGATGGTCACACTCTGTCCAATGTTTTTAATGTTTATTAAATAAATTTTTTTTTTTAAAAAAAAAAAAGTTGAGCAAGTTCTTTTTTTAAAAAAAATATTTTAAATACAAAATGCTGGTTCATTTTTATTTTAAATAGTTCCCATTCACACTTAACATGAAAGTTTGTGTTTCTTTTTTAAACCACAGATTGTTACAGTAAAGAACAAAACTCATTTCTTCCTTTTTTTTAAAAAAAAAACTTGATTTAAACATGCTGAGGTCAAAGCAAAGTAATGCAGGGTGGGGGGTAAGAAAGAGGGAGAGAGGAAAAAGAAGAGTAGGAGGATTGAATAGTAAACTACAACTTTAAGTAAAACAGCATTTATGGCATCTTAAATATGAGGTAATGTAAACTTTTAAAAGCTTATACTACTTCATCAAATGAACTCTTTCATATGGACTAATAGCTCTAGGGAAAAACTTTTTCCATTTATCTGTCTACAGGTGTTAACCAAGCTAAGTACACAGAGAGAGGGGGGAGGGGAGGGAGAGAGGGAGAGAGAGAGAAAGCACATTTGACAATACTTGGTTATTCACCCCCCACCACCCAGATCTGGCTAGATCACATGGTACTCTGACAGAAGGCCACTTGTTTAAGTGCTTGAAACCCACTATTCCTCAATTACTCACTGCTAAGCAATTATTTGATTTAGCAAAAACAAATTCTCATGAACCAGCGGAAAACTGAAATGTAAACAAATAACATTTCTCCTGGCTTCAGTGCACAATGAACTTAAAACAGTCCTGCAAACAAATTACCATTCCTCTTCCCAGTTTAAATGGATACATTTATGTAATTATGAAAGCTTAGTGTGCTCAAGTAATCAAAAATAATAAATGATTAATTAGTTGATTTTACTATCAAGGAATCATCATGGAAGCAACATAATTTGAACACTTTCATAGTATTTCAGTTTTTAATGACAATATTATATAATATATATACAATATACATATACATATACATATACATATACATATACATATACATATACATATACATATACATATACATATACATATACATATACATATACATATACATATACATAAATGCGCTGGCTCTTCAGCTTTGAAACGGAGATGAGTAACACCTCCTAGAATTGGGAACGACTAGCACATATGTGCGAAGGGAACATTTACCATATGTATATACACATACACACACACACACACACACACACACACACATGTGTCCTGAGCACATATACATGTGCTGGCTCTTTGGCTTTGAAACAGAGATGAGCACCACCCCCTAGAGTCGGGAATGACTAGCACATATGTGCGAGGGGAACCTTTACTGGATACATATACATAAACATATAGTGTGTGTGTGTGTGTGTGTGTGTGTGTGTGTGTGTGTGTGTGTGTGTATGCAAGTCTTGGTGTATTTGGGTCTTTTCCCATGTCAGATTGAGAGTATCTTGGTGACGTTTCGACGAGGTCCCACTCGTCATCTTCAGGCTGGTGTGTTCGGCTTCATGCATGTGCGAGCAAAGCGTGATCAGAGATGCCGTCTCTCTTTAAATACTGGTGGGGAGGTGTGGAGTGCTGGCTTTGTTGTTGTAAGCGGGTTGGTTGGCTGTGTTTTTACATCTTGATTAGTTGATGGAGTTGATGTTTGCAGATTAGTCAGCTGTTTCTGTTTCTGTGGCGGCATCGCCAGCTGCTGTGCCCGCCTCCGATCCCCACACAGAGCAAACTAACACACTCCATGAGCACATGACAAGACCTCAGACTCGGAGCCAGACCAAAGCCCGGGACGTTGCATCGCAGCCATCTGCTCAAGACAGTGCATCACAGAACTCAGGATGTTACAACACTGGAGCTCAGGATGTTACAACACACCAACTATCCAGGATGTTGCAGCTCAGGACTCAGGATGTCACAACACTGGAGCTCAGGATGCTGCCACATGGCCCATTACCCACACAAAAGCCTAATGGGCACACAGCTAGGACCTCGCCCACACAGGATGTTACGAAACAGCTGACTAATCTGCAAACATCAACTCCATCAACTAATCAAGATGTAATAACACAGCCACCCAACCCACTTACAACAACAAAGCCAGCACTTCACATCTCCCCACCAGTATTTATAGAGAGATGGCATCTCCGATCACACTTTGCTCGCACATGCACGAAGCCGAAGATACCAGCCTGAAGATGATGAGTGGGACCTCATCGAAACGTCGCCAAGATAGGATTGTATAAGCAAGTATATTCAGAAAGCAGAATGAGACTTATTGACAGATCATCTACACTAATAAAATAGTATTTAGGTCTAAAATGTATATTATAGATTGGCTGTTATAAGTTAAGATTGCCTCCATAGATTCAGCAGTCTTGAATAAGTAGCACTTGTATATAGAAAAGGTGGTGGGAACCAGCTATATGAGAGACTTCAAAGAACTCCTTTCAAATGGAATTTAGACCCAGTCATAAGACAGAAATGTCTTTCTCAGCAGTATTTTATATCAGCGGTCACAATACCTTCCTGGGCTGTTTGCAAGGTAAGGAATTCTGTTGCAGTGGTTCTCCTCCTTTCTGAGCAGTCAGTATTTGTTGATGACAGTTGAGCTGGACAAAAATGAGATACTATCAGTGCAATGATAATACTTAGATGTACATTTCTTAACTGGGCCATGCTAGAGATGTAAAATCAGTGGTGGGATTCAGCTGGTTCATAGTGGTTTGCTAGAACCGGTAGCTAACTTTTTGTGCAGTTCCACGAACTGGCTGTATATGCCTCGCCATGCCCGGCCCGGTCCCGCATCTCACCTCCCCTCCCCTCCCAGTCAATGAGCAGCCAGGAGGCCAGTCTGGATGGAAAACCAGTCCCAAGCTGGCCTTTCTCCTTTCCTTTTCCTGGCCTAACTTAGGCCATGGCTCAAAGTGCCTAGCTCTCTTTAACAGAAAGGACACCAGCAGCAGCGCTGCTCTGTGGAAGGCACACCGGTGCCTGCCACTCCTTTCAAATGCAAAAGGAGCAGCCAGAGCAGCAGACATGAAGATACAGAGGTGCCACCAGGAACAAGGGTGCTCAGGCTTGCGTGCGTCCAGGTGATCTTCACTTGGTGATGAGGGTCCACTGGAAAAGAGAAAGAGTGGAGATCTGGTAGGCACTCATGGGTCCCGCTGCTGCTGCTGCTGCTTGCAAAGAGACCCTCAGCAGCACCATGATGCCTTTGCCACCCTGGCCTCTGTGGAGCTTTCTACTACAGCTTTTGCCTGAGACAAAAGAGGAAGGAGCCATGTAGGCCCGCAGAGAGGAGAAGGGAGGAGCATTCCAGCTGTTTGTATTGAGGCTGGTTCACAGACTGTTCTAAGCTTCATCTCTTGGATTCTCAGGCTGGTGTTACAGTGGGAGGGAGGGAATCCTTCACCCATTTATTCATGCACATAGAGGGTATGTTGTGTTTATTTATTTATTTTATTTATTTGTCAAGCATATATAAGATAACAGGTAAAAGTATAAACATAATTTGAATACATGAAAAGAGTAAGTAAAAAGGAATATTAGGACAGGGTTCCCACAACGGATTAAACTAGGGTAGAACAAAGAGACCTCAAGGGAAAGGCAAATTGTGTTCTCTTCCCCTCAACCCCTTGCAAGGGATTTTAGAACCCCTTTAAATTAAACGTGATTTTTGAAGGTTGCCAATGTGCTTTCCTTGCTATTTTGAACTGTGAGACTTACCAAAAGTGTAAATGCTAAAATAAGCCTATCGCAATTAACACAACAAAGCGACAAATTGTGTGGTAGATTCATTCATGCAACATATTTGTCTTGATTAGGCTTTTCCAGGGCTTAGGGTGCTGTGCAAACCCATTTTGTTGATGTACAGTATTGATCAGTATATTATGCAAATCCAGAAAACATATTAATTCAGAAAGCAGCCTAAGTGTGAATCAGGCATAGTGTGTGCGCTGCAAGCATCTTTGTTTTAATTGCTATCAAATTCAAAGATGTCTTTGAGTAAAGCTGGCTGTTGTTTGAATGCATTGTTTGAATGCATTGTTTGAATGCAACAGCATTCCGCCTCAGTATATTTGTGCCAGCCAGTGGCGCAAGGCAGCCCTCCTCTCCTGTCGCTTGGGACTCAAAGCAGTAAATGGCGTCTGATCCAGGGAGCAGCCAGATTTTACTGTCTAATCCAGACGCCAGATCAGCCCCCTGCAAGCTCTCGTCTCTTGAGGAGCGCTCCCTGAAGCGGGGCTGGAAACTTTGGTTGGGCTCCTCGAGAGACGAGAGCTTGCAGGGGGGCAACCTGGTGTCTGCAATGGAGAGCAAAATCCGGCTTCTTCTCTCCACTGTAAGTGCGGCATCAGGATTCCGCCTTGGTATATTTGTGGCACAAGGCAGCCCTCATCTCCTGATGCTTGGGACTTGGAGCGGTAAATGGTGACTGGTCCAGGGAGCAGCCAGATTTTGCTCTCCATTGCGGATGCCAGATCGGCCCCCTGCTAGCTCTGGTCTCTCGAGGAGCACTCCCTGAAGTGGTGCAGGAAATTTTGGTTGGGCTCCTTGAGAGATGAGAGCTTGCAGGGGGCTGATCTGGCATCCGCAATGGAGAGCAAAATCCGGCTACTCCCCAAACCAGATGCTGTTTACCGCTCCGAGTCCCAAGTGGCAGGAAATGAAGGCTGCATTGTTTTGCTTGTGGGGCTAAAGGGCATATAGCTAAGTATTGTAAGAATAAGAAAATGTCTGTTAAGGACAATACTAGACCCAAGAACGGTTGTAATTTAACTATATCCAGTTCAACTACTGATGTTAACCAGGATTGTTGGGTTGTTGACAGTGGTGCTTCTCAATCTATTTCTAAAAATAGAAATTTTTTTGTTAAAATGGAGAAGAGTAACCAACATGTTAAACTAGCAAATGGCTGGAAGGTTAAGGTAGCTGGAGAGGGTGTTGCTCGTTGGTCATTTAGTAATGAACCATTGCCTATGTTATATATTCCTGGGTTAAAATTCAATTTATTATCTGTTAAATCATATTGCAATTTGGGTTTACAGTAACATTTAAAAATGATAAGTGTTTTATTGAGAAAGATGGCAAGGTTGTTACTGCAAGTTTAGAAAATGATTTATTTATTTTAAGGAATAACCCAGTATTGGTGGCTAAGTCTGTTTATAAGAATGTCAAACCACATGATGAATGTATTCATCTGTTACACCGGAGACTTGGACATTTAAATTTCAGGACGTTAAAGAAAACAGTTCAGCTATCTGAAGGGATAAAACTACAAGCATGTAGTAAATATCTGAATTGCAATGCCTGTAGTCAGCAAAAAAAATAGGGTAATACCAGCAAACCGTGTTAATGGTTTTAAAACCAAAAAGCCATTAGAGGTAGTGTTTGTAGACCCAATTGGACCCAAAAAACCCAGCATAGGAGGTGCCTGCTATATTCTGAGCATAGTAGACCATTATTCAAGATACGGATTCTGTTATCTTATGAAAACAAAAAGTGAAACATTCAAGCATATTAACAACTGGCTGCGTTTTGTGGAAAGGAAACAGAAATTTAAGGTTAAATGCTTAGTGACTGATAATGGTACAGAATTTACCAACCAAAGATTGGAAAAGTTTTTGCAGGATGCAGGGATCCAGCATAAACGGTCTGCTCCGTACAGACCACAACACAATTTGTATATCGAGAAAAGAGGTCAAACATTACAAGCCATGACTAGAACAATGTTGGCAGATTCTGGTTTGCCTGAAAATTTATGGGGTGAGGCTGTTATGTGTGCTAACCATGTGTTAAACAACGTGGTTCATTCCTCTACGGGTGAAATACATTCACCTTATGGCATGGGAGGAAACCAAATCTTAGTTACTTACACACATTTGGAGCCCCAGCTTGGGTACATATTCCATCTAGTTTAAGGAGAAAGGATCAACAGAGAGCCAGAAAAATGTTTTTCATGGGCTATGAATCAAATCATAGGTCTTTTAGATTTTGGGCACAGGGAACTACTAGTGTTTACTGTAGTGCAAGTGCTAAATTCCTAGAGCACGAAGGATGGGATAAACTAGAGCGTGCAGATTATAGACATGATAATAATACTGTTAGTATAGAGCATCATATTCCTGATGATATTCCTGAGGATTTAGATGATGTAGAATTCTCTATTAAGGATGAAGAACAGGAAGTAGGTTTAGAGGAGGTAGTTTTAGGGGAGGAGTCAGATGAACCATCTGCAGTAAGTCCTGTATTACCTAGGAGATCTACTAGGG
Organism: Arizona elegans; assembly: GCA_022577455.1. Taxonomy (NCBI): domain Eukaryota; kingdom Metazoa; phylum Chordata; class Lepidosauria; order Squamata; family Colubridae; genus Arizona; species Arizona elegans. Next base: position 51,979,840 of record JAKOOJ010000006.1, on the reverse strand, counting down.
AAAGGCATCCACCTGATCGATATAAAGCAACCGTAGTTTGCCAGGTTAACATAGAACCTTCAAGTTATGAGGATATCAAGCTTTATCCTGAAAAGGAGCAGAATGCTTGGAAGGAGGCAATGAGTAAGGAAATTAATTCTTTAACTAAGTTAGGTGTTTACAAATCTGTGAAATTGCCATCTAGTGAAAAATTAATAGGTTGTAGATGGATTTACAAAATTAAGAAAAGCATAGATGGGACAGTAACCTATAAAGCTCGCCTTGTAGCTCAAGGTTTTTCTCAGACCGAAAAAGATTTCGATGAGGTTTTTGCTCCTAGTTTGCATGCTAGTACTTTAAGAACAACGCTAGTGTGGGCAGCTAAGTATAAATATAGTATTTATATACCATATAGATGTAGAGACAGCATACTTGCATGCTCCATTGAGACACACCATCTATATGAGGAAGCCGTTAGGAGTTGAAACACAAAACCACACTGATTGTTGGAAGTTAAATAAAAGCCATTATGGTTTGAGACAATCAGGGTTTGAGTGGAACCAATGTATAGTTAAAGAGCTAAATAAGATCGGTTTTCATGAAGGTGTAGCGGATAAGTGTCTCTTTAAAAGAGAGAATAATGGGTTTGTATCATTTTTATTATTGTTTACAGATGATATAGCCATAATAACTAAAACTGACAAGGAAGCCATAGATATTGTTAAACAGTCACAAACCAAATTTAAGATCAGAAATTTAGAAAATATTAGACATTATTTGGGTCTAGATATCAATCAAACAGCTAGAGGTTATAAAATATCTCAATCTAGCAAAATAAGCCAAATGTTGAAACGTTATGGCATGGAGCTATGTAAGCCAGCTAAAACGCCTATGGCACAGGATTTTCAACAAGGAGAAATCCAAAGTCCTAAATTTAGTAAGGAGATCTACCAGTCTCTTATGGGTAGTTTATCTTATATAAGCAATTAGTCGAGACCTGATATTTCATTTGGAGTAAACCAATTAGCGAGATATAATGCAGAGCCAACTGATAGGCATTGGCAGGCCACAAAGCATATATTAAGATATCTGAAAATGACGATGCATTATGCATTGTATCTAGAACCTAACAATGATTTAGTATTGAGCGCATATGCTGATGCCAGTTTTGCTACTGATTTGACCACCAGAAAGTCCACATCGGGTATAGCTATCATGTTAGACAATTGTTTGATTGGCTGGAAATCAATTTGTCAAAAACATATTAGTCTATCTACTATGGAGGCAGAATTCTCATATTTGTCACTAGTTTGTACTGATCTGATTTATTACAAACAACTAATGATGGATATTGGTTTAAAGATGGATTATCCAATTGTAATACATGAGGACAACCAAGCTGCTATAAAAATGGCAACAAATTTAGCAGTTAAAACTAGATCTAAGTATACTGACATTTGGTATCTGAATGTTCATCAGTGTATCCAAAGCAACATGGTTAAGTTGGGCAAGTTAACTTGCCTAACAAGTTGTCCAGGCAATATATGTGTTCTGCGACTTTAATATGAATATGTATTGTGTGACTTTAAAGTTTTACTGCTGATTCATTGTAATGCTGAGTCATGCTGTAATTAGATAATCACTGGCTGTGAATGTATTTAAGATAGGTACTGTAATGTATTCAGTTGATGATAAGCTACCATTGTGTGAGGAGTTGTGCTATCCCTTGTGCTATCATTGGTTGGATAGATCTGCTACCATTGTGGTTTGTGAACCAGAGTGAGTTTGTTATTCTAACCAACTACTGTTTGTGTGGTAAGAAGAGTTTTTGTATAACTGGACTGATTTAACTGGCAAAGACTTGGATTGATTTAAAGACTATGAGATTGTTTTTTCACTATAAAGTAAACTTTTGATAAACCAGTTTGCACATCTTTTATTCATTGCTCTCAGCAATGTTTCTCTGTGCTCTACACTCTGCTGGTTGGTAACACAACAACAATATCCTTAACAGAGAGAAAGAGAGAAAGAATGAAAGAGAGAAAGAGAGAGAGAGAATCAGAATGAGACAGAGAAAGAGACAAAGAATGAAAGAGAAAGACAGAATGAAAGAGAGAGATTGAGAGAAAGAGACAGAGAGAATCAGAGAGTGAGAGAGAGAATGAGAGACAGAGAAAGAGACAGAATGAAAGAGAGAGAATCAGAGAATCAGAGAGAGAATGAGAGAGAGAGACAAAATGAAAGAGAATCAGAATGAGAGAGAGAGAAAGTGGGGGAGAGAGAGGGGGAGAGAGAGGGGGAGAGAGAAAGAGTGGGGGAGAGAGAGAAATGGGGAGAGAGAGAAAGAGAGAATGAGAGAGAATGGTGGGGAGAGAGAGAGAAAGAGGGAGGAAAAAGAATGAGAGAGAAAGAATGGGAGAGAGAGAGAAAGTGAGAATGAGAAAGAGAGGGGGGAGAGAGAAAGAGAATGAGAGAGAGTGGGGAGAGAGAGAGAAAGAGGGGGAGAGAAAAAGAGAGAATGATAGAGAAAGAGTGGGAGAGAGAGAAAGAGAGGGGGGAGAGAGACAAAGAGAAAATGAGAAAGAGAGAATGAGAGAGAAAGAGTGGGAGAGAGAGAGAGAGAGAGAGAGAGAGAGGAGGGAGAGTGCCTGAAGGACCCCATCCCGTCACTGGGAGTCCAGGTGCTTCAGCAAGCGGCACACTGGATTCGTATTAGTGGTCCACGAAATTTAAAATTATGAACTTGGTGGTCCCTGAGGTCCAAAATTTTGGGACCCCTGACCTAACACCATCGGAAAACACATATTTTTGATGGTTTTAGGAATAACTTTATGGTTGGGGATCACCACAACATGAGGAACTGTATTAAAGGGTCGCGGCATTAGGAAGGTTGAGAACCACTGAATTAATCGTTATACTTCATGTGTTTGAAATTTCCAAATAAAAACAGTAGGTTTTGTTCTGCCATGATTGAGGCCATCATAAAAAGGCATAATCCAATTATAGTTGAATATACTACAGTATGTTCCATTGCTCAAGGCAATCAAACACTAATAAGAATCATTATTTTTATATTTGTTTCTGACTAAAATTAATAATATAAAAGATCTCCTGGTAATTGACTTTTGTAGAAACCCCCCCCCAAGTTGGGATAGTTCTGTAGGTGGTTTATATATATTCCTGAATATTTATATATTCAGGACATATGAAAGGCAATATAAAATCCCTATTACAAGAATAGAGAACATCTCAGAATTGAACATGTGTGTTCTTTGGTTCTCTGAGTTTGGTTGTTTTCCTACAGATGCTTTGTTACCAGCATCAATAGGGTGAGGGAGAGTGGACTTGATACTTGTTCATATAGTAGTTTGCCTTGCTGGGCTGGGTTGGATTCTCTTTTGATAATTCCTTGATTAGGATTTTGTTTCCTACTAATCTGGATGTTGTATTTTGGAGAGGATGTGTTCTGGGTTGTTTGCTTTCTTTGTTGACTTTTAGTGACAACTTTTAAATGGTATGTAGTTCTTTGTATCTGTTTGTATAGTTCTTTGTGTCTGTCCATTGAAACAATGGATGGAAACTAATCAAGGAGAGAAGCAACCTGGAATTAAGGATAAACTTTCTAACAGTGAGAATAATTAACCAGTGGAGCAGATGTTGTGGGTGCTTCATTATTGGAGGTTTGTCTGAAATGATATAGGATTGCCTGCTTGAACAGGGGGCACAACAAGACCTCCAAGGTCCCTTCCAGCTCTATTCTGATTCTGATTCTGCTACTTAATGTATCAGACTGCTAAATTTCCAGGTATTCCTGGATTTGGCTTGATCTAAAACATTTACAGTTTCCTAGTTGAAATTGTGGAATATCCTACACTATCCTAATCACAGGATTCTTAAGAAAGAAACCATGTCCTAATCAAGAACAATTAGGCAGGCTGCTATATAAATATTATATTTTTCGGACTATAAGACACACTAACCCCCACCCCAAAAAAGTGGGTGGAGATGTCTGTGCATCTTATACAGCGAATATCACGGCGGGGAAGGGGTTTGGTGTGGCACTGATCAGCTGTTCTAGGCAGCGGGGATCGCCACCACCTATCGCTGCTATCACTGCCTATTGCTGCCCTCTCATGGCAATCGGGGCGAACAGGCAGCGGCGAACGGGCTGTGGTGGCAAAGAATTGGCAGTGGCGACCAGGCCATGGGGGCAGCGAATGGGCCATGGCGGCAGTGATTGGGCTGCAGCAAGTGGGCCGCCCCGGTGGCAAGCGAGCTGTGGCAAATGGGCCACAGCAAATGGGTCATGGCAAACGGATCATGGCAAACTGGACATGACGAATGGATAGCGTTGAACGGGCAGCGGCGAATGGGACATGGAGGCAGAGGCAGATTTTTTTTTTCTTGTTTTCCTCATCTAAAGTTAATGTGTGTCTTATAGTCCGGAGCATCTTATAGTCTGAAAAATACAGTACAATCAGCAAACCTCACTCTCCCATGTATTAGTGACTTTATCTCTCCCGATAAAGAAATATCTCAAGAAAACAACCAAACTCAGAGAACACTAAGAACTCTTCAGTCCCTGTTACAAGCCCTAAATCGCACACTTTCAAAACCAATTTCTATATACATATCCAGAACCACACATTGGAAAATCCAATTTATAAATTTCCTTTAGTTCTAGTCCTGCCCTTCCTAGATCTGTATGTACCTAAACTCAGCACATATCATTAGGTTCTGTTTTTCTTCTCCATCTTATGCTCTTAGAATACTTGTTTATTACAGCTCACTTATACAAAAATAATAAGGTCCTTCTTGTTTGTTTTTGTTGGTTTGTTGGTTTGTTTGAAGTGATATATATTTCACTTAACCCCTATTAAAAAATATGTATGCATCTCAAAGAAGAATAGATCTGTCATATCTGACCAGCTCTATGAGGACAGTGTGGCATAGAAAATGAAACAACTGGAAATGGTTATCAATTTTTAAATATTTGATGCATTGTTATTATTGCTATCAGCAAAAAACAACAGCTAAAAAGACAACCAGATTCAACTGTTTACTGTGGAAGAATATACACTGTGTGTGTGTGTGTGTGTGTGTGTGTGTGTAACTTATTGTTATATAACAACAGGGGAGAATAACTTTATTGTCACTTTGAATGTACACTAATCGGCATACATTAAAATGAAATTTCATTGCACACAACTCTCAAAGGGGCACCACCTCCAATATACACTACATAAACATGACAAAATAAATAAATACAAAATTATGCATATACCCACATATATGACACATATATGACACCGAGAAACAACCCGGTCTAGTCCAGATGTATACATGTACATAGTGAGAAAAACTAATCTTGTGAGTTTACCAGATGGATGGCATAGGGAACAAAGCTGTTACAGAATCTGGTAGTCCTGCTAGAAATACTACAAAACCTCCTCCCAGAAGGAAGCAATAGAAACAGACCATAAAGTGGGTTTGTGGCAGGGGTGAAATTTACTTACCTTCACTACCAGTTCACAAATTTGAGCCTCCTCCACACATGCACAGAACTTTCTGTGCATGCCCAGAGGGTAAAAAATGGGAGATCATGACATCCGGATGGGTGGGTGGAGCCTCCTGCCGCCAGCGCTACCAGTTCGCCTGAGCTGGATAGAACTGGCTGAATTTCACCATTGGTGTGTGGGGTCTCTAAAAATGCTTTGAGCAGTATCCTGAATAACAAGAAGCAAGCTTCCTATAACCTTCTTGGCTGTCCTTACCACTCTCTGTATGGACTTTCTATCTGAGACACTGCTGCCACTAAACCAAACAGTGATGCTGTTTGTTAAAACATTCCCAATTGTGCCTCTGTTAAAAGTGACCAGGACAGAAGGAGAAAGATGTGCTCTCCTTATCTGATGCAGGAAATGCAGATGCTGGTTTGCATGCTTCACTAAGGATAATGTGTGGAGAGACCAGTTCATATATGTATATGTATATGTATATGTATATGTATATGTATATGTGGATATAAATATCCACATGCACACGCACACACACACACACACATACATATTAAAGGGGAGAAATATATTCATACCAGGGTTTGTAGGGTGCCTCAGGGCTCTCCTTCTATTTAACATTTACATGAGGCTGCTGGGTGAGGTGATCCATCAGTTTGGGTTGAGATATCATCAGAATGCAGATGACACCCACCTTTATATCTCTACCCCAGGTCCCTTGAGTGATGCTGTGGCTGTCCTATCCTAGTGTCTGGAGGCTATGTGGACTGGATGAGGTGAAACGGGCTCTGACTCAACTCTAGCAAGACAGAGAGGCTGTGAGTATTTGAACCTCCAAGACAAGGTTCTTCAATCTCTGGTTCTGGATGGGGTTGCACTACCCCAAACAGACTCAGTGCACAATCTCCTGGATTCACAGCTCCTGCTCAAAGAACAGGTGACTGCCATGGCTAGGGGGGCCTTTGTATTATCTTTGGGAGGTGACCCAGTTGCACCCATACCTGGACTGGAAGGCCATGCTCACAATAACTCACTCCCTTGTAACCTCCAGTTTAGACTATGGACATGGAGCTGCCCTTGAATACCATTTGGACGCTCCAACTGGTGCACAATGTGGCTGCATGGGTAGTAAATGGTGCTAGATATGCAGTGCATATAACATTATTCCTATATAAGCTGAGCTGATTATGAATGTGCTTCTAGGTGCAATTCAAGTTGCTTACCTATAAAGCCCTACATGGTTTGGGATTGGGGTACCTAATGGATAGCCTTTTTAAAAGAGTCTCTACCCAAGCAGAATGGGCATGCTGTAGCTCCCATCAATCAAAGAATGTTGGCTAGCAGGAACCAAAAGGCAAGCTTCTTCTTCAATGGCCCCTGCTCTATGGAATATTCTCCCTTTGGAGATCATAATGCCCCCTCCCTTGTTAGCCTTTCTTTTTTTTTTAATTGAAAAAGTTTTATTAGTGAAACAAATACAGTATTCCCACAACCCTCCCACCCAACCCCCCCTCCCCCTTCCCGACTTCCCAGAGCAGAACACAAGGTATTTCTATTAACTTTTAACAATAAACTAAATTGCTTAACCAACCATTAAACTAACACCCCCTAAAAAAAATTCTTAACCCCCCCATAGTTAAAATCCTACTTCTTAGACATAATACTTCTAATATCACTTATATAGCGCTTATACAATTAAAAGAAATCATTCATAAGCTATTTGATATTTTTTACTCTGATACTTATTTTGAATATAATCAATCCATCTTCTCCAGTCCTGTATATACCTTTCTTGTGTGTGATCCTTCAAATATGCTGAAATTTTAGCCATTTCAGCTAAATTAGTTACTTTCAATATCCAGTCATCAATAGTAGGCAAAAAGTCCTTCTTCCAATGTTGTGCTATCAACAATCTTGCTGCTGTTACCAAGTTCAAAATCAGTTTAGTCTCTGCAACTGTACAGTCCGTAGTTATACCCAGTAAAAACAACTGCGGAGTAAATTTCAGTCTTTTTTTAAAAATATTCTGCATCACCCACCAAATCTTTATCCAAAATGCTTTGATTTTTTTACAAGTCCACCATATATGATAATAAGTTGCATCATCACAGTCACATCTCCAACATTTAGCTTGCACATTAGGATACATACATGATAATTTTTTGGGATCTAAATGCCATCTATAAAACATTTTATAAAAGTTTTCTCTTAAATTTTGTGCTTGTGTAAATTTCACATTTCTAGTCCAAATCTTTTCCCAAGTCTCCATCATCACTGGCTCTTGAAAATTTTGCGCCCATTTAATCATGCAATCTTTAACCAGTTCCATCTCTGAGTCTTTTTCTAATCCTTGTTAGCCTTTCATAAGGCCTTAAACACCTGGTTATGTTTCTGATCCTGGGGCGCTGAATGTGCCAAGGGTCCTGTTTCTTGGCTATATTGCTAATGAAACAAATATCTTGCTCTTGCATATGTTGAATTATTTGATTTTAATGTTTGTACTGGTTTCACTGTTTTTATTGTTTTAAAATGCTTTTTTAAAATTGTAGTTGTAATATATTTTCTGAATTGTAAGCCACCCAGAGTCATTGACTGAGATTGGCGACTATAGAAATTGAACAAATAAATAAATGTTATGTCTGATTGAAAATGTTGATCATTAACAGGCCTTTTTCTATAGATAAATAGTCCAGTATTTATGGTAGCAAAACAACTACTATTCCTGCACCTCCCTCTTTGAACAAAATATTAAATTTGCTTTTCACCCAATAAAAGTTATTTATCTGTGTTTAATCAAGAGTACTTTTTCTTAAGTAAAGATTTTGAAAATATTATTTGTGCTGAGATGCAATAATCAGTTCAAAGTGAGACTGCTAATTAATAACCGGTTAAAAATGTAAGCATAAAGAAAATATTAAAAATGTGATATATTATTTTCAGAGGTAAAGGAATTTAATATTCAGAATGTAATCCTTAACATCTGCTGCCCTAATTAAATAAGACTTATGCTAAACATATTGTTGTCAAGTCTCATAAAATCAAGTTTAAAGAATGGCCAAAAAATCAACATCCTGATCGCTGTAGATTTTGGATGTATAGTAAGATTTAGCAGAGAGGAATCAGATGGATGAGGTGATGGAATAATGTGTGATCTATTTTTTTTCTGGAGAAGAGGAATAGTTTAACTCATTTAGTGCAGCTTCTCAAGTTCCATAGCCCACTTTTAGCCTGTTAGTGTGATTTTTAACCAACCTATTAGTCACTTGACTGAGAGAAGTTTGAGATAATTTATTCTTTCTGATCTATTCCAAGGAATTAATTTCACAGGCTGTAGGGTAGTTTACGGTAACATAAAATGGTTCTCTTTGTGCTGTAAGATGCCCGCACATCATGCATTCTATATTTTCTACTGTATGTATGCAATGTGAGTCCTTGAGGCTTAGCTGTCCAAGTGTTTGATGTTGTAGAGAAAATAATATATTGAAAGAATTGAACACTGCCTTCCTCATTAATAAGGCCTGGTTTCTAAAATCCAAGAAGATTGCTGAATGGTGAACAGGAAAGAAAACATCAATCACATAAATATTCATGATTCTATTATTAAGGAAGATTGCAAATCAACATACTTTTATTTGCTTTTCTTTTTGTTTTTAACTCAAAGTACTTTAAAAGCTTGGACCAATAAGATACCATTGCTCTGCTTATTTTTAAATGTGAATCCCTTCTTTTTTCTCTCTCTTAGTTTTGATACATTTATACAAGAGATATGGGATTGGCTGTGTTTTATAGATTTAGACTTTGTTTTGCTCATATGCTTAAACTATTGCCTGTGCTTCAGAAGTGGTATTCAGCCGGTTTGCACCAGTTCATGTGAACTGTTGGTGGAAATTTGGCCAAGGTCACTGAACTGGTAGTAATGGCCGGCTGGCCATTCCTCTGAACTGGTCCCCCGGTTGCCACTCACTTGCCCCACTGAACTTGCTCGTCGCCGCCATGTTCTTCACACACTCGCATCCCATTCCCTTGCAACTCCAATGGGATGCGCATGCATGAAGAACATGGCGGTGATGGCAGTAGCTTTTTCTGCAACCTCCAGTACTTTTCAGTGGCCTTTGCCAGCTGCTTTCCAGCAGTGGTGGCTGGCTGAGGGCTGCCAAAAATTTCGGTCAGCTTGCCTTCTGGACTCTGGACCAGTTGCCGTGGAAGGTAAGCAGCCTGAACAAAGAGGCGGTGGTGGGGGAGGAAGCAGGGCTAGGGCCGGGGCTGCTAAAGGAGGGGAAATGGGAGTGACTGGTGAAGAGAGGGCGGGGGTAGATAGATGGAAATTCAAAAAAAATTCCTATCTTTTCCTGTGGGCTTGGCTGGGTGGGGGGGTCATGTGACTGGGTGGGCATGAGTGATGTCAAGTTGGCCATGCCCATTCAATCATGGCTCGAGCCACACCCACTGAGCCAGTTACAACAAATTTTGAAACCAACCACTGCTGTTTCTAACAATTTGTAGATTCCACCCTCCTGTGCTTGGTCTGGGTTCTATGGCTATGAGAGTCACAGCCTCAAAGTGTGTAGGTGGAGTCTTTATAATTAAATACAGGTGTCAGGTTGCGTTGTGGGTCCGTGTGCGAGGAAAGGAACACGCACAGCCACGGCTTGCTGCAACGATTTATTTTACATACACATTCCTCCACATGTCGCACGGCAAAGCTGATGGTTATGCGGAATACACAAAGTCAGCGTTGGGAGCGGCTGCCTCCCAATGCTTTTTAAACAGTGCGCCAGCAATGTAGCCTAACCACCGCCATTCCGGGTTCTACTGCGCATGCACTGCCAAGCTATCACCCATGTAACGCTATGGCGGTAAGTCAGCAAAAGTTTATCCCTTTCCCGGCCGCAACCGTGACCGGCTGCCTATTGCTAAACTAGCACCCCCCATCACCACTGTAAACAGCTCCCGGAGCTCCTGTCGCCAGTCCCCCCGTAGCTGACTCCCGTGGCCCGTCACAGTGGTCGGATCCTCGATCCCGGCAGCAGATCGAGGTGTCGAGCGGATCTCGACAGGCGGCTCCCCCTACCAGGGACCCTCCTGGAAGACACAAATGGAAATCGCGTTGGTTGATGATCTCTGGAGGGCTCGGGACAGGGGTTGCTCCTCTGTTCTGGTCCTGTTAGACCTCTCAGCAGCTTTTGATACCATCGACCATGGTATCATGCTGCACCGGTTGGAAGAGTTGGGGATGGGGGGCACCGTATTACGGTGGTTCTCCTCCTTTCTCTCCAACCGGTCGCAGTTCGTGTTGGCAGGGGGGCAGAGGTCGACCTCAAGGCCTCTTATATGTGGAGTGCCTCAGGGGTCAGTCCTCTCGCCCCTCCTGTTCAACATTTATGTGAAGCCGCTGGGTGAGATCATCCGTGGCTTTGGGGTGAGATACCACCAGTAAGCTGATGACACCCAACTGTACATCTCCACCCCAGGCCACCCCAACGATGCCCTTGAAGTGATGTCCCAGTGCCTGGAGGCTGTGCGGATCTGGATGGGGAAGAACAAGCTCAGGCTCAACCCTTCCAAGACTGAGTGGCTGTGGCTCCCGGCATCCCGATATAGTCAGTTGACTCCATCACTGACTATTGGGGGTGAATCGTTGGCCCCCACTGAGAGGGCTCGCAATCTGGGAGTCCTCCTGGATACGCAGCTGTCCTTGGAGGAAGATCTGATGGCTGTAACCAGGGGGACCTTTTGTCAGGTTCGCCTGATTCGCCAGTTGCGGCCCTTTCTTGATCGGGATTCCCTGTGCACAGTCACTCATGCCCTCGTCACCTCTCGCCTTGACTACTGCAACGCTCTCTACATGGGGCTCCCCTTGAAGAGCACCCAGAGGCTCCAACTGGTCCAGAACGCAGCAGCGCGGGTAGTGACGGGAGCAGCATGGCGCTCCCATGTAACACCGCTCCTGCGCAAGCTGCACTGGCTTCCAGTGGTCTTCCGGGTGCGCTTCAAGGTGTTGGTTATCACCTTTAAAGCACTCCATGGCATAGGGCCTAGCTATCTTCGAGACTGCCTGCGGCCACCGACGACCTCCCATCGACCCGTGCGCTCCCACAGAGAGGGCCTCCTCGGGGTGCCATCAGCCAAACAATGTAGGCTGGTGACCCCCAGGGGGAGGGCCTTCTCTGTGGGGGCATCTACCCTCTGGAACCAACTGCCTCCAGAGATAAGGAGAATCCAAGACCTCAGTGCCTTCCGCCATGCCCTTAAAACCTTCCTTTTCCAGCAAGCCGGGCTGGCCTAATTTTTTTTTAAAGTGTTTTTAAGTGTTTTGTTTATTGTTTTTAATTAACGGGGCCAAATTTATATATGTATATTTTTAACTGTATTTTAATATTTGTACTTGATGTTTTTACTTGGCTGTTCACCGCCCTGAGTCCTCAGGGAGAAGGGCGGTATACAAATTCAATAAAATAAAAATAAATAAATAAATAAATAAATAAATAAATAAATAAATAAATAAATAAACATGTTAGCATCATATCATGGTTTCATTTCTGTACCCCAGGGCCTGGGTTTATGGGGATACCGTCTATGAAACTGTTTGAGTAAGCGGTCAGCCTTTATATCAGTAGCGGCTACCCATGATGCCTCCTCGAAGGGATACCCCTTCCATTTGAGTAGATATTTGAGCTTTCCTCTACTAATTTTCAAATCTAGGACTTGCTCTACTTCGTGTTGGTTTTCTCTTACCAGGCCAGGCTTAACCACCGGTTCCCAGACTATGTCTACTGGCTTCAGTAAACTACTATGAAAGACAGGGTGGACCTTACCGAGTAATGGTGGCAATTTGAGCTCAACTGTAACTGGATTTATGACCTTTATAATAGGAAACGGGCCGAGATATTTGGGACTCATCTTACGGCTAGGTGTTCATAGTTTTAGATATTTAGTAGAGAGGTATACTCGGTCCCCAACCATGAATTGTTTATGATCTGCTCTCTTTTTGTCAGCTTGGTGTTCCTGCATAATTGTCGCCTTTTCTAAGGCCTCTTTTATATGTGGCCATCCCCTTCCAATGCGAGCGGCCCAGGTACTGGGGACTATCTGTTCTTGGGTCTGCATTTCAAGTTCTGGGATGACGGAAAACTCTTTACCAGACACTGCATGGAATGGGGTGACCCCTGTACTCCCATGGACTGCATTGTTATAGGCTATTTCGGCGAAAGGAAGCAACTCCGACCAAACTGTTTGTTGGTATGATATATAGCAACGTAAATAGCGCTCTATCATAGCGTTTGCTCGTTCCGCCACTCCATTTGTACTTGGGTGAAACCCAGAACTTAATCCTTGTGATGAGCCAATCATAGTTACAAAGTTACGCCAAAATTTCGAGGTGAACTGAACACCTCTATCTGATATAATACAGCGAGGTGCGCCATGTAAATGGTAAACATGTAACAGGAACATTTTGGACAATTTACGGGCTGAGGGTAATTCTCGACATGGTATGAAGTGGGCCTGCTTTGAGAAGAGATCTATTACAGTCCATATAACGGTATACCCGTTGCTTTCTGGGAGATCAACGATGAAATCCATAGTGATTTCTTCCCATGGTTGGTTTGGTTCTGCCAGGGATTGCAGGAGGCCGAGAGGTTTTCCGGGCCGGGGTTTAGCACCTGTGCAAACTCTACATCCTTTCACATATTCCTCGATATCCTTTCTCATACGGGGCCACCATAATTGGCGCCTTACAAGGTGTAATGTTTTGAGGAAGCCGAAATGACCAGCTGTTTTAGCATCATGACATTTTTGTAATACTTTTTGTCACAGGATTAGGGGGATGTATAGTTTGGTTCCCATCCAGGCGAAACCATTTCGATGTGTTAATGCTTTTTTATGTTCTGTCGCCCAGGTATCCGCCGCTACTGCGCATTGCAGCTCCTTCTCCCACTGGAATGGCGCACTATGGGACGTCCGGCCCACCTGTTGAGCTCCCGGTACCAATGCTTGTACGACTTGTTCTCTTTTACTGTTATACTGAGGGAGACGTGATAAAGCATCCGCTAAAAAGTTCTTACCTCCTGGGACATATTTGAGTTCGAAGTCGAAGCGTTGGAAATACTGTGCCCATCTCACCTGTTTTGGCAATAGGCGTCTTGGGGTCTGCAGTGCCTCCAGATTTTTATGATCTGTCCACACTTTGAACTTCTTCCCACTGCCCTCTAACAGGTGCCACCAGGTGAGCAAAGCCCACCTTACAGCAAATGCTTCTTTCTCCCATATGGCCCAATGCCTCTCTGTGGGGGTTAACTTGTGAGACGTATATGCACAAAGGACCAATCCGGTTGTTGTGGTTCTCTGCATAAGGACCGCCCCCACAGCCACATCGCTGGCATCGGCCTGTACCACAAACGGCAAAGTTGGATCTGGATGCTGGAGGATTGGAGCTTGTGAGAATAAAGTCTTTAACCCGTCGAATGCTTTCTGACACTCAGGGGACTACGTCAACGCTTGCCCTGGACGTGCCTTTAGGCCTGTGTCTTTTGTGTGGAGCAGGTTTGTTAACGGGAGGGCTATTTGCACGAATGCTGGTATAAACTGGCGATAAAAATTGGCAAAGCCAAGGAAGCTCTGTAATTGCTTTCATGTTTTGGGTGCCTGCCAGTCCAGCACCGCGCGTACCTTCTTTGGGTCCATTCCTACCCCATCCCCTGAGATCCTATAGCCCAAGTAGTCCAGCTGTGTACAGTGGAATTCACATTTTGACAGGTATACGAACATTTTCGCTCGTAAAAGTTTTAGGAGTACCTGTCGCACCAACTGTATGTGTTCCTCCATTGTCTTGATGTAGATTAAGATGTAGTCTAAATAGATGAGAACACCCCGATATAAGTGTTCATGCAGGAATTCATTAATCACCTGCATAAAAACGGCTGGTGCCCCCTGTAGACCAAATGGCATTACACTGAATTTGTAACTGCCCAGAGGACAGTTAAAAGTGGTTTTTCCACTCATCGCCAGGTTTGATTCGTACTCGATAATACGCCTCCCGCAAGTCCAACTTTGTAAACACTTTCCCCGTTGACAGGGTGGCCAATAGGTCTTTCATGAGAGGCAGGGGGTATAAATGCTCAACACAGACAGCGTTAAGGTCCCGGAAGTCCACACATAAACGTAACCCGCCATCTTTTTTTTCTCGGAATAAGACGGGCGCGGCCATGTGGGATCTGCTAGGCTGAATGAAACCCCTGGCCAGGTTTTTATCAATGTACCGCTTCAATTCCTCTAATTCCGGTTTAGTCATGGCGTACATGCGGGGTTTAGGTAAACGGACCCCTGGTTTCAATTCAATGGCATAATCGGTCACCCTATGAGGGGGCAGCACCTCACATTCTTCTTCGTTAAAGACAGCCGCTAGGTCACTATACTCCTTAGGGTACCCTGTTGGTGGCTGTCCGTTTATAGCCTCCCCTTTCTCCTCTACTCTACTGGTTGGTTCCTCTGGCTCTGGGTCAGGGCCAAGATTCAAACGCAATTTTTGGTATCCGCTCTCCCACCATATAGTAGGTCTCCACTTGTCTAACCAGGCCAGGCCGAGGATAAGGGACTCGACCATAATGTCAACAACCACAAAGCGGATCCTTTCCCAATGTTCCCCTATCTCCAAACGGACTGGCTCGGTTACTTGTGTTGCTGGCCTTCCCCCCAATAACGACCCATCCATTTGTTCGAAACGTATGGGGATATGCAATGACATCATCCGTAGACCCAACTCCAAGGCTACAGACTTTCGAAGGAGACATTGGATACAGACGGAATCAATGAGGGCGTCCCGTTGCACCATTTCTGATGTGCGTAAGTGCTGTAAAACCACCGGTATTACGAAAGGGCGTATTGGGCCACTCACCATGGGATCCCCGGTTGCGTCATCTTCACTGCTGTCCGAGGCCATCGGAGTGCTCCCCTGGAGCGGAGGGGGTCTCGGCTCCATTGATGATCCATGGGCAGATACTGGTGTCAACGTAGGTGTGGCGCCTTTGGACCATTCCGACGATGACCGGACTCATTCTCGACCCTTCCCAGTGGATGACAGCATTTTGGACGTAGCAAACAGGAGGAGAGTGCAGACTAGATTGTTAAAATTAAAAAATATTCATTTCCTACTACTCCTCATTCTCTAAAGTGAAGAACAAAGAAAAAGAGATGGTGAGATTGATAAAACAAAGTGAGAACCTTATATGGCTGCCTTTTCTCATTTTTTGTCTTAAGCATGTATGCCAGGGGTGAAATCCAGCAGTTTCTGACAGGTCCTGGAGAACCGGTAGCGGAAATTTTGTGTAATTCTGAGAACCGGCAAATGCCACCTCTGTCTGGCCCCAGAATGGGGTGGGAATGGAGATTCTGCAATATCCTTCCCCCAGGAGTGAGATGGGAATGGAGATTTTGCAATATCCTTCCCCTGCTACACCTGCCAAGCCAAGCCACGCCTGCCAAGCCAAGCCACGCCCACAGAACCAGTTGTAAAAAAAATTGGATTTCACCACTGCTGTATGCCCAGGGAAGAGAAAGGAGGAGAATCTCTTATACTTTTACTGCCTGAAAACCCCAGTAATAGTGTAACTCTATTTAGGCAGTGCCTATAAGGATTTAATTAATGGACAAGGAGCAGGATTGGCCTCTTAACTCCACCTGCTGCTTTTCTTGTCTTCTGTTGGAAGAAAAATCCAAATCCAGTTCCAAGCCCAGAATAAAATGGAGACAGCTTAACAAAGTCCATTTATTGATGCACAGAACGAACACCCACACAGCGTGCAATGCTGGGACAGCTGCCAAAATGGAGTTATGAGTGGTTTTTATACCTTTTGGATTCCTATGGGGTCATATAAGGATCATGGTGGCTCTATAGCAGTGGTTCTCAACCTTCCTAATGCCGCGAACCTTTAATACAGTTCCTCATGTTGTGGTTAACCCCCAACCAGGGGTGGGTTCTAAATTTTTTACTACCGGTTCTGTGGGCGTGGCTTATTTTGTGGGTGTGGCTTGGAGTCATGTGACTGGGTGGGCGTGACTAGCTGGTCATGTGACCAGGTGCCCATGGCTATGTGTATAGGGACTACTCAGAGGGCTGAAAAAAGTCATTTCTGACAGGTCCTCGCACTTTTCTGGTCCTCACACTTATGACCATCCTCACATTTATGCCTGTGCAGCATTCTTAACAATCATGTCACTCATTTCACAACTGCTTCTCTTCACCATGGTGACAAGATAGGGCAAAAACATAAATTGTGAGGACAGTCGTAAGTTTGAGGACTGGTCAAAAGTGCGAGGACCAATCAAAAATAACTTTTTCAGCCCTCTGAGTAGTCCATATGCATAAAAGGATACAGCAATAGAGAGGGATGAAGGAAGGGAAGGGAAATTAGAGTAGGAGTGAAGGTAAGAGAGGGAGGAAGAGAGGAGGAGAAAGAGAAAGAAAGAGGAAGTAGGGAGAAGAAGAAGAGGGGGGGAAGAGAAAGTAAGAAAGAAAGGAAAGACAGAGGTGGTAGGTTTGAGGAGAAAGATTGCTGTACAATAAAAAAGATGAAAGGGAAGAAAGTCAACCCCAAACAAATATTAAGATATTAAGATAAAGAATGAATTGTTAAACTTTAAAGAATAAAAGAGAACAAATAGCAATAAATAGCAATAATTAAAAACACACATACAAACATACAACGTATTTTCTTTGAACAGAGTATTTGGCTGGTTCACAAATTTAAACAGTTGTAGGAGGTTAGCACCCACCCCTTTCCTAGAAGAATGAAATATTTTGGGAAATATTAAAAAGGCAGAATATTATATTTCCCTGGATGAGAAATGGAGAAGCATATTTTACAGACAAAGCAGCTCCCACCTTCCTGCCCCCCACCCTTTGTTAATGGGCCAGAGGCAGAAACTCAATCCTTTGTCAAAGGACATTTGCAACACAATAGCAACAGAAACTAACACAATGGGCCCCATCAAGCCATGTGATCCTGTCCAACATTAAACCATCTTTCCAAGCAGTCTCCATGTTTCCAGTGTCTTTTTCCCCACTTGGAGCAGAACCCAGAAGGATATTTCTTCCAACACAGTATTTAGTCATTTCAATTAAATTTACAATTTCTATATTTCCTTTTTACCATATTTATTCCTCATCTATTTTTTAAAAAAACCAATATTACCCTTCATCCTCATCTCTAATCTTAATCAAATTCAATTTTTCCCTTCTATTCTATATTATATCCCTTCGCATTGTCATCTATTTTTATATCCATCCTCACATTGGTTAATTATGTAATACAGTTGTTTAATACAAATTCAACATTTTAATATAAATCAATTACTTATATAACTATCTTTTTTTGTATATTAATCAATATGAACATGAATATTCCAATTATTTCCATGCAATCCAATTTCTTACAAATCCATTAATTATATTTACCAATAATAATAAACCAAATAATTTCCCCCATATATTCCTCCAAACCACAACTTAACCATTTCTGCTTTCAACACAATATACAATTAATAGTATCTCAATTATTACAATTCCCTAGTTAAATAGAGCATTTTTTTTCTTTTGTGTTTTAAAATCTTGAACTCTCCTCTTTTGCCCTAAATTTCCCATTGTTTGCACCTACCTTTTTTGGTGAGCAAAAAGAAAAAGAAATCTCTCAGGACTTCCGGTTTGGCTCCCGTCGTCACCAGACGGTCTTTTTTCAGACCGCCAGCCCCATCGCCTGTAAAGAGCCGCTTTGAGAAAGGAGAAACAGCTTGGAAAACTCCGAATCCCAAAGGAATCATGAGGAGAGCCGGCGAGAACAGGTTGAGCCCCTGTGAGCCCCCAGATTGCTTTTTTCTGCTTCTGGGGAGGAAACAGGTGAGGCTCCCTATCCAGCTCGCCGAAGCTCCGGACCTCGGGGACAATTCTACACTTCGTAGAATTAGACAGCGTGACCAACCTTATTAGCGAAAACAAAGAGAATTTCCTAATCGAACAGGGTGAAATCGGGACTTGAACTCCAAAACAGCAAGTATTTGTGCTAGCCCTGTGATTAAATTTAAGTGAAAGATTGAAAGTCTCCTGAAAATGGTGCCCGGCTTCAGCGCTAGGGAAAGCTGAAAGCGAAAGTGGATTTGCATAGTTATTTCAATACGCTACAAAGTAACATTGTTTGCAACAAGCGAAGAGAAAGGGAAATTCTCTTAAAGTAAGCCTGATTCTGACTTAATTTCATCTTTAATTTGACCAAACCTGGGGGAATTTTTTAGAGGATTCTGTGGAGGAAGAAAGGGAAAAAAGACTTCCTTCTTTGAAAAAGTTAGATTACGTGGCAGAATGGCCTCAAAACAGACCAAGCAAGAAGCAAAGTTGGCAAGGGGGGATCCCCCACGCACAAGCTGCAACAACAGCCTCCTAGCCAGCAGAGCCAGAGAAAGGAGATTGATCTTGAAAACTTGAAAGAGTTTATTGCTCAGGCTTTGATGAGGCAAGATGAAAATATGGATGAGAAGTTTAAAAAATCTCAACAGGAAATTAAGCAGGAGATTAAAGAAATCAAAGAGGTAGTTCAAGAAAAATATGATAAGGTGACCAAAAAGTTAATGACAGTGGTGACTGGTCTGTCAGCTGCAGTTGTGCAAACAGATAAAAAAGTGGAGGAATATAGATTGGAAGTAGATGTTAAAATGAGGGAGGCTGACCATAAAATCTTTAATGTTGATAATAAAATGCAAAGGATTGAAAATGAGATGACAATGATGCAATTCAGGTCTATGGAATTTGCTATAAGACTTAGAGGTATAAAAGAGAATAGTAGAGAAGACCTGAGAAGGATCTGTGCTGATGCTTTAGCTGTGATGTTAAAGATTAGCCCTGAAGAGATTTTTTGCAAGATGGATAAAGTTTACAGAATGAATTCTTGGGTGGCTAAACAAAGACAATTGCCTAGAGATGTGGTGATATATTTTACAGATAGAAGAATAAGAAATGATATTCTGCAAAGGTCCTTTGTTTCTACTGTGCAAGTGGATGGAAGGGAAATTGGAGTTTATAAAGAGTTGCTGCCTAAGATGTTAAAAGATAGAAAGGACTTTGGATTTTTAGTGACTGAACTAAAGAAACAGCAAATTCCATTCAGATGGGATGCCCCAACTGGCATAATATTGAGGTTTGAAGGAGAAAGATATTGATTAAATACTGTTGAGAAAGCGGAAGAATTTTATTCTATAGTCTTTAAAACAGGTTCAACATCCCCATGTACATCTTCAGTGTTGGAGGTAAAGGAGAGTGATAAGGAGAAGCAGTTTGAACAAGAGACTGAAGAGCAGTGTAAACAGATGGAGCGGGAGGCAATGGAAATGCAGGGAGCTACAGGGGGATTTCTGGATGAGCCCCTGTTAGATCTCCTTCTGGAAACTGTAACTGGATCACCTAAAAATACAAGAGAAGTGGCTTTGGACCTAGTCCGGATGTGTGAAGCTAAAGATCAGCGTATAACTCGAGCATCTTATAAGCAAATCAAAGAAAAACAACAACAGGAAAGGTCCAAGCCACAGCAAGACAAGAAGGGAGCTAAGGGCAATATACAAGCATGTGAAGCCATGGGAGGTGCTAAGCCGAAGACTATCAACTTGGAAGAAAGCCTTCAGCAAATGTTCTTATCGCTTCAAGAGGCTCCAGATGACAATTAAGTTTTTATCTTGGAATGTGGATGGATTAAATTCACCACAGAAGAGGAAGAAATTATTTAATTATTTGAGACAATTTAACAATGATATTATTTGCCTACAAGAAACTCATATTCGAATACAAGATCAAAAATACTTAATAAATTCTAGATTAGGAACACAATTTATAGCTTCGAATTTGGAAAAAAAGAACGGCGTAGTGATTTACATAAACAAAAGATTGTCAGCCTAAATTATAGAAGCAGATGACTGTGGGAGGTTTATAGCAATTGAACTTTATACAGAAAATGATCCAATTTTGGTGATTGGAATTTATGCTCCTAATCAACAACAAGAAAATTTTTATAAAACATTGTATTCTAAAATATTGCAATGGGATTACAGATCTAATGTTAATTATGGGAGATTGGAATGGAATAATTGATCCCAAAATAGATAAACAGAGTTTGGCAAAGTCAAGGATTAGACTGCCACAGACTTTTTTTGATATGAAAGAAGATTTGGAACTAAAAGATATTTGGAGAATACATAACCCAAAAGATTTGGACTTTACTTTTTTTTCAGACAGGCATATATCCTTCTCTAGGATTGATTTTATTTTATTATCATCTGATTTACTTGTAAAAACAAAAAAACCAAAGATTTTTCCAAGGACTCTAACTGACCACAGCTTGGTATGGATAGAAATTGAAATGGGAAAGAGAAGATCGTGGAGAGTAAATGAAAACCTGTTTAGATATGAAAAGAATGTAAATGAACTAAAAAAGCAAATGAAAGAATTTTTTGAAATGAATTTGAATAAGGGTACCCCTATTGAAATTGTGTGGGATGCGAGCAAGGCATATATGAGAGGGGTACTCATTTATATGAATTCTAAACATAAATTAAACCGACAAAAGAAAAGACTTGAAATGGAAGCAGAGATAAACAAAAAAGAACAGTTACTTATAAAAAATCCAACAGATGAAAGAATACGAGGAGCCATAAAACTTTTGAAAGATCAATTTTATATGCTTATGGTGGAACAAACAGCAATTAACTTACAATTTGCAAAACATAATACATTTTGCAACGCTAATAAACTGGGCAGATGGCTGGCTTACACATTGAGGAAGCGTCAGAGCACACGGGTTATTGGCAGCATTGAGAGTGGAGGGAAGGAAATTTTTCAACAAAAACTAATCAAAGAATTGTAGGAATTGAAGGGTTGAAATAGGTTAGTTTACTGATTGATTAGTCTAAGAAAAAGGATCTTTAAGTCATATATTTAGGGGAGTGGAGGAATTGGATAGAACTGAATAAATGTTAAATTTGGATGTAGGGAGAAGGCCGCTTTAAAATGTTATATTAATATATATAAAAGATTAAATGTTAAATTGTAATAATACACTATAAGTTTAGGGGAGGAGAAAAAGGGCAGATTATCGTAAAAATGGGAGTTATAAGAATAATATGCTAAGGGTCAGTATTCTGAGGAGGGAGTAAGGGAAAGGAAAGATATTATGTATGTAATTAGTTATGAAATAGCCTATTGTTGTGAAGAAGTCACAGGGGGGGATGGGTGGTGAGGGGGGGTTAGGGAAGAGGGGGGAGAAAGGGGGAAAAACTTGTATTTGAAAACTTTTTCAATAAAAAAAAACTAATCAAAGAAGCTTTCTTAGATTGCTATATCAAATTATATGCTAAAGATGATATAAAGACTGGACTTATAGATAAATATTTAGAAGAAAGAAGAGTTATGAAAATTTCTAGTGATCAAAGGGAAGAATGACCCAACCAAGAACAGTTGAGGAGATTATTGCCACAATTAAACAATTGAAAACAGCTAAAGCACCAGGACGGATGGTTTAACTGCAGTGTACTATAAAACTCTACAAGCAGAAATGATTGAACATCTTAAAGATTTATTTTGTAGTATACAACAAGGGGGTAAAATACCTCCTTCATGGAAAGCAGCTTATATTTCATTGATACCGAAAGAGCAAGCAGGTCCTAAAAAACCTGAGAATTTTAGACCAATATCTCTTCTGAATAATGATTACAAAATTTTTGCAAAAGTATTAGCCAACAGGTTAATGCCAGTTATTCAAGAGGTGATTCATCATGACCAAGCAGGATTTATAGAAGGCAGATACATGAAGGATAATGTAAGGCAAATAATAGTCTTATTGGAGTATCTTGAGAAGAATAAACAGATATCTGCAGGGCTGGTGTTTTTGGATGCAGAGAAGGCCTTTGATAGAGTGGATTGGAACTTTCTATTAAAGACTTTAAGAAAAATGGACTTTGGGGATCAGTTTATACAGGTGGTTTCAGCAATTTATCAACAACAAACGGCACAAATTATTATGAATGGAAGTCTGACTACAAATTTTAGTATTGAAAAAGGAACAAGATAAGGTTGTCTGCTATCCCCATTGTTATTTATTTTAACATTAGAAGTCTTGTTGAATACAATATGGGACTCAAACTCTTTACATGGCATAGCTATTAGGCAAGAAGATTATAGGACTAGGGCATTTGCAGATGATCTGGTTGTTACCCTAACACAGCTGATGGAATCAATAATTCAGATAAAAGACATTATAAAAGAATATGGTATGGTATCAGGATTTAGACTGAATCAGAAAAAAACTAAGATGATAGTTAAAAATATGATACAAGATCGAAAGCAGGAACTTGAAAGCAAGGCAGGCTTTGAAATAGTATCAAAGGTTAAATATTTAGGAGTTCAAGTTGCAGATTCAAATATAAAATTATTTCAAAATAATGATGAGGTGTTGTGGCGAGAGGTACAAAAGGATATGGAGACTTGGAAAAAACTGCAGCTGTCGTTACTTGGAAAAATAGCAGCAGTTAAGATGAATGTTTTGCCTAGATTTCTCTTTTTGTTTCAAATGATTCCGGTGCTTAAAAGTGATGAACAATTGAGAGAATGGCAAAGAGGAGTGAATAAGTTTGTCTGGAACGAGAAAAAGCCGAGAGTCAAACTGAAAATTATGCAAGATGTTCCAGAAAGGGGAGGCCTTAAACTTCCAAACCTACAATTGTATTATGAAGCAGCAGCTTTGACGCAAGCAAGTGACTGGTTTGGAAGGATAAAGACTGGAATATTGAATATAGAAAGTCATGATCTTGAATTTGGTTGGCATGCATATTTATTCTATGAGAACAAAGTGGATAAAGTATTCAAAAGCCACATACTTAGGAACTCTTTGATGAGAGTCTGGAAGAGGCACCGATTCAAATGGGATTACAAAATACCGTTAAGGCTGGATCTTGGTCATATTATGTGGAATACAAGTATAATGTCACTCGGGGGGGTGGTTTATACAAAGAAGTTCTTTTTATGGATGGGGGCAGATGGCAACTAAAGACATTAGAAATACTGTTGGAAGAAGGGATTAATTTAACTTGGCTACAGTATAATCAACTTCAACTGAGATGGAAAGAAGATCAAAAAATTGGTATAATGATGCATGAAGAAGAATTGGTTAGACATATAAAAGAGAAAGGTCCAATGCATATTAAGAGGGTTTATAATGTTTTGCTAGAAAGAGACTCAGAAAATGAACTGGTTAAAGATTGTATGATAAAGTGGGCACAAAATTTTGCAGAACCAGTGATGTTGGAAACATGGGAAAAAAATATGGGTCCAGAATGTTAAATTTACACAGTCGCAGAATTTGAGGGAAAATTTTTATAAAATGTTTTATAGGTGGCATTTAGATCCTAAGAAACTATCGTGCATGTATCCTAATGTTCAACCAAAATATTGGAGATGTGATTGCTTAGATGCCACTTATTATCATATATGGTGGACCTGCAAGAAAGCGAAGGCTTTTTGGATAAAAATTTGCTGGGTTATGCAAAATGTTCTGAAGAAAAAACTTCAGTTTTCTCCACAATTGTTTTTATTGGGTATAGTTAAGGGTTTTACATTGGGTGAAACAAAGCTGATATTGTTTATGGTGACAGCAGTGAGATTATTGATAGGTCAATATTGGAAAAATGATGCTATGCCCACTATTGAAGAATGGACTTTGAAGATGGCCAGTTTTGCAGAGATGGCGAAGATTTCAGCATATTTAAAAGATCGAACTCAAGAGACTTATGTATGGGAGTGGAAAAAGTGGATAGATTATGTGAAGAATAAATATCAAACTAGGAAATATCAGATAGCTTTTAGCTGAATGTATTATGCAGGGATAGATTAACTGAGTTCTATGAAGATATAAACAGTACACAGGGGGTGGAGGGGTTTAAGTTTCATAAAATGTAATTTTGATTTGGATTTCATCCTGAGGAAGTCCTGGGGGGAGGGGAGGATTAGAGAGGGCTTGGGGGGGGGAAACTGGGGAGAAAATGTATTTGTAAAACTTTTTAAAGAAAAAAAAAAGAAAAAGAAATCTCTCTCCCTGCCTCATTTTGTCACGCTACAGCAAAGACCCTTTCAGTTTTGTTTTAGCTAGGGGGAAAAAAATTGCTCCAGCACTCTTTTGCAGCTTGGAAAACAAGAGCTTGCAAAGGAGCCTGCACAAAACAGCTGAGAGCAAATCAGCTGAGAGTGGGGGGGGAGCTAATCAATTTATGCTAATTAACCTCTGCTGAAGCTGAAAGAGATTGTTTTTTCTATTTTTGCAGGCACTGATCTTCTCATTTGTTTTCTTTTAACACTGATCTGTTGTAGGGCGGCCCTTTGAAGCCCGGCGGCAAGAATTTAAACAGGTTTTTTTCCCTCTAGCCATCAGCTGGGACTCCGGAGGCAGCAATAGATTGGAAGTGGGCGGGGTAAGCGAACAGCGACCGGGCGATCCAACAGAGGCAGAGGGTGAGGGTGAGTGAAGGCATGGGGGGGGAGAGAGAGGGCTTTGACGACCCCTGTGAAATGGCTGTTCGACCCCCAAAGGGGTCGCGACCCCCAGGTTGAGAACCGCTGCTCTATAGGCAAAAGAGGAAATGCAAATCCTAGGTGTTTGTCTGAGTTGATCTTGTCTTGCCTAATTGCTTATCTGGAGTTTTTCTCTGAGCCAGTCTTTCTGAATGGATTACCAAATCTGCATTTCTAAAAGCTGGCCTCCTCAGTTTCTGCTTGGGGCAGGGAGACTGGTGCTGGTTTTTGCCTCCCTTAAGATTTTTTTCCATTTCTCCTTTAGGGGAGATATTCTATCCTGCATTTTTAATATTCCCCAAAATATTTCATCCTCTAGAAGAGTGGGTGGGTGCTGACTTTCTACAATCCCCCACTTTGTGCCATATAAGTATGGATGACACACTTTTACTGGCACAAGATTAAGGATTGATCTGATCAGGGATACTTGATGGGTGCTTTTATTTTTTTCAAGATATGGGGAAGCAAGTTTTCAAATTGTTGCTTCAAAGGGGAAAGCATTGATAAAGGCAGCAGAAAAGGAGAGCTTTCAACCCATGAAGATCTAGAAGCCAGGGCAAAAGTTCTGTTAGGTAGAAAAGAAATTTACAGTATCCAGTTTTCTATGTCAATTCTTTTTTAGATATTTAATGTCCCTCTCTGTGAGCTTCCAGTCAGGTTTGAAGCAAGCACATGCCCCAAAATTCTTTTTTTCCCCATTTTTTTTTTATTTTTTAAACAAATATAAAAAACAAATTAAAAAAAAACATCTTCAATGCAAATACAAACAGTGTGTCGGCTGGTTACAAGTCTTTTGTGCATCTTCACTCTATTCATATATATCCATATATTATTATCTTCATTAATCATATATTTAACTAAGGCTGTTTCTTCCCTCATTTCATACAAAATAGTCTAGGATATGAGTTAATTTATATTACGCTATACATTCTCCTAAATCATTCCAATAATAGTACATCTTTATATTGTATTTTATATGATTCTACATTTCTTACCTTAAAAAAATCTCAATCATATTTCATTTCCATGTCTTTTTATCTAACCATTGGTAAAATAGATCCCATATCTTGTAATATTGTTTATCTTCTTGTTCTCTAATTTCAAATGTCAATTTACTCATTTCTGCACATTCCATTGTTTTCTTAATAACTTCGTCTTGCATTGGTATTTTCTCATTTTTCCAATTTTTGATAAACACAATTCTAGCCGCTGTTAATACATTCACAATCAAATATCTCAATTCTCTATTATATGTTTCAGGTACAATCCCCAATAAAAAATCTCTGGTTTAAAGTCTATGTGTTTCTGTGTCATTTTTTTCCACCCATGTGTGGATTTTAGTCAAGTATCTTTTAGCTTCTGCACACGTCCACCACATATAGTAATATGAGCCCAATATCTGATGACATTTCCAACATTTTTCTGATTAATTCTTGAACATTCTAGCAATTCTCGTCAGAGGTAAGTGCCACCTGTAAAACATCTTATACAAATTTTCTTTATATGCAGTTGACATTGTCATTTTGTAATTTTGCGACCACAATTTTTGCCATTTCTCTAAGTCAATTCCATGTCCAAAATTTTTCCCCCAAGCAATCATTGTTTGTTTGTATATTTATTTATTTATTTATTTATTTATTTATTTATTTATTTAAATTTCTATACCGCCCTTCTCCAATATAGGACTCAGGGCGGTGCACAGCCAAAGTAAAAACCAGACATAGAAAAATTAAAAACTGATTAAAATAATTAGATAATTTGGCCATAATTAAAAACAATTCCAATTGAAAATAGTTTAAAAATTTGACTCAAGCCAGCCCAACTAGTTGGAATAAATGGGTTTTCAGGGCCCGACAAAAAATCCGGAGGTCTGTTATTGTACGTAACTCTGGGGGGAGGTTGTTCCAGAGGGTGGGCACCGCCACAGAGAAGGCTCTCCCCCTGGGGATCGCCAGCCGACATTGTCTGGCGAACGGCACCCTGAGGAGGCCCACTCTGTGCGAGCGTACTGGCCGGTGGGAGGCTATTGGTGGCAGAAGGCGGTCTCGTAAATACCCCGGCCCTAAGCCATGGAGCGCTTTAAAGGAGGTCACCAACACCTTGAAGCGCACCCGGAAGACCACCGGGAGCCAGTGCAGCTCGCGCAGGAGAGGTGTCACATGGGAGCGCCTCGTCGCCCCCATAATCCCCTGCGCGGCCATGTTCTGGACCAGCTGGAGCCTCCGGGTGCACCCCAGGGGGAGCCCCATGTAGAGAGCGTTACAGTAGTCCAGGCGGGAAGTGACGAGTGCTTGAGTGACTGTGCGTAGGGAGTCCCGATCTAGAAAGGGGCGTAACTGGCGTATCAGGCGAACCTGATAAAAAGCCCCCCTGGCCACGGCCGTCAAATGATCTTCTAAAGACAGCCGTGCGTCCAGGAGGACGCCCAAGTTACGAGCCCTCTCCGTGGGGGCGAGTGATTCACCCCCAATAGCCAGCGATGGCATCAGCTGGCTATATCGGGATGCCAGAAGCCACAGCCACTCGGTCTTGGAGGGGTTGAGTCGGAGCCTGTTTCTCCCCATCCAGGCCCGCACGGCCTCCAGACACTGGGACATCACTTCAAGGGCATCATTGGGGTGGCCTGGGGTGGAGATGTACAGCTGGGTGTCATCAGCGTACTGATGGAACTCCACCCCAAAGCCACGGATGATCTCACCCAGCGGCTTTACATAAATGTTGAACAGAAGGGGCAAAAGGACCGACCCTTGTAGCACCCCACAAGCAAGGTGCCTCGGGGTCAACCGTTGCCCCCCTGTCAACACAGATTGCGACCGGTCAGAGAGGTAGGAGGAGAACCACCGCAGGACGGTGCCTCCTACCCCCAACCCCGCCAGCCAGTGCAACATGATACCATGGTCGATGGTATCAAAAGCCGTTGAGAGGTCTAACAGGACCAGGATAGAGGAACAACCCCTATCCCGGGCCCTCCAGAGATCATCCACCAATGCGACCAATGCCGTTTCCGTGCTGTGCCCAGGCCGGAAGCCGGACTGGAGCGGGTCTAGATAGACAGCTTCATCCAGGTACCGGGGAAACTGTTGCGCCACCACACTCTCAACAACCTTCGCAATGAAGCGAAGGTTGGAGACTGGATGATAGTTAGCCAAAACAGCCGGATCCAGAGAGGGCTTCTTGAGGAGGGGCCTCACAACCGCTTCTTTCAAAACGGCCGGCAGGACCCCCTCACTCAAAGAAGCGTTAACAATCTTCTGGAGCCAGCCTCGTGTCACCTCCCGGGAAGCCAGTACCAACCAGGAGGGACACGGGTCCAATAAACATGTGGTCGCGTTCAGCCGTCCCAGGACCCTGTCCATGTCCTCAGGAGCCACAGGATCGAACTCCCCCCAGGTAACACTCTCAAGACCTGCCTCAGTCATCCCGTCCGGACATACCCAGTCAGAGGCCAGCCCTTCCCGAATCTGAGCGATTTTGTCATACAGATACTGCACAAAATCCTCAGCACGGCCCTGCAAGGGGTCATCCTGCACCTCCAGATGAAGGAGGGAGCGGGTCACCCTAAACAGGGCGGCTGGGCGATTATCTGATGATGCGATAAGAGCGGCAAAATAGCTCATTTTCGCTGCTTTTATCGCCACTAGGTAGGTCTTAATATGAGACCTCACCAGTGTTCGGTCAGATTCGGAGCAGCTGGTCCTCCAACTACTCTCCAGGCGTCTTTTCCGGTGCTTCATCTCCCTAAGCTCCTTGGAGAACCAAGGAGCTAGGTGAATTTGGTGCCGGGTCAGAGGCCGCAAAGGCACGACTTGGTCCAAGGCCCCGGCAGCCGCACTATCCCAGGCGGCCACCAGGTCTTCAGCCGAGTCATGAGCTAGAGTCTCAGGAAATGGCCCAAGCTCCATCTGGAACCTATCAGGGTCCATCAGGTGCCTGGGGCGGAACCACCTGGTCGGTCCCGCCTCCCTGCGGTGGGGTGCAGCGGTTAGAAAGTCCAGTCGAAGGAGCAAGTGGTCAGACCATGACAAGGGTTCGATGGCTATATCCCCTATATCAAGGCCACTCAACCACTGACCAGAGACAAAAACTAAGTCCAGAGTGTGTCCCCCCATGTGAGTGGAGTCATGAATTAACTGAGTAAGGTCCATGGCCGTCATGGAAGCCATGAACTCCCGAGCCACCTCAGACGTTTCACCGATAGATGGGAGGTTGAAATCCCCCATGATGACAAGTCTGGGGGTGTCCACCGCCACCTCGGCTATAACGTTAAGCAGCTCAGGCAGGGCCGTTGCCACGTGGCAGGGAGCCAGGTACATGACCAACAAGCCCATCTGTACTCTACGACCCCACTTCACAAAGAGGGACTCACATCCGGCTATCTGTGGAACAGTGGTCTCCCTTGGATCCAGACCTTCCTTTATAATAACCGCCACCCCCCCCGCCCCTGCCCTGAGCCCTCGGCTGATGAAATGCGCAGAAACCTGGTGGGCACATATCCACGAGGGGGACTCCCCCCTCCTGGCCCAACCAGGTCTCCGTAATACCCGCCAGGTCCGCCTCCCCCTCCTGAATAAGATCGTGGATGAGGGGGGCTTTATTAACAATGGACCTGGCATTGCATAACATCAGCCGAAGGCTCTGGCCCTGAGAATCTGGACAACCTGGGGAACAAGAAAAGCGTTGGGGACCGGAGTGTGCAATCGCTCTGAGATAACGAGTGCGCATTCCCCGAACATGATATGGTCCCCAGCTTCCGCCATATCTGCCCCTCCCACTCACTATGCTGATGGAACAGCCCTCTTCAAATCGAACTCCACCCTCCTCCCCGACCTCCGGTTCTATGTCCCTAATGTCGTAGCCCTTCGCTAAGGCTGGTCTTGAACCCAGTGGATTTCCCCCAGAACCCACCTTAATCCCCCCCGAACCCCTTAAAATTTTTGTTAAAAACCCACTAAAAAACCCACTTAAAAAACCCCTCAAACTCTTCTTTGCTGCATGCCATCTCTCGGGGCTCCAACGCCCGTCATCAAGATAGGCCCTCGATAACGAAGAGGGCCAGACCTGCGAGAGGGGGGAATCTCGCAGGGCACGAAGGTCATTCACCGAGTACATCTGAACATCAAAGGGGGGTGATAGTCCATGGCCAATAACCAGAGGCCAATTTGATGTTATCACAGTCAGAAGGAGTGAAATGCCGGACTTCAAGAGAATTCCAATGGAGCATGTGGGACCTCATTGCCCTCTCACGGCAATGGCGGGAGTAAAATGCTGCTTCGATCCGGCGGAGGGTGATCCAGCCCCCCTCTCACGGCGGCTGGTCAACCACGATCATCCAAAAAGCCGGAAATGAGACAGCATTTATAGACCCACTCCGCCAAGACTTGAATCCCCAGATGTAAACCTCCATTCAACGGAGGGAAAGAATGGGATCAGGTCAGTCCACATAGTCAAAACAGGCTCAAACAGCGAAGATCATAACCGTCATTGCCTCCGGGGAGGTCAAGATAGCACCTAGACCTGGAGATGATTGTTCAGCAGGCATACGCAGCATGGCATCACCATATTCAGGGGGGTAGGGGTAAAAAAGGAGAGCAAAGGCAACGAATGCCGCAGGGGGAAAACCCCTCAGTCATAGTCCAGCTCTTCCCAACCCCTCCCAGGTCTTCCTTGCAACCATGCCACCCGCCTCGCCCAGCCTCGCCCAGCCTCCATAAATCCTCATGGAGGTCTCTGGGGCGACCCAGGGGCCAAATAACGCCCCACGGTCATCCAGGGGATCCAACACAGCAAGCGAGTAACTGCCAACCTCTCCGACACTCTCACGCATCAAACTGTGGCGGCTTCTTCCTTGTCCTGGCGGCCGCCATTTCCACGCTGCCAGCAGCGCCGTCGCCGCCGCTGCCAGCCTCCCCACCCTCACCTCGCCCACCTCCTCCGCCCCTAGCACATGTCCAGGGCGGATTGGGCTGGCGAGGATCCCGGTGAGGGTGCTGCATCGCTGCCACTGCCGCGGCCTGACGCCGTCATCCTGGCTCTGCCGCCTTCGCAAGGGAAGTCTGCTGCCACCCCTCTTCCTCCTTCGGGCCGCTCTCGCCGTCCTACGGTCTCCGCGGGCCTCAAGGACACTCTCAGAAGCCAGAGACCCCTCTACAGAGAGCTCCGACACTCCTCCAGCTGGGCCAGGGCTGCAACGATCGAAATTCAGCCCTCCAAAGGCCCCCTGGAGCCATAATTTTTATTTCAATAGACTCTGTGAATTCTCCATGTATTATTACTTTTGCTGTTTGCTTATAGTATATGGCTTCTATGGCTTGAATAAATTTTCTACCAAAGCCCATCTGTTCCAGCTGTAGTAACATAAATTGCCACATTTCACATTATCAAAGGCTTTCTGAGCATCTAAAAATATCAAAGCCATTGCCTCATAATATTGCAATGTATCCAGAATTATTCTCATATTGTCTTTAATCTGTTTTTTTGGCAGAAACCCATTTTGGTCGGAATATATGAAATTATTTAAATATCTTTTAAGTCTTTCTGCCAAAATAGTCTGCATTTAGCAGGGAAATGGGCCTATAATTCTTAATTTGTTGTGGGTCAGTATACTCCTTTGGGACAAGTGTAATATATGCTTCTGACCATGATTTGGGTAATTTCTTCTTGGACATGACTTCATTCATCACTTCTAACAATGGGAGATTCAGCAATTCCGGTAAGGTCTTGTATTATTCTGCTGGTAACCCATCCGGGCCTGGTGCCTTCCCATTCTTTTTTTTTTTTTTTTAATAAAAAGTTTTTATTTTCTGATCAAATGAGTATACAATATAAACATTCATTCAAACTATCATCAAGAAAAAGAAAAAAAAATCAATCCTTGGTAAACTCAATCTTCAACCCCTCCTCACCACCCCCCACCCCCGACTTCCCAGAACAAAAACAGGGCATAGATTTCACCAAACATTCGCTAAAATAAACTAGCTAACTGCAAGATTTAATAACTCCCAAAACCCCTTAACTCCCCTTTTATAATTTCATCAACCTCCCTTTTTATAAACTCAAAATAGCGTATAATCCAATAACTCTAAGAGTTTTAAAACCTTTAACAAATATTAAACATTCAAACCTTAAAAATTCTCTTAATATATTAGTAAAGTATTCAACTGATTTGCAAAAACATTTTCCCCCTCTTACTTTTCTCAAAGTTCAGATATTTTGAGATCTCATAACAGAAAATAAACCTTAGGTATTCACTAATTAAATTTCTACATTTTTTAAATTTCTAAATTTCCCCCCTTCATTATTCCTCCCTCCAACTTTTAAAATTTTAAAAGATAATCATCAACATAATTAACCATTAATACATAAACTAAAAAACCAAAAAAGATTAATCTTACATTCAACCATTAATGCATCATATTTAAAAATCAATATTTAACTTTATACTTTCCCCCCCTCAGTAGTTATAACACCTAAAACATAATCATTTTTAACCATAAGTAGAACAACTGCAAAGCCAAAAGAAAAGGTTAATCTTCCATTCTTGCTTTCTTTTTATATTTTTTCCAATCTTTCTGCATCCCTCCTACTTCTATTTTGAGGAGGTTTTTCATTTTAATTTGAGGTTGATGTAACTTCTTTTGTTCTTTTGTTTTTTAAGTGCTTCAGTCAATTCCATCATCATTATATTTCCTTCTAAGATCGCTTCAGTATCTTTAGAAATCTGGGGTAGCGCACCTTTTGCAAGTATTGTATAACACTTTCCTCCTCTATGTTCTCTTGTTCATATAGTTTTCTATAATAGTCTTGTATAATTTTTTTCTTCTCTTTATTTCCATATCTAATCTGTCCTTGGTCATTTATTAGTTGTATTATTTTTCGTGATTCTCTCTCTTTTTTCAGTTTATATGCTAACCATCTACCTGGTTTATTTGCATCTTCAAAATAGTTCTGTTTGGCACTTCTAATTTTTTGTGCCAAGTCCTCTTTTTCTATTAATCCCATTTTGTGTTTAGTTGTATCCATTTTTATTTTAATATCCTTTTTTTTTTCTGGAGATTTCTGGAATTCTTTTTCAAGATACTTATATTCATCCTCTAATGTTTTATAAGCTTGCCTTTTCTTAATATTTCTTTTTCTTGTATAATCTATAATCAGGCCTCTAGCATAGGCTTTCATTGTATCCCAAAGGTTTTGCATTGATGTGTCTTCTTTTCTATTTTCTTTAAAGAAAAAGGCCAATTCTTTCTCCATTTTCTGTACAAAATCCTTTTCTTTTAATATTGTATTATTTAAAGTCCATCTGGATCTTCTCCTTTGTCCTTTCCATTTCATTGTCATTGGATTATGGTCTGCCCAAGTATTTGCTTCTATGTCAATTTCTTCTATATTAAAAGTCAATTCCCTTGTCATCCATATCATATCTATTCTGGACCATGATGAATGTCTATTTGAATAAAAAGTGTATTGTCTATTTTTTACATTTCTTTCTCTCCATATATCATTTAAATTTATTTCCTCTATCATTTTTAAAAAAGATTTTGGAAGTGTCTTTCTACTTTGCTTTATCATCTTCTGTGTGTTGTAGTCTAATTTCTCATCTATTATTCCATTGAAGTCTCCCATCAAGCAAATGTTATCATAGTCCAATTCAATTATTTTCATATGTAATTTTCTATAAAAATCTTCTTGCTTATCATTAGGTGCATATATTGCTATTAAAAGTATTTTCATATTATTGTCTATTATTTCCACCGCCCCAAAATTCTTCATAGCCATGGTTTTGCCTTAGTAAATAATTACTAGCTGCCCATTTCCAAGGACTGCTTCCTGAACCTGTTTTAGCTCTTAGTTTAGCACATCCAGGGTTTGTGAGGCCAAATTGAGGTTAGCCAGTATGCAAGCCAGGCTATTAATATATCTGAAATTGCACACAATGAGCCCTGGGACTCCTACTAATGAGATCACCAGTGCAACATATTCAGCCTAACTGGGCAACTGGGCAGCATCATTTGTGAATCACAACCAGGGCTTTGGAGTTTGAAAATCTCTTTTCTGCTACCTCTTCAGTGAGGGAATTGCCTGAGGGGGCATTACCTCTCCCGCATAGAATTGGCATAGAAGTATGATTGCTTGGGCCTTAGTGCCACAGAGCAAGAACCAGCCTAGACAAAGTTTTATGTGAAGGTGGGTGAAGGGATAGCCTCAGTCTGATTCTGAATGGTGTAGTGTGTGTGTGTGTGTGTGCGCGCACACACACACACACACACACACACACAGCTACTTCTATAAAACAGGCAACAGAAACACCCTGGACAAACTTTCCTCCCACCAGACAGAGGTCTGAGGACTTCCTGTGCCATCCACTCCCAAATGCCATCCCTTCATGAATCCATTTAACTGATTACAATGTAAATGAAGCAAGAAAGAAAACCTTACAATGAGTTTCCACCCACCGTCTCTAGTCTTTCCAGCTGTCTTCTGAAACTTTGAAGTGAGTCTTTAGTCTCCATTTGTCCATCTCAGGGTCCTTTTTTTCATGTCTGCTGGATGGTGTTTGGCTTGGCTTGGTGGTAAGGTCAGTCAGTCAAGCGTGGGAAAGTCTATTCCACTCTGATTGCTGTGATAACTTTCTAGAAGTTCCCTGGTTCGAATGGATGTAGGCAGGGGTGAAATCTAAAATTTTTTGCTACCGGTTCTTTGGGTGTGGCTTAATTAGTGGGCATGGCTTGTTGGTCAGGTGGGCGTAGCCAAGTTGACATCACTTCTTTGCCCTTTTTTAACCTACAAAACACAACACAACACAACTGGCTCACCCAAGATGTCCCCTGAAACAAGCAGGAACTTCACACAGGCACAAAAAGCC
The DNA here is from genome assembly GCA_022577455.1 of Arizona elegans. NCBI lineage: Eukaryota > Metazoa > Chordata > Lepidosauria > Squamata > Colubridae > Arizona > Arizona elegans. Next base: position 51,944,895 of record JAKOOJ010000006.1, on the reverse strand, counting down.
CAAAAAACCAACTTTCACACTTTACACACACACAACACAACACAACACAACTGGCTCACCCACAATGTAAAAGCAGCTGTGCTAGACCCAAAATGGCCCCTGCAACAAGCAGGAACCTCACACAGCCACAAAAAGCCCAAAAAAAACCAACTTTCACACTTTACACACACACAACACAACACAACACAACACAACTGGCTCACCCACAATGTAAAAGCAGCTGTGCTAGACCCAAAATGGCCCCTGCAATAAGCAGGAACCTCACACAGCCACAAAAAGTCCAAAAAACCAACTTTCACACTTTACACACACAAAATTCCACATACAGCTTTGCGAGATTTTGTGTGTTTGTGTAGTTAGAGTGAAACACTACAGAAACACACAAAATCTCAGAAAGCTGCACAAATATTATTTTATTTTATTTTTATTTTTATATAAAAGCAGCTAAATTTAAAACTTCCTAAACTTTAAATGGCTAGGTCTAAAAAAAGAACAACTAAAAAAACCCCCAATTAACTATTTTTTTTTAAAGCTCCCAAAGGAGAAAAAAACTTACAGGCAGGCAGGCAGGCAGATAGAGCTGCTCACCGATGAGCTTGATTGCAGGCAGGGAGATTCAGTTGCTTGCTGATGCAATGGATTGTAGGGATTACAGCAAGCGAAGCAAGGCAGGCGTTGCAACCAGTGGCTCAGGATTCAGTCCGAAGAGCGAAGGTAAGCAAGCTGGAAGCTGGGAGGGAAGGGATTTTTGCTACCGGTTCTCCGAACTGCCCGCCGCCATCGCTACCTACTCGCCCGAGCCGGTCTGAACTGGGAGCATTTCACCCCTGGATGTAGGGTCTACTTTGGGGGCAGCATCTGGGTCAGTGTGCTCTGTTTCAAAGTCCCAAAGGTGTTTTTTTCAAAAAGACAACTAGATTTTCTGGTTATTCTTTGAAGATGTTTCACTTCTCATCCAAGAAACTTCTTCAGCTCTGACTGGATGGTGGGAAATTGAAGGATTTATACCCCTTGCAGATAGCTGGTCATCTGCATTCTTTTAGCAGATCATTAAGGTCACCTGAAGGTTTATCTGTGTCATCATGGTCACCTGACTCCCCAAAATTCACAAAGAGGGAACTCCACTAAGACCAATTGTCAGCAGCATCAACTGTCACCAAAGCATTGCAAAACATCTAACTAAGGGGTGAAATGCTCCCAGTTCGGCCGGATGGCCTGATCCAGTAGCGATGGAGGTGGGTGGATTGGAAAACTGGTAGCAAAAATCCCTGCCCCATCCCCTATGCCCAGCTGAGCTGCACAATCATCAGAGGCTTTTAAAAAAAAAATTAAAGCATTTTTTCTACAACCTCTTCAGCCGAAAAAATGCTTTTAAAAATTAAAAAAAAAGCCTCTGATGATTGCATAGCTCAGCTGGAATCGTCAAAGGCTTTTAAAAGCATTTTTTCTACAACCACTTCAGAGATTGTAGAAAAAATGCTTTTAAAAGCCTCTGATGATCCCAGCTGAGTTGCCTGATCGGCAGAGGCTTTTTTTCTTTTAAAAGCCTCTGATGATCCCAGCTGAGTTGCCTGATCAGCAGAGGCTTTTAAAAGAAAAAAAGCCTCTGCCGATCAGGCAACTCAGCTGGGATCGTCAGAGGCTTTTAAAAGCATTTTTTTACAACCTCTTCGCCGAAGAGGTTGTAAAAAAATGGTTTTAAAAGTGAAAAAAATTTGGCCACATCCACCCAGTCACATTACCCCCGCCCAACAAGCCATGCCCACAGAACCAGTAGTAACAAATTTTAGATTTCACCACTGATCTAAGCACCTTATTAGCTCCTTTAATTGGCAATACCACCCATCACATCAACAATTCACAGGACTTCACCAGCAAGGTTTGGAAATTAAAACTGAGATGAGACCATGGTTTCCTATGATGTGACTTCTCTCTTCATCTGCATTCCAACTACCGAAGCTGTCATGGTAGTGAAAAAATGACTGCTACAAGACAGCACCTTAGGTGAACCAACCTCAGCCCAGAACACATATGTGCCATGCTGGACCTTTGCTTGATCAATACTATTTTAAATACAATGAAGGTTTGTACAGAGAAAAACACAGCGCACCATGGGTTCACCTGTGTCCCCCATTGTAGCCAATCTCTACATGGAAGAGGTAGAAACCAAAGCCCTAGACTTCTTCACAGGAATTCCACCCACTCATTACTATTGGTATGTAGAGGATACTTGGGTCAAGATCAAAACACAGGAATTGGAAGTATTCACCAAACATATCAACTCTGTGGACAGATACATCAAATTCACATGGGAAGATGTTAAGGAAAATTGTCTAGCCTTCCTGGACTGTGCAGTACACATTAAGGAAGACAGAAGTATTGAAGTTTACAGAAAACCCACTCACACACATCAATATTTACATTTCCACCACCCACTGGAACACAAAATGGGAGTCATCAGAACCTTATACCACTGAGCTGAAGGCCTGCCTACCAGCAAAGATGGGAAAGAAAAAGAATGTAAACACATCAAGGAAGCCCTCAGAACATGTGGCTAAGTGGGTCTTCATCAAATCTCAAAAAAGACCGTACAGGAGCTCTTCTGTAACAGACAAGGATGAGAACAATAAACAAAGCAATGTTGTCATTCTGTACGTTGCAGGCATATCGAAAAAGTTCAGGAGGATCTTCAGCCATCTTAGCATACATGCACACTTCAAACCCAAGAATACAGTAGGGCAGAAGCTTGTCCACCTCAAGGATAAAACACCCAGACAGAAACTGAGCAACATGGTATGTGCAGTACAATGCAGTGAGTAGTGGTGGGATTCAGCCAGTTCTCACCACTTCGGGAGAACCGGTTGTTAACTTTCTGAGCAGTTTGGCAAACTGGTTGTTGGAAGAAATCATTAGGGCAGAGAACCGGTTATTAAATTACTTGAATCCCACCACTGGCAGTGAGCCTTGTCCAGATCTGTCCAAGATTGGGGAAACGAAACAACCACTTCATAAGCGCATGGCACAACATAGGAGAACAAACACATCAGGACTAGATTCAGCAATCCATTTGCATTTAAAAGACACAGGCCACTCTTTTGAAGACAACAAAGTCCATATTTTGGACAGAGAGTATCTCTGGTTTGAAAGAGGGGTTAATAAGGCCATTTATGTTAAAATTGAACAGCCCTCCCTCAATAGAGGAGGTGGGATACAACATTGTCTATCTCCAATCTACAACACAGTCCTTTCAACAGTTCCAAGAAGGCTCCACACCAATTTGCACCACTCAGATGACCCTGATGACACAGATAAACCTCCAGGTGACCTTAATGATCTGCTAAAAGAATGTAAATGACCAGCTGTCTGCAAGGAGTATAAATCCTTCCATTTCCCACCATTCAGTCAGAACTGAAGAAGCTTCTTGGATGAGAAGCAAAACATCTTCAAAGAAAAACCAGAAAATCGAGTTGGTCATGGCTGGCTCTATAGGCAAAAGAGGAAATGCAAATTCTAGGTGTTTGTTTGAGTTAATCTTGTCTTGCCTAATTGCTTATCTTGAGTTTCTCTCTGAGCCAATCTTTCTGAATGGGTTATCAAATCTGCATTTCTAAAAGGTGGCCTTCTCAATTTCTGCTTGGGACAGGGAGACTAGTGCTGGTTTCTGCCTCCCTTAAGTTTTTTTCCCATTTCTCCTTTAGGGGAACTATTCTATCCTGCTTTCTTAATATTTCCCCAAAATATTTCATTCTTAGGAGGATGGGTGGGTGCTGATGTTCTACACTTCGAAGCAAGGATATTTTCTTCTCCACTGCAAATCAGGCTTCAAAATCACATTGACTCAACTCATATTGAGGGTAACTGGTGGGAAACTGGAGAAGGAGCCTTCAAAATACAAAAGTACTCCATTTGCCAAGAAAGATGAATATTCAGGGACAGTGAAGGAATAAACATAATTATCTTCTTTACATATTCATTAAAATCATGTAAGAAATGTCTGGAAAGAATATGGGTCAAGTATTTATCTGAAGCTGTTTTGCACAGCAGCTATAAAAAGTCTGCTGATCATACTTCCACTCTTCACTTCTGTCTCGGCAGAACAGGAATTCTGTCTACCTGAGAAGCAAGAGGAGGAGGAGAAGGGACAGTCTCAGAGATTGGTCCACCTCTGCTGACAGTTATCATTCCATGAGATAAGGAGCCATTTCTTGTCATTTCTTTTCCTTCCTCTATGCCCTATTTTCCTTCCTGCATCTCCTACACCCAGCAAAGGAAGTGGGAGAGAGGGACAAGAGATTCAATCCCTCCCTCTTTCCCATTCACCTCAGGCAAAGGAGCCTTTCTTCCAGGGGTGAAATGCTACCGTACAGTAGTAAAAAATGCTACTGGTTCGCTGAACCGGTAGTAAAAAAAATGTAAAAAAAAAAGTTCCGATGATCAGTTCCGATGAGCGACGTGTGATCGTCGGAACTTTATTTTTTTTACCTTTTAAGCATTTTTTTACTACCGGTTCAGGCGAATAGGTAGTAAAAAAAATGCTTTAAAAAAGTAAAAAAAGGCTCAGACGATCAAGCAGCACAGGTGTGATCGTAGGAACCTTTTTTTTTCTTTTTAAAAGCATTTTTTACTACCTATTCACCCGAACCAGTAATAAAAAATGCTTTTAAAAAGTTTTTTAAAAGGTTCCCAAGATCGCGCACCACAGCTGATTCCCTCCCTCGCTGTTCTACTTACCTTCTCAAGCCTCCTTTTGGTGTGTAGTGCGCATGTGTGTGCAGCGCAAATTTGGTGTGAACTGTGCATGCGCGCACGCAGCATGTACTTGTCACAGAGCATGTGCTTGGCATGCAGTGCGCATGCACAGCCAGCAAACCAGTAGCAAACCGGTTCCGATTTCATCACTGCTTTCTTCACACATGTCCAACAGCTTGGTCAAGAACAGCCTCTGGGGCTGAGAAGTACCTTTTCTCAGCCAAGTCATCACAGTCAATTTGCCATAGTAAACTTGCCACAACCAACTCGCCATGGTCAACTTGCCACAGAATGACTTGTTGCGTGACAAAAGAATATTGAAGAAATGGTAGAATAGAATCATTAAAGAAAGGATGCCAAAGGAGGGACAAAATGAAATGTGAATGACAAAAATTAAAATAATGTTTTTATTATTTTAAATAATTAAATTGACAACTGTGGCAAGTTGTCCCATGGCAAGTTAGCCACAGCAAATTGGCTGTATCAAGATGGCCTTGGCAAGTTAGCCATGGTGAGTTGACTGCAGCAAGTTGTCCCATTTCGATCTGAAGAGTCTGACATTCTCTCCTACTGTGGAAAGAAAAACATGAGAAAAAAGCTATTTGACTGCCTTTTTATGGGACAAATAAAAGAGGAAACAGATGCTTCTGGTGCAAGAGAATGGCACTAACACCCTCCTTTCCTCCTCTTTTTCTTCTTCTGATTGTCTAGGCATCCACATATGGGATGCCTTTTTTCCTTTATACCTTTTTTTTATTTTTTAAGACAAACAAACATTTAATACATCAGTCATCCCTTCCCTGTGACATCTCGGTGTTATCTTCCAAAATTCTTTTTCTTTTTCTTCTTCCATAAATTTCTTCTATCTTGATCTTCGTCCAAACCATTATAACAATTCATTGCTAAAACAATATTCTAATCATCGAGTTTTTATACATAATTATAAAATTAATCATTTATATCTCTTTTCCAACCAATGATAAAAGGAATTCCATATCTTAAAATATTCTAACTCTTCCCTATCTTTAATCATTAAAGTTAATCTATTCATTTCTGCACAGTCTAAAAAAATTATTACTTCTTCTGCCAATGGTATATTCTCTGCTTTCCAATTTTGAGCATAAACAATTCTTGCAGCTGTTATTACATGTATAATCAGGTAAATATTTTCCTGACTAATTTTTTCAGGAAGGATACCCAATAGGAACAACTCTGGTTTAAATTCAATTCGTAACCGTATCATTTCTTCCAAACAAGTTTTAATTTTGTTCCAGTAATTTTTTGCTTCAGGGCATGTCCACCACATATGGTAATAAGATCCTGGTAGTTGATGACATTTCCAACATTTAGCTGATTTATCTTTAAACATTTTTGCTAACTTCTCCGGTGGCATATGCCATCTATAAAATATTTCATATTGATATTCCTTATATGCGGTGGACATCATTAAATTGTAATTCCTTTCCCATAATTGTTGCCATTTTTCAAGATCAATTGAATATCCAAAATTTCTTCCCCAAGCTATCATTGTTTCTTTTACTAGCTCCTCTTCCAGTTCAATATACAACAAAAAATTATTTTAAAAAATCATTAAATTTTCCTCTGTTCCTATGAGTATCCTATCCAGCTAAGTCTTTTCCAAATAAAAACCATATAGTTTAGCATCTTTTTCATATTTTGTTCATATCTGCATATACATATACCAATTTGTCTTAATTCCCTGTTCTTCCAGTTCTCGTTTCTCTTTCAATTCCCCCTTATCCTTATATCTAACAATATTTCCAAAATTAAAAACATTTGGGTGTATTAAAGCCTCCATTGTTGATAACCATGTTGGTATTTTCACATAATATTTATCTCTAACCTTCTCCCATACCAATAACAATGCATTTCTTATATAATGTCCATGAAAATATGTATGTATCTTATTTCTATCATATCACAAAAAGGCATGCCATCCCAGTTGTAAATCATGCCCTTCTAATGTTAACAACCTTGTATTTCTTAATTCAATCCATTCCTTCAACCATGTCAATGTTGCTGCTTGATAATATAGTTCCCAATTAGGTAGACCAAATCCTCCTCATAATCTTGTATCTTGCAGCATTTTTATACTTACTCTTGCTTTTTTCTCTTGCCATATAAATTTCCTCATTATCTTATTAAGATATTGAAAGTAAGTCTTTTCAATTTTTATTGGCACAGTTTGGAATAGAAATAGCAATCTTGATAATATGTTCATCTTTATCAATGCAATCCGTCCCATAAGTGATAGTTCAGTGGTTCTCAACCTTCCTAATGCCGCAACCCTTTAATACAGTTCCTCATGTTGTGGTGACCCCCAACCAGGGGTGGGTTCTAAATTTTTTTATTACCGGTCCTGTGGGCGTGGCTTATTTTGTGGGCATGGCTTGGAGGTCATGTGACTGGGTGGGCTTGGCTAGCTGGTCATGTGACCGGGTGGCCATGGCTATGTGTACAGGGACTACTCAGAGGGCTGAAAAAAGTCATTTCTGACAGGTCCTTGCACTTTTGACTGGCCCTCACACTTATGACCATCCTCACATTTATGCCCGTGCAACATTCTTAACAACCATGTCACTCATTTCATAACTGCTTCTCTTCACCATGGTGACAAGATAGGGCAAAAACGTAAAATGTGAGGACAGACATAAGTTCGAGGACTGGTCAAAAGTGCGAGGACCAGTCAAAAATAACTTTTTCAGCCCTCTGAGTAGTCCATATGCACAAAAGGACTACTGAGAGGGCTGAAAAAAGTGATTTCTGACAGGTCCTCGCACTTTTGACCGATCTTCGTATTTATGACTGGTCATCATTTATGCCCATTGTAGCATTCTTAACAATCAGTCAGAAATAACTTTTTCAGCCCTCTGAGTAATCCATATGCATAAAAGGATACAGCAATAGAGAGGGATGAAGGAAGGGAAGGGAAATTAGAGTAGGAGTGAGGGTAAGAGAGGGAGGAAGAGAGGAGGAGAAGGAGAAAGGAAGAGGAAGTAGGGAGGAGAAGAGGGGGAGGAAGAGAAAGTAAGAAGGAAAGAAAAGAGAGAGGTGGTAGGTTTGAGGAGAAAGATTGCTGTACCATAAAAAAGATGAAAGGGAAGAAAGCCAACCCCAAACAAATATAAAGATATTAAGATAAAGAATGAATTGTTAAACTTTAAAGAATAAAAGAGAACAAATATGAATAAATAACAATAATTAGAAACACACATACAAACATACAATGTATTTTCTTTGAACAGAGTATTTGGCCGGTTCACAAATTTAAACAGTGTTTAGTCATTTCAATTAAATTTACAATTTCTATATTTCCTTTTTGCCATATTTATTCCTCATCTATTTTTGTAAAAAACCAATATTACCCTTCATCCTCATCTCTAATCTTAATCAAATTCAATTTTTCCCTTCTATTCTATATTATACCCCTTCCCATTGTCATCTATTTTTATATCCATCCTCACATTGGTTAATTATGTAATATTGCAGTTGTTTAATATAAATTCAACATTTTAATATAAATCAATTAGTTATATAACTACCTTTTTTGTATATTAATCAATATGAACATGAATATTCCAATTATTTCCATGCAATCCAATTTCTTACAAATCAATTAATTATATTATTAATTATAACTGCAAAGCAGTTTCAGTTTCGTTTTTAAGCATAGATAGGGGGAAAAAAATCAGCACTCTTTCCAAGCAAGTAGCAGAGCCGTGAGCAAAACAGCTGAGAGCAAATCAGCTGGGGGTCGGGAGCCGATCTAAGCAAGGGCTAATTAGCCTATGCTGAAGCTCCATGGGCCAATAAAATTACAAAACAACACCGAACCATTTGTTAAATTGCTGGCTCCCCCACCCCTCGCCCACCACTATTTATTGGCAATAAATAGTGGTGCGGAGGGGTGGGGCAAGCCAGCAATTTAACAATTGGTTTGGCTGCACCACTGGCTATAGGGCGGCCCTTTGAAGCCCTGCAGCAAAAATTTAAACAGTTTTTTTTCCTCTAGCCATCAGAGGCAGCAATAGATTGGGAGTGGGTGGGGTAAACGAACAGCCGGCGATCCAACAGAGCAGAGAGTGAGGGTGAGTGAAGGCGGGTGGGTGGGTGGGAGAGGGCTTTGGCAACCCCTGTGAAATGGCCGTTCGCCCCCCAAAGGGGTCGCGACCCCCAGGTTGAGAACCGCTGTGATAGTTGAAGATTTTTCCATTTTTCCAAGTTTTTTCAATTTGTTGTTTTAATTTGTAATAGTTTTCTTCTTTTATTGTTGAACATCTTGAGGTTAAATATACTTCCAGATATTTAACTTTTTTCACTACTTGTATATCTAAATTTTCCTTTATCTCTCTGTTTTGCTTTTCTGTTGTATTTTTCACCAAGATTTTTGTTTTATCTTTATTTATTTTCAAGCCAAAGACTTTTCCATATCCTTCTATCTGTTCTAATAATTTAGGGCCTGTTGTTTGCGGTTCCTCTATAATAAATACCAAATCATCTGCAAAGCTTGCAATTTGTACTCCTCTTTTTTAATTTTCATCCCTTTTATCTCATCATTTTGTCTAATATTTCTATTTAAAACTTCTAGAGTCAGGATAAACAGCAGTGGTGATAAAGGACATCCTTGCCTGGTACCTTTCATTATAATAATCTTTTCTGTCATTTCTCCATTCATCATTATCTTGGCATATTGTCTATCATATATTGTTTTTATAGTATTTATAAATCTCTTTCTAAAATCCATTCTCTGTAATTGTTTTATCATAAACTGCCAGTTTACGTTATCAAAAGCTTTCTGTGCATCTAAAAACATCAGCGCCATTTGTTTTACTGGTTGAGTTCCATAATATTCCGAAGTGTTCAAAATCATCCTCATATTGTCTCTAATTTGTCTTTTTGTTAAGAATCCATTTTGTTCAGTATGAATATATTCATTTAGAGGTTTTTTCAACCTATTTGCCATTATTGAAGCAAAAATCTTATAGTCTACATTTAATAATGAAATCGGTCTATAGTTTTTGATCAATTGTAAATCTGTATCTTCTTTAGGTATAAGTTTCACATATGCCTCTTTCCATGAATCTGGCATTTTGGTCTTCAATAATAAATCATTAAATAAATCCAACATTATATTACTAATAGCTTCTTGTAGTGTTTTATACAGCTGGTAAACCATCTGATCCTAGTGCTTTTCCACTTTTTTGTCTTTTTATTGCTGCTGTTAATTCCATCATTGTTGTTTTTTCTTCTAGCATTCCTTTATATTGTTCTGATATTTTAATTAAATCTGATTTTTCCAGGTAACTTTGTATCTCCTCCTCAGAAATCTTCTCTTGAGAGTACAGTTTTTCATAGTATTCTTGAATTACTTTCTTTTTTTCTTCAGTTCTATATTGTAATTTCCCTTCTCCATCTTGTAAATATTTTATAGTTTTTTTCTCCTTCTCTTTTCTTAATTTATATGCTATAAATCTTCCTGGTTTATTTGCATTTTCAAGAAATTCTGCTTCGATACTCTCAATTGGTTTGCTAATGATTCTTGTTCATTTAGAGTTATTTCATGCTTCTTCAATTCCATCAGTTTCTTAATTTTTTTTATTTTGTACATCTTTCTGGAACTCTTTTTCCAGGCTTTTATACTCTTCTTCCAGTCTTGTTTGTTTCTGCCATTTCTTTTTGTTCTTTTTTCCCAAGTATGTTATTGCCAGACCTCTGATATATGCTTTCATTGTATCCCATACATTCTGAAGTGATGCAGGAAGGATACCTTTTTTGACTGATGGAGAGAAACTTCACTTTTCCACTGCCAAAAGGCAAATAGCCATAAAAATCAGTGGTTTTGGATGATTTTCAAGTGGAATATGCCTTCCTGTGAATTTTTTCTTTGACCCGCACTTTGGGATGAAAGAAGGTCTTAATTTTCTTTGGAACATCCATTCATTCTCCTGCTTTTTTTTCCCTCAAAGCTAAGCATTCAGAGTTCTTTCCATTTTTGTAGAAAAATGTGAAAATAGTCTTGGTTTAGTTATGTATTAATGGAGGCCAAGTGAAAGGGAAAAAACAACTTCAAAATACCCCATTTTGATTCTGATTGGTGTAAGGGGGAGCATAACCTGCAATTTGGGGTGGTGGAAACAAGTCTTAAACTTCTCTGTTATAACATCCATTCATTCTTTTCTCTTTTCTCAAGGCTAAGCATTCATTGTTCTGTCCAATTATAGAAAAATAACCTTGATTAAGGCATAGAGGAGCCATTAATGGAGGAAAAATAGTCCCTGTAAAGGAGAAAGAAAGACCTCAAAATACCTCACTTTCTTTCTTATTAGTGTACGAGGGGCAAAGAAAAACTCTGGAAGCTTTTAAGATTCTGTTACAGAATTGTTAACCTACAGTATGTTTCTAACCTGATCTACCTGAAAGGGCTAACTATTTCCTCCACAGAACTAAAGTTCGAGTCCTCTGATCATCCTTGTTGCCCTTTTCATTGTTTTCAATGCTTATGTAACTCAATCTGGTTTTTTTTTTTTTTTTGTCTAAAAATTGAGATCAGTGTGACTGTTGTTTTCTGGATCATTCTTTCTCCCTTTCTTCAAGATAGAAACAATATATCAGTGGTGAAATCTAAAATTTGTTACTACTGGTTCTGTGGGCATGGCTTGGTGGAGGGGGTAATGTGACTGGGTGGGTGTGGCCAATTTTTTTTTTTTTACTTTTAAAACCATTTTTTCTACAACCTCTTCAGCAAAGAGGTTGTAAAAAAATGCTTTCAAAAGGCTCTGACCTGAATGTTGTGTAGAAATGTATAGTATATAGGGGGTAGAATAGTTCAATGTTATGTAGAAATGTATAGTACACAGGGAGAGATTAGAAGGGCGGTAAAGTATGATATAATATGATGGATTTCACCTTGGGGAAGTCATGGGAGGAGGGGTGGGCTAGGGAGGGTTAGGGAGGAAAAGGGTGGGGAAATGGGAAAATTTGTACTTGTAAAACTTTTTCAATAAAATAAAAAAGGCTCTGACGATCCCAGCTGAGTTGCCTGATTGGCAGAGGCTTTTTTAAAAAGTGTCTGCCAATCAGGCAACTCAGCTTGGATCGTCAGAGGCATTTAAAAGAAAAAAAGGCTTTTTTTCTTTTAAAATCCTTTGACGATCCCAGCTGAGCCGTGCGATCATCAGAGGCTTTTTTTTTTACTTTTAAAAGCATTTTTTCAGCTGAAGACATTGTAGAAAAAATGCTTTTAAAAGTAAAAAAAAAAGCCTCTGATGATTGTGCGGCTCAGCTGGGCATGGGGGTGGGGGCAGGGATTTTTGCTACCAGTTCTCCAAACCACCCGCCTCCATCACTACCGGATCAGGCGATCCGGTCCGAACCGGGAGCATCTCACCCCTGCAATATATGGTCCTTTCCACTCACCAGCAACTTCCCCAATTTACCAGGATTTTTCAGAAATACTAAATACTAAATAAATGTTCAGGCAGACATCAACTTGTTCTCTTATTACTCTAAGATTCGTCTGCTCCCAGTCAATTAAACACATTCCAAGTAAACAGATACTGCCTCGCCATGATTCCATCAACGTCAAATTTGCAACACCCTTTACAATTTCCTGTTGGAACCAATACTATCTTGTAAGAGAAGACTTCTATCTCATATAGATTTTTATGTACTGTATGTTGTTCCAAAGATCAAACTGCACTTATGTAGCTTGCTACTAAATCCTTCAAGGACCACTGTCTTTTTAGGATTAATACTTCTGAACTATATCATTGGAAGAGAGGGTGCTTTTCACCATTTATGTTATCAGGGATAGGAGAACACGTATAATTTATTCTTAGAGAAAAGAAAAAAAAACACTTCAGCACTGTGTTTCAGAAATCATGGTATCTCCAAGAGTTTTATAGACAATCCATTTTAGGACTATCACAGTAAAGAAATAGATGAAGCAGATTAATGATAATGCAGGTGTCAATGAATGACTTATGACAACCAATACCAGTGATACTTGATGCACCATGGATCTACCATGACTCCACTTTTGCATAAAATCTTTTAAAATACCAGTGTTAACAAAGATACTTTTCATAGTAATAATTATTCTGTCAGCTAATGAAACATTTGTATTATGAAGCTGTGATATAATGTACAGTGGGAAAATATTAATATCATAAAAAACAATGGCAGATATAGGCTTACGCAAGGCCTATGACATAAAAGCTAATAAGACTACTTTATTCCTATATTCCGATATTTTATTCTATAAATAATGGACAAAACAATTCATACAAATTATTTTTTCTTAGCCCCTAATTACATTTCTTTCCTGGAAATATTATTTAGGTTTCTTCATTAACATCCAGTCTCAACATGAGGTAAATTTAAAGTTTGAAAAAAAATTAAATTCACATTAAGATGTTTCAGATATTCATACTTTGCATTTGAACATCAGTGTTAAGGATATTTAACAAATTAAGTATTCTTTATAAGAATTAAGACACTGATATCAGTGGATAAGTAGATAATTTAATCCCCAGACAATAATTGTATGGAGTCTAGGTGTTTAAGCTCTGAAAATAACGGTTTTATGGAGGATATCTTTAAAATAATAATATGCATTATTTCATTTACATAAAAATGCAAATAACCTAGGTGCATTCAGGGACCCTGGATTTTTGCTAGAAACTCCTGCTCTGACAATATCATATGGATAATATTTTTTCTATCCTATATTTTATCACAGATCTACATCTAATATAATTAAATATCTTAGACAATGGAATTCAAATTGGAAGATATACATTCATATTCTTGTAAATAGATTATGAATATCTCATATCCAGTGCAATTCTTTTAAGTGAAGAGTTCCTATAATATATGCATCCAGGCTTCTGTCCATGTTGCCGGTATTTTTGCCTTCTCCAGGGCCTCATTGAATATTTCTAACATTAAGTATAGTTAAATGAAAAGAAAGACCCGGGGTGACATGATAGCAGTGTTCCACTATCTAAGGGGCTGCCACAAAGAAGAGAGGGTCAACCTAGACTCCAAAGCACCTGAAGGCAGAACAACAAACAATGGATGGAAACTAATCAAGGAGAGACTGAACCTAGAACTAAGGAGAAATTTCCAAACAGTGATTTGCCTCCAGAAGTTATGGGTATGCCAACATGAAGGTTTTAAAGAAGAGACTGGACAACCATTTGTCTAAATGCTATGGGGTCTCCTGCTTGAGCAGGGGATTGGACTAGAAGTTCTTCAAGGTCCCTTCCAACTCTGTTATTCTGTTATTCTGACTGTGCACCTGCAGGATACCTTCTAATAACATCTGTCAATCTGATAAGATCTAGTAAGGTTGGCTCTTTACATGTTGTGTAGATCAGAGATTGCCCATCAAGCCCAGTCTGGTCTTTTTTTAAAATGATAGCAAGGGGGAGGATGACCCAATGCTAAATGGAGCCATCACCTCTTTTACTGCCCAAGTGGAGATCATGGTGCCCACACAGGAGCCTGGGGTGGGGGGTTCACCGCCCTGATAGACTCATCTGCTGCTTGGTCTGCTTGCAGATGGTAGAGAAGTTAGGACTACGAGTAAGAAAGCTGAGACAACCTATGAAGTTCAAGCAAGCTGATGGCTCAATCATGGTGTGTGTGTGTGTGTGTGTGTGTGTGTGTGTGTGTGTGTGTGCCTGCCACGTGCCTGAACCAGTGAGCATGAGAGCAGGGAGCCATGAAGAGATTATCCAATTCATACTGGCCCCAAAAATGGCAGAGGCAGTGATGCTGGGACTATCATGGTTGAAAAAGTGGAACCCTGCAGTGAATTGGGGAAGCAACTGGTGGCACTTAAAGGCAGTGATGAAAAAATTAGAGCTAGTAGAAAAGATGAAGTTTCACCCATGAAAACCAGGAGGGGGAGTGAAGGCTCAAGGAACATGAATAATGATTTGATCTATGTTTGATATCTTTCCAGGTCTCTCCTTTTTCCCAGGGGATTGGCATGTCAAGGTTGAACTGCTTTTGAAATAAGACCAATAATAGGTCTTATCATTATTCAACTTGCTAAAGAACTGGTGGGAGGGAAGGGTTAAAAAATGCAGGCAGTCCAGAGACAGACCATGAAAGCCAAGATCCCGCCAAGGACATTGATGCAGGTGTTCAACATAGAAGTGAACTGTTCTCAAAACCAACGGATGATTCATAATTGGACAATGTGACCAAACAGGGGTGGATAGAAGGAGTAGCTATTGTTTAACTATACAAGTATTGCACAGGAAAAATCAAAGTTAGTTTTGCTTCTTCAGTGCCAAAATGGTGTATCCAATGAAGTTTTGCTTTGGGGATTTAAAAATTCCTGAGAGTGTCTACTTTTTTGGGGTTTGCTAGTTGGACCATTGACAATAGCTGTACATAGAAAGTCATTTGGCTGGTTGGCTGAATTTTGAATAGGATTATTCCACACTGCAACATTTGGCACAAAGAATGGTTTTGTATTCCTATTTTATGAATGTCAAAGAGAAAATGTTTATATATAATTTATAAGTTTTTTATACAATATAAATATTCTATAGTCATGGTGACTTGTAAACTCGGAATGGTAAAATTAATAGAAAATGCCATTCAGAATAAAAGCAGAATTGTAAAAATCCACTTCGAGTGCTTGAGACAGAAGAAAATAATGAAAATTATATATTGACAAAAACCCAACCTAAGCAATTATTTCAAGGAGCCCTGCCAGGCAGCCTGCTTTGGAAATACACATTAAAGAAATAGCTTAATAAACTGTACAGAAGTAAAAGGTGAAAATAATCATCAAAAATTCTACAGTACACATATTAGCTTAGAGGAATTTTTTGGAATTGGTCCAGTTTCAATAAAATAGTAAGTTCCCATTTTTCCCAGCACTAAATGCATCTGCTTATATATTCTTTTTGGTTTTGTTTTAAATTTCCTTATCATTGGCTCCTCCTACACCTTCATTTTTCAATGTAAATGGCTCTTCCTAAGATTGATAATTCCAGCATTACATAGTCACTTTCACCCAGTGTTCCTATCTTCTATACTTTTACTTACTTATCCCAACTTGAACCAATAATTTATCAGCTCTTTTTAATTTTTAATATTATTTTATTAAATTTTGAAATCATGAATAAAAATAAGCAAGCAAAAAATAGGAAAAAAGAAAGAATTAGACAAAAGGATGATAAAAGTGCGAGGAAAATAAAAAAAATGGCTTTGACTTTCTTTCATACATATATAGATTAAAAAATACACCCAACTTTTAGTCTAAAATTACTAATAGTCTACATTATAATTCTAATCCTAACATTCTAAAATCAAATTTTCATTTTTCTTAATTTCTTGCAAAAAGTCCAAAAGTAGCTCCATCAACAATATCACAGTGTCTTGAAATACAAATAGATCCCTATTTGATCCATATCTTGCTTAATTTTCTATAAACTCATCTGTAAATTTTCAGCTCTCCTTGTTAATCAGCAAAGATCAAACAACAATACTGAATAACATAAATTTATAGCATTCTTTTCCATTTTATCTATGTCCCTCTCATCCCTCTCTTAACAACTAAACATTAGAAAAAAGAAATTAAAAATTAACAGTTTAACGGAGTTGGAAGGGACCTTATAGGTCATCTAGTCTAACCCCCCACCCAAGCATGAGACCCTACACCATTTCTGACAAATGGCAGTCCAATCTCTTCTTGAAAGCCTCCAGTGATCAAATTGCCACAACCTCCAAACGCAAGCTTTTCCAGTGGTTGATTGTTCTCACTGTCAGAACAATGCTCCTTATTTCTAGGATGAATCACTCCTTGATCAGCTTCCAGTTGTCGGACCTTTGGTGCCTTGGAAAATAGCTAGACAACTTCCTCTGTGTGGCAGCCCCTCAAATATTGGAACACTGCTATCATGTCTCCCCTGGTCCTTCTCCCTTGAGAGTGAAGACAGCAGCCAGATGTGGGTTATGCTCATTGGTCAAATGTGGACTGAGCCTGTCAATTAATTATTAAATCCCACCCCTATTCCTAGGGATTCCAGCTTTTTTGCTCAGTCGTCAGACTGGACAGTTGTGTGGAAAGTGTGCTCTATCTGCTTTTCAGCGTTAGAGTGTTATTTCTGCTTAATTTCTTCAGTTCTTTTATCTACTGAACATTTTAATTTAATTCACCTATACCTCAGAAGATTCTTAGGACATCTGAGGACGTTTTCTACTTTCAGCATCAGAAAACATCGTTGAAACTGGTCAGTTAATCATTTCCTTGGAGCATTCCGCTCCCTTAAGGGGGCGGGGGGTTTAATTTCGCCTTTATCAGCAGAAGCTATTTTAAATGTAAAAAAAAAAAAAAAAACAGTTCATGAGTCTTGCGCTTCCCTTGTCACAGCTAATTTAAGCTGATCATTAAAGTGGAGTTTTGCACTCCCTCATGCTAACCGCTTGTCGGCCACTAAATAAAGTCACAGCTTTACAGATTGTTGCTGCAATCTTTACATCAAAGTCGGCTTTGACGCTTTTAAAAACAGCCTCCCTTTGCTGCTGCTGACTTTAACTGATTTCAGCTGTTTAGCGCTGAATTGCGGCTACAAATTTAGCCAAAAAAGAGGAGTCTCACACTCCCAAGATCATCTAAAAACCTCTTCTAACATAAATTGATTTCAGCTGCTTAGAGCTGAGTTGTGGCTTCAAATCTTGCCGAAAGAGGAGAATCACGTTCCCAATATCAATTTACGCTCCCAAGAGCAATTAAAGCCTCATTTAATAATTATTCTACATAGGTACTTATAGTTACCTTAACGACTTTTAACTGTTTGGAATTTTATCTCTGCCTTACAATTGAGCCTCGCGCTCACATTGACAGTTGAGCCGGTTGCCATTTGAATACCGGCAATAACTCAAGTTCCATTCCTGAGAGCCTCCAGCCTATCAGGCTGTGCCAGTTGAGTGCTGAAACGCCATTTTGATTACTAGCGCAGCTAGAATTTTACATTTACCTGAGAACATTAAACATATTAGCCTTTATCTATCCTTTTAAATTATTGAAAAATAATAAATATTTTAAATAACTTACATCTTACTGTTTATAGATTTGGTCTGATTCCCAATCTATTATTATGCCTAAAGCTATCTCAAAATCCAAACATGGCCGAAAGGCCACAGTAAGAGAGCAATCACAGGCTTCATTTAGGGAGGATCATAATCAGAAACAAAAGGAATGTGTACTTCCTATGCGCACAAACGCAAAACATTCTTTGGTGACTCCCAGTGCTGTCATCAGTCAGGACAAGACTGTTAAAAAGTCACATAAAAGAAATAATTATACTGACTCTAAGGTTTCTTAGTTCAATCATCTGAAGTTTGGGGTTCTAATCCCATTATGCGTACAACCACTACTGAGGAGTCTAGCGCTCCCACGTTCTCAGTGCTTAATGCACCTACATCCTCTGTTCCTATCCAAACTTCTAATGAAGTGGACCAGGTTCGAGATCAAGCGCAAATCAATTGGCGCATAGAGGACATTCAACATATGATTAATATGGATGATGCTTTTTCACTATAGCCATAAACTTTTGCATTTGAGGAGTTATCTCGCTCCCTGATTCTTGCCACTTGTCGGCAGTTTTAAGAAAGCGCAGAGTTTTTCCCTGCTATTTTAAACTGCCTCACAGCTGATTGAGGCTAATTAACATTTTCGACTATGAGGCTTGACTTTCTCTGGCTATCTCCGTTTATCAGTGCTTTGATTATTTGGCCAAATTAGACTGTTTAAGACAGATCTGCCTTCATTTGAGACTGAGCAGTGCTTCAGTTTTTGACAGTTACGCCAGCTCGAGTTCTTAGGTGACTGCTCGGCCGCCATTTTGTTTAAGGGCAAGGGCACAGTTTTTTTCTATCAAGCCTCCAATCCTTAGTTCTGTACTGGCTATAAGCATATTCTGTCCTTATAAACTAAGACTGCCACATCTGGCTACTGGAAATGGTGTTGGAGATATAATTTACATCTATAACATGTTTATATTAATTTAAACTACTTTTAAATTTACGTTGCCCTATTACAGGGCTGATAAAATTTTAGGGGGTCCTTTCAACCCGATTGATTAATTAAGGCCAGTCATGCCTAAGGCTCTGGCCAAGTCAAAATTAGTGCCACAGTGCGAGAGTAGTCAGTGGATTCTAAAATGGAAACTCCCAAGCATACACAATGGGAAGGAGTAGCAATTAAGCCTTGTTCTGAGGCTCTTCCTAAGCGCAAGGAGAAGCTACTAAGAAAAACTATTGGCAAAGACAAAGGCACTGGCTCTGCCCCATTGGCTATAACGGTTGGGTCTCCAGGAGAATGTAGACATGCCTCCTCTCTGACCCCGGATCACATGTCAATACAAGATTTCCCACTATTAGTTGAGCCATCTGATTTATGGGGATCTCCTCCTCCTGTTCGAAGTAACAATAATGTGGAGTCTAGCACTCCCGCTCTTACGGTGGCACAGTTTGTGGATAGCTAGCTCTGACAGTTTTCAGAGTTAGACTGTTTTCTTTCATACCTGATTCTTTGGATTTGACCTTGGATGTCGTACTTGGCTATTCTTTTGTTTGCTGGACATCCTTTCATCGAACTGGTAAGTTTCTGTATGTTGGTGGAGCTTTCCGCTCCCGTGGGTGGCTAAAAATCACCAGCTTTGCCAGTGGAGCCCTGCATTTTAAACAGCGACTTCTCTTTGCGGAATCTTGCACTCCCCACGGTCTTTGGGCAGCCATTTTTGTCACTGCCAGCCGCATAACTGTTAGTGGAGTTTTTCGCACTCCCTGCCTCTCGCCGCTTGTCGGCCTTTCACTCAGGCACAGCTTTTCTCCAGCAGACTCAATAGAGCCGCTTCTCAGCTGTTTGAGACTAGCTGCCGGGTTCTGAGTGGAGTCTTTGCGCTCCCTGACTATCACCGCTTGTCGGTTCTTTTCCTCCAGGCTCTGATTCTCTCCTGCGGAAATGAACAAAGCTCTGCCCGCTGTCACTATTAACCGCTTCTCAGCTGATTGACCTTGCCGCCGGCTTCAAAGTGGAGTTTTCACGCTCCCTGTGGTTTGCCACTTGTGGTCACATCACAAGGGCTTGGTGATATGTAAAATCACCCTAATTTATACCTGCTCGACTCTTTGACTTCTCTTACCGGTCCGCATCTCAGCTGTTTGACATTGCTGATCTGATCAGTAATGGAGCTTTGTGATCCCTGAGTTGGCAGTTCTGGCCACCATTATGTTTAGGGGCGAGGCGACATGTTGAGCTTCTCTCCGGCCTCCAGTCTTTCTGGCTGTGCCTGCTACCCTGGCCTAACCTTTCCTTCAGCCCTTTTGGCAGACATTGCTTCACCTTACAGGCTTGGGGTTAATTGCCTTCTCTTTTCTCTGTTGCTGCCTCGCATATTTATCTCAGAATGCATCTAGAATTTGACATTCCCCTGATACAGGACTGCCTTGCTTAACATGGAGTCTATTTTCCACTTCTTGGGTGTTATATGGCCTATCATGCCTAAGGCTCTGGACAAGTCAAAACATGGCCACCAGGCCACAGTAAGGGAACAGTCAGTTGCTTCCAAGCGTAAGATGCCAAGCATGTGCAAGGGGATGGAGTATCCATTAAACCTCAGGCTAAGTTTTCTGCTAGACACAAGGGAAAGCTTCTATGGAAGCCTGTAGTCAAGGCCAAGGACAGTGGTCCTACATCATCTACAACAGCCAAGGTTTCTCCAGGGGAACGTAGACGTGACCTCTCTCCGACCCCAGATCAGATGTTGCTGCAAGACTTCCTGGTGTCAGTTGAGTCAGCTGACTTATTGGGATCTCCCCCGCCTGTGGGGTATCAATGCTGTGGAGCAGGGCCAGATTTAGATGAAAAGAGGCCCTAGGCTATTCCACTTATGAGGCCCTTTCACCTATAGTGAAAGTGTAATTTTAATTTTGCTAACAATTTGAATGTAGGCCCCTCTTGATCTTGAGGCCCTAGGCTGAAGCCTAGTTAGCCTATAGGAAAATCCGGTCCTGCTGTGGAGTCTAGCACTCCAGCTGGGTTGGTGGTTCATCCACCTGTATCTTCTGCTCTGGTTCAAGCCTCTACAGAGGCCGACCCAGCCTGAGACCATGATTCTACCCATTTACGTCCAGAGGACAGTCAATGTATGATTGCAGCAATGGGGCAACGATCCCTGTCGACTCATACTTTCTCGACTGCCAAACCGATTACAGTGTATTCGGTCCATTCGTACTATTCGGCTTTGCTGGACGGAGTCAATATGGAAGATGCCCTCTCGCTTGCGGGCTCAGATTCTCCATCCGTCTCCTATGTCAGTAGACACTCTGTATCGGAAGAGATGGAGCCTCAGGAACCAGAGTTGTCGGAGGTTGAGGGCTTACCTCCGGATCAACCTGCATTCACGAGCCTATTTCCCCAGGCTCTGTTTAAGTCTCTTCTGTTTAACCCCTCAGCAGGACATTTCAGATCTCCAATTTACCATTCAGAAACTGGCCTCACACAGCTTCTCTGTTAACATAAAGAAAGCCATCTGAAACTCTCGACTAGAATTCTTCATTTGGGAACTATGATTCTAGAATTATGGTTCCTAGATGACTAGAATTCTTCATTTAGGAACTATAATTGATTTAGTTGAAGGTAAGTTTTTCCTCTACCCAGATTGTAACCCGGGTTGAGATCTCTTGTAGCCAGGGTCATAAAAGATAGAATGTCCAACGTTGCAGAAGCTGTGGATGCTCTACGCTCCCCTTGGCCACAAGGTCTGTTATACGCCTTTCCACCGATTCCTCTAATTCCAAGGGTAATTCGGAAACTAATACTGGAAAGGGCGGAAATCATTCTAGTAGCGCCACATTGGCCAAGAAGGCCATGGTTTGCAGACCTCATGAATTTATCAGTGACTCCTCCTTGGAGGATACCATGTATCACGAATTGCCTCAGCCAGGGCGTAATCACACATCCAGAATCACAATGGCTACAGATGACCGCATGGCGGTTGAGCAGGATGCTCTCCAGCGAAATCACATTCCATCTCCAATAATTAGAACCATGCAGGCATCTAGGCGGTCATCAACACAACGAATTTATTCAGCAACTTGGCGCACATTTACATCTTGGTGTGAGACCCAAGGTTTTTCTGCTCTTCAAGCTTCTGTTTTGCAGGTACTGATGTTTTTACAGGCTGGTTTAGAAAAAGGACTTTCTCCCAACACTCTCAAGAGACAGGTGGCTGCTATCTCATCTATCCTGACATATAATTCCAATAATTCATTGTCACAAGATCCCATGATTCGTCGTTTTCTCAGAGGAGCAACTAACCTTTGTCCACCAGTAATACATCGATACCCTTCTTGGGAACTTTCAATTGTGTTGGATTCACTTATGGGTTCGCCATATGAACCAATAGACTCTACCAGTTTACGCCTATTGTCAGAAAAAGTTGTTTTTCTAGTCGCGATTACTTCGGCGCAACGTATTTCAGAACTTGCAGCATTGTCGGTCAGAGATGATTTATGTGTATTCCATGTAGATAGAGTGGTCCTTAGATTGGATCCTACTTTTATACCTAAAATTAACTGTTCTTTTCATCGTTTGCAGGAAATTGTTTTACCAGATTTTTATTCCTCACCTTCCAATCCATTGGAAAACAGATTACACATGTTGGATGTCAGACGGGCACTGAAGTTATACATCCAGAGGACGGCTGATATTCATAGGACAGAGTCAATGTTAATTTCCTATCTTCCGGCTTCATTAGGAAATAAGGTATCTTCTTCAACATTAGGTCGATGGATCCAAACAATGATTAAGATGGCATACGAACTGCGATCTTTGCCTCCTCCTACCAAGGTGACAGCTCATTCCACCAGAAGTGCTGCAACTACAGCTGCTTGGGCTTCTAAGGCTTCATTGTCTGAAATATGCAGAGCAGCTACTTGGACCTCTCCTTCTCCATTTGTTAAACACTATAAATTAGATAAATTTGCCTCTGCAGAGGCTGATTTTGGGAGAAGAGTATTACAAGGTGTTGAGGTCAGGGAGGAGTTTTTCGGCCCAGACTGTTCCCTCCCATGAGTTGGGACAGTGAACTTGGGTATGTCCCACATCTGGCTGCTGTCTCCACTCTCAAGGGAGAAGGGGACGTTGGCAATGCCTGATACACCCCTTCTCGTTGAGTGGAGACAGCAGCCAGTCCCACCCAGTATCAGTCTGGGCACTAAGAGTAGAATTTATCTAACCGTTTGTTTGTTTTTTTCTACTTTCCACACTCAGAGTCTGTCTTCCTCCTTCACCAAAGCTGGAATCCCTAGGAATAGGGGCGGGATTTAATAATTAATTGACAGGCTCAGTCCACATTTGACCAATGAGCATAACCCACATCTGGCTCCTGGCTCCACTCAATGAGAAGGGGCGTATCAGGCATTGCCAATGTCCCCTTCTCTTCACTAGACCAATCATGCCCAGTTCTTGTAACCGTTTTTCATATGTTTTAGTCTCCAGTCCCCTAATCATCCTGGTTGTTCTTCTCTGCACTTTTCCTAGAGTCTCAACATCTTTTTTATAGTGTGGTGACCAAAACTGGATGCAGTATTCTATGTGTGGTCTTACTAATGCTTTGTAGAGTGGTATTAGCACCTCACTTGATCTTGATTGTATTTTTCTGTTAATGCAGTTTAGGATTGAATTGGCTTTTTTGGCTGCTGCTGCACACTGCTGGCTCATATTTAACTGGTTGTCCACTACGATTCCAAGATCTCTCTCACAGTTCCTGCTATTAAGTCTGGTTTCACCCAGTCTATATGTGTCCTTTTGGTTTTTCTTGCCTAAGTGTAAAACTTTACTTTTCTCTACATTGAATTTCATTTTGTTAGATAGGGCCCAATGTTCAAGTCTGTCAAGATTCATCTGGATCTTGAGCCTATCATCTAGGGTGTTAGCAATTCCTGCCAGCTTAGTATCATCCACAAATTTGGTAAATTCCCCTTCTATTCCCTCATCTAAGTTGTTTATGAAGATATTGAAGAGTACTGGGTCTGAGATGGAACCTTGTGGTACCCCACTGCTTACTTCCTTCCATGTAGACATAGACCCATTAAGGACTACTTGTTGAGTACAGTTTGTCAGACAGTTATGAAGCCATCTGGTGGTGATGCTATCTATCCCACTTTTTTCTAGCTTACCAAGAAGTAGGTTGTGCTCTTCTTTGTCGAATGCCTTGCTGAAGTCTAAGTATATTATATCCACAGTATTTTGCTAGTCTGCTAATTTAGTTACTATGAAATAAGATTGGTTTGGCATGATCTGTTTTTAACAAATCTATGCTGATTGCTAGTTATTACTTTAGCTTGTTTCTAGATGTTGGCAGATCTGTTTTTTATTATCTTTTCCAGTATATTGCCAGGTATTGATGTTAGGATGATTGGTTTGTAGTTTCCTGGGTCTGTTTCCCCTTCCCCCACTTTTTGAAGATGGGAACCACAACCACAAAATGATTAAACATTACCAAAAAATAATAATTCCTTATTTAGATACCAAAAACTAATTCATTACCCCATTTTTTTTAAAAAAAGCTCACTATCCAATCCAGATAATCATTCAACATCAACAGAATTAAGAACTTATTTAACCAAAATCAGATTGTCTAATCATCATCATCTTATGAAAATAATAGTATTTTACTTTCATAGGCATGGCGGTCACCATTTTAATCACAGTTCTTCTTAAACTCTATGAACTAATCATTTAAGTATGCTAGCATGACCCAAGATACCCAGATATTCATCCTCAAATGTTTCACCATTGTGCCTGTTGAACTGTAATAAAATATGTGCGCACATCTATTAAATACTGAGGCAGGAAACTTGCATCTTTTCTTTTCTAAAACTGTTTTTTTATCGTTCAGCTGATTATTATCATGAAAATACTGTGTAAGAAGCTAAATTTATTCTGTTTCAGGAGTGAAATCTACTTACCTTCCTTACCGGTTTAGAAGCACACCCACACACATGCGTCACGTGCGTGCGCACACCTTCTCCGTATGCGCACACCTGCGCATGCGCACACCTTCTGCGCATGCACAGAAGGTAAAAAAACATTACTTCCTGGTTAAAACCAGGAAGTAATGACACCCGGGCAGTGATCGCTACCAGATTGCCAAACCACAGGGAAAAATCACTACCAGATCGGGTGGTCCGGTCTGATCCAGGAGCATTTCACCCATGTTCTGTTTCCATTTAATATTTGTAAAGAACACAGAAAGGATTAAGCTATATCCAATTTCTTTACAAAGAAATGGAGTTCCCTGTTTATCAGTGTTCCCTGCTGACACCCAGCTGTACATCTCCACCCCAGGCCACCCCAGGCCACTTCACCCTTGAAGTGATATCTCAGTGCCTGGAGGCTGTGCGGATCTGGATGGGGAGGAATAGGCTCAAGCTCAACCCTTCCAAGACTGAGTGGCTGTGGTTCCCGGCATCCCGATATAGTCAGCTGACTCCATCACTGACTATTGGGGGCAAGTCTTTGGCCCCCTCAGAGAGGGCGCACAATCTGGGAGTCCTCCTGGATACGAAGCTGTCCTTGGAGGAACATCTGATGGCTGTAGCCAGGGGGACCTTTTGTCAGGTTCGCCGGATTCGCCATTTGCGACCCTTTCTTGATTGGGATTCCATGTGCACAGTCACTCATGCCCTCGTCACCTCTCGCCTGGACTACTGCAATGCTCTCTACATGGGGCTCCCCTTGAAGAGCACCCGGAGGCTCCAACTGGTCCAGAATGTGGCCGCGCGGGTAATTATGGGAGCTGCATGGCGCTCCCACATAACACCACTCCTGCGCGAGCTGCACTGGCTCCCAGTGGTCTTCCGGGTGCGCTTCAAGGTGTTGGTTACCACCTTTAAAGCGCTCCATGGTGGCTTCCGGTTTGGCTTCCGTCGCCGCCAGACGGTCTTTCGGGACTGCCAGCCTCGTTGCCTGTAAAGAGCCATCTCTACAGCTGAGAGATGGCTCGAAAAACTCCGTCTCCTTGAGGAGACGTGAGATAGAGCCGGCAAGGACAGGTAGAGCCCTCTGCGAACTCCCCAGAGTTTTTTATTACTCTTGGGGAGGAAGCAGAATGTGGCTCCCTATTCAGCTCGCCGCTGCTCCAGGCTTTGAAGGAACTCTGCTTCTTGCAGAGCCAGGCGACGGGACCAATCCATTTAATGAAAATCAACAGATTGTTTAAACAAATAGGATGAAATCCGGATTTTGGACCCTAAATCACAAGTATTTGTAATAATTTTATAAGTGATTTTAAAAGCGAAGAAAAAAAAAGTTTAAAATGGCGACTGACTGAGGCTTGAGAAGAAGAAAGCTGAAAGCGAAAGTCCTTCCACCTGAATAGTTTAACACATTACAAAGTAGCAGAAATAATAGCGCTGGCTAGAATTGAAAAGAAGAATTTCTACTTTATGTTTCTTCCTTCTTGGAGATTTGATATTGATACTGTTTGGAGAGAAGTCTTTTTCTTTAAAAAGAGTTTGTCTGTGTGGCAGGATGGTGTTAAAACTGATAAAGCCAGACAAACAAGCAGCGGGGGAGGGGCCGTTCCCCCATTTACAAACCATATGAACAAGTTTTGAACTTGCAGACTCAGAAGAATGGCTTTAAAGACCTAAAAGAATTTGTCTTGGAGGAGATGGCAAGACATGATGAGATTGTGACCTGTAGGAAAATGGGTGGAGATAGGTTAGGTTACTGATTGTTTAGTTTAGTAAAAGGAATGTTAGGTTCAGATATTAATATACGTAAAAGATTTGAATTAAGAGATATATGTATGGGGGTGGAGGAAATGGGTAGATTATGAGTTGAATAAATGTCAAATTAGGATTCATTATATAGTTTTATAGCTGAAGGTTGCTTTGAAATGTATAGTATAAGGGGGATATAATAACAATGTTAGAAAGAAATGGTTAACATGTGGGGGGTGGTGTAAAAGGATGGTAAAGTATTATTTAATTTGATATCAATGATTTTATTTTGAAGAAGCCATGGGGGGGAGGGGAGGGGGAGGGGGTTACGGAGGGGGGGGAAGGGGGAAAATTTGTATTTGAAAAACTTTTTCAATTAAAAAAAAAGCGCTCCATGGCATAGGACCTAGTTATCTTCGAGACCGCCTGCTGCTACCGACAACCTCCCATCGACCTGTGCGCTCCCACAGAGAGGGCCTCCTCAGGGTGCCATCAGCCAAACAATGTAGGCTGGTGACCCCCAGGGGAGGGCCTTCTCTGTTGGGGCACCTACCCTATGGAACCAGCTGCCCCCTGAGATAAGGAGAATCCAAGACCTTGGTGCCTTCCGACGTGCCCTTAAAACTTTCTTTTTTCATCAAGCCAGGCTGGCTTAACATATTTTTAAATTTTTAATTTTTAATTGGTTTGTCATTTTAAACTGGGGCCAAATTAATATATATTCTTTTAATTGTTCTTAATGTTTGTATTGTATGTTTTTATCTGGCTGTACACCACCCTGAGTCCCTTGGGAGAAGGTGTGGTATATAAATTTGAAATAAAATTACTAAAATAAAAAATAAAATACCACTTAGCTGTATTCTTCTGATTGTTCTCTATGTCCCACCTTTCACATGTTCTTGAATGTTGATGAAAACTTATACTCGTTAATGTATAAAAAGATCATTGAAATCTGCACTTCAGCTATTCAGATAACTATCTACAAGAACCAAGATGTTTAGAGTTCAGGCTCTTTATAATCTTGGACTGCAAATAAATGTGCTTTTAATAAAAAAAAAAAAGTGGATTCTAATATACCAGGTAATAAATGGCTCCAGGGTAGAAAAACTGAGAAAAAGAGGTCAATACATGTGGAAGTTTCTAAAGAAGGAGATAATCAAAATACAGTTGCAAACATTTCCAATGAAGAAAAATGGAGGACAGAGGAAGCCACTATAATTATTGATGATCTAGAAACAGCAACCACAATTACATATAGAAAAGAGGATTAAATCACTATGGTAGAATACAAACAAGTAAAATTATAGAGCTGCTGTTGAGAAAACAAAGCTTAGAACAAGCTGAAGCCAGCATAGAATGATAAAAGTAACAAAAACAATTTCTTCAATATAGATAGAATGCTAAAGAATAAGCATTGAAGCTGCTCATGGAATTGACAAAATTCTAGCAGATCACAAAGTACTACTCAATTTCTATAAGAAGGGATCTGATTGAAAGTTGGTACTGACAGAAATGTCATCATGAAGTACCTATACTTTGACTGAATTTAAGCCTCCAGAATCAAAAGAATATTTTCCTAGTATAAGGAAGGAAGTAAATGATAGAAACTGGAAGAACTGGTGAAGTGGATAATCACTGGAAGAGAGCAAATGTTGCCCTAGAGAACAAAAGGGCATCAGGTTAACTACAGACCAGCCAGTCTGATAATAGTATCTAGATAGATTCTAGTGCAGATGTAAAGAGTTTAAACTACAAACAGCTTGAAATCTATGTCATAATTAGCAAAAGTCAGCATGACTGAGCAATTTCCTGAACTGATTATGGGAAAAGTGTAAACAATATATATATGAATTTCAGCAAAGTTGAAATGATTCATGACATTGCTTAACAAGATAGTTAAATGGGTGTACTGCTGCTGAAAAGCAACTGAAAAAGTGCTCATATCAAAGTTGAGAGAGATATTGAATGGATGCAACGTTCGGTCTTGAGACCTCAACTCTAAATTTGAATTATGAGATGGAGGGAATATTTATCAAGTTTACAGATCATACAAAATTGGGTCAGATAACTAATACCATACAAAAACTAATATTCAAAATGTTTTTCTACAAAAAAGGAGAAATTTTAAGCTACACCAATATATTTTAAGTATTATTTCCAGGGAAATAATTGAAAGTGAAAATGCTTCTGTTTCAACAAGTCTTTGAGTGCTAGTTGGGGTATTGGATTGTCTTTTTGTTTCTATTTTATTAGTAACTTTGGTTTAATAAGATTATATTGGATGGGTTTTACATCTTTTTAATATGGATTTTACTGAAGTGATTAGAAACTTGTTTTGTGGATTATTTGCTGAAAACTGCTTTGAATCTATGGGAGAGGACAGTATCAAAATTCATTGTAGGAAAAGGGAGGAAGGAAAGGAGGGAAAGAGGAAGATTCTCTAATATTTATCTAGTTAGGAAAATTTTTAATTTCATTTTGTGTTGTTCTTGTTGCTTTTCATACTTTAAAAAAAAATCAGCAAAGGATTTATCATTTTATTGCTGACTCTGCTATGTATGTACAGTTTGCTGTATATGGTTAATGGTGTGAATTTGAAAATACTTTGCTGCATAATATTATGATAGCATCCCTCACACTTGCAATCCTGCACTCTTCCCAGAATAAATATGAGGAGTTTTGGCTAAAAAATGTTGATGAAAGATGTTATTATTTGTGAAATCATTTCTCAACGATAGTTGAGGTTAAGGTAATATTTGATACAGAAAACATAAGCAATTATAAACTTAGGAACATTTTTGCTTCCAGGTGTTTTGGAGTTTGTTACCTGAAAACTGATTCAGCATTTTTTGTACTGTTTTGGAGATTGATTTACATAGGATTTAGAATGGCATGTGACTATTTCAAGAAAATTGTAAAAAGAAAAGATGATGTGATAGGCTTTGAACAGCCTTATTATTTGCTACATTTTAATCAATCACACATTCTGTTATGTTACCACATCACTTTCTCATCCAGTTCAAGCCTCAGTTGTGAAATACATCTGTTCCAAATTAATGAAAAAAAAAAACCCAACATCTAGTCTTTCATGGTATTCCATTTTTCCAGTTCCTGGAGACTCTAGTGTTCAATCACATACACACAGAGAAATTATCTTGTCTGATATCTCAATGAGGGAATACGTTATTCTTGTTGCAGATTGGCAAAAAAATAAATAAATGAAACATACCTTAATAAACCTATCATTCTATCTATAGGACAAATAAATTCTTCAAATATTTTGTGGATGAACAAAAACCAATGAAATTAATGCCCACACATAGAATCAATGAAGAAATTCATTCTGAATACCTGCTTAATCATGGCAAATTTAATTATCACTAGTACATAATGCCTGTAAAGGTTCTTAATATGTGGCAATTCATTTTCCAATTTAATATTTGCATATACTGTAGGCTTATGTTGGCATCTCACTGGGTCTTCTCGTGTTTTCATTATTAATATTATTATAAACCTGTGTTAAGGAGAAAAAAATTATGATTTGCATTTCCATTTGCATTTTAATATAAGCTGAGCCATTCCTGACAACCAAATTTATTTATTTATTTTATTTTTATTTTATTTCCAATTTATATACCGCCCTTCTCCCTGAGGACTCAGGGCGGTGTACAGCCAGAATTAAGAACATGAAATAAAAATATTAAAAAACAATTAAGATATATATATAAATTTGGCCCAAAAATTAAAAATCACAAACCAATTAAAACACTTAAAAATTTCTTCTTAAGCCAGCCCGGCTTGCTGGAAAAAGTGGGTTTTAAGGGCATGGTGGAAGGCACTGAGGTCTTGGATTCTCCTTATCTCTGGGGGCAACTGATTCCAGAGGGTAGGTGCCCCCACAGAGAAGGCTCTCCCCCTGGGGGTCACCAGCCTACATTGTTTGGCTGATGGCACCCTGAGGAGGCCCTCTCTGTGGGAGCGCACGGGTTGATGGGAGGTCATCGGTAGCAGCAGGCGGTCTTGAAGATAGCTAGGCCCTATGCCATGGAACACTTTAAAGGTGGTAACCAACACCTTGAAGCGCACCCGGAAGAACACTGGGAGCCAGTGCTGCTCGTGCAGGAGCGGTGTTACATGGGAGCGCCATGCTGCTCCCATCACTACCCGCGCTGCTGCATTCTGGACCAGTTGGAGCCTCCGGGTGCTCTTCAAGAGGAGCCCCATGTAGAGAGCATTGCAGTAGTCAAGGCGAGAGGTGATGAGGGCGTGAGTGACTGTGCACAAGGAATCCCGATCAAGAAAGGGCTGCAAACTGGCGAATCAGGCGAACCTGACAAAAGGTCCCCTTGGTTACAGCCGTCAGATGTTCCTCCAAGGACAGCTGCATATCCAGGAGGACTCCCAGATTGCGAGCCCCTTCTGTGGGGGCCAAAGACTCACCCCCAACAGTCAGTGATGGAGTCAACTGACTATATCGGGATGCTGGGAGCCACAGCCAATCAGTCTTTGAAGGGTTGAGCTTGAGCCTGTTCCTCCCCATCCAGATCCGCACAGCCTCCAGGCACTGGGACATCACTTCAAGGGCATCGTTGGGGTGGCCTGGGGTGGAGATGTACAGCTGGGTGTCATCAGCATACTGGTGGTATCTCACCCCGAAGCCCCGGATGATCTCGCCCAGCGGCTTCACATAAATGTTGAACTGAAGGGGCGAGAGGACCGATCCCTGCGGCACTCCTCAGATGAGAGGCCTCGAGGTCGATCTCTGCCCCCCTGCCAACACAAACTGTGACCGGTCGGAGAGAAAGGAGGAGAACCACCACAACACTGTGCCTCCCACCCCCAACTCTTCCAGCCAGTGCAGCATGATACCATGGTCGATGGTATCAAAAGCCGCTGAGAGATCTAACAGGACCAGAACAGAGGAACAACCCCTGTCACGAGCCCTCCAGAGATCATCAAACAACGCGACCAACGCTGTTTCCGTGATGTGCCCAGACCTGAAACCCGACTGGAACTGATCTAGATAAGATGTTTCCTCCAGGAATTGTGGAAACTGTCACACGACCACACTCTCAACAACCTTTGCCATTAAGCGAAGGTTGGAGGCAGGACGGTAGTTGGCCAATATTGCCGGATCCAGGGACGGCTTCTTAAGGAGAGGCCTCACCACCGCCTCTTTCAAGGCAGTGGGGAAGTGACCCTCACTCAATGAAGCGTTGATAACACCCTGGAGCCAGCCTCGTGTAACCTCCCGGGAAGCCAGTACCAACCAGGAGAGACACAGTAAACATGTGGCCACACTAAATCTCCCCAAAATCCTGTCCACATCATCGGGAGTCACAGCATTAAACTCCTCCCAGGTAACATTCTCAAGACTATTCCTCATCACCCTGCCCTGATCTACCCAGTCAGAGTCCAAATCCCCCCGGATCTGAGCGATTTTGTCATACAGGTATTGTCCGAAATCCTCCGCCCTGCCTTCCAAGGGATCCTCCCACACTCCCGGATGGAGCAGGGAGCGGGTCACCCTAAATAGGACGGCTGGACGATTCCCTGATGACGCAATAGAGGTGGAAAAGTAATTAAACTTTTCCGTCTTTATCGCCACTAGGTAGGCCTTAATATGCAACCTTACCAGTGTTCGATCAGATTCAGTGAGACTGGCCCTCCAACCGCTCTCCAGGCGCCTTTTCCAGCACTTCATTTCCCTCAGCTCCTCAGTAAACCAAGGAGCTGCACGGGATTGGCACTGGGTCAGAGGCCGCAAAGGCATGACTCAGTCCAAGGCCCCACCAGCCGCCCGATCCCAGGCGGCTACCAGGTCCTCGGCCGAGTCATGTGCTAGATCCTCATGAAATGGCTCAAGCTCCATCTGGAACCTATCAGGATCCATCAGGCACCTGGGGTGGATCCAATTAATTGGGTCCGCCTGCCTGCGGCGGGGGCAGCGGTTCGAAGATCCAGGCGAAGGAGTGAGTGGTCAGTCCATGACAAGGGTTCCATGTCTATATCGCCTATAACAAGACCACTGGCCAGAGACAAAATTCAAGTCCAGAGTGTGACCTCCCCTGTGAGTAGGGCCATGAACTAACTGGGTCAGGTCCATGGCCGTCATGGAAGCCATGAACTCCCGAGCCACCTCAGACGTTTCACCAATGGATAGCAAGTTGAAATCACCCATGACTAAAAGTCTGGGTGTATCTACTGCCACCGTGGCTATCACATCGAGTAGCTCAGGTAGGGCTGTTGCCACGCGGCAGGGAGCCAGGTACGTAAGCAACAAGCCCATCTGAACCCCATGACCCCACCTCACAAGGAGGGACTCACATCCAGCTATCTGTGGCACAGTGGTCTCCCTTGGACCCAGATCCTCATTAATAATAACCACCACCACCCCTCCCCTCCCCTGGGCCCTCGGCTGATGGAATGCTCTGAAGCCTGGTGGGCACATTTCAACCAGAGGGACGCCGCCCTCCAGGCCCAACCCGGTCTCCGTAATACCCGCCAGGTCTGCTCCTCCCTCTTGTATAAGATCGTGAATAAGGGAGGGGCTTGTATATCACGGACCTGGTGTTGCATAGCATCAGCCGAAGGCCCAGATCCTGAGTATCTAAGCCACCTAGTATCTGAGCAGAGCCTTGCGGACCGGGGCAAGCAATTGCTCTCAAACAGCAAGTGCGAGCCCCCAACACATGATATGGTCCCCTGCTCCCACCATATCTGCCCCTCCCATCTACCGTGCTGATGGTACAACCCTCATAGGTATCGTCCCACATCCCTTTCCCAATCCCTCATCCAGCACCCCCTGAATCGTTACCCTGTGCCGGGCTCAGCTCTGACCATGGTGGATTTCCCGCCTCCCATCCCCCATAGTCATCTTCCCAGTTTCTCTAAAAAGATTATTACAAACTCCCCTCCCAGAACCCCTTAAAATCTTTAAAAAATTCTCTAGAAAACCCCACAAATTCTTCCTTGCTCCATGCCATCTCTCCGGACTCCAAAGTCCGTCATCGAGATAGGCCCTCGGTAATGTGGAGGGCCAAACCTGCGAGAGGGGAGAATCTCGCAGGGCGAGGAGTTCCGACACCGAATACATATAATCATCAGGGGAGACAAAATCCAAGGGTAGGGGATCACCGATGTTATAAACATAGGGAAAATTCCAGTCTATGGTCAAGCCGCCAAGCTCCATTGTCCTCTCACAGCAATGGTGAAGGAGGTGCGTGTCATTCGACCCCAGAAGTTTCAAGGGCAGCCGTCCTCTCACCTAGGCCGACCCATAGAAACTTTGATGGAAAACCCGGGCGTGAAGATAGCAATATTCTGCCTCCAACCAGCCTTGCGTCCATAGAACCAGTATCCCTCCTGGGATTAGTAGCATCAGGGAATCCAAACATCCTGCTCATAAGGAGATTTAAGTTCGCAAATTTATGTCAGAGAAGTTTTACATGGCAGGGAATTCAGACAGGCTAGATAGAGAAAATTAGGAATTAATTAGGAATTAGGAATAATTCAGCAGGCCAGGATAAATGGGTAGCTATAGCCATAATAAGGCCAATAGGCCTAAACTCGGTCCAAAGGAAGGAGGAGGGAGGGGAAATTCAAACCGCATAAGTTTGTAGTAATTTTCCAACCCCTGTAAATCCCTCAACCTTCCATTCTGATGGATAAAGCTCCCCTATTTCGTTCCCCCCATCCAGCTCGCCCTGGGGGGGTCTCTGGGTCTCCATGGAGGTAACCCTTCCCCCAAAGGTCAAACACTCTCCAATCACCCGGGAATCAGGTCTAAGGCTGCCGCTGAAGGATTCAATGCTGTCTGCTTTAAGATCTGCAGGCCTTTGGGAGCCGCCCCGACATCAGCTGCCATCACCGCGGCCGCCACCGCAGCCGCCACAGCCGTCATCATGACCGTCGCCATCGCCCCCCCATGGATGTCCCCAGCCACCCCCTGCCTCCGCAGATCCACCTCGAGGCATTCAGGGGTGTGGGGAACCTCCATAGGGGCCTCACAACATCAACGTTGTCAAGGGGCCGCCACCGCCTCTACCACGATCGCCCGTAGCCACCGATGCCAGCGCCGCTCCCCGCAGGCCACGCCCATTCACACCGTCACCCGCCGCATTCCCGACGTCATCCTCCTCAGAGCTGGGGTGATCCAGAGAGCTAGCAAAGCTCCCAACAGGCTCCCCAGGTGCTCCTATACCTGGATGGGGGGTCATGGGTGTTCAAAATGACCCCCCTGAGGCCCCCCAAGCCGAGGCATTGCCCCCCGAAGATCAGAGATTCAGCACCAGAGCACCATCTTGGACATGCGCAGAAAGAAATTTTAAATATATATAAATTATTCCAAGGCAGTTCTTACAAACACTTTATGAACCAGAGCTTGGTTTCCATATTCATAGCAAAGCAAGTCACCACATAAACGAATCACACAGATGTTACTGAGGCTACTTCTAGTCAACAGAAACCTTATGTGGAGTCACTAGTTATTTCTGTCTAAACCATTCCCAATGAAAGATGTCTCAACCAATTTGTTGTAGACAAACTGGTTTTCTGGTTATTGGGGTAAAATTGCATCTAAGCAAAAGGAATATGAATTCTATTACAAGCACCCTGGGGTGGAATATGAACAATACCAGCACTTTCATATAATACCTCCACCTTCCAGTCTGTCATAAAAATGAATAAAATATGCATTCATCTTCTGTTCTGCCAGCTTTGAAATGCAGGGAACACTTAGACAACATTAGCAACCCAAAATTGTTCCTCCTTTCCCCACTTCCAGCTGACCAATAGAAGAATGCAAAGAATGTCATTTATCGGTGCCCATCCCTGATTTTTCACCACTTCTGAGTAACAGAAACCTTGCATGTTTTTCTGCACAAGTATCTGACTACATGTCCTTCGTTTGCAACTAAAATCTGTGAGATTGCAATGGGAAACTATCTGAAGAAAACTTCACATAGTTTTCTTCACATAGGCGTAAAGGCAAAATGTAGGAAATTTTGCGTCTGAAAATCATTGGATTTTTATTTTATTTTATTTTATTTTATTTTATTTTATTTTATTTTATTTTATTTTATTTTATTTTATTTTATTTTATTTTATTTTATTTTATTTTATTTTATTTTATTTTATTTTATTTTATTTTATTTTATTTTATTTTATTTTATTTTATTATTTATTTTGAACAGGGAGTCGGTAGGAGGTAAATTCAGACCATTGCAAATAGAAGACAAGGTCCAAGATTTGGAGAATGAATCTCTGTAAGGGAGTGGAAAAGAATAATAACTGACTTAAGTCAAGGAGGCAGGAAGCAGGGTGACACATCAGTTCATACCAATTAGAAAATGGATCATCCATAAAGGCAGTAGGACCATAGCAGCAGTTTCCAACAAACCAGAGCAGAGTGAGAAAGTAATAAATTCAACTCACCAAAAAGACATCACAACATTAATCACTGTCAGAGCCAATCCCGAAATACAAGAAAGTGCTGAAGTTCCAGGACTCTAAAGAATTTTATTAAATGCTTCTTGAAGATAATTATCCCAGCCCTTTTGAAAATCTAATTTTTTTGCAGGGATGGAGCAGAATCTGGTAAATTGCAATATTACATTATTATTAAAAAGCTGACATTCTACCTCAATATATCTACAGTGGTAGACAAAATATTTGGGGTGGACTAGTTTTTATCACCGGGCAAAGTTAAAATGTTGCCATAAACATCAGGTGCTAAGAAGCATTTACAAGGAGTTGGGGGAGAAAACTATTACTATATACTGTATGTCCTGTGCGCAAATTTGATGGCATTAATTGAAACAACAATCACTAGGATTGAAGAAGAAATCAGCTGTCAGTATCCTCTGGTTTTGCAGATGAAAGGGAAGAATGTACAATCAATGATCTCCACTTCAGGGATCCTTGAGTAATGGAAGAAATCAATTATTTAGGTTAAAAAATAATGTTAGGCATATGGAAAGAAGTATTGCTACACCAATATTATACCACATCACAACCTTCAGAAAAGTTGTCCCTCTGTTTGTGTATTCAAAACAAAGAACATCTGACTCATAGACCAAAGTGAGATGAATTCATAGTTATATAACAATATTTATATACAAATACTCCTGCTATAACATACTTTAAAATAGAGACTCTGTGTGTAGCCATTAAACAGTAAAAAGCAAAATAGTAGAAATGAAGGGTTGCATGTCTTCTAGAATTAAAAAAAAAATCAATACATGCTCAAAATGGTGATCTCCTTTGGGACAATTTTATCGATAAGAATTATCATTGATTAGGTCTTATCCCTGAGAGATAATTTCCATATCTTTGTGGCTCCCTGAATGACTAAAAATATAAAAATGAGAAGCTTTGATTGATCACCTCCTTCAGAAACATATCCAGCACTTATTTGATTAGGAAACAAATATAGGATTGTGGGTTTTTTCAGATGCCAGACGCTGAAGTGGATTTTTACTGTTTTAACTTTTTGAGTAGGCCTATTTCTTGATATTTGGCAAGTTCTCTCTCTAATACAGCAGTCAGCAACTTGCAGCAACCTTTTCTTGGTGGTCCCATCTGACCAGTTTTGCTGAAAACTGACAGCAAGTTTCTCATTATTTGAAGGAAGGAAGTGCATGAAAACTGCAACCTAAGCCACACAAATGGAAGGAAACATGCCCCCAGCTGTTCCTCCAAACCCAAGGAAACAGTCCTATCCCATATGCATCTTTTCCTTCACTTACTGAGTTGCTTTGGCTCTCCAAAACTCTTAAGTCTAACTGCTATTTTCAAAAGATGGCCCAAGCCTGTTCTAACCCCTTTAGTCTAAAACAACATTAAGAATTGAATTAAATTGAATGCTTTATTTGGTCAAGTGTAATTATACACATAAGGAATTTGTCAACTGGTATTTCAATAGCCAGTGTTTCCGAATCAACATTCATTGGCTTATACTAATTACAATTTGGGTGTCTGTATAAGAAACTACTGGATGCAGTAGCATAGTTATAGAAGGACAGGGCCGGATTTTCCTATAGGCTAACTAGGCTTCAGCCTAGGGCCTCAAGATCAAGAGGGGCCTACACAGTGGTGGGATTCTGGGGGTTCTAGGGGGTTCGGCCGAACCCTTTGTTAAATTGCTGGCTCGCCCGCCCCTCGCCTCCCACCCGCGCGGCGCCAGCCTACCGTAGCCAGGGGTAGGCAATTGTGGCTCTTTTACAACCTGTGGACTTCAACTTCCAGAATTCCTGAGACAGCCAAGCTGTCTCAGGAATTCTGGAAGTTGAAGTCCACAGGTTGTAAAAGAGCCACAATTGCCCACCCCTTCCCTAGCCTGAGTTCCGCTGCCTGGGATCCATGTGGGCTGCCACGTAGTTCCCCACCGGCTCCGGACGCAAGAGAGCAGGATGGAGAAAGCAGCTTCCACGCCTTCACTCACCCTCACTCTCTGCTCTGTTGGATCGCTGGCCGTTCGCTTACCCCGCCCACTCCCAATCTATTGCTGCCTCCGATAGCTAGAGGAAAAAAAACTTCAAATTCTTGCCGCAGGGCTTCAAAGGGCCGCCCTAGAGCCAGTGGTGCAGCCAAACCCATTGTTAAATTGCTGGCTTGCCCCACCCCTCCGCACCACTATTTATTGCCAATAAATAGTGGTGGGTGAGGGGCGGGGCAAGCCAGCAATTTAACAAAGTGTTTGGTGGTTTTTTTGTAATTTTATTGGCCCATGGAGCTTCAGCATAGGCTAATTGGCCTCCCGGCTCTCAGCTGATTTGTCTCAGCTGTTTTGCTCAGGGCTCTTCTGCTTTGGTGCAAAGAGTGCTGATTTTTTTTTCCCTAGCTATGCTGAGAAACGAAACTGAAACTGCTTTGCTGTTGCTGCAACGTTGGAAAATTAGGCAGGCAGAATTCTTTTCTTTTTCCTCACCAAAAAAGGTAGGTGCAAACAATGGGAAATTTAGGGAAAAAGAGAAGAGTTCAGGATTTTAAAACACAAAAGAAAAAAAGCTCTATTTAACTAGGGAATTGTAATAATTGAGATACTATTAATTGTATATTTCTGAAAGCAGAAATGGTTAAGTTGTGGTTTGGAGGAATATATGGGGGAAATTATTTGGTTTATTATTATTGGTAAATATAATTAACTGATTTGTAAGAAATTGGATTGCATGGAAATAATTGGAATATTCATGTTCATATTGATTAATATACAAAAAAGGTAGTTACATAACTAATTGATTTATATTAAAATGGTAAATTTATATTAAACAACTAATATTACATAATTAACCAATGTGAGGATGGATATAAAAATAGATGACAATGGGAAGGGGTATAAT
This sequence comes from Arizona elegans, assembly GCA_022577455.1. Classification (NCBI taxonomy): domain Eukaryota; kingdom Metazoa; phylum Chordata; class Lepidosauria; order Squamata; family Colubridae; genus Arizona; species Arizona elegans. The sequence continues at coordinate 51,906,022 of JAKOOJ010000006.1, read as the reverse complement.
ATAGAATAGAAGGGAAAAATTGAATTTGATTAAGATTAGAGATGAGGATGAAGGGTAATATTGGTTTTTTACAAAAATAGATGAGGAATAAATATGGCAAAAAGGAAATATAGAAATTGTAAATTTAATTGAAATGACTAAACACTGTTTAAAATTGTGAACCGGCCAAATACTCTGTTCAAAGAAAATACATTGTATGTTTGTATGTGTGTTTCTAATTATTGTTATTTATTCATATTTGTTCTCTTTTATTCTTTAAAGTTTAACAATTCATTCTTTATCTTAATATCTTTATATTTGTTTGGGGTTGGCTTTCTTCCCTTTCATCTTTTTTATTGTACAGCAATCTTTCTCCTCAAATCTACCACCTCTCTCTTTTCTTTCCTTCTTACTTTTTCTTCCTCACCCTCTTCTTCTTCTCCCTACTTCCTCTTCCTTTCTCCTTCTCCTCCTCTCTTCCTCCCTCTCTTACCCTCCCTCCTACTCTAATTTCCCTTCCCTTCCTTCATCCCTCTCTATTGCTGTATCCTTTTATGCATATGGACTACTCAGAGGGCTGAAAAAGTTATTTTTGACTGGTCCTCGCACTTTTGACCAGTCCTCGAACTTACGACTGTCCTCACATTTTACGTTTTTGCCCTATCTTGTCACCATGGTCATAAGTGTGAGGACCAGTCAAAAGTGCGAGGCCCAGTCAGAAATGACTTTTTTCAGCCCTCTGAGTAGTCCCTATGCACATAGCCACGCCCACCCGGTCACATGATGAGCTACCCACGCCTACACAGTCACGTGACCAGCTAGCCATGCCCACCCAGTCACATGATTGCCAAGCCACACCCCCAACTAAGCCATGCCCACAGAACCTGTTAAAAAAATTGAATCCCACCACTGGTGAAAGGGCCTCATAAGTGGAATAGCCTAGGGCCTCTTTTCATCTAAATCCGACCCTGTAGAAGGACTTGAAGAAAAATCCAAGAACAATGTTGAACAGAATGTTTCTTGTAGGAATCTGCAGTCTGCATATGTGCAGGGATTTCCGTATCTTGGATGGCAAACCTCAGATAAGGAAGGTTACTTGCATGTAAGTACCAGGGAATGACATTAGAAGATAAGACCTTAACTCTGTAAACAAGAGGAACAGGAGGAGAGGAAGTGGGATGTGTGTTAGATTTTAATTATAGCTAAATATTAGAAGTGCTTAAGCAAGCAGTAATGATTAACCTATGATTTAAGTTACTTGGAAGATTCTGTGAGCCAATGATATGCTGCCAAGTACACTGTAACTTGAAAGTAACAAACTATATAATGTCACTATGTAAGGCAATAAAGTTACCACATATATTCTCAACCTTTGTGTGTATGGTCACTCAACAAGTGGCGCTTGAACAGGGACCCTTACTTCGTCCAGCAAGGATTTGGTGCACTGTCAACCCGTATGCTATCTTCAACCTCTTAAAGGTTTCTGTAAGTAATGGGGTCCTCGCTTTCTGAGGAACAAAGAAAGCATGTTGAAGAATTAAGCTATTTACTTAAGAAAAATCACACTGATGTGTCACAATGCAGTTTTTTAAGGCTGGTCCAGGAGATTGCAAATCAGTGTTTATGGTATCTTGAAAAGGGGTCTTTAAGATTATCTGATTGGGAAAAAATTGGGAAAGTTTTACATACTGAGCCAAGAGCTAAGTTAGAGATTTTGCATGTATGGCATTTATGTAGATATGCAGTGGAAAAATTTGGAAATACTGAACTATCTCTTTTAATTTCTCCACCTCCATGTTACTCCAATGCTGTTGTCTGTCCTCCTTCCTCCCCGGACTATCTGACTCTGCCTCCTTCAGCTCCTACTGACACAGGTCAGATTACTAAACCTTCTGACTCTGCTGTTCAATCTTCTTTTCAAAAAATGGTGAAATCCTGTAAAAAGGATTCCTCCATGCCTGGGGCAGAACTTGCTGAATTATTGTCTGTATGTCCTGTACAATATCATCAGGGCCAGGGCCAATTGGCAGGACAGCAGATAGCGGAATGGGAAGGGTTACCTTATCAAATTTTAAGAGAACTAAAAAAGGCTGTTACAGAGTATGGCATCGATGGTAATTTTACTAGAGGCTTGGTAGAAGGAATAAAAAATGGATATAATATGATTCCTGAGGATTGGAAGCAAGTTTTCCAAATGATTTTGACTTCAATGCAATATGTTGTCTGGGAAAGTGAATTTATGAGACATGTTCAGGCTGCTGCTCTGGGGGGTGGAGGAACGTACACAGTGGAACAACTCTTTGGCTCAGGTCAATTTGCCTCAATTCCTGCCCAAACTGGGCTTCCCCTGGCCACCTTAACTATTGTTTCTGAATGTGCATTTCGTGCCTTTTTAAAGGTACCTCAGGCTGGGGAACCACGAGCAAATTTTTCTAATATTAGACAGGGGGCTAGTGAGCCCTATGCTGATTTTGTAGAGAGATTGTCTAAAGCTATTCATCAACAATTTGACCATCAGGAAGCTGCAGGGGAACTTCTTCGGCAATTAGCTATTGAAAATGCCAATGCTGATTGTAAGCGAGCCTTGCAGCCCTTAAAAGCTACCAATCATTATACTTTGGCTGACATGCTGCGAGTTTGCCAGGATATTGGTTCTCAAACTTATAAAATGCATCTTTTGGCTAATGCTATACAAAAAGGGCAACATCCTGCTGGCAATTGCTTTAAATGTGGTAAACCTGGACATTTTCAAAAGGACTGTCGCTCGACTCCTGCAGCCTCTCAAAATCACCCGTCTAAAAAATGCCCAATTTGTAAAAAAGGATTTCATTGGGCTAATCAGTGCCATTTTTGGTCGGGAAACTTGCCAATGGGTGTGGCACCCACCCAGAGCCAAAAGAGTGCCTTTCCCATAGTCATGTCTCCCCCCACAGCCTTTCCTCCACAGTCCCAGCCACAGCAGGTAGTGCTGGGCTCGATTTAATAACTCAGGAATCTGTGGAATTTAAATTTCCCTTGGAGGTTAAATTGATTCCTTCTCAATTTAAAGGCCCTCTTCCCTCTGGTTTAGTGGGTCTTATCTTGCCTCGATCTTCAACTTATAAAAAGGGATGCTTTGTAGTCTCTGGTGTTATTGATTCTGATTACACTGGAACTCTTTTTATTCAGGCTTGGGTGAATCTTCCTAAAACTCTTCCTGCTGAAACCTCTATTGCTCAATTACTTTTGCTCCCCTATCAAGTCCCATGTCCTGGCACAGGGGCACATGGGGATGCTGGTTTTGGTTCTACCCATCCTTCTGTGGCTTTACTTCAGTCTGTTATTTCCTTTCGTCCTTTGTTAATTCTCTATTTGAATAAGCAACCTTTTCAAGGGTTGCTTGATACAGGAGCCGATGTTACTGTTATTTTATCTTTACAGTGGCCTGTACAATGGCCTAAGAAGTCAGTTTCTTCTTTATGGGGTGTAGGTGGGTCCACAGCAGCCTGGCAGAGTGTGTGCGATATTCAATTCTCCACAGCAGCTGGTAAGTCCTTTGCCCTGCAACCTTATATTTTGGATATTCTTACTAATATTTGGGGTCGTGATTTACTTACTTGTTTAAATACTCAATTGATTTTGGATGATGGCTCTTCCCCTTAAGTGGCTCTCTACTGCCCCCGTGTGGGTGGAGCAATGGCCTCTTTCAATGGAAAAATTATCTGCTTTACAGCAACTTGTTCAGGAACAATTAGCTGCTGGTCATATTGAATCCTCTACTAGCCCCTGGAATACTCCTGTTTTTGCTATTATTAACCTTTAAGTCCTTTTTGCAGAGACAGCTGCAGCATGAGTCTGGTCCATACCATTTGCAAAAGATTCAACATTTACTATCTGTTGCTTTGTTTACTTGGAATTATTTAACTCTTGTAGATTCCTTTTCAGATGTTCCTGTTAATGTTCATTTATGTGCAATAGAACCACTGACAAGACTGCTAGTAAAGTATCGCCTTGCTCCTAATCCTGAGTGGCAGGGACCTGCTCGTCTAATTACTTGGGGATGTGGTTACGCGGCGGTTGAACTCCCCCAGACTTGCCAACCTTTGTGGATCCCTGCTCGGCACATTCAACCCTATAATGGCTTGGCATCAAGGTCTGCACAATCCAATTTCCAACTTCAATCTGACTCTCAAAACGGAAGTCCGTCTTCCGAAACATCAACGACCCTTGCCAATCACATGGGGGCAAGTGAAGGCCACAACATACCAAGCTCAACAGCAATTGGTTCAAGCTGATGTACCTCAGACTCCTGAAAATCTAGTTGCTGCTGTTTTTGCTATTATTACAGCTAATTCTGTCACAATTCTTTTTTGTATTCTCTTGTCTTCTCTTGGTTCTGTTACTGCTTTGAATGACACTCAGCCTATACAACTTAATCCTAATCTCTAGGTTCGTCATGCTCAATATATGTTTTTGGTTCACGGTACTAATGTCACCCTGTCTTATGAGCCTCCTATGGCTTTTGGTCAAGTTGCTTTCATACCTGATTTAATATCTTCATCTTCCTTTATTGTTTCCCAATTGCAAACCATTCATTATTCTTGGTTGTTTTCCAAGCTCCCAGCACAACTTAACTCGGTTCGCTGGCATTATCTTTGTACTAATCAATATACTAGAGGCTTATGTTTTTGCTGTTATGCTCACCATACTTGGCTTAACAATTGGAATGATTATGCTAAGGCTCAATGCATTTTATCGAAAGTAGGGAATTATAGTTAATTATAGTTACTGACTATTATTGGCTCTGGGGAACCTTTAATTCTTCTTTGTATGGGCCTATTATTGTGCCTGAAATGTATCCTGATAATTTTCCTATTTTTAACGCTTCTGATATGACTGATATTGGATCCATTTGTGCTGGCTGGCAACTAAAGGACTCTAATATGTGGTTCTTTTTTGACAAATATGCAACCAACATACACCCTCAGAACTATCAGTGTGCTGCTATTGGCTACTTTTCCCTACCTGTTCAGATTGGTGCTCTCTCTTCTTCATGACGGCGCCGTGCTCCATTAGGTCCTACATGTAATGATGAAGTTATCATTGATACACAACTGTCCTCTCTAAATACCTTTGGCCGTGCTATGGCTGGAGCTATTACTGGGGTGATCACCTTAGGGGCTTACCCTGGAATAATAGCTCAAGAAAATAGACATTCTATCCTGGGTTTAACATGTTGCTTGGAGAAATCAATTAATGCCACTGCTGCTATTGTTTGTGATCTCCAACATGAAATTGAGGACCTGAATCAGGATGTGCTCCAACAATGTTTTGCTATTGACTATTTGTTAGCACGACAAGGAGGTTTTTGTAAACTTGTTGGCCGTCATGGATGTGCTGTTCATGTTCACTCTTTGAACAAAACCATTGAAGATGAACTTGCTAAACTCCAATCATATTTTCAGAATAATGTTCATGCTATTTCCTCTCCTTTTGACTGGTTGACCAATTGGCTTCCTGATTGGTTCTGGCTTAAGCAGTTGGTTTTTTATGCTGTGATTATTATTGTCATGTTAGTTGTTTGCTGTTGTTTCATTCAGTGTATTCCCTCATTAATTGCTATGTTTCGTCCTGCTCCTCTCTTTCTGTCTCCTCACCAAATGTGATATATACAAAAATCTTTGTTCCCTCAAAATTAAATAAAAAGAGAGGACATGTAGGAATCTGCAGTCTGCATATGTGCAGGAATTTTCCTATCTTGGATGGCAAACCTCAGATAAGGAAGGTTACTTGCACGTAAGCGCCAGGAAATGACATTAGAAGATAAGACCCTAACTCTGTAAACAAGAGGAGCAGGAGGAGAGGAAGTGGAATGTGTGTTAGATTTTAATTATAGTTAAATATTAGAAGTGCTTAAGCAAGCAGTAATGATTAACCTATGATTTAAGTTACCTGGAAGATTCTGTGAGCCAATGATATGCTGCCAAGTACACTGTAACTTGAAAGTAACAAACTATATAATGTCACTATGTAAGGCAATAAAGTTACCACATATATTCTCAACCTTTGTGTGTGTGGTCACTCAACAGTTTCTCAGGAAGCTTAATGTCCTAAATCTGAAACTACCTGATTGTCTCTATGCAGTACTTAGGTACAAAAAGCATTTTGTATGTCTTATTTATTCTTCTATATTATCTGCTGCCTTGGTACAATTATAACAATAGCACTTAGATTTATGTATCACTTCATAGTCCTTTACAGCACTCTTTAAATGATTTACAGAGTCAACATGTTGCCCCCAACAATCTGTGTCCTCACTTTATTGACTTTGGAAGGATGGAAGGTTGAGTCAACCTTAAGCTGGTCAGGATCAAACTCCTGGCAGTGGAATGCAGAGTTAGCCTGCAATATTGCATTCTAACTGTGCCACACAGTTCTTATTATGTTTTAAAAATCAGCTAAGAAATACCGTACTTTTTGGAGTATAAGACGCACTCCCACCCACCCCCAAAAATGTGGGTGGAAATGTCTGTGTGTCTTATACAGCAAATGTTGCCGAAGCCCCACCCATCTGCCAGCCCCCACCCTTTGGCCTCTGCCTCCCAGCAATTTACCTCCTTGCAGCAAACAACAAACAGCCTAGTCAGCTTCAATACAGCCTGATTTAGCATGAGCAGCTGATTGGCGGTTGGATCGGCCTCCTGGAATACTGTCTAACAGCTGTTCCAGGCTGCAGGGATCGCAACCGCCCATTGCTGCCATCGCCACCCATCACTGCTGCTGCCTATTGCCACCTCCGTGCGCCCCATTTTCAGCCCGTTCCAGGCAGTGGGGATAGGCAGCAGCAGGGGCAATCACCGCTGCCTGGAACGGGCTGAAAATGAGATGTGCAGAGCCCAAAAAGGGGCATGTGGAGGCCAAAAAGGGGATGCTCAGAGGCCAAAAGTGGGGTGCATGGAGGCAGCAATAGGTCACAGTGCTGATGGGCAGTGACGGAAGCAATGGGCAGCGACAGCGATCCCCGCAGCCTGGAACAGCTGATAGGCAGTATTCTGGGAGGCAGATCCAACCACCAATCAGCTGCTTGTGCTAAAATCAGGCTGTGTTGAAGCTGACCATGCTGTTTGCTGTTTGCTACAAAGAGGCAAATTGCTGGGAGGCAGAGGCAGAGGCAGAGGCAGATTTTTTTTGCCTTGTTTTCCTCCCCAAAAGCTAGGTGCATCTTATATTTTGGAGCATCTTATAGTCTGAAAAAATATGGTATATAGCACACATATATACAAATTGAAGTTGCCTCAAATGCAACGATAATTCCACTTTGTTCACTCTTCGTTGTTCTTGCTATAAACTCTCTGCAAATATACCCTGACCTTCTTCAGCAATATAATGATTTTGGTGAATTATATGGATTTCACACACAAGGCCAGTCAGTGGCCTTGTGGGAGATGGTCCCTGTTGACAAATAGCATGAAACATTTCTCTCTGTTTTTTGTCTTGCTTACAGGTCCTGCTCTGATTAGTAACAGGCAGATGTTCACCTTGGAAGCCTTTCAAATAGGTTGTGTTATCCAGATCCCTCCATTGGAAGCCCAAAAACAAGATCCTAAGTAGGGACAGAGTGGCAGGAAGAAATAGATTTTAGGAAGACTCGGGGAGTACAGCATCTCAACTTTCCAATATGGACTTGTAATAAATCCTGAACGTATTTCTTAATGGCCTGATGGCTTCAAGAACTATAAAAAACAGACTGCTTTCCACCAATCCACAACAAAAGTGGCATAATTACAGAATTATTTCCTCTTCTTTTCCTAATTGCCAATCACAGGGTTGAGGGCCTGTAGCACAAAACACTGAGTTTTGAGATTATTTTTTTTTTTATTGAAAAAGTTTTACAAATACAAATTTTCCCATTTCCCCCCCCCACTTTCCCTCCCTAACCCTCCCTAGCCGTCCCCTCCTCCCATGACTTCCCCAAGGTGAAATCCAAATCCAAATCATATTATATCATACTTTACCGCCCTTCTATTCTCCCCCCTGTGTACAATACATTTCTACATGACATTGAACTATTCTACCCCCTATATACTATACATTTCTACACAACATTCAACTAAAAGCTATCTGGTACTTCCTAGTTTGGTATTTGTTCTGCACATAATCTATCCATTTCTTCCACTCCCATACATAAGTCTCTTGAGTCCGGTCTTCTTCTTCTTCTTTCTTTTTTTTTTGAGAAACTTTATTGAGATTTTTTACAAAAAAACCCATAAATATACTGACATTTTCAGTTAGTATCAGATGTGCAGTGTTTTAACTATATACATAAATAATACTTGGTGATATTTCAAATCACTTTTTACCGTTATTTAACACACCTTTTGGTCTTTCTTTCATTTTATCATGCATCCACTTGTACCACCTTTCCCACACAATATAATAATCTGACTTCTCATCATCGTTTAATTCATGAGTTAATTTAGTCATCTCTGCGCACTCCAATATTTTCCTAATTGTTAGCTCTTCTGGTGGTTGGGTTTTCTCTTTCCAATACTGTCCGTATGCCAATCTGGAGGCTGTAATTATATGAATCATTAAATGAATCTTTTCCTTTCCATATGGCTTCTTTACTATTCCCAGGAGAAATATCTCTGGTGTTAATTCAATATCTTTGCCAATTATTTCATATAACCATCTCCTGATCTTGTTCCAATATCCTTTTGCTTCCGGGCATGTCCACCACATGTGAAAGAAGGTGCCTTGACCGTGGCCACATTTCCAACAATTGGGATGTATATTAGGGTATATCTTTGCTAGTCTGGCCAGGGCTAAGTACCATCTATGGAGCATTTTATAATGGTTTTCCTTGTATGTCGCCGCTCTAGTCAATTTAAGGTTCCTATTCCATGCCTCCTCCCATTCCCCAAAATTTATATCACACCCTATATTTTTCTCCCATGCATTTATTTGATTCTTTGTGATATCTTCGGACTTGTCATCACCTAATACATAGTTGTATAGTTTGGCCAGAATCTTTTTACCTGTTCCCATCAGGACTTTATCCAATCCATTTGATTCAAGTTCTAAACCGTATTGTTCTTTGTCTTTCTGATATCTAGATTTTATTTGTGAATAGGTCCACCAATCTAGAGTTATTCCTTGCTCTCGTAAAGTATCATTTGATTTAAGATTCCCTCCTTCATCTAAGGTATCTTTGTATCTGCCCATTTTCTCTGTTCCCCATCTATTGGGGTGGATCAGGGCCTCCATCGTTGAGAGCCAACTTGGAATTTTTTTGTAATATCTTTGCCTAATCGGGGTCCATGTTTGTATCAATGAGTCTCTAATTTTATGTCTATGGAAATATGTCTTCCTTTTTTTCTCTACATCCCAAATGTAGGCATGCCACCCTTTTTGCAAATCATGGCCTTCTAGGGTAAGAATCCTCTCATTTTCCAGGGTGATCCAATCTCTTATCCAGACTAGTTTAGCTGCCCTGTAATATATTTCCCAATCAGGGAGTCCAAATCCACCTATATCTCTTTTGCCCCTTAAAATTTTAATAGAAAACCTCGGTTTTTTCCCCTCCCATATAAATTCTCTGATGATTTTGTCTAATTCTAAAAAAAACTTTTTATCTAAATTCACCGGTATATTTTGGAATAAGAATAGTATTCTGGGGAGAATATTCATCTTAATTGCGGCTATCTTGCCCAAAAGTGATAATCTTGTTTTCTTCCATCTGTCAAGGTCTTGTTTCATCTTTCTAATTAGGGGAGTATAGTTGTCGTCTTTTAAGGTCAAACATCTTGATGTAATCCAAATTCCTAGGTATTTAATTTTTTTGGCAACCTGTAGTCCTAATACTTCTTCTATCTCGTTTTTCTGGCTCTCAGTTGTGTTCTTAATCAATACTTTGGTTTTGGTTTTGTTCAGTATAAAGCCTGCCACCTCTCCGTATTTGTTTAATTCCTCTAGCACTTTTGGTCCCAATTCTATGGGGTCCTCAAGGATTAAGGCTACATCGTCTGCAAATGCTTGCATCTTGTAAATCTCCTTCCTAATCTTCAGTCCTTTTATTTCCTCATTGATTCTAATTTTCCGTAAAAGAACTTCTAAGGCCAAAATAAACAATAATGGAGATAGGGGGCAACCTTGCCTTACTCCCTTACTAATTTGGAATGTTTTAGTCCTATCTCCATTCACCAGAATACTCGTCTTTTGATTATTGTAGATAGATTTGATCATCATTTCAAAATTTGTTCCGAATTTCATAATCTCAATTTGTTTAGTCATAAATTTCCAATTTAGATTGTCGAATGCCTTTTGGGCATCAACAAAGATTAGGGCCATCTGTTTTCCAGGGTGTTCTTCATAGTACTCTATGGTGTCTAGCACAATTCTCAAATTGTCTTTAATTTGCCTCCCCGGGAGGAATCCGTTCTGATCTTTATATATCCAATTATTTAGTATCTTTTTCATTCTTTCTGCCATTATGCCCATGAATAACTTATAGTCAGTATTTAGGAGAGAAATTGGTCTGTAATTTTGAATTTGTTTTAGGTCGGCACCTTCTTTCAGCACAAGTGTAACATGCGCCTCCTTCCATGACTCTGGGATTTTATAGCCTGTCAGTGCATCATTAAAAATTTCTACCAATTTCGGTTGTAGTATTTCTTCTAATTTTTTATATATTTCCCCTGGGAATCCATCGGGTCCTGGCGCTTTGTTATTTTTCAATTTGGAGAGGGCTATTTTTAGTTCTTCAGTTGTAATCTTCCTATTAAGCATTTCTCTCTCTTCTTCTGTTATTTGTGGGAGCTCTGCATTTGTCAAATATTGCTCTATTTTGTCATCTGGTACCTCCTCTTCTTTATAAAGAGATTCATAGTATTCTCTTGCTCTATCCAATTTTTCTTCCTCTTTAGTCAATAGCTTGCCCTTAGAGTCTTCTAAGATGTGAATTGTCCCCTTTTCATTTTCCTTTTTTAATTTATAGGCCAACCACCTGCCTGATTTGTTAGTATTCTCAAAAAGATATTGTTTCGTTCTTTTCATTTTTTGCGCTAGCTCTTCTTGCTCCATGATATTTACTTTGTGCTTTCACATCATCCAATTTTCTTTGGCTGTTTCATCTTCTGGATTATCTTGAAGTTTTCTTTCTGATTCTCCTAAATGATTTAAATAGTCTTCCAGGGTCTTCCTTTTTTCTTTATTTTTATGTGCGGTATATGAAATCACGACTCCTCTCAAGTAGGCCTTCATTGTATCCCATACTATTGCGTGGGGTGTGCCCTTGTTTTCATTTTCCTTGAAAAAGAAATTCACTTCTTCTTTGAGTTTTTGTATACAATCTCTATCGCCCAGTAGTTTAGCATTAAACCTCCACCTCCATTGGTACTTCCTCTGGACAGACTTCCATCTAATTTTCTATTGGGTTGTGGTCTGTCCAATCGTTAATTACGGCCATTCCAATTTCTAACCCCAGATTCCTGCTAACCCATGCCATGTCAATTCTAGACCACGACTTTTGTGCATTTGAAAAGAAAGTGTATTACCTATCGTTTGGGTGCAGGGTACGCCAAATATCAATTAGGTCTAATTCATCAACTAAATCGAAAAAAGCTCTCAGTAAGTTTGTCCTTTTATTTATTTTTTTTACTTTATTACTCTTGTGGTCCTTCTCTGAATCCACAATGCAATTAAAATCCCCTATTATACAGATTTCATTATATGCCATTTTTACCATTTGTTCATGAAGTTTCTTGAAAAAATCTCCCTATTTTTTGTTTGGAGCATATATGCCCACTAATAATACCCTGGAATTCCCTCTCTTAATTTCAATCATTCATTTTTCATTTTATTTTCATTTTATTAAATTTGTATACCGCCCTACTCCCGAAGGACTCAGGGCGGTGAACAGCCATAATAAAACATATAAATACAAAATTTAAAACAGAGATAAAACAAATTAAATAAATTTGGCTGACCATTTTAAAACCCCAATAATTTAAAACCAAATTTAAAATTTAAAATTTCCATTTAAAAGAGGAGAAATTCAGGTCAGGCCAGCTTGTTGGAATAAGAACGTCTTAAGCATGCAACGGAAGGTACACAGATCCGGAATCCTCCGTATCTCGGGGGGGGAGCTCGTTCCAGATAGTAGGTGCCCCCACAGAGAAGGCTCTCCCCCTGGGGGCCGCCAGTCCACATTGTTTGGCCGACGGCACCCGGAGGAGCCCCTCTCTATGGGAGCGTACTGGTCGGTGGGAGGCTATTGGTGGTAGCAGGCGGTCTCACAAATAGCCAGGTCCTAAGCCATGGAGCGCTCTAAAGGTGATAACCAGAATCTTGAAGCACACTCGGAAGACCACCGGGAGCCAGTGCAGCTCGCGCAGGAGAGGCATTACATGGGAGCGCCACGTCGCTCCCATCACCACCCGCGCGGCTGCACTCTGCGCCAGTTGGAGCCTCCGAGTGCTCCTCAAGGGGAGCCCCATGTAGAGAGCGTTACAATAGTCCAGACGGGAGGTGACGAGGGCATGAGTGACCGTGCGTAACGAGTCCCGATCCAGAAAGGGACGCAACTGGTGAATCAGGCGAACCTGATGAAAAATCCTCCCGGTCACGGCCGTCAAGTGCTCTTCTAAAGACAGCCGTGAATCCAGGAGGACACCCAAGTTGCGAGCCCTCTCCGTGGGGGCCAGTGCTTCACCCCCAATAGTCAGCGATGGCACCAGCTGACTATATCGGGACGTCGGAAACCACAGCCACTCGGTCTTGGATGGGTTGAGTCTGAGCCTGTTTCTCCCCATCCAGATCCGTACGGCCTCCAGGCACCGGGACATCACTTCAAGGGCATCGTTGGGGTGATCTGGGGTGGAGATGTACAGCTGGGTGTCATCAGCGTACTGATGGTACTCCACCCCGAAACCACGGATGATCTCGCCCAGCGGCTTCACATAAATGTTGAACAAAAGGGGCGAGAGGACCGATCCTTGTGGCACCCCACATATAAGGGGCCTCGGGGTCGACCTCTGCCCCCCTGTCAACACAGACTGCGACCGGTCGGAGAGAAAGGAGGAGAACCACCGTAATACGGTGCCTCCCACCCCCAACCCTTCCAACCGGTGCAGCATGATACCATGGTCGATGGTATCAAAAGCCGCCGAGAGATCTAATAGGACCAGGATAGAGGAACAACCTCTGTCCGGAGCCCTCCAGAGATCATCCACCAACATGACCAATGCCGTTTCCGTGCTGTATCCAGGCCTGAAACCCGACTGGAATGGATCTAGATACGTCGTTTCATCCAGGTACTGGGGAAACTGTCGTGCCACCACACTCTCAACAACCTTCGCCACAAAGCGAAGGTTGGAGACTGGACGATAATTAGCCAATATTGCCGGGTCCAGGGAAGGCTTCTTGAGGAGAGGTCTCACCACCGCCTCTTTCAAGGCAGTGGGAAAGACACCCTCACTCAATGAAGCATTTATAATCCCCTGGAGCCAGCTTCGCGTCACCTCCCGGGAAGCCAGCACTAACCAGGAGGGGCACGGGTCCAACAAACATGTGGTCGCATTCAGTCTACCCAGAATCCTGTCCACATCCTCAGGAGTCACAGGATCAAACTCATCCCAGATAACATTCTCAGGACCTGCCTCCGTCATTCCCGCTGGATCTACCCAGTCGGAGTACAGATCTTCCCGAATCTGAGTGATTTTGTCATACAGATACTGAACAAAATCCTCAGCTCTTCCCTCCAAGGGGTCCTCCCTCGCTTCCTGGTGGAGCAGGGAGCGGGTCACCCTAAACAGGGCGGCCGGGCAGTTATCTGATGATGCAATAAGAGCAGCAAGATGAGTGCATTTCGCTGCTTTTATCGCCACTAGGTAATTCTTAATGTGAGATCTTACCAGTGTCCGGTCAGATTCAGTGCGGCTGGCCCTCCAACTACTCTCTAGGCGTCTTTTCCGGCGCTTCATCTCCCTCAGCTCCTCAGTAAACCAAGGAGCCAGGTGAGATTGGCGCCGGGTCAGAGGCCGCAAAGGCACGACTCGATCCAGAGCTCCAGCGGCCACCCTATCCCAGGCGGCCACTAAGTCTCCAGTCGAGGCGTGAGCCAGGACCTCAGGGATTGGCCCAAGCTCCGTCTGGAACCGATCAGGTTCCATCAGGCGCCTGGGGCGGTACCATCTAATCGGTTCCGCCTCCCTGTGGCGGGGTGCAGCGGTTCAAAGGTCAAGGTGAAGGAGAGAGTGATCTGACCATGACAAGGGCTCGATGACTATGTCCCCTATCTCGAGATCACTCAACCACTGTCCAGAGACAAAAATCAAGTCCACTGTGTTTCCCCCCATGTGCGTAGGGCCATGAATTAGCTGGGTCAGATCCATAGCCATCATGGAAGCCATGAACTCCTGAGCCACCTCAGACGTCTCACCCACGGACGGCAGGTTGAAATCCCCCATGACCATAAGTCTGGGGGTATCAACCGCCACCGCGGCGATAACGTTGAGTAGCTCGGGCAGGGCTGCAGCCACGTGGCAGGGAGCCAGGTACGTGATCAGCAAACCCATCTGAACCCCATGACCCCACTTCACAAGGAGGGTCTCACAACCGGCCGTCTGAGGAACAGTGGCCTCCCTCAGCCTAAAACCTTCTCTAATAATAACCGCTACTCCCCCGCCCCTCCCCTGTGACCTCGGTTGATGGAATGCGTGGAAGCCTGTTGGGCACATTTCTACCAGAGGGACCCCTCCCTCCAGGCCCAACCAGGTCTCCATAATACCCGCCAGGTCCGCTCCCCCCTCCTGAACAAGATCACTAATGAGGGGGGCTTTATTTACTACGGACCTGGCATTGCACAACATCAGCCGCAGGCCCGGGCCCTGAGGGTCTGTGCAACGTGGAAAACGAGTGGAGCCTTGGGGGCCGGAGCACACTATCGCTTGAAGACAGCGGGTGCACACTCCCTTAACATGATATGGCCCCCTGCTCCCGCCATATCTACCCCTCCCCCTCACAGTACCGATGGCAAAAACACACTCTGGACAAGCTCGACCCCCCCCATTTCCTCCGGAACTCCCACCCCCACCCCCCGCCGCATATAGTGGCAAGGCCTGACCTTCCCCTTGGTGGGTTATCCCCCGAACCCACTACCCTAGTTCCAATTTTACCTCCCCCCACCCTGGGTCCCCTTAAAAATTTATCAAAAAATTTACATAAAAAAACCCTCAACCCCCTCTTCGCCGCATGCCATCTCTCTGGGTTCCAAGACCCGTCATTGAGGTAGGCCCTCGATAACGTGGAGGGCCAAGCTTGCGAGAGGGGGGAGTCTCGCAATGCAAGAAGCTGTACCCTTAAGTACATCTAACTACTCATAAGAATTCTGCCCTTTGTATCTTTAAACTTTTGCTCTACTTCAATTCCTTTTTTTACATAGATTACCACCCCCCCCTCTTCTTTTTCTCTGCCAGCGAAACAAATGTTTGACCAAATTTTTTATATTCTAAACATTTACCCTCTTCTTTTTTAATGTGCACCTCTTGTAAACACATTATATCAACATTTTGTTTACCTAGTTTTGTTAATATTATTTTTCTCTTTTTGTAGTCATTTAGACCATTGACATTCACAGATATTAATTTCAAGTCATTCATCTCTATACCCTTGTCTGGTTATTAGTTTTTGTTTGTTCGTACGGCCCTTACTGGTCTTACTGGTCCGGTCTTTTAAGTATGCTGATATCTTCGCCATTTCTGCAAAACTGGCCACCTTCAAAGTCCATTCTTCAATAGTAGGCAAAACATCCCTTTTCCAATATTGACCAATCAGTAACCTAGCTGCTGTCACCATATACAATATCAATTTTGTTTCACCCCTTAAAAAATCCTTATGTCGAGCCCGGCGTGCCTGACATACAACCGGGACAGGAAGGCAGATCGGAAAGAGTAACACATCCCCAACAAAACTACAATGTAAAGGGGGCACAGGAAATAAGCGGCACGGGAACTGGTGGAGGGGCATCGGTGGAGGGATTGTGTTTAGGACGCGGAGAAACTCGGAATGAGAAAACCAGAAACGTCGCTGCAACTCACCCCAACACAGCTGAGCCACACGTTCATCATATTGTTCAACTTACAATATGCGAAGCATAATACATTCTGCAATGCTAATAAACCAGGCAGGTGGTTGGCTTACACATTAAGGAAGAAACAAAGCATACGGACTATTGATAGTGTTGATATTGGGGGGAAAGAAGTTTTTCAACAGAATTTAATAAAAGAAGCCTTTCTTCAATATTACACTAAACTATATGCCAGAGAGGAGGTGCAGAATGGACTTATAGAAAAATATTTGGACAATAAAAGAGTTACAAAAATTACTGAACAACAAAAGGAAAGAATGGATTATCCCATAACAGAGGAGGAGATAATAGCAGCAATAAAACAATTAAAAACAGCCAAAGCTCCTGGAACGGATGGTCTGACAGCAGTGTATTATAAAACTTTACAGGCAGAAATGGTGGAACAACTCAGAGACTTATTTTGCAACATACAACAAGGGGGAAAAGTACCTCCATCGTGGACTACAGCTTATATTTCTTTGATACCAAAAGAGCAAGCAGGTCCCAAAAAACCGGAGAATTACAGACCAATATCTCTTTTGAATACGGATTATAAAATTTACGCAAAAGTATTAGCCAACAGACTGATGCCAGTAATTCAAAAGGTGATTCATGATGACCAAGCGGGATTTATTGAGGGTAGGCATATGAAGGACAATGTAAGGCAAGTAATAGATTTATTGGAATATCTTGAGAAGAATAAACAGATCCCTGCAGTGCTGGTCTTTCTGGATGCAGAGAAGGCCTTTGACAGAGTGGATTGGAATTTTTTATTAAAGACATTAAAAAAGATGGACTTTGGGGACCAATATATACAGGCGGTCTCAGCAATTTATCAAGAGCAAAAGGCACAGATCATTATCAATGGAAGTTTGACAACAGAGTTTAAAATTGAAAAAGGTACAAGACAGGGATGTCCACTGTCCCCATTGTTGTTCATTTTAACACTAGAAGTCTTGTTAAATACAATAAGGGATTCTAACACATTGAAAGGTATAATGATAAGGCAAGAGGATTACAGAATAAAGGCATTCGCAGACGATCTGGTTGTTACCCTAACACAGCCAATGGAATCGATAATCCAGATGAAAGACATTATACAAGACTTTGGTAAAGTTTCAGGTTTCAGATTGAATCAGAGAAAAACTAAGATGGTAGTTAAAAATATGACACAAGATCGTAAACTGGAGTTAGAAAGGAGGGCAGGTTTTGAGATTGTACCAAAGGTAAAATATCTAGGAGTTCAGGTTGCAGAATCAAATATGAAATTGTTTCAAAACAACTATGAGGCGTTGTGGCGAGAGGTGCAAAAAGATATGGAGATTTGGAAAAAACTGCAGCTGTCTTTACTTGGAAGAATAGCAGCAGTTAAGATGAACATTTTGCCAAGATTTCTTTTTTTGTTTCAAATGATTCCGGTGCTCAAAAATGATAAACAACTAAAAGCATGGCAAACTGGTATTAATAAATTTGTCTGGAACGAGAAAAAACCAAGAGTAAAAATGAAAATTATGCAAGACATCCCAGAAAGGGGAGGTCTCAAACTTCCAAACCTACAATTATATTATGATGCAACAGCTTTGACTTTAGTAAGTGATTGGTTTGGAGGAAAAAAGACTGGAATATTGAATGCAGAAAGTTTTGATTTGGAATTTGGATGGCACGCTTACTTATTTTATGACAGCAAAGTGGATAAAGTATTTAAAAGCCATATACTTAGAGATTCTTTGCTGAGAGTTTGGAAGAAGCACCGAAACAACTGGAATTACAAAATACCGCTATGGCTGGATCTTGGTCATACCTTGTGGAATACAAATATAATGTCACTCGGGGGGTTTTTATATAAAGAGGTTCTTTTTGCAGACGCGGGCAGATGGCAGCTGAAGACATTACAGACATTGTTGGCTGAAGGGATTAATTTAACTTGGTTACAATATAATCAATTGCAATTGAGATGGAAAGAGGACCAAAAAACTGGTATTATGATGTATGAGGAAGAATTAGTTAGACATATAAAAGAGAAAGGCCCAATGCATATTAAAAGACTTTATAATGTTTTGTTAGAAAGGGATTCAGAAACTGAACTAGTTAAAGACTGTATGGTTAAGTGGGCACAAAATTTTGAGGAACCAGTGATGTTGGAAACATGGGAAAAAATTTGGGTTCAGAATGTTAAATTTACACAGTCGCAGAATCTGCGGGAAAATTTCTACAAAATGTTTTATAGATGGCATTTAGATCCAAAAAAATTGTCGTGTATGTATCCTAGTGCCCAGCCTAAATGTTGGAGATGTGACTGCTTAGACGCTACATATTATCATGTTTGGTGGACCTGTAAGAAAGTTAAGGCTTTTTGGATAAAAATTTGGTGGGTCATGCAGAATGTTTTGAAGAGAAAGATTCAATTTTCTCCACAACTGTTTTTATTGGGTATAGTTAAGGGTTTTACATTGGGGGAAACAAAAATGATATTGTACATGATAACTGCAGCAAGATTGTTGATAGGTAAATACTGGAAAAATGAAGCGCTGCCTTCGATTGAGGAATGGACTTTGAAGATGGCCAGTTTTGCGGAGATGGCGAAGATTTCAGCATATTTAAAAGACTGTTCTCAAGAGACTTATGAATGGGAATGGAAGAAGTGGATAGATTATGTTCAGAACAAATATCAAACTAGGAAGTACCAAATAGCCTTTATTTGAAAATGTTATATTAAGATAGAAATATTTCAAGGTTGAGGATGAAAATTTATTTGAAAATGTTATATTAAGATAGAAATATTTTCAAGGTAATCAGGATGAAAATTTATTTGAAATTGCTATATTAAGATAGAAATAGGTTAATGTAATGAAGATGAAAATTTGTAAGGGGAGGGCGGGGTTCAAGTTTTATATACAAAAGAGGGTTTTTCCTTTTATTTGACATGAGTATATTGTGAGGAAGTCTGGGGGGAGGGGTGGGTTAGGGTGGGTTAGGGAGGTTGGGAAGTTTGGGGCGGGTTGAGGGGGGGAAAAAGGGGTGAAAATGTAATTGTAAAACTTTTGCAATAAAAAAAAAAGAGAGGGGTGGGGCACTAGGATATAAAGCATTGCGAGGCGGATGCTCGCAGCGCCAACTTTGAAAGTTTGTAGCTTGGCGTTGTTCCGTAACTGATGAAAAGCATTAAATCAGGATTCACTCTCCAGTTGATGTGTCCAGCTGTGTTTTATTGCTGTCTCCATGCTGTGCAGGACAAGGAGCTGAGAGAAAGTTGGCGCTCCCTTCATTCTAGTTTCTTCCTGGAGGTGTGTTTGGAGATGGAATGGTGGAAGGAACGGATTCCGGAGCGGAGGGGTTGGTGGAGACGTTGGCAGAGACACTGGCGGAGGGGGTGACCGTCCAGCCGGCGGCCCCAGTCGAGCTGCAACCCGTGGTGAGACCGAAGGAACGGACCCCAAACCCTGGCGGGGATGAGGGAAAAATGGATGAAGCCGAGACGAAGCTTACTGATGCACCTCCCCCCCCCCGAGAACTGGTGGCAAAGCCCGGCAGTAGCTGGCTCAGGGGGGAAGGTTTCTACCTTTGCTTCATTGGGTGACCCTTTTCGGCGCTGGAGAGAGAGACACTGGGTAGATGACGAGGAGGGGGGCGAGTGGAGCTACTCAACGGGACTCGGCTCTTCTACTTTGGATGTCTTAAGAGACCGTTTTGGGGAGAGTAGCTTTAGAGTTGCCCCATCGTGGCAGCCCTGGGCCAAAGGGGTGGAGTCTCGAGCTACCACTTGGCAGGGGTCTGAAGCATCTGGGTCAACCCGGTTTCATTTGGCCAGCCCTAAACTAAAGTTAAAGAGTTCCGGAGATAGAGCATGAAATCCAGAATGGGCACAGCCGATGGACCATTCCCATGCTGGGGTGGTGGTGGAGGTAGGGACAGCTGCCGAGCAGGGAGGGAGGCGGTCTCCAGCCACGCTGTCCACCCTGGGCGATAGACGACCAACCAATATGGGCCGGGGGCCCCTGGGACAGCAGGGAATGAACCAGCCACCACCACCCCAGGCCCCCATGGGCCCTGGATATGCAGGGTCTCCAGGACAGGGACCCTGGCAACCTCAACTGATGTGGGGTCCACCTCCCCTACAGGCGACATTTGATGGCAGTTCTGACAGGGTAGCTATTTTTTTGAGTCAAGTCCTCAGTTATTTTGATTTATATGGACAATTCTACCCCACCCAGTGGTCCATGGTGGTCGCAGTCACGACAGCCTTGAAGGGAGAAGCGGCAGACTGGGTGGTGGACCTTCATAGTGACCACGCCCGAGAATTGACAGATGTAGGGTGGTTTCTAGAAGGTCTCTGGGTTTGTTTTGAAGACGATTCACGGGTGCAACAAGCTGAGGGCGAATTGGTAGCTTTACGTCAGAGAGGTCAGCCGGCCAGGGAGTACGTAAAGGAGTTCCGTGCAATTGCAGGCAGATTGAGGGCTTGGCCGGAGCGGATGCTGGTCCACCAATTTCACCTTGGCCTAGATAGGGAGATCCGACAGGCCTGTGTGTACCGCGGACTGCCACCTCGGTTGTCGGAATGGTTTAAGGCGGCTATTGACTTGGATCTGGGGCTAAAGGAATTCAGGTTTAGAGGGAACTCAGGGGGCACCCAAGGAAGGAGACCACTGGAGAGACCACTTGTGGCTCGGGATTCCGGGAGGCCCGCCTCGACGCCTGGGCCTGTGGGCTCCGCCCGAAGAGCGCCCTTCTGATGTTTTCGGTGTAACCAGGAGGGGCACTGAACAGCCGACTGCCCATTTCCCCTGCCCCAACCATCCATAGGGAGGTCGCCAGATAGATCCAGTGGTAAAGGGAAATCGCGAGTGACTCCTGAACGTTCCTGAGTGGCTTCGCAGACTCCGATAATGGATAAGGATAGCCCGATGAGCAATCCGGGGACCGTGCCTGGACCTGGAGACTTACCGGTGGTGCTGGGAGACAGCGATGAGGATGACAACCAGGACCCCATGGTAAGTGCCCCCATCCTTTCATCATTCAAATCAATCTCCAAAATCCTCGCACCAGCACCCTGGTAGGTCAAGGGGCTTTAATAGATTCGGGGTGTACCAGATGCTTGATGCGGACATCCCTAGCCAAACAATTAGGGCTATGACTAACACTGTTAAAAAACCCCATCCGGTTTGAACAGATGGACAGTTCTGTCCTCGGGGGCACCCCGGCCACATGAATAACGGAACCTGTAAAACTTGAAATAGGGGAACATTGGGAGTATATCCGTTTTGTGGTAGTGGACAGTATCCTGTTATACTAGGATTAGCTTGGTTGGACAAGTGGAAACCCACTATATGGTGGGAGGACGGATATAGAAAACTACTTTTGGAACTAGGACCTGAACCCGCCAGGGAGAAAGATAAGGATCACACCAAGGGTGTACATCCACAAACCCCACCCCAGGTAGACAGCCCAGGGGGGCCCGGAATTCCTGAGATATATGCTGACCTGGCTGAGGTCTTTAGCGAGGACCAATGTGATACCCTCCCCCCACATCAGACTACCGATTGTGCCATAGAGTTAGTTCCTGGGGCCAAATTACCTAAGCCCTGCATGTATGCCATGACTCCCAGAGAAATAGAAGAGTTACGACACTATATTGATAGTAATCTAGCCCGGGGATTTATAGCGCCCAGCCGAGCTCCCATGGCAGCCCCAGTTTTGTTCCGGGGGAAGAAAGATGGAGGTCTACTCCTCTGCGTTGACTTCCGGGGCCTGAACGCAGTAAGTGTTGAGCCGGTATACCCATTGCCCTTGATAAAAGACCTGCTAGCCACCCTGGCCACTGGACATATCTTTACAAAATTAGATCTAAGGGAGGCGTACTATCGAATACATCTTAAAGAGGGAGATGAGTGGAAAATGACCTTTAATTGTCCTCTTGGCAGCTATAAATTTAGAGTCATGCCGTTCGGGTTACAAGGCACCCCGGCAGTCTTCATGCAGCTCATAAATAAGGTGCTGCACGAACACCTCTACTGAGGAGTATTAGTATACTTAGATGATATACTTATCTACACAGACACTATGGAGGACCATATACGACTGGTTCGTCAAGTGCTTAAAAAACTGTTGGCTGCTAAATTGTTTGTCAAAATATCTAAGTGTGAGTTCCACTGCACCGAACTGGACTATTTGGGCTACCAAATTTCAAAGGGGGGTCTACGGATGGACCCGAAAAAGGTAATGGTGGTGATGGAATGGCAGCACTCTGAGAACAAGGAAACAAGTACAAAGTTTCCTTGGGTTCGCCAATTTTTATCGCCAATTCATTCTGGCGTTCACTCATATAGCACTACTTCTTACCAACCTACTATGGACAAAAGGATGCGGCTCATCCATAAAACCAAATCAACCCATCGTGTGGATGTCGGAATGCCAAAAAGCTTTCAAGTCGTTGAAAACCCTGTTTGCTCAGGAACCAATTCTGCAACACCCCAGCCAAGATAAGCCATTCATCGTGCAAACAGATGCCAGTGACGTGGCTGTGGGGGCTGTTTTGCTACAACCGAACGAGCAGGGTCAATTACAACCGTGTGCATACACGTCGAAGAAATTTACACCGGCTGAACGGGGATGGGCTATCTGGGAAAAGGAGGCCTTTGCTGTTCGATGGGCACTCCTTACCTGGAGACACCTTTTGGAAGGATCGAAGTCCCCTTTCGAGTTATGGACAGATCATCGAAACCTAATCTCGTTACAAACTGCTCATAAACTGTCCCCTAAACAAGTGAGATGGGCCCAGTATTTTCAACAGTTCAACAGTTCAACTTTGCATTAAAGTACGTTCCCGCAGGAAAAAATTTTCTGGCAGACGCATTATCTCGAATGCCACAATACCATAGCCAAAGAGAAGACATCGTACAAGCGATGATACCCAATAGCAGCTAGCAATAGAGTTCGAACAGAACCACCACAAGGGTGGAGGGCCAAACTTCGAGAGGCTGGACTAACAGATAGCTGGTTAGCAGAACATCCCCAACTAGTACTCAGAGATGGGTGCGCATGGAAGGATGACAAATTATATGTTCCTGTGTCCCTACGAGGCGGGGTTCTCCGACAATGCCATGATGTCAAGGTGGCTGGACATTTTGGATTTCTAAAAACCTTACATCTAGTGAGACACCAATTTTGGTAGCCTCATATGCAACAAGACATAGAAGAGTATGTAAATAAATGTGTAACATGCGCTAAAGCAAAACCCAGGCCTGGAAAGCCGCTCGGTCTGTTACAAACTGTAGCCAATCCAACAAGACCCTGGGAAGACATAGGTATAGACTTCATAGTGGATCTGCCACAAAGCCACGGTTGTAACATCATTTGGACTGTTATAGACCTTTTTGCAAGCAAGCCCACTTCATACCTTGTCACGGTCTGCCGTCCGCCCGAAAACTAACCAAGCTATTTGTACAACACGTATATCGGTTGCATGGGGTACCCCGTAGAATCATTTCGGATAGGGGGGTACAGTTTACGGCCCGGTTTTGGAGCAATTTTCTTAAATTAATAGGCTCCTCCCAGGGACTTAGCTCAGCTTTCCACCCTAGTACTAATGGGGCAGTCGAGAGGACCAACGCAATGGTGAAACATTACATTAGGAACTATGTGACTTATCAACAAACTGATTGGGCTGCATTATTACCATTTGCCGAAGTGGCATATAATAACTCCGTGCACCAGAGTACAGGCTACACGCCATTTCAAATAGTCACGGGACAAGAATTTGTCGCTATTCCAGAGCTCAAACCCGTGCAAACAGGGGTAACCCCTAGTGAGTGGGGAGATAAAATACGATCATTGTGGCCCCAAGTGAAAACAGCACTTGACAAGGCTGCAGCCGAATACAAAACCCAAACTGATAAGAAATGGGCCCTATTAAAGCCTCTTAGAGAGGGGGATCTAGTGTACCTTTCCACTAAATACATTAAACTTCAGGTACCTAACCGCAAACTAGGGCCCAAATATCTGGGTCTCTTCCCCATTAGCAAAATTTTTAACCTGGTCACCGTGATTTTAAAACTCCCACCCCTTCTGGGTAAAATTCACCCAGTATTCCACAGTAGCCTGTTGAAACCAGTAGACACTGTGAGACCCACGCCTGATCCACCACCACCCCTTCGTGGTGACCACTATGAGATAGAAAATATATTCGATTCCCGACTTCATAGGGGAAGACTAAAATACCTAGTACAATGGAAGGGATATCCAATTGAGGAAGCCAACTGGGTCCTTGCAAGGGATACCGCAGCCGATCGGTTAATACACCGTTTCCATAAGCGTTATCCCTGGAAACCCTCAACCGATGCTAACTCTTCTGCTTTCTGTTTTCCAGAGGGGACCCTGGTGAAAGGGGAGCCGCCTGTCCAGCCCGGCGTGCCCGACATACAACCGGGACTGGAAGGCAGATTGGAAAGAGTAACACATCCCCAACAAAACTACAATGAAAGGGGGCACAGGAAACCTAGCTGCTGTCACCATATACAATATCAATTTTGTTTCACCCCTTAAAAAATCCTTATGTCGAGCCCGGCGTGCCTGACATACAACCGGGACAGGAAGGCAGATCGGAAAGAGTAACACATCCCCAACAAAACTACAATGTAAAGGGGGCACAGGAAATAAGCGGCACGGGAACTGGTGGAGGGGCGTCGGTGGAGGGATTGCGTTTAGGACGCGGAGAAACCCAGAATGAGAAAAACCGGAAACGTCGCTGCAACTCACCCCAACACAGCTGAGCCACACGTTCATCAAGAGAGGGGTGGGGCATTAGGATATAAAGTGCTGTGAGGTGGATGCTCGCAGCGCCAACTTTGAAAGTTTGTAGCTTGGCATTGTTCCGTAACTGATGAAAAGCATTAAACCAGGATTCACTCTCCAGTTGATGTGTCCAGCTGTGTTTTATTGCTGTCTCCGTGCTGTGCGGGACAAGGAGCTAAGACCTTAACTATGCCCAATAAAAACAATTGAGGAGAAAATTGGAGTTTTTTCTTCAGAACATTTTGCATAACCCACCAAATTTTTATCCGGAAAGCCTTCACTTTCTTGCATGTCCACCATGTATGATAATATGTAGCATCCAAACAATCACGTCTCCAACATTTTGGTTGAACATTAGGATACATGCATGACAATTTCTTAGGATCTAAATGCCACCTATAAAACATTTTATAAAAATTTTCCCTCAAATTCTGTGACTGCGTAAATTTAACATTCTGAACCCATATTTTTCCCACGTTTCCATCATAACTGGTTCTGCAAAATTTTGTGCCCATTTTATCATACAATCTTTAACCAATTCATTTTCCGAGTCTCTTTCTAACAAAACATTATAAACCCTCTTGATATGCATTGGGCCTTTCTCTTTTATCTGTCTAACCAATTCTTCTTCATGCAACATTGAACCAGTTTTTTTATCTTCTCTCCATCTCAGTTGAAGTTGATTATACTGTAACCAAGTTAAATTAATCCTGTCTTCCAACAGTGTGTTTAATGTCTTTAGTTGCCATCTGCCCCCATCATTAAAAAGTACTTCTTTGTATAAAAACCCCCCAAGTCACTTTATATTTATATTCCGTATAATATGACCAAGATCCAACCACAACGGTATTTTATAATCCCATTTGAACCGGTGCTTCTTCCATACTCTCATCAAGGAGTTTCTAAGCATATGACTGTTGAATACTTTATCCACTTTACTTTCGTAGAATAAATATGCATGCCAACCAAATTCAAGATCATAACTCTCTATATTCAATATTCCAGTCTTTGTCCTTCCAAACCAATCACTTGCTTGTGTCAACGCTGCTGCTTCATAGTACAGTCGTAGGTTTGGAAGTTTAAGACCACCCCTTTCACGAACATCTTGCATAATTTTCAATTTAACTCTTGGCTTTTTCTCATTCCAAACAAACTTATTCACTCCTTTTTGCCATTCCATCAGCTGTTTATCACTTTTAAGCACCGGAATCATTTGAAACAAAAATAAAAATCTAGGTAAAACATTCATTTTAACTGCTGCTATTCTTCCAAGTAGAGACAGCTGCAGTTTTTTCCAGGTTTCCATATCCTTTTGTACCTTTCGCCACAACACCTCATAATTGTTTTGGAACAGTTTTATATTTGAATCTGCAACTTGAACTCCTAGATATCTCACCTTTGGTACTATTTCAAAGCCTGCCTTCCTTTCAAGTTCCTTCTTTTGATCAACTGTCATATTTTTAACTTATCATCTTGGTTTTTTTCTGATTCAGTCTAAATCCTGATACCATACCATATTCTTCTATAATGTCTTTCATCTGGATTATTGACTCCATCGGCCGTGTTAGGGTAACAACCAGATCGTCTGCAAATGCCCTTGTTCTGTAATCCTCTTACCTTATAGCTATTCCATTCAAGGTACTCGAGTCCAGTATTGTGTTCAACAAGACTTCTAGAGTTAAGATAAACAACAAGGGGGATAACGGACAACCTTGTCTTGTGCCTTTTTCTATACTTAAATTTGTAGTTAAACTTCCATTAATGATAATTTGTGCTGTTTGCTCTTGATAAATTGCTGAAACCGCCTGCACGAACTGATCCCCAAAGTCCATCTTTCTTAAAGTCTTTAATAGAAAGTTCCAATTCACTCGATCAAAGGCCTTCTCTGCATCCAAAAACACCAGCACTGCAGAGATCTGTTTATTCTTCTCAAGATACTCCAATAAGACTATTATTTGCCTTACATTATCCTTCATGTATCTGCCTTCTATAAATCCTGCTTGATCATGATGAATCACCTCTTGGATAACTGGCATTAATCTGTTGGCTAATACTTTTGCAAAAATTTTATAATCCGTATTCAGGAGAGAGATTGGTCTAAAATTTTCCGGTTTTGTGGAACCTGCTTCCTCTTTCGGTATCAAAGAAACAAAAGCTGCTTTCCATGAAGGGGGTATTTTACCCCCTTGTTGTATGCTACAAAATAAGTCTTTAAGATGTTCAATCATTTCTACTTGTAAGGTTTTATAATACACTGTAGTTAAACCATCCGTTCCTGGAGCTTTAGCTGTTTTCAGTTGTTTAATAGCAACAATAATCTCCTCAGCTGTTATTGGTAAACTCGTTCTTTCCTTTTGATCACTAGAAATTTTCATAACTCTCCTTTCTTCTAGATATTTATTTATAAGTTCATTCTGTATATCATCTTTGGCATATAATTTAGTATAATAATCTAAGAAGGCTTCTTTAATTAGTTTTTGTTGAAAAACTTCCTTCCCTCCATACTCAATACTGCCAATAGTCCGAGTACTCTGTTGTTTCCTCAGTATGTAAGCTAACCATCTGCCCGGCTTATTAGCATTGCAAAATGTATTATGTTTTGCAAATTGTAAATTAGTTGCTGCTTGTTCCGCTGTGAGCATTTGAAATTGGTCTTTCAAAAGTTTTATAATTCCTTGTAATTTTTCATCTGTTGGGTTTTTTATAAGCAACTGTTCTTTTTTCTTTATCTCTCCTTCCAATTCTAATCTTTTTCTTTGTCGATTTGATTTATGTTTAGAGTTCATATGGATCAGTACCCCCGCATATATGCCTTACTCGCATCCCAAACAATTTCAATAGGGGTACCCTTATTCAAGTTCATTTCAAAACATTCCTTCATTTGTTTTTTAAGTTCATTTACATTCTTTTCATATCTAAACAAGTTTTCATTTACTCTCCACGATCTTCTCTCATTCTTTCCCATTTCTATTTCTATCCATACCAGGCTATGGACAGTTAAAGTCCTTGGAAATATCTTTGTTTTCTTTGTTTTGAAAAGTAAGTCAGCCGTAAGTAGAATAAAATCAATCCTAGAGAAGGATCTATGCCTGTCTGAGAAAAAAGTAAAGTCCAGTTCTTTTGGGTTGTGCACTCTCCATATGTCTTTCAATTCCAAATCTTTTTTCATATCAAAAAAGATCTGTGGTAATTTAACACATGACTTTGCCAAACTCTTTTTATCTTTTTTGGGATCTATTACTCCATTCCAATCTCCCATAAGTAAAATAGATCTGTAGTCCCATTGTAATATTTTAGAGTACAATAGTTTATAAAAATTTTCTTGTTGCTGATTAGGAGCATAAATTCCAATCACGAAAACTGGACCATTATCTGTAGAAAGTTCAATTGCTATATATCTTCCACAGTCATCTGCTTCTAAAATTTTTGCTGGCAATCTTTTATTTATATAAATCACTAGACCATTCTTTTTCTCCGAATTTGAGGCTATAAACTGTGCTCCTAATCTAGTATTTATCAAATATTTTTGATCTTGTATTCTAATATGAGTTTCTTGTAGGCAAATAACATCATTGTTAAATTGTCTCAGATAATGAAATATCTTCCTTCTTTTCTGTGGTGAATTCAACCCATTCACATTCCAAGATAAAAACTTAATTATCATTTGCAGTCTCTTGAAGCATTAAGAGCATTTGCTGAAGTTTCTGTTCCAGACTGGTAGTCTTCGGCTTAGCTCCTCCCATAGCTTCGGATTTTTGTGCTTTACCATTGACCCCTTCTTATCTTGTGATAGCTTAGATCTCTGCTGTTGTTGTTTCTCTAGAATTTGTATATAAGCTGCTCGAGTTATATGCTGGTCTTTAGCTTTATACAACATCAACTCGAGATCCACTGCCACTTCTCTTGTACTTTTGGGTGGTGCGCCTAAAGCCTCTAAAGGAAGATCCAGCAAAGGCTCATCCAAAAAACCCCCTGTTGCTCCTTGAGTTCCCATTGCCTCCACCTCCATCTGTTTATGCTGGTCTTCAAGCTCTTGTTCAAATTGCTTCTTTTCTCACCCTCCTCTATACCTAACACTGAGGATGTACGTGGAGATGTTGTGTCAGTTTTAAGAACATTGAAGTAAAAATCTGCTGCTTTTTCAACAGTATTTAATCGATATCTCTCTCCTTGATACCTCAATATTATGCCAACTGGAGCATCCCATCTGAATTGAATTTGTTGTTTCTTTAATTCAGTCACCAAAAATCCAAAGTCCTTTCTATCTCTTAGCATCTTAGGTGGCAACTCTTTGTAAATCCCAATCTCCCTTCCATCCACTTGAATAGTAGAAACAAAAGACTTTTGCAAGATGTCATTTCTTATTCTTCTATCTGTAAAGTAGATCACCACATCTCTAGGCAATTGCCTTTCCCTTGCCACCCAAGAATTCACTCTGTAGACCTTGTCCATTTTGCACAAAATCTCCTCAGGGCTAACCTTTAGCATCACAGCCAGGGCATCAGCACAAACCCTTCTGAAATCTTCTCTGTTATTTTCTTTTATCCCTCTCAGTCTTACAGCAAACTCCATGAATCTAAATTGCATCATTGTCACTTCATTTTCAATCCTTTGCGTTTTATTGTCAACATTAGAAATTTTATAATCAGCTTCCTTCATTTTAGAATCTACTTCTGAAGTAAGTTCTTCCACTTTTTTATCAATCTGGACAACTACTTCTGACAAGCCAGTTACAACTGTCAGTATGTCATGCTTCATCTTGTCATACTTTTCTTTTTTTTTTATTGAAAAAGTTTTCGAATACAAGTTTTCCCCCTTCCCCCCCTCTTCCCTAACCCCCCCTCACCACCCATCCCCCCCTGTGACTTCTTCACAACAATAGGCTATTTCATAACTAATTACATACATAATATCTTTCCTTTCCCTTACTCCCTCCTCAGAATACTGACCCTTAGCATATTATTCTTATAACTCCCATTTTTACGATAATCTGCCCTTTTTCTCCTCCCCTAAACTTATAGTGTATTATTACAATTTAACATTTAATCTTCTATATATATATTAATATAACATTTTAAAGCGGCCTTCTCCCTACATCCAAATTTAACATTTATTCAGTTCTATCCAATTCCTCCACTCCCCTAAATATATGACTTAAAGATCCTTTTTCTTAGACTAATCAATCAGTAAACTAACCTATTTCAACCCTTCAATTCCTACAAAATCATGCAATACAATTCTAAATATAATCCACTGCCCACTTTACTAAGATATACACATATCTATATATGCATTCCATTTTGTAAAAAGAAAAAAGACAATAACTTTAAATTTATAATCCATATAATATCTTCTTTGGTGTCTTTCCACTGGATTGTTAAATCCATCACCCATAATAGGGTAAAATAACATGCTGGTGCAACAGTTTGTTCAAAATCTTCAATCATCTTCTGCCCCCATCAGTAGTAGATATCCTCGTATATATATAAAAGTAAAAACAACCACCCGAGTGACATTATAATTATATCCATATAGTTATAGTTGTGGTGTTCATCAGGATTGTTGATTCCCATCCTCCTAATGGATAACATCCAGATCTTCTGCATGCCCCAGCATAACTCTCCTGCCTTGTAACTCAAAATAATTATAATATATTTACCAGTAAAAGAAATCCAGAGTAGATAATTCAAATCCAACAAGGTAAGGCTCTTTTCACATCCCAAAATCACGGCATTACAGAGATCTGCCACAATCCTCAGGATAGTATTAAACAATTGTTCGCCTCCACTATCTTGTCATACTTTTCTTGAACCACCTCTTTAATTTCCTGTTGAGATTTTTCAAATTTCTGGTCTAAAACTTCATTTTGGTTCATCAGAGCCTCAGCAATAAATTCCTTCAAGTCTTTAAAACCAGTCTCCTGTGCTTGGCTCTGAGTCTGCAAACTTAATGGTTGCTCTTGTGGCTTGTGGGTGGGGGATCTCCCCCCTGCAGCTTTAGCAGCTTGCTTTGTCTGCTTTGAAGCCATTCTGCCACGCAATCTGATTCATTCTAAGAAGGAAGCCCTCCCTCCCTTTTCACCACAGAATCCTCTCAGAAATTTCCCCAGCTTTAATCAAGTCTCTAAGGTAGAAGGAACAGCTCAAAATCACTTTAAAAAAAAAAACTTTTCCCTTTCTTCTAGCTGTTGCTTTAGATACTTTGTAACGTATTAAATCACTCAGGCAAATCCACTTTCGCTTTCAGCTTTTTTTCCTATCGCTGAAGCCGGACGCCATTTTAGCAAACTTTCACTTTTTCTCCATTCTTAAATTCAGTCACAGGGCTAATAATACTTGCAGTTTTAGGTTTCAAGTCCAGATTCCACCCTGTTTATTTTTGATGAGAATCAAAATGGATGCAGAGTTGTCCCCGGAGTCCGGAGCCTCAGCGAGCTGGATAGGGAGCCTCACCCTGTTTCCTCCCCAGAAGCAAAAAAACCACTCTGGGGACTTTGCAGGGGGCTCTACCTGGTCTCGCCGGCTCTCCTCCTGTTTCCTCAAGAATGTGGAGTTTTTCAAGCCGCCTCTCAGCTGTAGAGGCAGCTCTTTACGGGCAGCGGGGCTGGCGGTCTTAAAGAGACTGTCTAACAACGACGGCGGCACCAACCGGAAGAGTTTTGAGATTATTCAAGATTGATTATTTTCTGGGAGTTATTGATGACTTTTAACTTTATCACTTTCTTTTTTTAAAAAAAAAATTTTTTATTATAGACAAACATACACATACAAATATAAACATTTAAACAAACTAAACATAAACTAACTATACAGTGAAATCAAGTCATCAAGCTTGAACTTTGAAAATAGAGCTACTTCGGTAATTATATATCAATATATCTGTACATATTATTTTTCATCATATATCAGTATTTATATAGCGATATTTCATTTTATTTCCTTGTTTTGGTAACATTGGGTGGTATTTCTTTATTTCGTGTTCTTTTTATCTAGCCAATTGTACCATTTTTGCCAAATTAAATAATAGTCTGAGTCTTCTTTTCCCTGTATTTCTTTGGTCAGTTTGTCCATTTCCGCACATTCCATTATTTTTTGTATTATTTTTTCTTCTGGTGGCGTAACTTCCAATTTCCACATTTGTGCGAAAACGATTCTGGCAGCGGTTAGGATGTGTATTATTAAGTATTGTGTCTCTTTTTTATAGTCCTTAGTCAATAGTCCTAATAGGTATGTTTCCGGTCTGAGGGGCACTTTTTGGGTGGTGATTTCTTCCAGCTGACTTTGAATTGTTTTCCAAAATTTTTTGGCTTTCGGGCATAACCACCACATGTGGTAATAGGTCCCCTTCTGTATTTTACATTTCCAGCAATTCTGGTTGGTGTTGGGAAACATCCTTGCCAACCGTGCAGGGGGGAGATGCCACCTATAAAACATCTTGTATGTATTTTCTTTGTAGGGCACGGATATTGTCAGTTTAGTGTTTACTTTCCACATTTTTTCCCACTTTTCTAAGTTAATATTATATCCAAAAATTTTTGCCCAACTAATCATGTTTTCCTTCACCACTTCTTCTTCCAGTTTGTATTTAAGCAAATAATTATATATTTTAGTTATCAATTTGTCATTTGATTGTATTATGATTTTATCTAATTCATTCCTTTCTTTTTGGATTCCAAATTTTTTCATATCACTTTTATATCTTGATTTTATCTGTAAATACGTCCACCAATCAATGTCCGTGCCCTGTTGTCTCAATTCCTCTGTTGTTTTTATATCTCCCTCTGTATTCAACAGTTCGTCATAGGTTTTCATCTTGCCTATATCCATTGTGTTCGGGTAAATTTGGGCCTCCATGTTGATAGCCATCTTGGGATTTTATCGTAGTGTTTTCTCCTTATTTCAGTCCAAATTTTTGCCAATGCTCCTCTGATATAATGTCTCCTAAAATGATCATGTTGTCTGGGCTTTTCCTCCCATAAAAATGTGTGCCAGCCTTTGGACAGATCAAATCCTTCTAGTGCTAATGTTCGTTTATCTTCAAGCGTCATCCAATCTTTAATCCACGTTAAGGCTGTTGCTGTGTAATACGTTTGCCAGTCTGGTAATCCCAGGCCACCCCTTTCTTTGGTGTCTTGCAGGTGTTTCAGTTTAATCCTGGCTCTTTTTCCCTGCCATATATACTTTGATGTCATTTTATCCAGATCTTTGAAATATGATTTTCCTGGGTTTATCGGTATTGTTCTAAATAAATATAACATTTTTGGTAAGATAGTCATTTTAATTGAAGCAATTTTGCCTAATAGTGATAGTTTCAATTTACTCCATGCCTCTAAGTCCTTCTGAATTTGTTTAGCCAATTTAATATAGTTGTCTTCTTTAAGGGATGATGCTTTATTGGTGAGCCAAATTCCTAAATATTTTATTTTTGTTGTTGTTTGTATTCCTAATGTCTCTTCCAATTCTTTCTCCTGGGTTTGTGTCAAATTTTTAGTTAGTAGTTTTGTTTTTTGTCTATTAATTTTCAAACCCGCCACTTCGCCATATTGTTCTATCCTGCTTAGTAAATTCAGTCCTGATTGTTTTGATCGTTCTAAAATAAATACTACGTTGTCGGCGAATGCTTGTAACTTATATTCCTGGTTTTTGGTTCTTAGTCCTTTTATTTCATTGTCATTCCTAATTTCATTCAACAGGGGTTCCAATGCTAGCATATATAGTATAGGAGAGAGAGGACATCCTTGTCTCACTCCCTTGGATATTTTAAATTGGTCTGTTGTCTCTCCGTTTATCCATATTTTTGCAATTTGATCTGAATATATTGTTTTAATCATATTTAAAAATTTCTCGCCAGTTCCCATTTTTTCTAGTTGCAATGTTAGGAATCCCCAGTTGAGATTGTCGAACGCTTTCTGTGCGTCGAGGAAGAGTAAAGCCATTTTTTCATCTGATTTTTGTTCATAATATTCCAGGATATTGACTATTGTTCTTGTGTTCTTATTGATTTGCCTGTTTGGAATAAATCCATTTTGGTCTGGATGGATATAATTCACAATAATTGTCTTCATTCTCTGGGCCATGATTGATGTAAATAGTTTATAGTCTGCGTTTAGGAGTGATATGGGTCTGTAGTTTTTGGTTTGAGTGGGGTCTGAGTCTTCTTTAGGTATCAATGTAATGATTGCCTCTATCCATGATTTAGGAATTTTGGCTTCTAAAATTGCTTCATTCAGGACTTGTAGTAAAATGTCATCAATCAGCTGGTGTTCAATTTTGTAAAATTCCGCCGGGATACTGTCTGGACCTGGTGTTTTATTGTTGTTCTGCTTCTTCTTCGCTTCAATTAATTCTGACATCGATATTGGTCTGTTCAAGAGTTCTCTTTGAGATTCCTTTATTTCTTGAATGTTGGCTTTATTTATATACTCTTTAACTTTTTCCAATTGGATTGGAAGAAAAGGAGGCTAGAGAAAGGGAGAAGATGGAAAGAGAAGGGGCTAGGGGGAAGACACAAATAGTAACAAGAAACACAAGTAGACTTCAACTAATAAAGAAAAACTAAGGGCAATGGGACGAGAGTTGAAATTAATCTCAATTAATATAAACGGCCTTAACCTACCAACCAAAAGAACACATACTTTCAAAAAACTCCCAAAATTAGACACAGACATTATCAATTTACAAGAAGTACATATTAAAAAACAACATAAACAATTACTAGAAAACAGAAAACTTGGATCATTATTTACCTCACTATCAGATCAAAAAAAAAGAGGTATCGCAATATATATTAAAAACCATATTCAGGCAAAACCAATTTACACAGATGGAGACGGCAGGATATTAATGATAGACATTAAGACGGAGACCCAAAATATGTTACTGGTATCAATATACGCCCCGAATGGGAACCAAAAAGAATACTTTAAAAAGATACATGATAAAATAAAAGAATTAGACTACGAACATATATGTATAATAGGGGATTATAATGCAATCGTAGATATGGACAATGATTACCAGAGTAACAAAAAAAACAAATCTAGGAAAAAGACATTACCTGACACTTTTAAGGATATGATTCAAGAGTTACAACTGAAAGATGCTTGGAGAGAATTAAATAAAACCAAAAAACAATATACATATTACTCAAACCCCCATCAGTCCTGGTCCAGATTAGATATGGCCTGGATGACCGCAGAATTAAGAGAAAACATCAAAGAAATTGAAATTACACCGAATGTATGGGCTGACCACAGCCCTATAACAATAGTCTGGAAAGGTCAGCAAAAAAGAGGAAGATGGATGATGGACAGAGAGATCATCAAAGATAAAGAATATATAGAGATGATAAAGAAAGAGATGGAGATATTTTTTCAAATAAACAAAAAGGAACATACAACATTGCAAATCCTATGGGATGCCACAAAAGCATATATAAGAGGACTAACAATTTCATTCAAGGCGAAGAAAAACAGAGAGAAACAGCAAAGAAGAAACAATTTACTGATTGAACTCGCAAAACAGGAAGCAGAATTACAGAACAGACCCGATAGGAAAGAGATCAAGGGAAAAATAAACCTTATCAAACATGAAATAAACCTAATAACAACAACAGAAATAGCTAGGAAAATCAAAATTGCAAAACAAAACCAATTTGAATTTGCAAATAAAACAGGACGTTGGCTGGCCTACAAACTAAAGAAAGAAAAGGAAAAAAGACTAATACACCAACTACAAGACGAACAAGGGCAACTGCAGCATATGAATGAGGAAAAAATTAACTTTATCACTTTCTAGAGACCCATAAAGAAGTTTAATCTTATGCGTAAGGAACAAAGGGAGCAGATGGCAATCAAGATTTCATAAAAAATGAATGGGGCTTGGAAAAAAAGTCAGGAATGAATGATATTGGCAGAAAAATATCATTTTATACTTTGGGAAGATTCCTTTTTAGCATAGAGAAACCAAGTGAATTATTGTAGCATCTATTTAAGAAGATTAAAATAGAAGACACTAATTACTGATTCATCTTGTTTAGCAATCTGTCTTTAAGAGTAATCAGACAAGCAGTCTTGAGAAACTCAAATATAGCAGTGTACAGTGGAATCCACCAGTTCTCAGGACTGATCTGATAGATAGGTAGGTAGGTAGATAGGTAGGTAGGTAGGTAGATAGATAGATAGATAGATAGATAGATAGATAGATGACTAAACTTTGAAGATAAACCAAAAAATGAACTCTGGGGAAAGAATCCCTAGTTAAAAGGAAATGTTTTATGGAATCCAGCCTGTGTCGTTATACAAGTAGTCCTCAACTTACAACCACAATTGAGCCCAAAATTTATGTTGCTAAGTGAGACATTTGTTAAGTGATTTTTGCCCCATTTTACAACCTTTCTTGCCACAGTCATTGGCATTGCATGAATCATTGCAGTTGTTAAATTAGTCACATGTTTGCTAAGTCTTCCCCGTTGACTTTGCTTGTCAGAAGGTCACAAAAGATGAACACGAGACCCTAAGACACTGCAATCATCATAAATATGAGTCAATTGCCAAGGGTCTGAATTTTGATCACATGACCATGGGGATGTTGCAATGGTCATAAGTGTGAAAAACAGTCATAAATCACCTTCTTCAGTACCATTGTAACTTTGAACAGTTATTAAATGTATTGTTGTAATTGAGGACTAGCTGTGTACAGTTCAATGCACTTTCAGATCCAGACAATGGGTTAATTCCACAACCATGTTAAAGCATGTTATCCTCTTAGGTCTGAAGGAGCATGTAAGAATTAGAATAATAGCAAATATTTCAAAGGGGAGGAAAAAATAGTTATACTGGAAGAAATAATAGGACTATCAGTCAGTAACTGCTTCTTTGAATGCTTGTAAACTCATGTCTGGGACATCAGTGATATTGTCTTCTGTCAGCCTCTCTTTTTCCGTTGCCTTTCATTTTTTCCAAGCAACAAGGACTTGCTTTCACATTGTGTGCCCCAAATATTTCAGGCATAGATTCATTATTAGGGCTTTCAGGAAGCAATCTGGTTTTATTTCATCTAATACAGAATGGTTTGTTCTTTCTGTGATTTAAGGTATTTGCAACAATTTTCTTCAACATCATAATTCAAAAGAATAGATTTTTCTTCATTCAGCCTTTCTGAGGGTCCTGCTTTCACAGTCATGGGTTACAAATGGGAAAACCATCACCATAACATACCAATGTTGAGCTTCCGGCGGCTCCGTAGGACATTGAGGACGCTCCCTGGGTGAGCGCTAGCCCTGCGACTTTGTTAGCCACTAGAACAGCAAAAAATCAGCTGTCTAGCGGCGAAGAACCTTCCCCCCCAGGAGAAGAGGGGGAAGCGAGCAGCCAGGTGCAGGGTAGAGCTCCATAAGAGCCCTAGAATTAATTCTGGGGCTCGAAAGGTGTGAGCTCCCCAAGAACCTGGGAAAGCTCCAAAGCCGGGATGCCTCTGCCAGAAGGCAGAGCAAAACGCCACGTCCGCCCCTGCTACCAATTGATACACAGAGAAAATTGAAGCAGGCAGAACAAAAACAGGAGACTACATAATTGCAAGTACTTATACTTTAATTACTTTGAACATCGCTTCTTTTCGAGCCTATAAGAGCGGAGCTGGAGTGGAAAGGGAGGGGAAGATGGCGCTGGCTCGTTAAGACAAAGAGACGAAAGTGAAAGTTAAGAAGAAAGTTGTTACAGGCTTGTTAACTCATTAATGCCTATCAGTTAACAACTCCGCTTAAAACTTTTTGGATTTAACCTTATATCTTGGATTTTGGGAATCAAAATTTAAAGATTTTAAAGACTCTCTGATTTTTCCTTGCTGGCTATAAGAACTGTTTCTGAGACTGTGTAATTTTAAAATGGCTTCAAAGCAGACAAAATTGGTGTTGCCTAAAGCAGGGAGTGCGGGAAGTTTCCCAGCTCAAACTAGCAAGTTGCAAACTTTATTGCCTCCGGCAGATACACAAGCTCAATTACAACCACAATTACAACCACAAGCACAAATGTTAACACTTGAGATGTTTCAGGAAGCCATGAAAGAAATTAAAGAAGGTTTTAAAGAGGACATTGCATTTGCATTTAAAAGAGTCTCAGATCAAATGGAAGAAATGAAGGACATAATTAAGACAAGAAATCAACACATAAGGGAAGATATAGTTTTTGCACTCCAGGGACTGGCAAAACATGTTAGTCATGTAGAAGATAGAATTGATGAGGTTGTTCAAGCCAATGAGATTTTAGATGGTAAAGTTGAGGAATCACAAACTAAGATTGATAAAGCAGAAGCTGAAATGTTGTTGACACAATATAAGATGATGGAATTTGCCATGAGAATAAGAGGCTTGAAAGAAAATCCGAAGGAAAATTTGAAAGAGATCTTTGAAGATGCTCTGGCACAGTTTATAGGAGTGCCCAGAGGTGAACTTGAATGGCAAATGGACCGGATCTATTGTGTTAACTCATGGGTAGCTAGACAAAGGAAACTACCAAGAGATGTTGTGATTTACTTTGTCACTAGAAGGATTAGAAATGAGATTTTACAAGCTGCCTATAAAAATAAGTTGCAAGTGGCAGGACAAGAAGTTGCAGTATTTAAAGAAATACCACCCAAAATGCTGAAATCCAAGAAAGGGTATGCTTTTCTGGAAGATGAGCTGAGGAATCGACAGGTACAATACAGATGGGAAGTCCCAGTTGGATTATCGGTGGACTATGCAGGAGAGCGATATCGTCTCAATACAATATGCAAAGTAAGAGATTTTTATAGTAACATACTAAAGGCTGGACAACCACCAGTGCCAGGAGGTAAAAAAGTAAGAGAGGCAACAGAGGGAAGGAAAGAGGATCTTCAGAAGCAATTGGAAGGCGGAGCTATGAGTATGCAGGAGGAGGTACTGCAACTTTCAAGTGCTGTCCAAGCATGGGATATAGTTGAAAAACAAGAAGAAGGCAAAGACCAAAGACAAACCAGAGCAGC
Source organism: Arizona elegans (assembly GCA_022577455.1). Taxonomy (NCBI): domain Eukaryota; kingdom Metazoa; phylum Chordata; class Lepidosauria; order Squamata; family Colubridae; genus Arizona; species Arizona elegans. Next base: position 51,867,148 of record JAKOOJ010000006.1, on the reverse strand, counting down.
TACTAAACGTAAAGTTGAAGAGTTAAAAAGTTACAAGAGCAGGCTTTATCACAAGAAGTGAATATTGGTGCAGAAGCTGTGGAAGGGGCGAGACCCAAAAGAAAATTCCAAGAGGATTATCAAGCGGTTCTCACCAAGCTTCGAGAGTCTGAGGATGCCTTCTAGGTTCTTAATCTGGAATGTAAATGGTTTAAACTCACCACAAAAAAGGAAGAAAATATTTCACCACTTGAGACAATTTAAAAATGAAATAATATGCCTGCAGGAAACACAAATAAGGACAATTGATCAAAAATATTTAATAAATACAAAATTGGGAACACATTTTGTTGCATCAGCCCCGGAAAAAAAGAATGGAATAGTGATTTACTTGAAAAGAGATTTGATGGCTAAATTAGTTGAGGCAGATCAACAAGGAAGATTTCTGGCAATTGAGATAATGATAGAAGGAAAGAAAACACTTTTATTGGGGATATATGCTCCCAACCAACAGCAAGAGAAATTTTATAAGTTGATACATACAAAATTATTACATTGGGATTATAATTCATGTATATTGATGGGAGATTGGAACGGAGTGTTAGACCCTAGTATTGATAAGAAAAGAATAGTACAATCTACCAAATTGCGATCCAGACTGCCTAAGACTTTTTTTTATATGATGGAGGATATGGAATTAAGAGACATTTGGCGTGAACGGAACTATAGAGAACAAGATTTTACATTTTTTTCAGATAGACATCAATCCTTTTCAAGAATTGATTTTATATTAATTACAAATGATTTTTTTTTTCCAGGGTAAAGAAGATAAAGATTTGTCCCAGAATTTTAACTGATCATAGTCCAGTTTGGATGGAACTAGAGTGTGGGGAAAGAGCTAGGAGATCTTGGCAGTTAAATGAAAACCTTTTCAGATATGAGAAAAATGTAATAGAATGTAAAAAACTAATGAAGGAATTTTTTGTTTTTAATATGAACAAGGGAACATCTATGGATATGGTATGGGATGCTAGTAAAGCATATATGAGAGGAGTTTTGATAAATATGAATAATGCTTATAGGCATAGACAAGTGGAGAAAAGGAGGGAATTAGAAGAAGAGATTAAGAAAAAAGAAAGGGTGTTAATTGATAACCCAGGGGATAAGAAAATCAAAGAAGAGATCAGTTTATTATGTGGGCAATTTAATATGATGCTTTCAGACCAAGTGGCAACCAATCTACAATATGCTAAACATAATACTTTTTGTAATGCAAATAAACCAGGTAGATGGTTGGCATACATGCTGAGGAAAGAACAAAAATCTCGTACCATAGAGAAAATAGAGTAAAAAGGTAAAGAGGTGTATCACCAAAATATGATTAAAAAAGCATTTTTAGAATTTTATGCAAGCCTGTATACTGCAGACAAAATACAAGGTGCAGAGGTAGAGATATATCTGGATAGACAGAATATTCCAATAGTTACAGAGGAACAAAGAGAACGGTTAAACAAATTAATAACAGAGGAGGAGATCCTCTCAGCAATTAAACTGTTAAAAACTGGTAAGGCTCCTGGCACGGATGGATTAACAGCTGTGTATTATAAATATTTACAACTGGAGATGGTTCTACCTCTTAAAGAATTATTTACTAGAATTCAGCTGGGTTAAGGGGTACCACCTTCATGGAAAACAGCTTTTATTTCGTTAATTCCAAAAGAAGATCAAGATTTGACACAACCCAAAAATTATAGACCCATATCCTTATTGAATACAGATTATAAAATATTTGCTAAGATATTGGCAAATAGGTTAATGCTAGTAATGCAAAAAATGATTCATGCTGACCAAACTGGTTTTATACAAGGTAGACAAATCAAAAATAATGTAAGACAAATTGTTGACAAATTGGAATATTTGGAAAGGTGTTAGGGTGTGTGTAAAAAGTATTCGTTGCTTGTACAACGAGCAGAGCAGAAACACACAGGGAAGGAGATAAACGTGCAGCTCGTGTGAGAAAAATATTTTATATACAAGATAATAAGCAGTCTCGGTGTAGGTAAAACAGTCCAAGGTCATAAACAGTAAATCAGTCCAGTAAGTATCTTCCCTTACCAAAGCAAACAGACTTTAGTAACTCTTGGTATACAGTACCATATAACAATCCAGTCTAACACCAATCAGCAGCAAAACGCAGGAAGCAACAGGAACAGGAACATTCAGGAACAAAGAACACTTCTCTGCGCTGCTTATTTATGCACTGTAGCCTAATTACAGTATTCAGCAAACCCTGATTACGTGGCTCAGTTGTTTCTTAAAGAAACAGATATATTGCCTGACCAACAAATTAGGAGTAAGCTACAAGCTGAACCTAACAAAAGGAATAACCAAATCCCTGTGGTGCTTATATTTCTGGATGCGGAAAAAGCTTTTGATCGATTAGATTGGCAATTTTTATTGAGAGTGGTTAATAGGATGCAATTTGGGAATTGCTTTATGCAGTCCATAAAAGCAATATATCAGGAACAGACAGCTCAGATAATTATTAATGGCAGTTTGACAGAAACTTTTAAAATTGAAAAAGGTACGAGGCAGGGATGTCCCTTATCGCCATTATTATTTATATTAACTTTGGAGTTGCTGTTAAACAAAATATGTAATATAGATGAGATAAAGGGAATCATAGTTAGAGACTATGAATATAAGATACGGGCATTTGCAGATGATTTGGTTATGACCTTAACTCATCCAGTGGAATCAGCAAAGGTTTTGATTGATATAATAAAACAGTATGGTCAAGTATCTGGGTTTAAGATAAACATTGGAAAAACAAAGATGATAGTTAAAAATATGACCGCTAATCAAAAAGAGGAGTTACAAAGGGTAATGGGATGTGAAATAGTTAAAAAAGTCAAGTACTTAGGAGTTTATATTGCATCTTCTAATGGTAAATTGTATAAGTATAATTATGAACTGATATGGCATAAAATACAAGCTGAAATGGATAAATGGAAAAAATTACAACTGTCCTTGTTGGGTAGAATAGCAGTTATAAAAATGAATGTTTTACCTAGGTTTTTATTCCTCTTTCAAATGATACCAATACTAAAAAAGGATGCCAACCTGGAAGAATGGCAGAAAGGTATTAATAAGTTCATATGGCAAGGTAAGAAACCAAGGATAAAATTGAAAATAATGCAGGACATACGAGAAAGAGGAGGATTGAAAATGCCAAATTTAAAATTGTACTATGAAGCAGCTGTTTTATCAGCAATTGGTGATTGGATTAATTTAACAAATGGAAGAATATTGAATATTGAAGGGCATGACCTGGTCTATGGCTGGCATGCTTATTTAGTGTATGAAAAAAGGGTGGATAGAGCATTTAAGAGTCATATACTGAGAAATGCTTTATTGCGTGTCTGGAAGAAATATCAATATAAGTTAAATGAAAACATACCTATATGGACAGCACCCAGGTACGCAATAGAGAATACGAGTATAGAAAGTAGACAGGATGTAATTATGTATAAAGATATTCTCATTATGGAGGGAGGTATATTAAAATTAAAATATGTGAATGTGTTGAAAGAGGAGAAAATAATTTAAACATGGTTTCAATATGTACAATTACAAGCCAGATGGAGAAAAGACCAGAAAACTGGTGTTATACAAAATGATGAAAATTTAATTAAACAAATTAGAGACCAAAGCCCAATGCACATAAAAAGATTGTATAATATATTGATAGAGATGGACTCGGAAACAGAGCTAGTTAAGGACTGTATGATAAAATGGGCGCAGAATTTTGAACAGCTAATAATGATGGAAACGTGGGAGAAAATATGGGTGACAAATGTGAAATTTACCAAAGCGCAAAATTTAACGGAGAACTTTTATAAAATGTTTTATAGATGGCATCTAGACCCAAAAAAGCGATCTCGTATGTATCCGAATGTACAACCAAAATGTTGGAGATGTAATTGTGAGGATGCCACATTTGGTGGACATGTAAAAAGGTTAAAGCGTTTTGGATAAAAATTTGGTGGATTTTACAAAATATTCTTAAAAAGAGGTTGAAATTTACACCACAGCTGTTTCTGCTGGGTATAGTTACAGATTGTACAGTCACAGAGACTAAATTGATTTTGAATTTAATAACTGCAGCAAGACTGTTGGTGGCACTATATTGGAAGAAGCAAGACTTACCTACAATCCAAGAGTGGACAATGAAAGTTACAAATCTAGCGGAAATGGCAAAAATCTCAGCGTACTTGAAGGATCATTCAAATGAAAGATATTTAAGAGACTGGAGAAGATGGATAGATTATATTCAAAATAAATACCAGAATAAGAAATTGCAGATAGGTTATGAATGATTATATAGATATTTGGTGTGTCTTTAAGTAATAAAGCTAGGCGGGTAATTAGGGAATTGAAGGAACAAGAGATGTGGAATGTCATAATTGTTTAGACTAGGATTGATTATGATTGTTGAAGTTTATACCCTGTAATTTGCTCTGGGAAGAGGAGGGGGGTGGGGGGAGGTTGAGGTAGGGAAGGGGGAGGAAAATATGTAAACTTTTTGTAAAACTTTTCAATAAAAAAAAACATACCAATGTTGTCAGTGATATCTCTGTTCTTTAATGTTTTGTCTAGCTCTGTTAAAGTGAATTTCTCATGTAGCAGACATCTCTTTATTTTATGGCTATAGAAACTATGTGAAATTTTGATCATAAGAAGATCAAGCCAGTTACTGTACTACTTCAACTTGGGTTGGTTTTGGGTATAAGTGTGTGTGTTAATACTGAGTATCAGACTGTCTTTTTCAAACCCTTCTATAACCTTCAAGAAGTACGGTAATTCAGATTGGCACCATTCATATATTTATGATTGTTAATGTTTCTCCCAGCAATTTTAATTCGATTTCTTCTAGTCCAGCAAACAATCTTGGAATACAATTGTCCTCATTTTAAGCCATTACTATTATTATTCATTAAGTTTCTTTGCCAACCATTTTGTTTTGAAACTTCCCTTTAGCTCTTCTATATTCTATTCTTGATGTTGCTTCCTACAACATCATACACAAATTCTTCAACTGGCAGGTGAGATGATGCAGTAAACACATGTTTTCTAACTGCAATCCACAATTCATTGTGTCTACACATGAAAAACATTATAGTATGTAATGGAAATTGTGAATTGAGCTTGTGAAAGGAATGTAAGCGTGGTAACCATCTATGACCGGATCGAGATTTTTGCTCTTGAAAGTTATGTTTTTATGTTTAAATTTGGAAAAAATAAATAAAAAATATTTACAAAAAAAAAAAAAAAAACATTATAGTAAGTAAAGCAACAACAAACATTAAAAAACTAAAAATACTTTATTGCTTTTTCCAATTTTCATCTGATACTAATTATCTGATCTAAGATGGCTTTACCCTTCCATATGCAGCATTTACATCTTGCAGTTCTTATTCCATTATATAGTGATTGAAAACAGCCACCCCTGGCCAATTTTGTCACAGTGCAAAGGTCTTATGGGAATGCTGTTTGTTTACCATTAATAGAACAGGATTTAGAGACTGAGACAATTTATCCCTACTACTTCCATCTTCTTTTTGTTGGAAGTGGTGCACATAAACATCACCATGTCAATGTAGAGCGTTATGTAGCTACCATTCTTCATTATTCATTCAAATTTCAGAAAATAACAGGCAGTATATTTCAACATCCTTACTATAAACAAATCAAACACCACAAAACATCAAGTACATGTTCATAAAGACATCCATTTGAAACAACATGTTATTACTGTTTCTGTTCTTCTGGTTAGAAATAAGGGAAGATAATAGAAAGTTGACATTAGTTCCTTGTCATTTGTTAATTCCTGCAAAAGTACAGGTTGAGAAACAGATTAGGTGGAAAGGAAGAGTTGCCAGGTGCCAATTTTATTTACTGCATTAATTAATTAGCAATCCCTTTTGATTAGCTAACTTCCTTAAACAATGTTAAGGAATGTAAAGTTGTGTGCATTATAAAGTTTAACTTTCCTAACATTTAAAAATATGTCCAATTTGAAGCAATCTGTACAGACTCAATGCTTTTTATCTTCACACATTTATCAATTATCTGTAGCTTAGTAGCAGAAGAAAACAGCTATATGGCTAGAGAAAAATCTCAGGAGAAGCAATTCATCTTGTGTATTTGCTATTTTACCCTAGATTGAATTAGTTTCTGCTGTGGAAATCATCACATAATAAGGCCTATGGAGAGAATCACCTGCACTCCTAGGAAAGCTTGGGAAGGCCACAGGGGGCAAATGATTCACTGCATCAAAAGAGGGAATTGGCACCATTTAAATAAGGACACTTCCCCACCCACTTCCCCACCCATGAGCAACAAAAGAAGGAGGCTTTGTATTCATTGGTTGGGATTTCTTGTAGGAATATGTCTCTCTGTATTTTAAAAAAACTCTCACACAGCATAGGCCTGACATGAGAGATACTACCGTGTTTCCGTGAAAATACGACCCATCCTGAAAACAAGCCCTCACCCGATTTTCATGCCTGCACCTAATATAAGTCCTACCCCAAAAATAAGCCTATCAAATGTACAAGATGACTGAAAGATATAGCTTGGCCCTTCATTTTTCTGAATTCTTTAAATATAAATTTAAATTTTTAATAAAATTTTTTAAAGTTGAATATAAAACTCACAGAAACTAATACAGAATAAGGAGAACAAAGAAACAAATCAAAAGAATTTGGGCCATTAGCAGATTTCACAATGAATAAACAAAGATGTTAATAATCAAGATCCAGATACAAAATCAAACCAAATTGAATAAAATGGACTTCCGGTTTGCTAGCCTTCGGCGACGATGGTGCCTTTTTAAGGACCGCCAGCCCCGCCGCCTTTAGAGCTGCTTCGCGATCGAGAAGCGGCTTGAAAACTCCGAAATCCAGAGGATTGAAGGAGGAGAGATAGCAGGGTACAGGTTGAGCCCCTGTAAGCCCCCAGGGAATTGCTTCTGGGGAGGAAACAGGCGCGGCTCCCTCCCAACCTGCTGAGACTCCGGGCGGCGTGGGACGATTCTGCCTTCAGCAGAACAAGCTGGCTGCAGCAAATGTTTAAAGTGAATGGAACCAACCTTAATAAGCAGCGGAAATACTAACTTGAACCCTGCAACTCGGAAATCGCAAGTATTAGTGCTTTGTTGACTTTTTAATTCAAGAGAAAATACGAGCGAGTGAAAGTGATTTGGGGAAAAAATATGGCGCCCAGCACTAGAGTTAATGAGCAAGCGAGAGTGGATTTGTGAAGTTGTCTTGCTTTGCTACAAAGTTACAAAGTTGCTACAAAGTTGCTTCGCTTGTAATAAAGAGAAACAAGAGAAGAGGGAAAAAAGAAAAACTCCTTTTTTAATATCTGACTCTGCTTTATTCCAGTTTTTATTTGATTAAACCTGGGGGGCTTTTTTAGAAGTCTCTGTGGAGGTGGAAAAGGAAAAGGGACTTTCCTCTTCAGAAAATCTAGCTTACGTGGCAGGATGGCCTCAAAGAAGCAGGAAGGAAAGACAGCGGGGGGGGAATCCCCCACACACAAACATGAAACGCAGCTTCCCCCTGCTCAAGAGATACAGACTCAGAAAAAAGATTTTGATTTTGAAAATTTAAAAGAATTTATTTCTAAAGCTTTGGATGATAAATTTCAAAAATCCCAACAGGAAATAGATGATAAACTTCAAAAATCTCAACAGGAAATTATGCAGGAAATTAATGAAATTAAAGATATGGTGAAACAGGATTATGGCAAGGTGACTAAAAAAATATCAGATGTGGCGTCTGGCCTTGCAGAATTTATTATTAAAGTTGATTCTAAAGTGGAAGAACTTAAATCAGAAGTCAATGTTAAGATGAACGATAATGACTATAAAATTTCTGATGTTGATGAGAAAATGCAAAGAGTTGAAAACGAAGTTGTTATGATGCAATTCAGGGCAATGGAATTTGCCATAAGGCTTCGAGGAATTGGAGAGGATGACAGACAGGATTTGAGACAGATTTGTGCTGAGGCTCTGGCAGTGATTTTAAAAATTAATCCTGACGTGGTTTTTTACAAAATAGATAAAATTTACAGAGTGAATTCTTCGGTGGCCAGACAAAGACAATTGCCTAGATATGTGGTCATATATTTTACGGATAGAGCAATAAGAAATGATATCCTGCAAAAATCCTTTCTTACTTCTGTGCAAGTGGGGGGCACACAAATAGGAGTTTACAAAGAACTACCACCTAAAATGTTGAAAGCCAGAAAAGATTTTGGCTTTCTTGTAAAAGAACTGCAAAAACAAGAGATACCATTTCGGTGGGATGCCCCAACTGGCATAATTTTGAAATACAAGGGAGAAAGACATCGTTTGAATACTGTGGAGAAGGCGGAGTATTTCTACACTACTATTTTTAAAGAAAGAACACCATCTCCACGTACATCTACAGTCCTGGAGATTAAGGAGAGTGATAAGAAGCAACTTCAACAAGAACCGCAAGAACAGTCTAAGCAGGTGGAGCTAGAGGAAACGCAGGGTGCTGAAGGAGGTTTCTTGGATGAGCCCTTGTTGGAATCTTCTCCAATCTTGGACCTGGTTCGGATGGTTGAAGTTAAGGATCAGCGCATAACTCGTGCAAAATCTAAGCAACTTAAAGAAAAGCAACAACAGGAAAGACAAGAAAAGGGAGCTAAGAGTGCTATACAAGAGACTGGAGCCATGGGGGGAGCGAGACCGAAGATTCCGGAAGATATTCGGTTATTCTGCTCTATGCTTCAGAAAGATAAAGATGACAATTAAGTGCTTATCTTGGAATGTGAATGGGTTGAATTCAGCACAGAAAAGAAAGAAATTATTTGCATACTTGAGACAATTTAATAATGATATAATTTGTTTACAGGAAATGCATATCAAAACTCAAGATCAAAAATATTTGATAAATTCTAAATTAGGAACACATTTTATATCTTCAACTTTGCAAAAAAAAGAACGGTGTGGTTATTTATGTAAACAAAAGATTAACAGCTAAAATTATAGAAGCAGATGAAGATGGTAGGTTTATAGCAATTGAATTGCTTACAGTAAATGGCCAAATTCTTCTGATTGGAATTTATGCTCCCAATCAACAACAGGACCATTTCTATAAAATGTTACATACTAAAATACTGCAATGGGACTATAGATCTATTCTAATTATGGGAGATTGGAATGGAGTAATTGATTCTAAACTAGATAAAAAGAGTTTGGCGAAATCTAGGATTAGATTACCACAGACCTTTTTTGATATGAAAGAAGACTTGGAATTAAAAGACATTTGGAGAATACATAATCCAAAAGAATTGGATTACACTTTTTTTTCTGATAGACATAGATCCTTCTCTAGGATTGACTTCATTTTGTTGTCAGACGATCTACTTGTTAAGACAAAAAGAACGAAGATTCTCCCAAGAACCTTGACCGACCATAGCCCCGTATGGATAGGAATTGAGATGGGCAAGACTGAGCAACGTTCTTGGAGAATAAATGAAAACTTGTTCAGATATGAAAAAAATATAATAGAACTTAAAAAGCACTTGAAAGAATTTTTTGAAATAAATTTGAATAAAGGTACCCCAATTGAAATTGTGTGGGATGCGAGCAAAGCTTATATGAGAGGGGTGCTCATTTATATGAACTCTAAACATAGAATGATTCGACAAAAGAAAAGATCTGAATTGGAAGTAGAAATAAAGAACAAAGAACAGCTACTTATCAAAAACCCAACAGATGAAAGAATACGTGGTGTTATAAAACTTTTGAAAGACCAATTTCAAATGCTTATGGCGGAACAAGTTGCAACAAACTTACAATATGCGAAGCATAATACATTTTGTAATGCCAATAAACTGGGCAGATGGTTGGCCTACACATTAAGGAAAAAGCAGAGTACACGGACTATTGATAGTATTGATATTGGAGGGAAAGAAATCTTTCAACAAAAACTAATTAAAGAAGCTTTTGTGGATTATTATACTAAACTATATGCTAAAGATGATGTGCAGAATGGACTTATAGAAAAATATTTAGATAATAAAAGAGTTACAAAAATTACTGACCAACAAAAGGAAAGAATGAATTATCCTATAACAGAAGAGGAGATAATAGTAGCAATTAAACAATTAAAAATAGCTAAAGCTCCTGGAACGGATGGCTTGACTGCAGTGTATTATAAAAATTTGCAAGCAGAAATGGTGGAACAACTTAGAGATCTGTTTTGTAATATTCAACAAGGGGGTAAAATACCCCCATCATGGTCAACAGCTTATATTTCTCTGATACCAAAAGAGCAAGCAGGTCCAAAAAACCCGGAGAATTATAGACCAATATCTCTTCTGAATACTGATTATAAAATTTATGCAAAAGTATTAGCCAACAGGTTGATGCCAGTAATTCAAAAGGTGATTCATGATGATCAAGCGGGATTCATCGAGGGTAGATATATGAAGGACAATGTAAGGCAAGTAATAGATTTATTGGAATATCTTGAGAAGAATAAACAGATCCCTGCGGTGCTGGTCTTCCTGGATGCAGAGAAGGCCTTTGATAGAGTGGATTGGAATTTTCTATTAAAGACTTTAAAAAAGATGGATTTTGGGGATCAATTTATACAGGCGGTCTCAGCAATTTGCCCAGAGCAAAAGGCACAGATTATTATTAATGGAAGTTTGACAACAGAATTTAAAATTGAAAAAGGAACAAGACAGGGATGTCCGCTGTCCCCATTGTTATTTATTTTAACACTAGAAGTCTTGTTAAATACAATACGGGACTCTAATATCTTGAAAGGTATAATGATAAGGCAAGAGGATTACAGAATAAAGGCATTTGCAGATGATCTGGTCGTTACCCTAACACAGCCAATGGAATCAATAATCCAGATGAAGGACATTATACAAGACTATGGTAAAGTCTCAGGTTTTAGATTGAATCAGAAAAAAACTAAGATGATAGTTAAAAATATGACACAAGATCGTAAACACGAGCTTGAAAGGAGGGCAGGTTTTGAGATTGTACCAAAGGTAAAATATCTAGGAGTTCAGGTTGCAGAATCAAACATGAAATTGTTTCAAAATAATTATGAGGTGTTGTGGCAAGAGGTGCAGAAAGATATGGAGACTTGGAAAAAACTGCAGCTGTCTTTACTTGGAAGAATAGCAGCAGTTAAGATGAACATTTTGCCAAGATTTCTTTTTTGTTTCAAATGATTCCGGTGCTTAAAAGTGATAAACAACTGAAAATCTGGCAAACTGGAGTGAATAAGTTTGTCTGGAACGAGAAAAAACCGAGAGTGAAATTGAAAATTATGCAAGATGTTCCAGAGAGGGGAGGTCTTAAACTTCCAAACCTACAGTTATATTATGAAGCAGCAGCTTTGACTTTAGCAAGTGATTGGTTTGGAAGGAAAAAGACTGGAATACTGAATATAGAAAGTTTTGATCTTGAATTTGGATGGCATGCTTACTTATTTTATGACAATAAAGTGGATAAAGTATTTAAAAGCCATATACTTAGAGACTCTTTGATGAGAGTTTGGAAGAAGCACCAATTCAAATGGGATTATAAAATACCGCTATGGCTGGATCTTGGTCATATTATGTGGAATACAAATATAATGTCACTCGGGGGGCAGTTATACAAAGAGGTTCTTTTTACAGATGCGGGCAGATGGCAGTTGAAGACATTACAGACACTGTTGGACGAAGGGATTAACTTAACTTGGTTACAATATAATCAATTACAATTGAGATGGAAAGAGGACCAAAAAATTGGTATTATGTTGCATGAGGAAGAATTGGTTAGACATATAAAAGAGAAAGGTCCAGTGCATATTAAAAGGCTTTATAATGTTTTGTTAGAAAGGGATTCAGAAACTGAATTGGTTAAAGATTGTATAATTAAGTGGGCACAAAATTTTGAGGAGCCAGTGATGTTGGAAACATGGGAAAAAATTTGGGTTCAGAATATTAAATTCACACAGTCGCAGAATTTGAGGGAAAATTTCTATAAAATGTTTTACAGATGGCATTTAGACCCCAAAAAATTGTCGTGTATGTACCCTAATGTTCCGCCAAAATGTTGGAGATGTGACTGTTTAGATGCTACATATTATCATGTTTGGTGGACCTGTAGGAAAGTTAAGGCTTTTTGGATAAAAATATGGTGGGTCATGCAGAATGTTTTGAAGAAAAAAATTCAATTTTCTCCACAATTGTTTTTATTGGGTATAGTTAAGGGTTTTACTTCGGGTGAAACAAAGTTGATATTGTATATGATAACAGCTGCGAGACTATTGATAGGTAAATATTGGAAGAATGAAGTTTTGCCCACGATCGAGGAATGGACTTTGAAGATGGCCAGTTTTGCAGAGATGGCGAAGATTTCAGCATATCTAAAAGATCGCTCACAAGAGACTTATGAATGGGAATGGAAAAAATGGATAGATTATGTTCAGAACAAATATCAAACTAGGAAGTATCAAATAGCTTTTATTTGAAAATGATATATTAAGATAGAAATATTTCAATGTAATGTAGATAAAAAAAATTATAAGGGGGAGGGAGGGGTTCAAGTTCTATATAAGTTTTATACTAAGGGTTTTTTTTTTTACCTGATATGAGTATATTGTGTGGAAGTCCGGGGGGAGGGGAGGGTTAGGGAGGGTTAGGGAGGTTGGGAAGTTTGGGGTGGGTTGAGGGGGTGGGGGAAAGGGGTGAAAATGTAATTGTAAAACTTTTGCAATAAAAAAAACAAAAACAAAAACCAAATTGAATAAAATAGATTTTAAGACCGAGAAGAAGGTAAAATACTTGGGTATAACTATGACAAATACAAATTGTATGTGTTAGGTGTTTTTGTGCAGCCATGGCAGTTTCTTAAAAGGCCACCAGATGGGAGCAAAGAGGGACTTTTGATCCCACTGGTGGGTCAAGGGGCTCCGGCCCCTGCAGCCCCATTGGGGAAGAGTTAATGGTCCTCCGGCCCCCTCACACATTGGTAAGGGAGGAGCCATGGGCCCCTATAAGAACCCCTGCACAGGGGCTGCTTTTTCCTGCTCTTATTCTAACTTCCTATGGGACTGATCCATGGGCTCAATCCAGGCATGGATGCCTCCATGCCAGGGAACTCATTTTACTCCACTTTTACTTCTAAATAAAGACTTAATTTGATTGCATCTTTGAGTGCTGCCTTTTCTTGGAAGTGCCCTCAATGAACCATCAATCTTTGGGAGATCCCTCACAAAGTGGGAGCAGAGGATGGTTGGAAGCAACGCATCCAAGCCAGCAGAAGCAAGACGTCTGGAGGCTCCAGCAAGAACCCCCAAGAGATTGATGGCAGGAGATCCCCGATTGTGACTAGAAGTCTTCAATCAAGGATAGCAACCCTGCATCCAGTCCCTGATGCGAGCTTCGATCCAGAGGAGGGCACAGATTATCTCTATGCCCCCAGAGGACTCAGCGGAACGCAAGGGACCCCTTCGCATGCTTCCCTGCAGCTGCAAGCCACAGAGGAAGGCCAGCAGTCTACCCAGGACTGCCAGGACACCGGGGAGGTGGCCAGGGACCAGGCCACCCCCCCACGTAGACCAGCTCACTGGCGAAGAATGCAGAGAGCTGCTATGAATGCTCCTAGCAATCCAAGGGATGCCAGGAGCCAAGCCATGTGGGACACCAACACAGGGGGCCTCTGGACACCGGGTAAGTCTTTCCCCAGCGCCCAGGAGGCTCCCTAACATGGTGCCAGCTACCCTGGGGGCCCCTGGGGGCCCGAGCTTTTGGCGGGAAAATTCCCACCAAATCGTGACCTGCAGCTTCCAGGGCCAACCGGAAGCAACATGGCAGCCCACAGGCTAGCTACTCCAGCAAGGCTTGGTGGGCCTCAGCTAGGCCACGAGGCCCAGCAACTGATGGCAGCTAGCCAAAGCAACATGCAAACTGCTAGCCACCCCCCCCAGGCAAGCCTCGAAGTCTGCCCAGCCGCACCAGCTGCAGCAGGCATCAGGGCCGCAATCCAAGTCCTGGTCGTGGCCCTGGAGGCCACGATGACCATGACCTCCACCTTGGGGGCAGTCAACCTCCCTCATTACCCCCAGGAGACCAGTGAGGGGGGGCGTCCAATCTGGAGCCCCCCAGCCAGGACTCATGCCTCTAGGGAGTCCCAGAAGAACCCCTGGGGTCTCCAGCCTTCCCAACACCCCCACCAAGGCAACAGAGGACTCACCTCGATGACTTCAGGGGGTCTCCAGCTGAGCCTCCCACCTACCAAGATGGCTGCTTCCTCCAGAGACTTCAGGACCAGTGGTGGGCGCCTCCAGGCAATCCTCAACATTTTCGGGCTTTTCCAGCCCCATCCTGCAGCCTTTGCCCCCTTGTAAGTGTTCCAGTACCGGGGGGGGGGGCTTCCAGAAGACTCTACAGAGCTCCACAAGCCTGGGCCCAGGCCTGGCCCTGAAGCACAGAGAGAGAGGTCCACTCCTGTCGGCTCCTGGGCTGGAATGAATTCTGAGAATGCTCAGTTGGCCCCATCTGAAAAGGAGAAAAATAATCAGAGAAAAATACCTACAATCACCAGCAGAGGGATCCCTCTCCCATTTACTTCAATGGAATCCTCCCAAAGGTACCAAGGACAGCAGAACACAACTGTATTTTCTACTCCTATTTACTCGTCTGCCTCAGTACTCCCGAATAGCTTTGAAAAACTACATCTGGGGGGTGAAAATTTCAACATATGGAATAAAGAAATACAGGTATGTCTCTTAAAAGAAGGGACTCTAGAAATAGTTTTAGACCCCCCACCTTTCCCTCGGGGGCCTCAAGAAGAGTGGTACCACAGGAAAGGCTATTCCACTCTACTGAGCTCACTGGATGCTAAATTGTACCCCAGCATTCCAGATGGGCTCACAGCTGGTGAGATTTGGGAGTTGTTGTATAGCCTATTCAATAGTGATAGCTTGGGCTCCACCACAAGACTCACAACAGAGTTTTATAACACCAAGCTCAAAATTGGGGCTAGCATGGCTGAGCACCTGGGAAAGTTGAATGCACTCAGGGCAGAACTGGTGCTCAGGGACTATCCTGTGACTGAGGCCAACATGATCGCTGTCATTCTGGCATCCCTGGACAAAAGTTGAGGCAATTTTATTGTCTCACTAGAGGGAACCAGAAAGGAAGCCATGACTCTGTTCTACCTCACAGGGAGGCTCAATGAGGAAGACAGGAGGCGTAGAGATGCAGGAGAGTACACCAGGGCCACAACTCATTGCATCAACAGAAGGCACCAGAGTTTAGAGCAGGTTAATGCTCTACCCAAGTGTTTCATCTGTGGTTCTGAGGAGCATCTGAAGAAGGACTGCTCCCATTATCAGCAAGGACCTAAACATGGTTCCAATCAAGGAAGGGGCAGGGGGCAGAGAAGGGGGCCTGGCGGGGGCAAAGGTGATGCTAAGGGCAATTTTGTGTGTACTACTTACCTCACCCCCACCACACGGGCTGATGGCCCTACTGGCCTCTGGTTACTGGACTCTGGGGCTTCATCTC